>OZ007501.1:49066017-50286517 GCA_963931805.1 Microdon myrmicae
AGACATTTTAATCTGAGTTCGGTCTCACGTTTAATACATAAAGTTCTAAACATGAGAATTTGAACTGTGAACGGGAACAAAGACCAACAATATGTGTTGTATGTATTTGCCAGGTTGAAATGAATTGAAAATGTTGGCATCATTTATTCCCTGAGCTTTGATTAGTACAAGAATGGTTGATTTATGATTACACATATGGTATGTTCAGGCCAAGCACAAAAAGTGCACCTTAAACCGTGAATGTTGCACTGATCGACGCAGACACTCGTCTTCGTACATAAATCTAATACCGGCTTGATTTGGAATATAGGATGAGATCTGCCAAGGAAGAGTGAACGCGACCATTAAAGGTGATATTCCCTCATAACACCTGCTCTCCTGAATTTACGTTAAGTCATACACTCATAATGATAAAAGTCACTCGAGAGTACTGGTGTTGGGGTACACAACAAAACGGCGAAACAAAGAACATATACTCCAAAAAAAGAAGAATGGAACGTTTTTCGCAATGCAGATCACTCAGGTGTAGCTTTTATAACAATTTACTATACATTGGCTCCGCGATAGTATAGTGGTTAGTATACCCGCCTGTTACGTGGGAGACCGGGGTTCGATTCCCCGTCGGGGAGCCTCTGGCGCAAGACTAATGACTTTGTCCGGAAAAAAACAAATCATTATTTAAAATCTAACAAGCCTCAGAACTTGCTAAATAAGGCCAAGAACGGTTCCGGGTTGTAGTGCCAATGATGATGATGATGATGACTATACGTATCTACTCAAACGCACCTGGTTCGTTTTCCTTTTGATACCACACGAAACTTAACGCACGAACCGATAAGGGCGATCCGGCCTCTTGACACATAGTGCCTTTTATATGCAGTGCTGTGAAAAATTATAATCAAACGTAAATTTTCAGTTTTTTTTTGGAATGAGTAATAAATTTTATTTGGCGCAACCTTGCTCGTAAAAATAAATTATTATGGAAAATTTAACAAGCCGCGAGACTTGCTAAATAAGGCCAAGACCGGATCCCGGTTGCAGTGCCGATGATGATGATGATGATGATGATGAATAAATGTTATGACTAGTTTTGTGACACCAACTCAGGGAAAACTCTTTAATGGCTTTATAGCGTTTGCGATGATAATGAAGAACGTGTGATTCCAGTGTGATCACTGAAAAATTGAACCAATGCTCAATACATCAAGCCACTGCCGCGTG
Source organism: Microdon myrmicae (assembly GCA_963931805.1). NCBI lineage: Eukaryota > Metazoa > Arthropoda > Insecta > Diptera > Syrphidae > Microdon > Microdon myrmicae. Next base: position 49,067,239 of record OZ007501.1, read on the forward strand.
CACGAATTCGATTTCTAAACTCAAGTACATTCAACTGATGTGGAATTGCTATGTTATTGTTTAGTATACGGCTGATGCTTATTCTTATTCGATTTTCATTCGTTGTTCTTCACTATTTCCTTATGTGTTGTGTGTGCATCTGTTAGAAACGCCACAGCTTAATTGCTTTTTTACCGAGAATGATATTTAATTTTCTGAAAAAACTCAAATTTCGCCAGTGAAAAAGTGTAAACTCAGGAAAAAGTGTTAACGCATAGCTTGATTTCACAAAAGTTCTTAAAAAACTATGGAGAAATTCTGGGGTGATAATAAACAGATTTTTGTTTTACGCAGTGAATTTTTTAAAGTTCTAAATATTGTTCGTGGGAAACAATTAACGGACATTGAAAATCAAAGAATAGTCGATTTACAATATAGTGGAATGACGCAAAGACCAATAGCCAATGAAATACCATGTGTACCGGTGTGGAATGAGCCTCAAGATACAAATGTATCGATAGGGAACGTTTGTTGTGAACGATTTTTTTTATTTGGTTGCTATGACATTTGTCAAACATATTTAGTATGCATCAAGTAATTGTACAAACAACATAATTTTTTTAATTTTGTAGCAGAAAATGATAATTTGCGGAAAGCATTAATTTTTTGTTTTCATTTGAAGAAAAGTGTTGCAGAGCCCCATCGAATGCTTATCGATGCTTATGGTGATCATGCTCTATCGGAATCAACATGTAAGAGATGGTTTAACCGGTTCAGAGATAATGATTTTGATGTGCGAAATGAAGAACGTGGAAGACCACCCAAAAAATTTGAAGACGCCGAATTGCAAGCAATATTGTATCAAGATGACACTTTAAGTCAAAAACAAAGGGCACATATGTTAAGTGTTGCACAACAAACAATTTCTGACCGTTTAAAAGCTATGGCAAGGTCCAAACGTGTGGAAACTGGGTGCCACATGAGATGTATAACAGGCAGATGGAAAAGCTATACACCACACGTGAAACGTTGCTTCTACGACACGAAAGGAAGTCAGTATTGCATCGCATTGTGACTGGTGATGAAAAATGGATTTATTTTAAAAATCCTAAACGCAAAAAATTATGGGTACATCCAGGAGAAGAGTCAACATCGACTGCAAAGCCTGATCGGCTCGGAAAAAAGACAATGCTCTGTGTTTGCTGGGCCCAGAAGGGGGTGGTGTATCATGAACTTCTAAAGTCTGGCGAAACTGTTGATGCCCAACGCAACCGACAATAAATGATCAATTTGAACCATGTATTGATCGAAAAACGACCAGAATTGGCCGCAAGACACGGAATGGTAATTTTGTTGCATGATAATGCTCCAAGTCATACAGCAAAACCCGTCAAATAAACAATAAAAGCTCTCGGCTGGAAAGTGTTACCCCACCCGCCGTATTCACCAGACGTGGCTAATTCCGATCACCATTTGTTTCCATCGATGGGACACGCATTGGCTGAGCAGCATTTCAATTCCTGCGAAGAAGTCGAAAATTGGGTCTCCGAATGGTTTGCTTTAAAAGACGAGCGGTTTTATTGGCGCGGTATCTACAAATTACCAGAAAGGTGGTCGAAATGTGTAGAAAGCAATGGCCAATACTTCGACTAAAATATTTTTTACTTTTACTTTACTAAAAAAAAAAAAAACCCTCACTTCATACCGGTACACCTGGTAAATCGCTCTCACGGTGTAGTGAAGAATTTTCTACAAGGGGTTATTGAAAATTACGGAAGAAATAAGTGATCTGTGAGACCAACAACATTTTCGCCGGCGGTAAAACTGTTGTGGTCCTTCTCTCAGGGAGCGTGTCTCCTTGTCCTGAAAAGGATGAGGGATCTCTTTAGACCGCTCCTGAGCGGACCCGTTTAGTTTAGTGTCAGGGCAGAACCCTCATTTATTTGGTTGCGGTCGCCACCATACTTCCGCGGCCTCCGGGAAGAGTTACAACCGATTGTTGATTAATAGAGTTCTGAATTTCGGCCGAATCCAATAAAATTGCAGTTTTTGGAACCTGCAACCACTTTTATTAATTTTAATATTTACTTTAAATGATTGGCGTCCTTAAACGTCGGACGCCAACCTAGAGACTGATCCTCGAATACAAATTTCATCGCCCTTTTATACAAATCTTCATTGAGATTTGTATGTGAGAAACTGGAGAAGAGAGGAATGGGATATCTATTTTTAGAATATACACATCTGGCTACAATCCAGTTGGAGATAAGGATTTTAGAATTGTGTGTATCGGAACGAACTCAATATCTTTCAGTATGGGTTTATATGCATATGAAGATATGCATTGTGGTGTTTAGTTTTTAGGAAGGATTTGATATATGAACATTGGATTGTTAGTTGTGGGATATGGATGCATGATATAGTAGTTGGGACAAATGTATGTGGGACGAAAATGGTAGGGCTTCTTGGAGCACTACCAAACGAGCCGTTCTTATCGTCGGAAAATGTCAAAAACAGGAGCTTCTTCGTTCCAAATGGGTTGACGTTTTAATTTGGACTGCGATTCTAGCCTTATTAGAAAATGGGCAATAGGCTCAAGCAACTTGAAGTATCGAAAGTGCTTCGCAAACTACCACTCAAACAACGACATAAGGAAGCACGCATTGAATCACACATCGAACACAGTGAAATGTGGTCTCATGCGGTCTTCATTTACTACTTTATTTTAAGTTAGTTTATAAGGATTATAGTTATTGTAACTAAGCTTGACTTAAGCCGAATAAATAACAACTTAAATCACAACTTCAGTGATGAGAAAAAAATGTATTTGGACGGCCCTGATAGCTGCAAGTACTATTGGCATGATCTCAGGAAAGAGAGGAAAATCATGTCAGCCAGGTTTTTGGTGGAGGGGGGGGGGGGGGGGGTTATGGTACTGTAGCGGTTCTACGAACCACACAACCCACTATAGGCAGAGATGTCCTTCCCGCCAAGGAACATACTCACCTTTATCCATCACACGTGCCCATAGACACGTGTCCCAAAAAATCCTGACCTTACTTACACCAACATTGAATTCAATAGCATCCATCCAACGCATCCAATTCGACGCGCCAATTTAGCGCATCCAGTCCAACGCATCCAACTCAGGGCATAAATGCAATACACCCATTAAACGCGTTCTTCGGTAAACAAACCGAACGACGAATATCTCCGCTTGTAGCTAATAGCAATTAGCACCTAAATTCCTAGCATGACTCAAAACCTAAAAGGCACACTCGTGCAAACAAAGGATAGCGATTCGCGCCGACCAACAGTCATGCAATCATAAACATCTTAACTTAGATCGCTCGCTAGATGTTTATGATTTGGAAATGCTAACAAAAAACTATACCGATCCCACGGTTCCTTTATTACCCATCGGAAGCGCACAAGAACATTGTTATCTTAAGCCAGATGGGTAACACAAGCAAATCCCACGAAAAGATCGAAATTAAGCGGCGGTACGATCGATCGTCAAACAAAGGAACATGATTCTGATAAGGAAGACCGAAAGGAGAATGATTGGTGATGGGAAAATTTTCTTTGCAAATTGGATGGGGAATTTTCTTTTGCTGATGCGGGGATGAGAAGTTCGAAGGGGCTTTTAAGGACAGAGACAATTAGTCTACTCCGAGCATCCGTCCAAGAGAGAACAGAGAGAACCCCTACGAGGAGTTCGATCCGAGCGTTTTTAATCCAAAAAAAAAGAAAGCACATGTAATTAAATCGCGATGGTTACATGCCGATAAGTTTGTGACGGTCGAGTGTGCATTTTGTAAATCGCGCGTGTGTAATGGAATATCGAATGTCACATAAGCCAAATTAATTTTAAACCCTATGTAGTGATTTACGAAACAGCTATAGAAACAATAAATAAAGATTCGAAAACCACTTCCCCGTGTATCATTTATGACTGTATTCGCTTCAGTGTATTTCTTTTTGGTTTGCGAACGGTGTTCGGCGGAACACTTCGGTGACACTTTGACAACGACTCATAAAATCGCCACAGTACGATCAGCTTTCGTTGGAAATCTGAAAACAGAATTTGTTTTTATTTCTGGAAGAATGGACGCAAAACAAAACCAAGTGTTCAAAGAGTACCTTCTTTCTTTATTAACCCTAACAGAGGACGAAGATGTCATATTTGTTGAAAGAGCACCTTCTTTCTTTATTAACCCTAACAGAGGTCGAAGATGTCATATTTCAACAAAACATCGCTCCTATCCACACAGCACGAACAACAACACCGTGGTTTCAAGAGCATGGAATTAAACTTTTACGATGGCTAGCTTTAAGTCCGGACATAAACCCCATTGGGACCCTGTGGGGGGTCCCACAACTGTGGGGCAAGGACATTTTACGATCAGGAAAAGCCAGAAATTTACAACGTAGAACAACTCAAAGAAACAATTGTTGAAGCATGGAATATTATACCGGAAAACTATTTTACTATTTATTAGCCTGTAGGAACCCGGAAATTCATGACCTTACCGACTCGACTCCGCCATCGTTCATCTTGTGCACTGTCCTTCCACGTTTGACTATCTAATCTGATCTCCTAAAGGTGAAACCTTACATTGTCCTCCCATCTCCGTGGTGGGCGTCCTGCCGGTCTCTTTCCCGTTGGTCTACCGTCGAGAATTCTACGCACGGTTCTATACCGGGCAACACTTCAAACAATTTAATTACTGTCTACCACGAACATTCTTAACTATTACGAGAAATATCGGACAAAGCATTCCATATTAAATAAATTATTTTACAAACAATTAAAATATAAATGTCTTCAGTTTATACTTTTTCATAGCAGAAATTTGGTATTTTTTTCAAAAAATTAATTACCATTCCTGGTAAAAGAAGCAATTAAGCCATTAAAAGGTCTTCCCTGAGTTGGTGTCGGTTGAAAACATTTTGACACAAAACCAGTCATAAAAGTTTATTACTAATTCCAAGGCAACAGAAAATTTACATTTGAGTCTATAATTTTTCAAAGCATTATACATATATATATATATATATATATATATATATATATATATATATATATATATATATATATATATATATATATATATATATATATAATGTATGAATGAGTAAATAGCCGACTCTGCGTGTATCGAACGGCAAACTCGTATTTATGTGAAACGAATTATAAAATAATTTATGAAAAAATTGAGATAAAGATTAAAATAATATGAAATTACTTCCCGAAGAATTCAATAAGAGATGTATTGGAAATTGGTGTGAGAATAAATAAATACATAAAGATACAAAATTATGATATAATACAAATCTATGCATATCTCAGTTTGGCTGCTTTGGTTAACATATGTGTGTGTGTGTGTGTGTGTGTGTGTGTGTGTGTGTGTGTGTGTGTGTGTGTGTGCAGTTATTGATAATGAAAATTAACTATTTAAAAAGGTAATTTAACGATCGCTTAAATACTGTACTTGTTTTGTAACGATTCATGCACAATATATGATATATTTAAACATTTGATAAATATAATATTTTCTTTCACCAGTTTCAACAATATTCAAAAATACGTTCTGCCAACAAATTATTAAAAAGATTTCTCATATAATTTATTCAATAATTAAACTTAAAAATAGTCTATACTATATCAAGGGTAGCTTTCGTTCATTATTTATTTAGTTTTATGTTGATTTTCTTTTTTAATAATATTTATATTTCTCATATCCACTTCTAAAAGAACTGCAATGTTTTGGTTAAGCATTGTGAAAAAAATGTTTAAATAAATTAAATATTAAACAACATTTTTACCTTTCTTATCATAAATTTTCTTTATATATGTCTTTTATCTTTATCATTATTATTATATTTATATGGTGACTTTTCTTCCTTTTACGATTTTTGTTTTTTTTTTTCTTGTTTGTTATATTTTTAAATTTAAGAAAAATTCATTAAAGAGAAAGAAGGCAAAGAGAACGTTTTCAATTTGATTTTTGTTTTAGTTTTTGGTTTTTGTTTGAAATATTTTTGTTTTCATTCTTTTAACTATTCATATTCACTTTATAAAACTTCATCATTTTAAACAGCTCATTAAAAATACTATAATGTGTGTTTCAATTGAGGCCAAGTAGAAGACGTAAAATTATAAGCTATATATGTATATATTAAAGCTGTCGCAATTCATCCCTATATATGATGGGATATAAATAATGTTCGTTATGTGGTTACTATGTCTTTTGCATGTATTCTTTAAATGCCCTTTACAATTTCTGTTTCACTGAAATACATATACGTGTATTTTATAGATCTTCATATATCACTAAAACAAATTGTTAATAATTACAATAATAAAAACAAAAAAAAAAGTGTTTTATTTTGCATATTTTGTACGATCCATTCAAACTGTTCCGTTTATTGTTGTTGTATTGTTAATGCAAATCCAAATGTAAGTGTTTTTATTGTTACACTTGTTTGTAAAAACGATTTGAACTTATATGAGTTTGTGGTAGAGAAAGATAGGTCGTTGAATGCTGTTGGCTTATTGGTGATTTACTTTCGTCATTTAATTTGTTCTATTATATTTTTGTATTTTGTTGATCTATTTATTATATAGCTAAACCCAGATCTGTTCCCTGCGGTCGCGCCGTAATCAAAGCCTTTGCTAGCACCAATCTTCTTCGTCGGAATCTGAATGTCTTGTATGTAGGCCTCCTTTTGGTTTGTAACCGTTTAGAACCGGTGAAGGCAACACTCTTCCTGTCCGCCCCATTGCTAGGGCTTGTTCAAAGGACAGTGGTGCAATATATTCCAGTCTGTAATGAAAACATTTCATAATAGATTAATATTAAAGGATTATTTACCAAATCAACATGTTTTCATAGTGTTCTAATAAGCAAATCATTTATTTGCGAGGGTGGGCTGAAGAGTTTCCGACCTAACAAAGATACAAGACATTTTTACTTAAAATTAATTTGGAGCTCTGCACACATCTCTAAGAGATACTCCCATCTCTCTAACCTGCCCATATAGTACCCGGCGTTTTTCTCTGCAAAATAACTGTTCAAGAAGGCGATTGCCTCCACGAAAATCTCTGTCCTCCGAGCGCAAATTTTAGATTAGGGAACAAAAATAAGTCCCATAATTCGTGGATTTTCGCCATGACAACCGCTCAGGTGTGAGACCGCCCGTTGTCTTGGTGAAACCGGATTTTCTTTTTCTGCAAATAAGGCTGTTTTTCAGCAATTTCTGCCTTCAGTTGATCAAATAATGATGCGTAGTATCCTCCAGTAATGGTTTTTCCTTTTTGATTATAATCGATTAAGGTAACTCCATGACTATCCCAAAAAACAGTCGCCATCATTTTTCCAACCGAAAAAACAATTTTTCCCTTTTTTCCGAGCCGATTCCCCCTTTGCAGTCCACTGTTTTGAGTGTATTTCTGTTTCGGGCGTATAAGGGTGTATCCAACTTTCATCGACAGTAATTATTCGGCGTCAAAACTTGGATTTATGGCGCCTAAACTGCGGCAACAGAGCCTTGGAAATGTTCATTTGAACACGTTTTTGGTCTAACGTGAGCGAACGCGACACCCAACGCGCGGACAGCTTTCTCATGCCTAAATCTTGATTCAATATGTGACAAACACGTTCTTTGGACATTTTCATAATCTCTGCTATCTCTCTCACTTTAATTCGGTGGTCGTGTGGAGCTTTATCGGGTATTGGTGCCAGCACGGGGACGGGTTCACCAATATTCCACCGGACTTTCATACACTTTTACTACGATAGACGAATTCCATAATAGGTGCAGCAAATAGCACCACGGACGGTGACGATAAATAAAAAGCGTCAATTCGAATCAATAAAAAATCTTCGATGAGCCGTTTATTCAATTATGGACACTTTATTGGGAATCTTTTTTCAGTTTGAGTCAATACAAATCTTCAATGAACGGTTTAGTTAATTATTAGCCCTTCAGTGGAAATATTTCTTCAGTTTGAGTCAATACAAATCTATAATGAATGGTTCGGTTAATTATTAACGCTTTAGTGGAAATCTTTCTTCAGTTTGAGTTAATACAAATCTTCAATGAACAGTTTAGTTAATCATTAACACTTTATGGGAAATCTTTCTTCACTAGTGTGGCGGTTTCATATAACGCCACTGCCCCGTTGCACCTACGGTTGGTAATACCCCAAAAAAGAAAAGCATAACCAAGGTAACGGGCACGGTCTGAATTCACCAGCATGCGGAAAAGGCACCCTAAGACCATAGATTTCATGTCACAACCATGGCAACAAAAGCAAGCAAAAATCTAGCTTTTGCATTGCATCGCATTTCTTGTAAACAAGATCAAAATTTCCTAGTAGCGACGAATCGCTAGTCAGTGCGTTGCATAACACCGAGTCTCGATAGGGATTGCTCAACATGCAACGCACACCAAGGAATGTCACCGGCGCCAAAAGCCAACAAAAAATATCTCAACCATTAGTTTTCCACCAGCATGCACCATCGGCTCGTCTGGAGGAAACGGTCGCATTTTCGGCCGGCCGAGCAAAATCAGAATATGCCAGACACCCATATCCTCGGGCCGGTACCGCCACCACATATATAAGCTGCGTCCTTTTACCGTCTCGCAGCAAATGAGCATTTCGGGTGCAGGACCAATCTACACACAATACGGGGACTATGCTTGAGTACACAACGAAAAGCAGACCAAAGCACCACCATCTGCACCAATTACCCTTAGAGCGATATACGATCAACGTTGATGCTATGTGTGGCGACGATCGTATCAATATCCATCAACGATGGTGTGCGTGTTTCCGGTATCCGTGGTGTAGGGCCATGGATGTGTCGGACGATGTTTAGTTAGTGGAGTTTTATCAGCCCAACGATACGGTCGAGCAACTAAATTAAAGTCGTGCCAGCAGTGAAAATCGCACTGCTTTTATGTATACGAGTATAGGCGACACAAAGTGTCCACACAATTGTATCGATTTTTTGTGACTTTACATGGAACAGATATTTAAGGTAAGATAATAGTGACACGTTTTTTAAGGTGGATCCTATTAACACCAATAAAGATCTTTTACCTAATTTGAACCGTGCGTTTCCATTCCATTTAGTAATTGTCAACCGTGGATGGTATAGTTACGTGGTTGATTGATTTGTAACTCGATGCAAGGGCAGTTCGTGAATCAGTACCCGTGGCGGCACATGGACGAAAGACAGTAAAACAACAAATTTACCACACTAGCACTTTTCATCATTTTCGACAGGAATCTTTCAAGTTACCATTCGGTTAAAAAGGCACTGCAAATTATAACCACACCGACTCGCGACTTTACTTTTGGCCTACTTCGCATCGACTTCCTGAAGCCCGACTCGGGGTAATAAAAGGGGGAAGAGCGCTCGACTGCGGCGTGACCGTCCCCAGCGGTTAATGAACTTCCACTGACTGAAAATGATCCATTCACGGTGTCGTGGCAGTGGAGTCATCGCTAAGTAAAATTCACTGCCACTTACTAGGAACTTGAAAAGGGTTGCTATGCGTGCATAGAGAATATGTTTCCGGGAATTTTCTGCCGTACATGCTGAATTACATTCCTCTGTTGCTGTGTATACGGAGAAATTGGTTTCGGGGGCATTGCCAAGTATGGGCATGAGTTGTCGGTTAGACAAAGGAACATGGGTCTTGGTCGTTGCGATGGTTGTTTCGCGGAAATGCAACGCATCGAGCTGGCGACTTACCAGTAAGAAGAATTGGTATTATTTCGAATGATTTAGGTAGGATGGGAGCCGAAATAGTTTTCGGGGAAACGAATGCTGCTTGGTGGAGAGCGATAAGTATAATTTAAGTTAGAAATTAACCGAATTGGTTTTTGGGAAAAAATCTATGCGGTTTGATGTAGATGAGGGAGATGAGTAATATTCTGTTGTAAGTTTTGAAAATCCATTTTATTATAGATTGGGAAATGAATTCTTTGCAAGTTTGGGGGTGTATGCGATTGCATATTTGGGAATGGGTGATGTTGCAGGTGGGAAATGTGTACTTTGCATGTTTGCGAATGTGTGCTATTGCAGATTTGGGTTAGGGTGACGCGCTGTTAGCGGTCGGAGTTAGGTAGGAATTGTGGGTAGGCTCTTCGTATGATATAGAGAACCCCCACACTCGTCTAGCACCATTTAGTGAACTTTAGTGATGTTATCGTCAGTTTTTGTAGTTTTTGGTCGTGCCGAACGTTCGTCGTCTCTCAAGCTCTCACGGCCACGTTTAAATTCAGCTACCCAAAATTTCACCGTAGTAAATGATTATGTAGAGTCCAACTCATCTTTAATTTGCATAGGCGTATTGCCTTTCAAAAACAAAAAATTAATGACAGCTCGATACTCAGTTTTTTTCCATTTTCACAAAAACACTTGTGGCGTTTCTAGCAGATACACGCGACCAATAGTGAAGAACAATGTAATGTTTTTATTATTTACTTTCACACCTTGCACATCACACACCCTCATTTATAAATCAGAACACACTTAGTTTATCAAAATTAAAATTGATTTTTAGTAATAGTCACTTCGTTACTCACAATCTTTATTAATATCTCTAACCACGTCACCGGAAACTCTTATTTGAAAACAACCCACTTAGCAACTGGAACGAATAATAAAGATTGCAAATCCGTAGCATGAAATAGTTTTTATTTTTTGAATCTCCACAAATCGTTTTGATCAATTCGATGATGACAGACAAAGAAATAAATAAACAAAACCGATATTACAATTCATATAACTATTTATTTGTTATTTACGCTATTAACACAAGACACAAACTTTTAAATTTAGATTGATTATAAAGTCGAAAATGAATTACTATTATCAGCGACTCCTCGTACACGAACTCTTCACTCACCGTCCCGGTCAAGTCTCGAAAACCAACTTTCAAAAGTCTCGCCGTCTCGGCCGAGATTCAAAAACCAACCTCTCAAACGAAGACCTGTTTTTTCTTCATCCTGAAGATCGAAGGATATCTCATTTCTTTTTTTATCTTTCCCGGCTTGGGATCAAAAGCGGAAACACAAAGGGAAAAATCAACAGAGGATCGTGCGAATGCACATTTATAATCCTCTATCTTGATAGGCGCTAAACAAATGTGTAATTCGTTTTATGGTGCATGTTGTTTGTTCTAGCCGACTCGGCAAGGATCCCTTTTGTAAGAACACGATGGGGAATACAAATAGAGCATTGTACTAATGAGCAGTTCTGATTCTCTATGTTGTTTATTGTAGCCGAATGGGCAAGAATCTTTTCCGTGGGGAATCGATACAAAGGCGAATGTTTTCCTTTTGTTTGTTTTAAACTTAATTTTGTTAAAATGGAAACTGGCGCTGGTTGTTTTAATTGTTTTAGATAACCATTTTTCTGAGGTCTCGTAAAATTGCTGGCACGCAATTTTTATGATACTCAGTGGTTTTGTTTGAAAGACGGCATCTGGTCCGCACATTTGCCTTTTAGGAGTTTTGTGTGGTGAACCCTTGGTTCACTGATTATATTTTCAAGTTTTTTTTATGTGAGCAAATTGAACGTTTAGTTCAATTTGCTTGGAGTTTAATTGATTAGCGCAAATTGAACGTTTAGTTCGATTTGCTTGGTATCCATTTATGTGGGACCATTTGTTGTATGGGCTAATGTTTTTTATTTAGGTATGTCACATCCTTTAAGTGGTTGTTTTTGGGGTGTATCGCCGTTAGTGGTGGTGACTAGCTCCAAAAAGGTAATTTTTTATGGGATGGGTGGTTGTGGCCGTAACAGCAACACCACCAAATGCACACCCATTAAAGCCGTATACCATAGCAATAATATAGCATTTCTACATCAGTCGAATGTACTTGAGTTTAGAAATCGAATTCGTACATGCGGCAGTGGCCTGATGCATTTAGCTTTGGTTCTATATTTTGGTGATTCTAACCGTGCTAGCGTCGGTTTGAATCGCACGTTCTTCGTTATAGTCGCAAAACGCTATAACTGGTGACCCCGACGCGATCTGCACGGCACACATACACTCCCAACTCACACAGAACTTTACTACTACAATGACGCGACTTCTACGCAGAGCAACGGCTCACTCTGCTGCTCTGACATTCTCTCGATCGCTCTCTCGCTCGCTCTTCGCTCAGTCGTTCGCATTTCAAAGTTGATCGTAACGCAAGTTACTGGGAAGGGAGTGATGTGGCGTTTCTAGCAGATACACACGACCAATAGTGAAGAACAACACCACCAAAAGCACATCCATTGAAGCTGTACACCATAGCAATAATATAGCATTTCCACATCAGTCGAATGTACTTGAGTTTAGAAATCCAATTCGTACACGCGGCAAAGGGCCTGATGCGTTGAGGTTTGGTTCTATATTTTAGTGATTCTAATCGTGATAGCGTCGGTTCGAATCTTCACTATCGTTGCGAAAAGCTATACACTCAAATGTTGATGAGTAATTGTCAAAAGATGCACAACTATATTCACTAGCTTTTATTGACGAGTGCTGCGGTATTCACGTTGAGGTCGGAAGCTTTTCAGGCCACCTATGTATAATTAATAAAGTTTGGAATAGATTTTTTTTGGCGTTTTATTGCAAAAGAAATTATTTACCTATAATATTTAACCCCCCCCCCCCCCCCCTTCGGTAGACACCTTGCGTTGTGCGGGAGCTCAAATTACAACGGGTCACTCAGAATCACTGCCAGTAGGGTCACCCATGTCAGACAGCTTAGCGAGAAGTAACCCAGAAAGATCTACCACCCCTAATCTAGGGTGGTACACGTCACCGTGCCCATTGGATGGTTTGCAGATTGGGGTACACCGGCTATATTATAACGGCGCCTCTCTGACATCGGCTCGAATCAGAGCAGTAAGCAGACCTTACCATATCAAGGAGGGGCTCTGATATGGCGGACTATTTAAAACTATAGACAAAAAACAGAACATCCAAGCTACTACTGTACAAGACCATGGTCTTACCAGTACTCATGTATGGATCCGAGACCTGGGTGCTCAATAAAAAGCACCCTGAACTCTTAGCCGCGCTCGAGAGGAAAATCTTAAGGAGAATTGTTGGCCCCGTATGTGAGCGAGAACGATTCCGGAGACGCTACAACCATGAGTTGTATGCAATCTAGCTTGAAGCTAATGTTGTAAGAAAAATCAATCTCGGTAGACTCCGGTGGGCGGGACACCTAGTTCGAATGAGTGAAGAGGAGCCTGCTCAGAAAGTCCTTTGTGGCAGGATGTATGGAAGGAGACAACGCGGCAGACCTTCTCTGCGATGGAGGGATGGCGTAGACCAGGACGCCCAGAATCTGGGAGTGCCAAACTGGATGACATCGGCTCGAAATCGGGACCGGTGGAGAGATTTGTTAAATAAGGCCAAGACCGGCTCCCGGTTGTAGTGCCGATGATGATGATGATGATACTTGCGTTTGTTTTTCTTTTCTTTCCTTTTTTTCTGTTGCCTCGTAGTATTGAATTACAGTTTTGGGTTATTAATCAGAGAAAATGCCTAATAACTTTTGTTTTGCACTGCCGTGTTGACTCCACACCTGTCTTGTCTCCATTAACTTGGTCTGGCTTATTTTTTGTGATATCGTCGATTTGTGTTGCGGATTTCTTGTTTCATTTATCACAGAAAATGAGAAAAAAATGTCGCAAGACACAATCAAATCAAACCGAATCAGTTAGTGTTTGTCCAAAAATCATTTCTTGTCTTGCTTCTTGTTATTCTATTTCGAGATCAAGGTAGAGATAATTGCGTACTGTTCTCTTGATCTGTCCCTCTTTTCTTGAGTCACAACAAATAGTAATAGAAATAATTTGTCATGACTTCTAGGGTTTTAACACGAAATAAGTGTAGAGTGTTATACAAGAATACTCGTACAGTTATACAAGAATACTCGTATAATCATTTCTTCTAGGGTTGTATCATAAGATGAGTGTAGAGTGTTATACAAGAATATACGTATATTTATAACAAATATATCCTTGCCATCCATAGTTCTAGGCGCAACTGGTTACTTCAAGGTTGTGAGCCATCTTCTGGTTCGTTTTGTTGACCTCCGCGAGATCCCAATTAAGCAATCTGGATCGATTCCAAACCAAAAATAAGAAGAAAAAATACAAACGATCTTTAAAAAAGAGTACGAAACCCGAAGTTGAATAGGCCACAAAAAGTCCAATTCATATAGACCGCTTAGAAAAAAAATGTCGCCTGGGGCGGATCAATTAGAACATCCCAGCTAATTCCTCACGCAGTATTTTTAAATGGCGGTAAATTTATATGTAGAAACTTACCTTTCTCGCTCCAGCTCCCGCTCTCGATCTCGTTCTCTTTCATATAATTCCCTCTCTCGATCCCGATATTCATACCGAAGGTCATAATCTCTCATCCTGTCCCTGTATCGCTCGCGATCTCTCTCCCGTTCTCTACTACTGTAATATATATCTCTCGGGTCCCGCAACAAATCGCGGTGGTGTGGCAATGAATGAACACTATGAGGTGTTGAGTGATGTGTCTGCTTAAGTAATTAAAAAAATTAAAGATTTACATTGATCATTATTTCTATTTAATTAATTAGTTATAATTGTGAATTAAGAATTATTTGTAGTATAATAAAATCGTACATGCGTTGGGCTTGCATTCAGTTTTGGAAAATTTATACTTGTTGGCTTCAACTGTAACGTTGATGGCTTGCACGGGGTTGGCGGAAGCCGTCGTCCAGCTCCACCTCGCCTTGCTGCTAGTACTGGATAACTGTGCTGCACATGCGTACCTCCTTATAAAAATAAAATCAAAGTTACGATTAGGTAGAATTAAATTTTTAACTTATAACTAAGTGTAGACGAAATATGTATGACTGCGGCGAAAAAAGTAATAAAATAAATACATTTATAAGATTCTTAAACGTACCGTGTGTAAACTTAAAAATAAATCAGCGATGGTATTATAAAAAATTTCAAAACACACTGAGATGTTCGAAAGTGTAGAGAAAGAAACAATGCAATTATAAATATTTAGAAAATGAGAGTGCGAAAGGACATGCTGAACCTTTTTTTTTAAATTAAATCTTTTTTTTTTTAGTTTTAAGATGCAGTGTTGTTGACAGACAAAACCATAGAAAGAGAATGACACCTATGGCTTGTTAGGTTGGTGTTTCAGATGCTATACCTATTCTTAGACAATTTAAAATGGTTGAATATGGTGTAATCGCACCATTTTTGATTCTTAAGTGTCATACCAAGATCAAATGGGTATAGATCTTTCGGAAAAGAAAGGTGGAAAGATACGATACACATACACAAAGAAAATGAAACGTTGAGAATAATGAAATGTAGTTTTTGACACAAATGAGAATCGATGATAATATTTTTCGATTGATTATATGTAAAATTCTATTTTCTTTTTATAATTAATTCTTTTGTCGAATTGTGACTGTTTTCGTTTGAATTTCGTGATTTTCTAAGTCATTTGTTAAAGTACCCATTTCATCAATCCCAATTCCAAGTCTATCTCTTTCACGCATCTCCTGAAGTCGTGCAGGACTCGGTGATCGTGATCTTTGACATAGACTTGTTGTCCCATATGCGGGATAAGGCAGGTGATTACGCCTACTTCGAGATAAATGGCCACCATAACGAGAAGGTGATGGCGAACGGGCCGGACTTGTCGATGCAGACCACGAACCTACGGGAGCGAAAGATATTAGAGCTAAATATATTTTGCTTATCATAATTTCTTATATGATTTATTTGTTTTTAAACTTATTCTTAACTTACGAATACATTGCTCACAATGCTACATATTGTTCTAGCGGCAAAACAGATATACTTAAATAATAATTCATAGGAAACTTGACAAAATGTAATTCAAAGAATTTTGCTGAAACAAACCAAAATTGAACTTGAAAAGATTTTTGAGAAGCATAAAAACATGTAAATTAAAAAAAGAAAAAAGAAGAGCTAAAAACAATTGTGAACGCAACGCTTTTAATATAGAACCTCACAAAAGACGTAAACACATCACTTTTTATAAAGGCTCACACAGTTCAACAAACAAGGCTAGAAACAATTCTTCTAAGTAACGACTCCCACATAATTCTCCTTTATTAACTACCACCATTAATATGAACGCAGCATATATAAAGGCTTATTTATTTCAATTGAACGACAATCAGACTAGCAGTAACCTCACGTCGCTCCTTGCTCACTGTGTTTAGTTCTATGTAATGTCTTCTAGAAAACCTTTATCCAACATTTTCGACGTATATTACACAAAAATCCTAACATGTGTACATTTTGTTGTACAAGCCATATTCTTAAAATACGATGGCAGTTAACATTTACAAGATTTTCTTCTTCATTCCTATAAGAATAAAAATAGTTTACGGGCTTTAATCGTCCTTAACGCCAAACTCTCCTTGCTCTCAAGGTGACTTATAAACGTAAACTATCTTAACAATTGTGTAAGCTTTTTCAATCTTCTGGTATTAGATCATTCTATGTATGTCATCAAAGAGGAAAAAATAAATGGTTCACTCATTTGACCATCTTTATTCCTGTGGTAAAGCCATATCGACTTAAAAAGAGACAACATTAAGTAATAGGGATCTATTCAACACTTTTAGCGTGTTTTTTATTTGGCGCGTGAACGTCTGGGACAAAATAAAAATTAAAACGATTTCTCCTGCTATGAACTCCAAACTTTTAATACCATACCCATTCTTCATCATCATCATCGGCACCACAAACGGGAACCGGTCTTGGCCTTATTTAGCAAGACCTGAGGCTTGTTAAATTTTCCATAATGATTTGTTTTATCCGGGCAAGGTCATTAGTCTTGCGCCAGAGGCTCCCCGACAGGGAATCGAACCCCGGTCTCCCGCGTCACAGGCGGGTATACTAACCATTATACTATCGAGGAGCCATAACTATTCTTAGTTTTCTGTAAAAAAACTGTACTTTTTATCATTTCTTTTTTTATATTCATTTAAGTTAAGCGACTTGTTTTTTGTAAGTCATGAAAGTGAGCTTAGTTTTAAAATCAGCCGCCGATGAAGTTACATATGTGGTTCCTAGATTAATATTTCACAGATTGCGCCTTCGAGTATCTTAAACATACAAACCAATCTTAAATCTGAAGTAAACAAAGAGATTTTTATATGTTCATCCCAAAACACGTGTGCATCCGATAACGAGTGTTTATCCTGTGCGGTGTTTGACAGTATGCTTAGTGCGGGAAAATACTTTATTTCTTTCCTTATCTTTATGCACCAATTGAATAACACAAATCGTATTAACTCCTAACTATAATAATAATGATTACAATGCGAGGTAAGAGCGGGATGATGCCCACTACAGAGAAGTAGCTTGAAATTCTTCAAGGATTCAGTATTGATCAATACAAAAGGAAAATAAAAATATATACCGTTCGCGACTACAGTAAAGAGTGTGTTATTCGAACCAACGCCATGGCGGTTAGAATCACTAAAAGATAGAAGCAAAGCTCAACACATCAGACATCTGGCGCGTGTACGAATTCGATCGTTATTCTCAAGTAAATACACTAAACTGATGTGGAATTGTTATGCTATTTACTATAGTATATACGCTCTCACCGAAAGTAACCTCACCCCCGGTATCAATAGCCTAGATCTGCCCCCCCACCACCATCCCCAACGTTTTCCGCGACGACGATGTTCATCGTTCCTGTCCTGACTTCCCTGCCGAGGCGTGCTACTTGCCTTCCAAAACGGACTAACATCTTCTCTTATCACCATCTCTTCTTCTCCCAACCTCGACTATGTCGCAATAAAAATTGAACATTGCTTAAAGTCCTTGTACATAATATGCTACTACATACAGCCATCCCAAACTATCGAGTCAAACTCGCTATTGCCGCAATCGACCACTTAACAGAGCTGAGTTCTTGCCAAGACAACATTGTAGTCCTTGGCGATTTCACCCTCTCCCATCTCCAATGGACGCTGTCCGACGATGAGTCCCACTACATCGCAAACCCCACTACTACCAAGGGATGTATCTTTGTAGACAGCCTCACCGCCTCTAACCTTTGCCAAATAAGCAATGTCCTAAACCATCTGGGCAGACAACTTGACCTTGTGTTCACGACAGACCGCTTAAATTCTTCAGTCGCCTTTAGTCCCCATCCCCTTTCAACTATTGACAACCACCATCCCCCGCTTCTCTTATCCTTATACCGTGACTGTTCAGCTCAATCCACACCTCCCCACTAACAATTTTCTTACAACTTCCGAAAAGCCAATTTCCGCCTCATAAATGGGCACCCCAGCAATATCATACTCCGCTTAAACGATATAAGTGTAGAGGTCGCTACAGCATCGCTCTACACACAAATCTACAACGCCATATCCCTATATGTCCCTATTCCCGACACAGGTTATCGTTCTCATTGCCCCCTTGGTATCACCGCAAACTCCGCACCCTTCATAACAAGAGTAATACGTTGTAGAACACTCTCCTAAATATGCGTTCTCCCCTGGACTACTCCAACTATCTCGGTTACTTTTATCAATTCACAGAGCTGTACAGCTCCCTCTACCGCAATTACCTCACCAAAGCGCAATTCAACCTGATCAACGACCCCAAATCTTTTTTCCACTTTATCACAAACAAACGCAAATCTGATGCCTATCCCAACTCTCTTTTCTACGGCTCAAATACTGGAACCGACTCTCATACCATAGCCAATCTTTTCGCGTCCTTCTTCAAACTATCTTTCACGGATGACTCGTCGAGCCTAACCCCTCTTACTTCACTGGCCTGTCTGAATTCTCCCTCGGCCCTCTCATCCCACTACACATTCAACAACACCAAGTTATAGAAAAACTTGAACAACTGAAAGACGATTTCAGCCCAGACGGACTTCCTGCTATCCTCTTAAAAAAATGTTCCTCTTCTCCCTCTCTCCCGCTCGCTTCAATCTTCCCTATCAGGGTCTATTCCCTGACATTTGGAAATCTTCTCACATAACCACCATACATAAAAAGGAACCAAAAACCGATATATCCAATTATCGTCTCGTTGCTAAGCTTTCGCACATTCCTAAACTGTTCGAAGGCTTTCTATATGATGCGTTATGTTTTCGCTGCACACCCATCATCTCTCCCAACCAGCACGGGTTCCTCTCCGGCAGGTCCACTACTACCAACCTTGTTGAATTCACATCCCACACACTTCTTTGCCTAGAAAACAGCGATGAAGTCGATGTAATCACTACCGACTTTAGCAAGGCATTCGACAAAATCTCCCACAAGCTCATTCTCTTTAAGATATCTTCCCTCATCTCTCTTTACGCGGATGACACCCACATTTGCAAGACAATCCGCTTTCCCCATGATTCCTCACCTCTCCAATCGGATCTTAACAGCTTTTCGATTTGGTGCCAAAATAATAAAATAGCACTGAATATCGCCAAATGTCACACAATCATCTCTCGGAAGCGCCCCCCACCCAGCTACGCTCCTACCTCTTACTGAACCAACCGATAACACCGGTTAAATCGATTCGCAACCTGGGCGTCCTATGCGGCAAGGAGCTCAAATTTACCGCACATATTGATGACATAGTCCTTAAGGCCAACGCCGCCTTTGGCTTTGTCGAACGCTGCTCGAAGGAATTCCTAATCGCCAACGTCACCCGCTCACTCTACATAACCTTTGTCCACCCACTACTCGAATATGCTAGTCAGGTCTAGTCCCCGTATCAATTGTCTCATATTCGCAGGATTGAGAGTCGTCAACGTCGTTTCTTGCGCTTTACCTCCGTGGCCTAAAATGGGAAATTCCGCTGACTGTACCACCATACACAAGCCGGCTCCCTTTAATCAATCTTAACACACTAGAAGAGTGCAGAATCCATGCCGACGTCACCTTTGTCCATTGTTTTCTGTCAGGCTCAATCAATTGCCCAAGCCTGTTCTCCGCTATAACATTTCACACAAACCCCCATAACGTACGTAACCCTCGACTCTTTTACTTGCTCGCTCATCACACTTCTTATTACGCTAACGAACCCATCTCGGGTATGCTACGACGGGCCAACTATTTACCCACCTTCTTCGATTTCAACCTCTCCACTCCCGTTCTCGAATGTCGTCTCAGAAGATGCCCGCCCTAACTCCGCTCCCTCCTTCCAATAACCCCTCAACACACCAATCATACCTCTCCTCTCGCACTCTCAAACCAGTCCCCCCTGCACCTTTCCAGCCCCACCCACAATTTCAACCTCTCCCCTCCAGCTCACTAACCCCGTCCCACTACCAGCCCGTACACATGCCGTTCACTGTCGCTGTGTCACAAATGCCGCATTTGCCACATACACTCGCGGTTCCCCAGCGTCCTACCTCCCCCACAGCCTAGTCCTCTTCACCATCAACTTTCTCCTTTTTTTCGTTTGTTAATTATTTTTGAATTACTACTTTAGATTTTAAGTTAGTCTGTAAGGTATTATATTTATTTATGCTTGTATTAAGCCTAATAAATGAGGGTTCTGCCCTCACTAAACTAAACTAAACTATCCGGCTCTGACATACAGGCTTTGATTTTTTCAATTTTTCTTTCGGTGTTCTTGTTCTTCACTTTATTACCCATCGATGAGACACTCGTTTGAGCGGTTGCGATAGCGCGAGAGTTGCGCATCACCCAGTGCAACATCCGAGGTGTAATTGCTCTATTGTTCCTATGTCTCTATTTATCTCATCACATACGAGCAATTCTACCACTAAGTAGTTGGAGAGACCGACTTTTCGGAGTTTATTCTGCTTGGTTGTAGCTTCTTACACTTCATGACAAAGTCGGATATGTGAGAAATATTTTCAGTTAATAGTTTCTACTACTTTATGGATATTGTTCAAAGGCGGAATTTAATTTTTTATCGGTAAATCTTCACATGCGCAATCTAGTACGAATTTCATGCTCTGAACGATTTTATTGACTTGATATTAAGTTCGGCGGGTTAGGAAATAAGCGCCAGGATATCACGATACAAACCGCTCACCAAAATTGTGAAAAGAAATTTATCCCACGTCTGCATTCAACTACTTTACATCTCATCCAATGGTTAGCAAAATATCGTTCGTGGAGAAACCGAATTCTAGAAGAGACAATGTTATATAGTAATTGTTTAGCTCCAATTGGGTATCACATGTCCTCAGTGTCAGTTTCTAGAAAGTCTGGCTAAAAAATATTAATTAAAATTCGTTACGTTAATTTTTACAATGCTACCGCCCCTCTATGTCACGCTGCCTGAAACACGGCTAGTTGCCTCGTAAACACAACTGTATGTTAGAAACTACACAACAACATTTGTACATTATTGCCGCGCCGCCTGATACTTTGTTTTGCAGCATGCAGTTGAAAAGAACGCAAAACAACCCACTACTGTATTGTTGTATTGTTAGCGCACCGCCTGGGTTCCTTGTTCTAAGACCCAGATGATAAGAGCCCAAACAAATTCACGCAATGTTTCGGTATATTGTTATCGTGCCGAATAATTTCGTTCCAACTGGAATAAAAGCGGGTCAGTGGCCTTGGCAACGAGGCGTAATGTGGGTTAGTAGTCTTTTATAAATGGATACGGAAATGGATTGGATATATCAAAAAACCAAGACTTCGAAATGTCGTGCAAATAAAGTGGAATTTTAGAGAGAGGGCATGAAAGTCGTTGCTGTGTGTAGATATTCGAATTTTTAAAGCAGTTCTTTCTTAATGGACTCTTTGTTGTATTTTATAAGTAATTGGTGGCGAACGGACGGCCACCAATGAGACAAGCGGCCACCGATTAGACAAGGAAACTTGCGAGAAAACTAGCTACACTACAACCAAAAATGTCTAACTTTTATTCTCAGTATTTAACTTAGTACAGTAAATAAATTAATCCTATTTTAGGAAGTTTGTTTCGATTTAATACCGTAAGTTGATTAGCGGGCGGCGCCCTCTCGACCAAGAGCTGCCAGAAACTGACTAGAAACCGTTGGTCACATTTGAAATGGGTGACAGTGCGATGGCGTCTCTATACGATGACGCATTGTCAACTGGCGGCTGACAAGCGTGTGCTGAATATGCTGGTCGAGGGGTGTACTAGGCGGTGAACGTACTAGATTCTCCCCGCTGTATTTAGTTGCGAATCCGCAACAAAATCATTTAGTATTTGTACGTGCATGTTTCTGCAAATTAAGAAATTAAATGAAATAAAGCCAAACTGTCAAACTGAACAGTGTTGGTTTCTTTCTTCAGATCTGGGTCCGATAAAGAAGAGTGCAGGCCAAAGACATGATGATAATGAAAACGTTACCCCAAAATCCCTCAAATCAGTTGAGGGATACATATCACGTGGTTGTCCCACGAGTGTTATTACAGTGTACATTTTTACGGGCTTTTAGTTCGGCAAAATGAGTTTCCAAAGCGGAGTTTACCAAACTCCAGCTGCTCTCTAAGACAGAAACAATGTTAAACCCAGCGAACAAACAAAACAAGCCAAGTAAATAGTACAGGCGGTGTTGATTTTCTGTGTATGGCCATTTCAATGGAGCGGGAATTTCGCGTTGATTTGTGTAACATTCGCGGCTTGAGATGCAATTTCTCTTCTGTGTCTGTCCATGTTTGTAGCTAGAATCCAACTATCCTTGCACTTAGCGAAACCCAGGTAATTACTAATACAGATATTTCCGATTTTAATCTACCTGGATGTAACTTAGTGCCACTGTTCTTTCCACATCGTGGAATAGCCACATACATACGAAATGGTATTGCTTATCAGCTTCTGCCACAATATGGACTCTGTTCCAACCCAGAATTCAATTTCTCTTGGCTAAAAATACACGTTCGTAAACATATCATACGTTACTGCTTTCTTTACAGAAGCCCAACCTTGGATAGAAATGCATCCTTTAAGGAATTTGATGCTCTGTCTGATACTATCGATAGGATTTTGACCCTATATCCGCACACTGAACTCGTTATTGCGGGTGATTTTAATGTGCATAACTCTCAGTGGCTTCGTCACTCCGGAACAACAACACCTAAATGTCAATATGTCTAACTTTTTGCTGATTCAAATAGTTTAACTCAACTTGTCAATGAGCCAACACGGGTACCAGATATATATGGTCATTTCGCCAACACGCTGGAACTGGTTCTCACCTTCCACCCAAACAAATACACAATTGAAGTTTCTTCCCCCTTGGGCACTTCAGACCACTGTGTCGTGTCAGCTAAATTTCCTCTAACCAACAGTAACGTGAGGCTCCTCGATAGTATAGGGGTTAGTATACCCGCCTGTCACGAGGGAGGCCGGGGCTCGATTCCCCATCAGGGAGCCTCTGGCGCAGATTAATAACCTTGCTCCTAAAAAAAAATCATTATGGAAAATTTAACAAGACTCAGGACTAAATAAGGCCAAGACCGGCTCCCGGTTGTAGTGCCGATGATGATGAACAGTAACGTTAACGAGAACGCTCCCAAAAGTATGGTTCAATGAGAAAGCCAAATGGGAAGGTCAGAACGACTTTTTTGGGAGGTTAAATTGGTCGTTATTTTTCCTCCATAACGATGTTGACTCTATAACGGACACACAGACAGACACGATTCTACTTGGCATGCGAACCTTTATTCCACACAGAGTAAAGAGTAGCAAACCCAAGAGAAATATGTGGTTCGTTTCCGGGTGCAGAGAAGCCATTAAGGCTAAAGAGTTGAGCATCCGGTTGTATAAATCAAACAATACTGATGAAAACCGGAAAAGATTTAAGAGAGCTAGGAATAACTGCAGTGCGTAAATTCAACGCGCAGAGTTCTTGCATGACCAGAGAGTGAGACAAAGAATACTACACTCTCCCGCAGGTAGTAGAAACTTCTGGGCATTCGTGAAAAACATTCAAAACTCAGTCTCTTCATCCATTCCATCGCTTATAGTCGATGACAAACCAGTCATCACTGCAATAGAGAAGGCGAATCTACTTGCTGTACATTTTGCAGCTAACTTAACGCTGCCTGATGCCCAATCAATTCCACCTCAACTAAGCAGCACACCATGAGCCAGATTCGCTTCCGAATGCGTACTGTTGCCCGCGCACTCAAAGAGCTAAACGCACACAAATCCGCTGGTCCGGACGGCATTCCCCCAATCCTCTTGAAGATATGTTCCTCTTCACTCGCCAAACGACTGCGGAAACTCATCCATTTGTCTTATTCTACAGGCCGTTTCGCAAATATATGGAAGTCAACAAAAATTCAGCCAATTCCCAAAAAGGGTGACAAATCATCCCTTTCTTCTTATCGATCCATAGCACTAACTTCTATTCTGTCGAAGGTAATGCAATCACTGATTAACCGTCAACTTTCGAAATATCTAGAATCAAATGACCTCCTCAATGACCGCCAATATGGTTTTCGTTGCAACAGGTCCACAAGAGATCTGATGGCGTACCTTACCAAAAAGTGGAGCCATTACATCCAATCCTGGGCGAAAGCAGGGTAGTCGCATTGGATATTTCAAAAGCCTTCGACATGGTTTGGCTTCCAGCCCTTTTGTCAATATTGCATTCATATGGAGTGGACAATTCTCTTAGAGTCGATGACAAACCAGTCACCATTGCAATAGGGAAGGCGAATCTACTTGCTGCACATTTTGCAGCCAACTCAACGCTGATACTACATCAGTTCCGACTCAACTTGACCATAAGCAGCACACCATGAGCCAGATTCGCTTCCGAACGCTTATTGTTGACCGGGCACTCAAAGAGCTAAACGCAAACAAATCCGCTGGGCCTGATGGGATTCTCCCAATTTTCTGGAACATATGCTCCTCTTCACTCTCTAAACCACTGTGGAAACTGTTCCATTTGTCTTATTTTACGGGGCGCTTCGCAAATAGATGGAAGTCAGTGAACATTCAGCCAATTCCTGAAAAGGGCAACAAATCATCACTTTCTTCTTATCGACCCATAGCACTAACTTCGATTCTCTCGAAAGTAATGGCATCACTGTTTAACCGTCAACTTTTGAAATATTGGGTATCAAATGACCTCCTCAATGACCGCCTATATGGCTTTCGTAGCAACAGGTCAGCAGGAGATTTGATGGCGTACCTTACCGAAAAGTGGAGCCATTCCATCCAGTACTTCGGAGAAAGCAGGGTTGTTGCACTGGATAGCTCGAAAGTATTTGACAGAGTTTGGCATCCAGCCCTTTTATCACGATTACATTCATATGGAGTGGACAATTCCCTGGTCTAATGGATAAGAGACTATCTTTCTGGCCATTCAATACAAGTGGTTCTTGATGGCGTCAAATCTGTCTCCCATCAAATGAATGCAGGTGCTCCCCAGGGTTCGGTACTCTCACCCACTCTCTTCCTGATCTTTATAAAGGATCTCTTGTCAATTACTCACAATCCAATTCACTCGTTTGCTTATGATAGCACGTTGAGTTTCTCATACTCATATGAACACTCCCGTCCAAACTCTTCGAACGTCACTACCAACCAGCAACTTATGCTTGATTCATTGAATTCAGACCCCAACAAGATATATCAGTGGGGATTATCTAACCGAGTAGAATTCAATGCCCTAAAAACTCAGTGCTGCCTCTTGCAGTCAAAGGTGAGCCCCAAAGTAAATATACTGTCTATGAACGGCACTTGCATCGACGAAGCCAAGGAATTACCAATCATCGGCACTCGAATTAATTCGACTCTTAACTGGAATGACCACATATTTGAAGCTGCGGAAAGTGCAGCCAAATTCATAGGGTTCCTTAAGAGTTGCAAAACATACTTCACCCCATCCAACCTGGCCACTATTTACAAGGCGTATATTCGTCCCAAAATGGAGATCAACTCCCATAGTTGGTCAGGAGCATCCAAAACTGCACTACACGTGCTCGACAGGATGCAAAAACTAGCAGTGAAACTTATTGCGGACCCAGCTGTGAGTCGATCAATTCCGTCGTTAGAACACAGGGGCAAAGTATCATGCCTATCGGTTTTCTATAGGTATTACCACGGTCGTTGGTCAACTGAACTTGCAGAATGTGTTCCGCCCCTTCAGACATTTTCCCGCGATACCCGCCAATCTGTGAATGCGCATCAGTTCACGTTGAAAGTGGACTTTAGGCGCACATATAAACATAGAGAGTCATTCTTTAGCCGAACCACACGAATGTCGAATGTTCTGCCTGATCATGTGTTCCCTGGCCGCTGTGATGTCCAGACATTCAAGACCAATATACATCGACACGTCCTTTCCCTATCCACTTCCTCTCCATCCGCTCGCACTGTGCTCTGACATTAAAGGGTACTTCAAAACCCCCTTTTGTGCGCACGTTAGTGTAAAAAAAAAGTATAAGTCCTGATTAAATGTTTTTAATTAAATAAGGCCCAGCCATAAATCAAGACACGATACCCTGTTGACGAGAACAGCTTCTATCTAAGGACAAGGCCCATACAGACAACTCAATACCAAGAGACCAAACAGGTGTTAAAATATATATTTCATAACGAAAGTTCAAAATTAACATGGTTTTGAATCAATAGATAAACAGACGATCTAAGGGTAGATCTCATCATACGAGTGAAGTCATTCAGTACATTCATCATCATCATTATCGGCACTACAACCGGGAATCGGTCTTGGCCTTATTTAACAAGTCCTGGGGCTTGTTAAATTTTCTATCATGATTTGTGTTTTTCGGGGAAGGTCATTAGTCTTGCGCCAGAGGCTCCGCGACAGGGAATCGAACCCCGGTCTCCCGCGTGACAGGCGGGTATACTAACCACTATACTATCGAGGAGTGCTCATTCAGTACATTAGTGTGGTGGAAATAAGTTTGTCGTCCTGGATTACCCCCAAGCATTTGGTAAAATTTGAAATTTGTTTTTTTTTTTCTTTTGCAAATTACGAGGTAACGCGTTTGCCATTTATGGGATTAGAGAATTTATTTGTGGGCGTATCAGTTAGGTAGTTTGGCGGCTATGTTTTGTTTACGCAACTTTCTGTACGATCTTCCCCTATACTTTGGCACGTTTGGTTTGTCTGTTTCAAGTGTTGGATTCAAATTATAGGTGACCACTAGAGTTAAAATACTTCGTAACTTTTCCTTGGTGTTTATTAATACGGATACATTTTGGATCATTTTTGTCAAGGAGAACAGAGACCAAACCAAGTACTCACACTTAACGAGTCCCTCTTTACAACTCAAACCGGCGTATTGTCGATTTTCGATATCTTGCTCAGAACAAGAAATTAAAAAATGCTTCATACCTAATGGTTAACTCTACTACACTGAGAGCAAATTTCGTTTTTTTTATTTTTTTTTTATTATACTTCTCTCGGGAGAGGCGAACCTATAGCGCCGAGTGGGCGCCCCGAGATGCCACCAAATAACTGTTGCAGTTCTTTTTGAACAGTTGCAGGTTGTAACGCTCCGGGAACACTCGCGTGGGAAGGGAGTTCCACAGCTTCCCCGCTCTGTAACGAACGATTATTTTAATCCGTATGCGAAGGCGATAAGTTCACTACTTATGAAGCCAACTGAATCAACCCTCATGCCATCCGAATTTCTATAGAATTCTCAATCCTTGGCATGACTTTACTCTTCTTCCCTCACCCTCACTAGTTTTGTGTAGGTATTGTTTTTTTTTTTTTTTTTTTTTTTATTTTTTTTTTTATTAGACTTCTCTCGGTAGAGGCGAACCTATAGCGTCGAGTGGGCGCCCCGAGATGCCATCAAATAACTGTTGCAGTTCTTTTTGAACAGTTGCAGGTTGTAACGTTCCGGGAACACTCGACGTCAGCGTCGAGTCCTCGATCAGGCGGATCGCTCGTCTTTGTACGCTTTCAAGCAGGTCGAGGGTATGTTTAGGAGCCGAGCTCCAAACATGAGAGCAATATTCGAGCGCGGGTCTAATTTGAGATTTATATAGGAGAAGAAGTTGGGCCGGAGTAAAGTATTTATTGGCTCTAAAAAGATAACTCAGTTTTCCTGAGGCTGATCTGGCGATACCCGATACGTGTTTATGCCATGATACATTCCCACAGACCGTTACGCCGAGCAATTTCAAACTTTCCCCAGCCTCGAGGGCCCGGCCACTCATCATCAGCTGTGGAACCGATGATCCAGTTTTCTTTGTGAATGTTGTATACTGGGTCTTCGTTGCGTTGAAGTCGACAAGATTGGCATTTCCCCACTGCAGGACTTTATCTAGATCCTAGTTCAGAGAGTTAATCTGTCTACATCTCAGCTGGTGCGACGTTGATGCACCAATCGGCCGATCACTCGAAAAGGAGGAAACAGACGTACTATCATCCGCAAAACTGAACACTTTGTTATCCGTTGTCTCCAACAAATCATTTATGTGAAGCAAGAACAAGGTTGGAGCCAAAATAGAACCCCGGGGCACCCCCGAATTAACATTATACAGATCCGAACACTCGCCGTCCACAACAACCCGGATCGATCGATTCTCGAGGAAGCTCCTCGTCCAATCGCAAAGCAGTTGGGAAAGTCCATATGAACGAAATTTCCTCAGCAATGCCCGTGCCAGACGCGGTCAAAAGCCTTGGGGATATCTAATGCGACCGCCCTTGACTCACCATGCCGTTCAATGGCAGATGTCCATATATCGGTTATAAGTGTCAAAAGGTCTCCTGTGGACCGCCTGCCACGGAATCCATATTGACGATCATTCAGAAGACCGTTGCACTACAAATACTTAACCAACTCTGTATTGATGACTTTTTCCATTACCTTAGATAAAATAGACAGTAATGCTATCGGACGGTAATTTTGTGGGAGACACTTTTTTCTCGTCTTTGGGATTGGCTGAACTCGAGCGATTTCCCAGCAGGCAGGAGAGGTCCTCCGTGCATATGATAAGCGGAAGAGTCTGCCAAGAACCGGCGATAGTTCTGGAGCACAGTTCTTAAGGGCTATTGCTGGTATTCCGTCCGGGACGGTTGGCTTCCTACAATCCAGTTCACGTAGAATGCGTTGAATAGTGCGCGGACGAAATCTCACATCCCGCATGGAAGACTGTACCGGCGAGATCACAGGTGGCTCCAAAAGGCCGGGATCGAGGCTTGAATTCGCGGAAAATAAATTCGCGAACACAGTAGCTTTATCCTTTGGATTCGTGACTAACGTCCCGCTGTCTGTCACCAACGGAGGGAAAGAGGAGGATGCGAAGTTACCGCTGACAACCTTTGCCGTTGACCAGAAGGAGCGCGAACCAGTTGGGCACCGAAGGAGCTTATTGATCACCCTGTCGTTGTGAGCCTTCTTCGCGGTATCAATCGCCTGGTTGCACGCGTTTCTGATTCTAACAAAATTCGTTCTGTTAACATCGGTGGGATTGGAGCGCCATTGCTTAAAAGCTCTATTTTTGCCGCTGTAATCAGCTCGCACTTTTTGTCAAACCAAGGTTTATCAGACGAACTTCGTTTGATGGAATGTGGAATATACATCTCCATCCCCAGGAGAATAATCTCTGATACCGACTCCGCGCAAGCGTTAACATCGGAGTTTCCGAAGCACACCTCCGACCATGGAAAGGATGCGAAGAAATCTCGCATATCGTCCCAGTTAGCAGCCCCATACTTCCATACATGGTGAGGCTGCCTAGGCCGATTATTCGCTTGGTATGCAAGTGCTTGCGCGACAGATACCAAGCAGTGATCTGAGTTTCCCAGTGGCGCAGAAACCTCTACTGTATAAATATTCGGTTCGGATGTCAAAAACAGATCTAGGGTGTTCGCATAATAACCTCGGGCATCCGGCACTCGCGTTGGCTCCCCCACGAGTTGAGTCAAGTTGTGGCTTACAGCAAACATCTCCGCCAGCCTCCCAGCCTCGTCGGTTCTGTTAGAATGTAACAACCAGTGGGAATTGTGCACATTAAAATCGCCAAGGACAATAATTTCAGAAGCTGGGTGGTTGATCTGTATCCAGTCGACGGTATATGAAAGATGTTCGAAAAATGTCGCCGGTCGATCGTGGTGACATAACATTGCGGTATACAAATGTGGCTTTTTAAGGGCGCCATGATCTACTGCCGCCACAACACTATTAAATGGGCGACCACAGGTTGTTCTGAAATGCAACTCCAGATTTACCACGTTTTTCTCTTACCAGGTCAGAGGACAACTTACCCTCAAAACAATGTTTATCGCCTAGTGCTCTAACACAAGTATTCGTGCCCACGTTTCAACTTTTCTAGCTGCCTAACGACATGAATGGAATGAATTATCTGTGTGTCATTTGTGATCCTTGAAGGATCGTTCCATTTATTTACTTTCGACAGAGAATCCAGGCGTCGCTTGAATACTTGATGACGCCCCGTGTTATTTTCTTGTGGAAAAATGAAGGAATAGTTGATTGATAATGAAATTGCATTTTCATTAACTTCACTCAGTTTTTCCAGATACTTTTGGAAGTCGAATTCCAGTCGAATATGACAATCAAATGTGCATCACAGTATTTGCGCACGCTAGATAAATTATGGCGTTTTGCCACGAGGTGAAGATCCTGATTCGAACTCATGCTGACATGTAAGGGTACTCCAAAATACCCTTTTGTGCGCACGTTGGTGTAAAAAAAAATACGCTATGAAAAGGTTAGAATAACAGTGAAAGGTTAGATCGGCCATGTGTAAATAAGTATGTATTTTTCTCGTTACTATTTAAGCCTTGGGATTGTTAGGTTAGATGCTATAACATAGTATATACTTCTGATGATTTATTTTTCGATCCTCTTTTGTGTTGTGTTCTGCATAGTGGTTGCATTTCCGAGTTCGGCTGATTTTGTTAACCCAGCATTCGGATCGCTTGACAATTTTGATTTGATTGATGGCCACTTTTTATTTTCATATAATCTATCACCACTCGCTGCGAACTTAATCAACTTTTAGAATATATAACAATGGCTGAAAAGACCCATGGTTTTTCAAGAGAGGGCGCCACTAGAAAATGGACATGACTTACTTCGTCTGGCTCATCTGTGGGGAAGAAGTCGTGGCACCGACATGGGTGCGAGTTCTACTTCCTCCTCCATCATAATTAATTGTTCCACCGACGAGCACTAAACAGGGATGGGAGGCAAAAGAAAGACAAACGCCGTAAGTCCGGGAGGCAGGAAAACACATTAAAACGCACAGATTGGTGATCACCGCATTTTTATTACTTTACTTATAACTTATTATTACTATTAAATTGTTTTCTTATTCATTTTAACACGACGAAACACTCAAGGAAACTCATTGTTACTCGCACGCTACGGGGCAAAGGAAGACTACAACTCCAGGGTGTGCACTCCGAGCACACCCTACAAGGGATGATGACGGCTCGACCGCCCCGTTCAGTGGTTGGGATAAGAGTCCCCGAACTCTGACATGAATTCCATCCTAGATTAGTGGTGAGAAAAAAAAAGAAAGAGAAAAACTTTTCTCTTAAGGATGTGGCCGCCAAGGAAATGCACTCATTCAGTGCAATGGTATGCGTGTGCGGCCGTACTGATCGATGCTATTTGCACGTGCTCGAAGGCAATGAAACAACGAAGCAAGCAGACGGGGAGAAGAAAGGAAGAGGCAACCCATTGGTTCGCCCCGTAATGAGGGTCATGTTTATCCTATGCAACGTCGCTATGATGGACGTTGGTAAAAAGGTGCTAAGTGTGCGATACTTTAACAATGAAAATTGTATATCGTATCTTGAGTTGGTTTGCCGAAACGAATCCCTTGTTCGCATTTGAATATGCGGGATTATTCCTTTGCGGCACAAAAGAAATTGTAGATTGTTTATCTATAGGAAGATGCTGGTGATACGACTATAGTCTGTCGTCTCGCCCGATGCCTGCCAAAGGACAGAGTTCCTTTGTTTGCACTTAGTGCATTGCTAAGGCATTAGTCTCAACGTGGATGGTGCCAATTACATGTATCTGCGTTGAACTATTATCGCTGGCTAAAGGGGTCGCCAGCCGATGTGTGTGTAAATAGTTTTTTGTACACATATTGAGGCTGGGATTAGCCAACTCTATGGTAAGATTCTCTGATATGCGGTCGTATGATACGAGTATCCGAACCGATGAATTTTCTTTTCAGGGAATTTATGACAAGGAAAGTAAGAACTCTTAGAGGGGATTTGTAAGCGAAGGAATGCTTGAAAAGGTAAGAATTATTTTGCAGAAGCTTTACGATTATAACTTTGATCTAATTAATGCGTGTAGCATTTTCAGTACTTAATGCGATTATATTAGCGAAAACTTATGCTGCTGGGATGAGGTAAGTGTACCGTGGGGTTTGGCGGCACCGCCACACATCTGGCACTAGTTTATGTATGAAGTTTCGTAACATTTCGTCCATTCGCTTGGAAGCTACAGTCGGCTGGATGACGCCACGTTCGCCTTCATAAAAACAGGAATATCGCGTCTTGATCAAACATTTCTTTTTGATGGGAAAAAACTTCTGAAATATTGCGATAATTGCAGAAACGTTATCCCACATTACTCCTTTGGGAACAAGAGTTTATCGGAGGTTTAGTGCATTTAAAATGGGTCATATAAGCACGGAAGATTGGAAAGCCAAGAGAAGCCAAGAGAAGCTACGAATGCAAATACCGTAAACCAAGTGCATCGAATCGTTTTGCGGAAAGTGAGGTTACGCGAATTGGCTGCGATCGTGGGCATTTCAAAAGAAAGGACGGGATACATTTTGCACGATCTTTTGGAGATGAAAAATCTATCGGCGGGATGGGTACCGCGTTTGCCGGCCGTCGACCAAAAACAGCAGAGCGTTGATGATTTATTGGACGGTCTGGCGCTGTTGCAGCGTACTCGAGCAGACTTTTTCCCATGTTTTGTGACAATGGATGAAATGTGGGTGCATCACCATACGTCTGTGTCCAATAGACAGCCTGCAGAGTGATTGGCAAGCCACCAAAGCGGCCAAAAGACCAAAGCTCAGCCACCAAGGTTATGGTCTTCGTTTTTTGAGATGCGCCGCAATTTGACTCAACTCGTGGAGGAACCAACGCGAGTGCCGGATGCCCGAGACGATTATGCGAACACCCTGGATCTGTTTTTGACATCCGGGCCGAGCATTTATACCGTGGAGATTGCTGCGCCACTGCGAAACTCAGATTACTGCTTGGTATCTGTCGCGCAACTACTTGCATTTCCGGCGAATAACCGACCTAAGCAGCTTCGACATGCATGGAGGTATGGGACCTCCAACTGGGACGATTTGCGAGATTTCTTAGCATCCCGTTCGTGGTCGGAGGTGTGCTTTGGAGACTCCGATGTTAACGTATGTCCGGAGTCGGTCCCAAAGATTATTCTTCTCGGGATGGAGGTCTACATCCCGGATTCCATCAAACGAAGTTGATCCGATAAACCTTGGCTTGATAAAAATGCGAGCAGACTACAGCGGCAAAAAATAAAAGTTTGAAACAGTGGCGCTCTAATCCCACCGAGGTTAACAGAACGAATTTTGTTAGAATCAGAAACGCGTGCAACCAGACGATTGATACCACGAAGAAGACCTACAACGACAGAGTGACAAATAAACACCTTGAGTGCCCAACTGGTTCGGGTTCTTTCTGGTCAATGGCAAGGGCTGTGAGCAGTAATTTCGTTTCCTCCTCTTTTTCTCTATTAGTGACGGGCGGCGGCACGTTGGTCACAAATTCAAAAGATAAAACTAATGTGTTCGCGAATTTATTTTCCGCGACTTCAAACCTCGTTGCCGGTCTTTTGGAGCCACCTGTCATCGCGCCTGGCGGTGTTCGATGGTGGATGGGAAGTTCAACGCATTCTACGTGGGCTGGAATGTAGCAAGGCAATCGACCCGGCATAGTGAGTCAAAGCGGTCGCATTAGATATCTTTAAGGCTTTTGACCGCGTCTGGCATGAGGCATTGCTGAGCAACCTTCGTTCATATGGACATTCCCAGCAGCTTTACGACTGGACGCAGAGCTCCCTTGAAAATCGATCGATCCGGGTTATTGTGGACGGGCAGTCTTCAGATCTATATCCCGTTAATTCCGGTGTGCCTCAAGGTTCTGTTTTGGCTCTAACCCGA
This sequence comes from Microdon myrmicae, assembly GCA_963931805.1. Taxonomy (NCBI): domain Eukaryota; kingdom Metazoa; phylum Arthropoda; class Insecta; order Diptera; family Syrphidae; genus Microdon; species Microdon myrmicae. The sequence continues at coordinate 49,101,390 of OZ007501.1, forward strand.
TATTTGCTTTACATAAATGATCAACGAATAACAAAGTGTTCAGTTTCGCAGTTGTTAACACGTTTGTTTCCTCTTTGTCGAGTGGTCGGCCGATTAGTGCATCAATGTCGCACCACCTGAGATGTGATCAGACCGACTCTCTCAATCGGGATGTGGATATGGTCCTGCAGTCGGCAAAGGCCAATCTCATCAACTTCAATGCAATGAAGAGTATACAACATTCACAAAGAAAAGTGGATCATCGGTTCAACAGCTGATGATGAATGGCCAGGCCCTCGAATCTGGGAAAGGATGAACTTACTCGTCGTCACGGTCTGTGGGAATGTGTCGTGACATAAACACGTGCCGAACGTCGCCAGGTTCGCCTCAGGAAAACTGAGGTATCTTTTTAGAGTATAGAAATATTTTACTCCGGCCCAACGTTTTCTCCTGTTTAAATCCAAAATTAGACCCGCGCTCGAATATTGCTCTCATGTTTGGAGCTCTGCTCCTAAACATACCCTCGACCTACTTGAGAGCATACAGAGACGTCCAATCCACCTGATCGGGGACATGGCGCTGACGTCGGGACTGCAGTCGCTGTCACATCGAAGGTGCGTAGCTGACCTCTGTCTGTTTTACATACATTACCACGGGTACTGTTCTTCGAAGATTCGTGTTTTATCCCGACGAATTCTGTCTATATCTGCTCCACAAGACAATCCGACGGATCGCACCAATTTTCAGTTCATCTCCCGATGGCGCGAACATTCTTGCATCAGAACTCGTTCCGTTACATTACAGAGCGGGAAAGCTGTGTAACTCCTGTGGGGAAGAAGTATAGTGTGCAGGCGTACTTCACTGGATTCCCTTCTTTCCCCATCATAATACCGCTGTAAATAGTCAACTGTCGCCCGCCGATTGTTCCTCTGAATACTAAAGGACGATCGCCAGGTAAAAAGGAAGTACAATATAACACATTGATTCCACAGCACAGGAAACGAAATGAAAAGCACGGATTGATTGGTGATCACCGCTTTTTCATTACTTTAATTGTTTGTCTTTTTTCACTTTTTTCACTATTGTATTTAAACAGGGGTCACAAGAAAAATTACTTTTAATTGAATATATTTGGTATTTACTTAATTAGACTCAATTAGACTTTTCACAATTAAACATACTAAGTGACAAGAAACTCGACTCGTGGTTGAATTTCGCGTCGCGCAGCGCTGCGGGAGCCGAGTGAAGACCCGACCGGCTCGGTCGAGTGGTGGAAAACGACGCTTGATCCAACCCCCAGTTCGATGGTGAGATCGTATAAAGAGAGAGAACATTTCTCTTTAAGGTGTGGCCACCAAGGAAATGAAATCTCTTCTTAATGCCCGTGACCAATGGGCGGCGATCTTTGTATGCAGTGGTGTGTATGTGTGATTGCGCACACATTGTCCACCCATGCACGAAGGTCAATGGGTAACGAAACCGGGAAATTGAATGCATCGTGGGTAATGAGGTTCAACTAAATAAATAAGCTGCAACTCATTAGGTGTGAATGCACTTGGGATACTTCAAACAATTTGGATTGTTTATCGTATCGCCAGAATACCTGAAGAAAAACCGATTTCTTTTGTTTGCGCACGTGATGCATGTTGAAGAATTCGGTTTTAGCGGTTATTGCGCTGATTGTTTGCAGCTGCGTCAACAAGCTGCTTGGAGTTGCTTTATGTCGTTAGACAAATACATCGCCAAGCAATGTGCATGAAAAGGCAATTGTTGTTGCACATGCGAGGCTGGGAATAACCGAAGCGAAGATAATATTCGCTGTTTATAGTGGTTACGTTATGTGTGAACGAATTGTTTCCTTTCAGGAACATGATGCTTGATCTTTAAGGAATTCTTCTAGGAAAATGCATATGAATCATGAATGCTTGAGAATTCGTTTAGGGAAATTTTGCCGATGCGTTGATGAATGGAGAATGCCCTTGTGGGGAAAATTCTTTTCAGAGATTTTGAATGTGGATTAAAGAAATTTTTCAGGGAATTTGGGAAATGTATTTGGATGCTTTGTAGGTGCTAATGCAATTGCATTAGTTGCGTTGTAATTATGGGGGGTTCTTCGGGTAAGCTTAAAAGAACCCGCACCCTCACTCCCCCCGAGGGTGTTCCCGGAGCGTTACAAGCTACAACTGTTTAAAAATAACTGTATCAGTTGTATGGTGGCATCTCGGGGTGCCGGTGCTATAGGTTCGCCTTTCCCAAGAGAAGTATATTAAAAAAGGCCACAAATCGAAAACAATTTGCAAAAGTTAATGTGCTTTGACTCGTATTATCACTATTCTTTCCTTTGTTTCCCGTAGACACTATACAGAGTAATGTGAGAGTAAACAGTTGTGTAATGAATATGTTGGTCTATTATCCATTTCCGACATGTTTTTCAGGAGCAGCGCGCTTAATTAACTGAGCAATCTGTGAAGGGATGTCATTGTATTTAACAGTGAAGGCTTTTGTTTAAATAAATCCTATTGTTTTTTTTTTATTTTGCGAAATATATTCGTACACCATGTTAACTTATATGTGCGTATTCACTGCCCTTAAAGTCCCGATAATTATTAGAAATTAGACAATCAACGGTACGTCGCCATTATGGTACATACGTTTGCTTCCAAAAAGAATTAGAACAAATTCTTCTTGTAGTAACTCGAGTATTCATCTGGTGGATAACATAGCCAAGTAGTTATTGGAAATGTAAATAACATGTCTTATTCACCCATTTGTATCTAGGAAGTTTGTGTAACATAACAGAAATACGAACTAAATGGCAATTATTGAACACCAATTAATTTGCCATAGAAACACACTTATAAAGAAAGAGATTAAAGTATGTATCAAACTATTAACAACGTGTTTTCTCGTAAATAAATTGAAGCCATGCAAAAACAACGATGTTACATTAATTACAATGAGTAAGCTTTACGTGAATAATATATACATATCTCAGCACAAAGTAATGACAAAATTATATCAATAGCGTTTTATTTATATATATACATATAAATAAATAAATAAATAAATATGTATAAAAATATATATAAATAAATAAATAAATATATATATACACATATATACATATATACATATGTATATAAATATATATGTATATATATACACTTATATATATATATATATATATATATAAATATATATATATATATATACACTTATATATATATGTATATATATATATATATATATATATATATATATATATATATATATATATATATATATATATATATATATATAATATATATAATAAGTTAATTTCTAAAACATAAGCTCATTCGAAGCAGAGGTTTTTAAGTTTAAAACCACTGATAATAAAGTTACCTCTGGGGTAGCGCGTAGTGTGCCCATAACCGTGCCTAGGATGACGGGTTTCTTTGACCATCTCTACAACATTAGATACGGTATCAGAGAATCCAATATCATGATGTATATATTGATGACCCCGTCGTCTAGGACTTGGAGATCTGCCCAAAGGAGATCCGTTGTGCCTTTAGATAAGATTATAATAAATCAGTCATAAATAATTCCACATTAGTTATCAATCTTACCTAAGGCTTGGTGATCTTCGATGGCCATTTGTATAAGCGTGGCTAGGATGCAAGTGGCCTGCATCAGCCCCAGCTAATGATTCCTGAGAAGGGTGCCTTGATGGAACATCCTGCAGCTCCAACATCTATTTAATCATTAAATTATTACATGTTATTATCAATAAGACTAAAAACAAAAATTAAAGAAAATCTCTAAACACAAACATATCATTAATTTATCAACAAATATATCACAATCATAACATTTTTTTTACAAATCAGTCTTATTCTTAGTTCCTTCCAAATTAATATCATAATTCCACTAATCATTTTTTAAGAATTATATTTCTCTTGATATATATTTTTTTTGTCCTATATTTATGTATTTGGTTATTGTTTATAATTTTCAGGGTTTCAAACATAAGTAATAAAAGTAATCACATATATATTCATTCAAGCGAGAAGCAATGCAAAAGCTGTTAGTTAGTGCTCATGCTACGTGTAAATTATAATGAAGTAAAATACATTCAGAACAACAACCGCATGCATTGACATTTTGTTTTTAAGGAAATTGTTAAGGTTAAGCATCTAAGTGTATATACGATTTTGTTGCAAACTGGAATCGTTGGATGTCTGCTGTACTTACCATCCATCCGCTTATGAGTAACACTAAGTTATTGGTTTTATACACTAGCTCCACATATAATATTTATAGCGAAATTAAGCGTAGAGTTAACTAAAAAGCAATATGTCAACTAATAATGGTAACAGAATCTGGAAATAGTCAATGTAAAACGTGGTAAATCTATTTTTATTACTGTAAAGTTCGACGAATTTTTTTTTTCTAACAAACTTCGGTGCTAGTTCAAACACCTAAAAGATATTTGCCACGAGCTTTGTAAATACAGACTACTATATTTTCTAGAGTTCATAGCTTACTTATCTTTCTCTTTATAGGGAAGAACAAATCCTCAAATCTTAGATATAGAAAAACGAACAAAACAAAGCTAACTCCTTGTGAATTCAATATTCCAATAGAAAAGAAATTGATTTGCACTGCTTCAAACCAGGTCTACAGAACAAAAAGATAATAGAATACTGATAATAAGTCCATGTTATTATAGTACAACTACTAGTTTTATACTGCCAATTAAAAGGTTAGGGTGAAGGAACTAGACATTATATGCGTTAGTCTTGCTCCTACATTTAATGAACAATATCTGAAATTGGAGTTTCAAAAACCATATATTGTTAATGAAAAACTATTGCTGTTGACAAAAAAGTTGCACTATTCAATTTACGGGCACGACATCAAGATTCGGATAAAATTCAGGTGGAAATTTTGTACCACCGGTACATGTCACGATTGGCGCTTAAATAATTTTCTCATATTAAATCTAAAGAATCTTCAATGTCAGAAGTGGAGATCCACACAGGTGCTGTCCTACGCGTTCTCCGCGAAATAGACTTCAAACAAAGCAACTGAATCGGATGGAACACCAGCAATAGTACTTAAAAAATCTCTCCCATGGAAATGTTGCCAATGTTCAGCAAGCTCTATCGTATGTCTTATATGCAGAAGACGTCTTATATCTATTGGAAAATCGCACGAATGCAACCGATTCAAAAGAAGGGGAAGACGTGTCAGAATTACCGGCCGAAAGCCTTACTCTCTATGGTCTCAATATAATGGAAAAAAAAATCATCGCTACCGAGATGATTAAATAATTGGAACGAAACGGTTTCCTAAGTGATCGCCAACATGGATTCCACAGCAGGCAATGCAGTGGAATTTAATAATTAAAAAATGATTAAATAATAGGAACGAAACGGTTTCCTGGGTGATCACCAACATGGATTCCACAGCAGACAATGCACGGACTTTTGAACCTTGTGGATGATATCTGAACACCTGCAATTGAAAATCACGACTGTTGATCACGTCTGGCAGATATCGCTACTAAGTAATCTTAGTTAAGCAGTAATTTTATTAAGCATAACCTGCTGATTGGTATTGACATTCGAAGAGTTTGGTCTGGAATGTTCATATGAGTATGAGAAACTCAATGTGCTATCATCAGCAAATGAGTGAATTGGGTTGCGGGTAATGAACAAGAGATCATTTATAAAGATGAGGAAGAGACTGGGCGAGAGTACCGAACCTTGGGGAACACCTGCATTAATTTGATGGGAGGCAGATTTGACACCATCAAGAACCACTTGAATTGAACGGCCAGAAAGATAGTCTCTTATCCATTGGACCAGGGAATTGTCCACTCCATACGAATGTAATCTTGATAAAAGGGCTGGATGCCAAACTCTGTCAAATACTTCCGAGCTATCCAGTGCAACAACCCTGCTTTCTTCGAAGTACTGGATGGAATGGCTCCACTTTTCGGTAAGGTACGCCATCAAATCTCCTGCGGACCTGTTGCTACGAAAGCCATATAGGCGGTCATTGAGGAGGTCATTTGATACCCAATATTTCAAAAGTTGACGGTTAAACAGTGATGCCATTACTTTCGAGAGAATCGAAGTTAGTGCTATTGGTCGATAAGAAGAGAGCGATGATTTGTTGCCCTTTTCGGGAATTGGCTGAATGTTCGCTGACTTCCATCTATTTGCGAAACGACCAGTAAAATAAGACAAATGGAACAGTTTCCACAGTCGTTTAAAGAGTGAAATGGAACATATGTTCCAGAGAATTGGAGGAATCCCATCGGGCCCAGCGGATTTGTTTGCGTTTAGCTCTTTGAGTGCCCGGTCAACAATAAGCGTTCGGAAGCGAATCTGGCCCATGGTGTGCTGCTTATGTTCAAGTTGAGGTTGAACTGATGTAGTATCAGGCAGCGTTGAGTTGGGTGCAAAATGTGATTCGCCTTCTCTATTGCAATGGTGACTGGTTTGTCATCGACTATAAGCGATGGAATAGATGAAGAGACTGAGTCTTGAATGTTTTTCATGAATCCCCAGAAGCTTCTACTACCTGTGGGAGAGTGTAGTATTTTTTGTCTCACTCTCTGGTCATGCAAGAACTTGGCGCGTTGAATATACGCATTGCAGTTATTCCTAGCTCTCTTAAATCGTTTCCGGTTTTCCTCAGTATTGTTTGATTTATACAAGGAAGCTCAACTCTTTAGCCTTAATGGCTTCTCTGCAACCGGAATCGAACCACATATTTCTCTTGGGTTTGATACTCTTTACTCTTTGTGGAATAAAGGTTCCCATGCCAAGTAGAATCGTGTCTGCCAATGTGTCCGCTATAGAGTCAACATCGTTATTGGGGAAAAATAACGACCAATTTAACTTACCAAAAAAATCGTGCTGACCTTCCCAGTTGGCTTTCTCATAGAACCATACTGTTCTTTTGGGAGTTTTCTTGTAAGCGTTGCTGTGGGTTACAGGAAATTTAGCTGACACGACACAGTGGTCTGAAGTGCCCAAGAGCAAAGAAACTTCAATTGAATATTTGTTTGGGTGGGAGGTGAGAAACAGGTCTAGTGTGTTGGCGGAATGGCCACCTCTATCTGGTACCCGTGTTGATTCATTGACGAGTTGAGTTAAATTATTTGACTCAGCAAAGAGCTGAACATACTGACCTTCAGATGTTGTGGCTCCGGAGTGGCGAAGCCACTGAGAGTTATGCACATTGAAATCAGCCGAAATAACTATTTCAGTGTGGGGATGTAGGGTCAAGATCTTATCGATAGAATCAGATAATGCATCAAATCCCTAAAAGGTTGCGTTTCTATCCAAATTTCGGATTCTGTAAAGAAAGCAATTAATACTATTATAGTTTTTATTATTTATTGGCCTGTAGGAAGCCGGAATTTCATGACCTCACCGACTCGTCTCCGCCATCGTTCGGAAAGCAATAATGTATGATATGCCTACGAACGTGAAGTTTTAGCCACCAGAAATTAAATTTTTGATTGGGGCAGAGCCCATATTGTGACAGAAGCTGATAAGCAATATCACTTCGTATGTATGTAGCTAGACCACGATGTGGAAAGAACAAAGGCACTAGGTTATAACCTGGTATAGTAAAATCAGAAATATTTGCATTAGTTATTACCTGAGTCTCGCTAAGTGCAACGGTTGTTGCTTTCTGGTTACAGACGTGGGCAGACACAGAGGTGAAATTGCATCATAGGCCACGCATGTTGCAAAGATCGCCATGGAATTCCCGTTCCATTGAAATAGCGATACAGAAAACCAATACCGCCTCAGAAGAGGATGCAAGTTGGACCCGGCGATAGATAAGCGAAAGCAGCCACCACAGGTGGTATGCCCTTGTAGTAGGTGCCCCACTAAATCCGTGCCGAAATTCAGGTCACATCTCTTTCGTGACGAATATTACGCCACTCAAAACACCAAAAACCCTCCAAAGATTATAAATCAATCGGGGGTATCGATGCCTGAGGGATGCAACAAAGGTACGAAAAAGAGGAAAAACAAACTCAAGGAAACGAAAGGGCTTGCGTCCAACCAAAGGCATATAGTCAACAATCAAATCGCGGAATGGGAGAACCAGGGCATCATTCGACTCTCATCAACTGACTATGTCGGTCCAATTGTGTTAGTCAAGAAGAAAGACGGAACACACCGATTGTGCGTTGATTATCGACTTCTAAATAAAAAAATTATATTATATATATATAAGATCTCCAGTACACTCGACTTGAAGAATTGTTTTTTCCACATGCCAATCGATGCCGAAAGTATTAAATATACTGCATTTATTGTTCCAGGCGGACAATTTTAGTTTCTGTGTGTTCCTTTTGGCCTGTGTAATTCACATTCAGTTTTCCAGCGATATATAAATGCCATATTTCGAGATGCCATTCGGGACGGGCATTTCTTCACGTATATGGATGATCTTATTGTTCTTTCCAACAATTTCGAGGACGGGGTAAAAACATTGGAAGACGTATTCGAGACGGCAAGGAGGACTAGGCTGAGTATCTACTGAAAGAAATGTTTCTTCCTGACAAGACGTGTTGAAGTCTTGAGCCACATTATCGAAGACGAAACCGTCCGGTCGACAAGCTGAACCGATTAGACGCATTTCCGAGCCTAAGAATATCCCAAAAGACCAAGTTTTTTTGGGACTGAAGGGATACGTCAGGAAATTCATTCCTGACTACTCAAGGATAGCGCGACCTTTATCAAACCTTTTGCGAGAAGATGTCGAATTTAATTTTGGAGACGCTGCAAAAGAACCTTTCGAACTACTGAAGACGTGCCTAAGCCAAAAAGCCAAAAAAATGTTATGGAATAGGAGCTGAGACGGAACTCCATACGAACGCATCGAAGTATGGATCCGGAGCCATCCTCTTGCAACGCGACGAAAACGATGGGCTGCTGCATCCAATATACTTCGCTAGCGGTAAAACAACGCCGGCGGAGGAGAAGTATTCGAGCTATGAGCTTGAAGTTTTGGCAGTTATCAGTGCACATCGGCGATTCCCAGTGTATCTGTTGGGTATCCGTTTCAAGATTGTAATCGATTGCAAAGCCTTTACAATGACGATGAGCAAGAACCATCTTTACGTTGGAGTAGCTCGATGGGCATTGCTGCTAGAAAAAATCCAGTGTTCAATAGAGCATAGACCGGGACGGGATATGAAGAACTTCGACGCATTAAGTCGAAAACCACTTCCCGGATGCTTGGTAATTGATGAGAGCCACGAAACCCATACTGCGCGATTCACGAAACCACAACAGCATGACGACGACCTACAGGGGAAGGTCAAGTGGTTGGAAAAAGGAAAGCTCGATGGGTATACCTTCCAAAGTGGTTTATTATATAAAGATGTTGGTGGCGAGGTGCGCGTGGTGATTGCGAGTGAGTCGATCAATTCTGTCGTTAGAAGATAGGCTCAATGTATCGTGCCTATCTCTTTTCTATAGGTATTATCACGGTCGTTGCTCAACTGAACTTGCTCAATGTGTTCCGCCTCCTCAGACATTTTTCCGCGATACCCGTCAATCTGAGAATGCGAATCAATTCACATTGGTAGTCAACTTTAGGCGCACAAATAAATACAGAGAGACATTCTTTAGCCGAACCAGACGAATGTGTAAGACTCTACCTGATCATGTGTTTTCTGCCCGTTGTAATGATCAGGCATTTAAGACCAATGTACATCGATACCTCCTTTCGTTATCCAGTTCCTCTCCTTCCGCTCGCACTGTGCTCCGACATTTAAGGGTACTCCAAATTCCCCTTTTGTGCGCGCGTATGTGTAAGAAAAAAGCACGTTGATGTCTTTCAAATTGAAGCCATCGAAAACTTATTTAAATCTGCGAACACCGATTGCAGACCCTAAGTAGTACCCAGAAATCAGATACTCCAATAAATTGAAAATGCTATAATCGCAGCAAACTTAAAAATTCTTCTAGATGATGACTAAGATTTCGTTCCAGGTTTCACTACTTTGCTATTTAGTATTGTTTTTATATTCAATTTTCGTGAATAGTTTCGACTAAATGTAACAATTTGAATACATGTCGGTTAGGTAGAAGTCAAATAATTAAATAACCTGAAGGAAGCTCTAATCAACACTATGCCACCGACAGAAAAACTAAAATAATCTCTATTAACTTGATTTGATGATTGGAATGAACTGCATTTTTGACAGGGATTTTTAAGTTAAGTTCTACCTAAATATACTATATATCTGATATTTTATTTAAAACATAAGACCGTTTTTGTTTTTGAGGACAATATTGAATCACAACATTTATAATAGAGCAACATAAACACCATTACTATATATTTACTTGCTATATGAATGTATATATATTAAATACGGGTCTAAAGATTGTTGTTTAAAATATTACTTAAGAACACATTTACTAATTGTATATAGAATAATATCGATAAATTACATCGGAAAAACACGTTTTTGTTTTACCACGTTTTTAAATAAGTAATCACCTTTTTGTTTCTGAAATGTTAAAAATTAGAATATTTGATTTTTAAATTCAAATTTGTATGTGTGACAGTTAGAATATTTTTTTATATAAATAAAATAATTAAATTGTTGTATTTAAGTGTAAATATATACATTAAAAAACAGAATATGAATCGATGAATGGGTTTGTATGTTCCACCATAATTGCTTACATCTCCAATTCTAGATTTATTTTTAATATGTAAATGTAGATAAATTTTCATTTATTTATTCAATAAATATACTCTATATCGATATAATTCCTTTTTATTAGAATACAAAGCCGGTTGTTATTACATATCCCGATTCAAGTGTCACAAAGGATACGCATCCTAGACCATATCCAAGCGGGTAAGGTTTTTCTTTTAATAAAAATCGATGCTGTTTTTTTTTTTTGTATTATGGATAAATGTAATCCTTAAGAGAAAATTAATTATTGTATAGGGTAAAAATTAATGGGAACTGTATATTTTGTCCCCCAGAAAAATGTTTGTTGTCTCTATTCGGGGAAGAATTATTTTATGGCCCGGAGAAGTTATTCTGATCTCCAGACGGAGGAAATTTTCTTCTTGTAGCACATAGAAAAATTGTTTTTAAAATATATATATATATATATATATATATATATACATATATATATATATATATATATATATATATATATATATATATACATATATATATATATATATATATATATATATATGGTAAATATACATATATATATATGTATATATAAATATATATCAGCAATTATCGTAGAACATAACAAGAGATATATAAATAAATAATAAAATAGGCAAATTGATGAAATTGCAAATTAAATATAAATTGATGTAACAAAAAATATACTTTGAAGCAAAATTTTTCTTTACCTAAATGAGCGCTTTCGCATGGTATTCCGTCGTGCTAATGTTGCCAAACTATTGTGGTCAGCATCACCATTTCCGTTTGTTTGAACTTTATTATTACCCAATAAATGTGTTTGAGAACTAACACCCTCGTTCGGAGGTTCTAAGCTAATAGAACCTGTGCGGGATTCTCCCTTCTCTAGCGCAGCCATATCAAGCAAGCAATTGAAGAATGACTGTTTCTGCATTTTCATGTTTTTTTTATTTTTTTTTATTTTTTTTTTTATATACATTGTTTGTTTATGTTTTATTTGATGTTTGTTATTAACGAGCCATACATGAATTCAATTTATGTTGTAAATGTTTTATTTCGTGATTTTTAATTTAGCATCCGAAGTTAACGTTTGCAGTGAATAGTTCCAGTGTGACCAGAGTTTAGTAATTTGTGATTATATATTTAGCATTTTTGTAGTAAATTCGTGTTTTAATTTGTATATTGCAGATAAGACAAGAACAAAAGAGAGTTGAAAAAATCAAGCGAAAAAATTTATTAAAAACGCTTTTTTTTTTTTAGTAAATATCAAATTTGTATAAAAACAAACTTTTTACTACTTTTAATTGAAAGAAATTGTTTTTATTTTTTTTTGTAATTATATTAAAGTTCAAGTTTTCATAAAATAATTTTCTTTAAATTTGGTTTTCTTATTTTGTCTCATGCGAATGTTAGTAAAAAATTTGTATATTAAGAATTTGTAAATTAAATATAATAACGATGGGTTTCTTACGTCATTGTAAGTTTTATTTATCGAAATTAATCTTGTAAGGAAAATCTCTAAAGTGCGTACGTAGAGACGATACTTGAAAACGTACTAATAAGAAGACCTATCAGCTAATATTGTTTGACTAGGTTGTGAACACAAATGAGGTTGAAATTTAGCGAAAGCTAGGAGTGAATTGCTTTAGCAAACTCTACGGGTTTAGTTTAGTCGATATCGCTATAAAATTACTAAATAAAAAAATATATCTCTTTCTCTTACAGCGCAAAAAAAGTATGTAGTTTAAAACGTGCAAAAATATTAAATAACATGTTTAATGCTATTAAAAAAAATTTCAACTGATATAATAGTAATTTAAAGTCAATAAATGTCCTCTACATAAATAAATCATGGTGTGTTGTCTAAATAAGAAAAATGGGAGTAAGATATTGGGACCAGAAAAAAAAGATCTATTAAGCGACGATTTAACTAAAATTAAATTAAAAAGGTATATTGTATATTTATCTTTCTAAATTAAGCAGTATATTTCTTCATTTTATGTTTTTGTATAGGATAAAGAAGTTTGCATAAATAACTTAACAAATAAAAATATATATTAATAGAAGGGGAAGCTCATATTATTGATGAAACGAAAACAAAAAAATTAAATAAACATACGGATTAAAAAAGTCACCTCTAAGGACGTTCATCTACAATTTATATTAGCTTTAAAATAATATCAAACTAAATAGGGATTTATATTGGTAAATATAGGACAATTACGTTATTTCCTATTTTCGATATTTACTATTGATGGAAATTACTTGATAAATTTGTAGTTTATCTAATTTTATGAAATAACTTAATTTATTTTGCCTATTACTATATTTACTTATTTCTAATGAAAAATTAATTCTAATTCTAAGACCATAGCATTAACTTCAAAGAACTGTAAATATTATTAACAAAATGTTAACTATTGTATCCAAAACTTTTTATTGGTCGAGCAGTAATACTTATGAATCATTGAATTTCTAATTATTTCTTGTAAAACTACTCATTCCAACTAGTGCACAAAAAGTAGAAAAACTAAAGCCAAAATATAAAAAGAAAACAAATATAATAATGAAGCGAAGAAATAATTATAATTGTATTGTTATTTAGCGGCTCATTGTTGAAAAATTGTCGACTATCTGATGGTATGAGAATTCATAACGCTGATGGTTTTTAAACTTACTTGTGTGAAGGTTGAGTAAGTGATGCATCCGTTGCCTGTTCACGATCAAGGTACGGGGTGGCTCCACACAGGCGAGCGGATCAGGCAACACTCCACACTGACGACTGTCATAGAGCACATACTTAAATATTCGGTCTTAGGAAATTATTGCCATGGGTTGAAATTGTTCAACTGTGCATTCGAAATTGCAAAACTCAACGTGCATGAAGAAAAACGTACGTCTTCAAAAGACACCATAAAATGTTTGCACCAAAAATGTTTGTCTTCTATTACTGTTGCTAATCACAGGCGTTCCAATAAAAATCGCCCGAAAAGGATTTTTGGCAAAAAAACCAACATGTGTAATGAAGAGCATTTCACACTTAACGGAATCGTTAAAAACCAAAGTTCGATGGCACCAGAAACGTTTAAATAAAAAGATGATCAAAAAGTTACTGTTTGTCGTATCAGGTTGGCAACTAAGTAATTGCCGATCTCATACATCTGTTCTAGCCTTTCACTCAGGGAGCGTGTCTCCTTGTCCTTAAAAGGACGTGGGATCTCTTAAAACCGCCCATAAATGTCTTTGGCAATATTTTTTAATGCCTTCTGTAAAGGCATATTTTTTTCCTTTTGACATTTGTTAGCTGTCAGTCTGACTTTGCTTTAGAAGTAAACTGCGCGTATTTTTGTGAAAAGGTCAGTTTTAATATGGAGTGCAGAAACGAGTATTTTGGCATATTTTATTTTTTTATTTCCGTAAAGGAAAGAACACAGCCGCTAAAATAACGTGATGTGTATGGTGATGGAGTCTGAAAAGAAGATAGTGCCGAAATTGGTTTGATAAATTTCGTTCCGGAGAGTTTTCACTGAAAGAAGAACAACGATCCGGTCCACCAGGTGGGCTTGATGATGATCAAATTAAAGCCATCATCGAGTCGGATCGCCATGTAACTGTACGAAAGATAGCAAACAAGTTAAATGTGTCACATACAGCGATTTCGAGATATTTAAAACGTATGAAACTCGTTAAAAAGCTTGATGTTTGAGTTCCACATGATTTGAAAGAAATTCATTTAACGAAGCGCTTCACCGCATGCGATTTGCACTTTAGACGCAATGAATCGGGCGCTTTTTTGAAACGAATCATCACTGGCGATGAAAAATAGCTTGTTTGGAGTAATGTCGATCGAAAGCGATCTTGGTCCAGGCTTGACGAGCCACCGCAATCCACCTCGAGAGCTGATATCCACCAAAAGAAGATCAATTCGGATGCGTACTGACAACAACTGAACAGATGAATACAGTGCACAATGAAAAACGGCCAGAGTTGGTCCATCGAAAAGGTGTCATTTTTCACCAAGTCAGCGGTAGGCCACATACATCTTTGGTCACTTGCAAAATATTATTTGAGGTTTGTTGGGAATTGATGTTACATCCGCCATATATTCCTGACCTTTCCCCATTAGATTACCATTTATTTCGACCTTTGCAAAACTCTTCGGATGATAACATTTTCAATGATTATGACGCTGTGAAATCGAACTTGATTCAGTTTTTTGCTGGTAAAGATCAGAAGTTCTTTGAACGTGGAATTATGATATTGCCAGGAAGACGGCAAAAGGTCATCGAACAAAATGGAATATATATCATTGATTAAAGTATATTCGTTGTATTTATACAATTTTTTTTTTTTTTTTTTTATTAGACATCTCTCGGGAGAGGCGAACCTATAACGCCGAGTGGGCGCCCCGAGATGCCATCAAATAACTGTTTTTATCTTTAAAAATCGGCAATTACTTAGTTGCCAATCTTTTATCTTTAAGGTGGTCAACGTCCGTATCACTGACGACGAGAAAGCGCGTATCACCCGGGGGAAACTCAGCCCATGGTTTGCAACTTCTACTTCCGATTCCAGAAAAGTGTTGTGGAAAGTCAACGGCCAAAGATAAAATGGCGGTCGGTAGACGAGGATAGGAAAACCGTGGAGACGGAGTGCTGTGGCGTTTCTAACAGATACACACACAGCACACAAGCCCAATAGCGAAGAACATTGAAAAACATTTGAATAAGCAAAACCAATCAGAGCCGCATACCATAGCGATAACATATCAATTACACATCAGTTAAATATGCTTAAGTTTAGAAATCGAATTCGTACACGCGGCAGTGGCCTGGTGTGTTGAGCATGGTTCCATTTTTTAGTGATTCTAACCGCCATAGCGTCAGTTCGAATCACACCTTCTTCATTATTGTAGCAAACGCTATAATTGGTAACCCCGACGTGATCTGTACACACAGCACACATTCTCCCATAGTAAACGGGGCTTTACTACTACGATTCTGACTTCCGCATAGAGCGCCGGCACACTCGCCTGCTCCGATGTCCTTTCGCTCGTTCGCTACTCGCTCCATCGTTTGCACATGAAGTTGATCGTAACAAAGTTACTGCGGAGGGTGTAGTGTGGCGTATCTAGCAGATACACACACAGCACACAAGCCCAATAGTGAAGAACTCCGAAAGACATTTGAATAAGCAAAAGCAATTAGAGCCGTATACCATAGCGATAACATATCAATTCCACATCAGTTAAATGTACTTGAGTTTAGAAATCGAATTCGTACACGCGGCAGTGGCCTGGTGTGTTGAGCATGGTTCCATTTTTTAGTGATTCTAACCGTCATAGCGTCAGTTCGAATCACACCTTCTTCATTATCGTAGCAAACGCTATAATTGGTAACCCCGACGTGATATGTACACACAGCACACATTCTCCCATAGTAAACGGGGCTTTACTACTACGATTCCGACTTCCGCATAGAGCGCCGGCACACTCGCCTGCTCCGACGTCCTCTCGCTCGTTCGCTACTCGCTCCGTCGTTCGCACATGAAGTTGATCGTAACAAAGTTACTGAGGAGGGTGTAGTGTGGCCCTCCTAACAGATACACACACAGCACACAAGCCCAATTGTGAAGAACTCCGAAAAACATTTGAATAAGCAAAAGCAATCAGAGCCGTATACCATAGCGATAACAAATTAATTCCACATCAGTTAAATGTGCTTGAGTTTAGAAATCGAATTCGTACACGCGGCAAGTTGAGCTTGAGCTAATGACAGCAGACTCGTACCGAAGAAGGAGGACAGTGAAGAAGAATTTCGTCACAGCCTGGTGACAAAACACATAGAAGCTAGTCCAGGAAGACCAAACTATATCGGGTCACCAAAGTGAAGCGGAGAGTGATATCCCTGAGTTCTCTCTAGCTAAAAAGAAGCTGGCTTCAAAATTACCTGAAAAAGGGGCAGAATTTTGAATGACCCAAGAAGACAACGTGCAGAACCTACAAAGTATAACAAAAGAAAGGAAGCATAATGTTCATGCCATTGACCAATGAAGAAAAAGGATCCATCTTCCGATTAATGAAAAACGTCTCAGACCATTTTCTATTAAAACGGTCATGTAGAGGTCTGGCGCCTAGAAAGTTCAAGGAGCACGAGTCTA
This sequence comes from Microdon myrmicae, assembly GCA_963931805.1. NCBI lineage: Eukaryota > Metazoa > Arthropoda > Insecta > Diptera > Syrphidae > Microdon > Microdon myrmicae. The sequence continues at coordinate 49,118,242 of OZ007501.1, forward strand.
TAACATTTTGCAATAGTAGTAAACAATGTGAATTGAATCCACGCTCTGCCAATGTTAGAGCCAATGTATAAACGTTCGAGACAATGACAACGTGTATACGCATAAACTCTGACTACCGGCTAATGCTCTGGAATACAGATCTGATGAGTATTTCTTCGATACACTGTTGGTGCTGTTCACTATGTTTGCGATTTTTAATCTGAGTCGTTATAAGTCCATCTGAAAGACAGGCAGGAACACAACTCGTCAACTAAAATATCCAGTGATAGTTGTGGATACGTCAATACTAAGAAACGGGATTATTGTAAAGACGCCATCTGCCCATTAAAGCTTCTTGGTGATTTCTGTAAACTATAAATAAACGTCGTGTCAACATGTAAATGAGCAAGCAAGTTAGATGGACTATCCTCGGAAGGAAATATTAAGTTAAAAAAATAATTAAACGCTTACCCAGACTCAGAAATTACAAATCACCAAATATTTGAACGTGTATAACCAAATTAAAATAACATTTTAATGATCATAAAAACTAAATGGAGTTTAACAGAATAAAATCTTTAATGTTGTGCAAGATAATGTGTCTAATATGTCAACGGTTAGTTTTTCTAAATTAGAGCAAGCTTTTTCTTCTAACAAAAATTTATAAAAGTACAATATATAAATAAAAACAATATAAATACAAACAAGGTAAACGTAAAAAAAAAAAAAATATGTTGTGTAGCGTTTTTTTATATATTTATTGAGGAATATTTGACCCGGCGGAAGCAAGCGTAAGATTGTTTAATTTAACAAAATTTATATATAAGAGGACTAAGTGGAAATGGTTGGCAGCCGTTATTGCTATTTGGTTGGTACCTCCAGAAGGAGTATTGACTTATTGAAAATATAGCATTTAGGAAACATAATATCATTAGCAATGTAAGTTTTGTATCAAATGCCAGCAAACGAAGCGAAAAACAAGGAAAAGGAATTTTTGCTTTATTCGTTAATCCATTTTTGAGCATAGCATAACTAAATGTGAAGATATGGAATTTATATATAGATATGTGTATAATATTTTATTCGCTTAAAAGTAGTTGGAATATAAAAATTTCGAAAATAAAATTGTACCGGCTGATCGGCAGCGGTAGCAGAATTTTTCAAATCGTCATCTTTCTTGGCCTTTAGCGGGAAACAACGTTTTAATTCAAAAATTGCGAGTCGTTATGATGTGAGTGAAAAGTAAGAAAATGAAAAGAAAATAATTTGAAATAATTCGTTATATTAAAGAATTTCAAATATTATTTTTTGCTTGCTGTTATTAAAATGTATGAATATTAAAATATCATTTTATATATAACATTATTTGTGTATGTATAATTATTTAAACTAAAGTAAAATAACTCAAGCAAAATATCATTGAATAGAAAAACTTAAAATCAAACAACATTATTGTTGTTTTTATGTTTTTTTTTTGTTTTTTTTTTTTAATCAATAATATACCTAGAATTAGAATGCAAATTTTAACATTGCTATGGTCATAACTTAACATATTAACTTTTAATTTATTTTTACAACATTATTAAAAATTCAACTTACTTAACATTACTTTAAAAACATGATTCAGAAAAGAAAGTCTCAATGATATGAACGTATACACAATTTATAATAACAAATCAACAAATTCTGATACAACAAAATAAATCTTATAATACAACATGAAGCAACGGAAATAAATTAATATAATGTTACAGTCAACCGAATGCAGGCACACAACATTTGGTGCGACTTCATATACCTCCTTCCAATTCTGCATTTTAAACATACGTGAAATAAATTTAACGAAAAAGGATTAAAGTATTTACGTTTGTATACAAACATGTTCTAAATAACATTTGTATTTAATGTCCTATTGTTTTCAATGTGTTTTCATTTCTTTTCTACTTTATATGTTGTATAATACATTTAAAAAAATAATCATACTGAATCTGTGCTGAAGAATTGAAATCTTGTATTTGTTGGTAGAGTTTGGATATTAGCGATTAAAATATATTTAAGATTATAAACCATATGGTTTGTAGATAACCTTTTTTATAAATTCAAAGAATGTGCTTTCAGGTAATGTTATATATATATATACATATATATATATATATATATATATATATATATATATATATATATATAACACTTCTCTCAGAAGAAACGAACCTATCGGCGCCCCATAACTGTTGCAGTTAATTTTGAAGAGATGCAGGTTGCAACGCTCCGGAAACACTCGCGCGGGGATAGAATTCCACAACTTTCGCGCTGTATAATGCAATGAGTTTTTATGCTGAGCTGTTCACGCCGTCGGAATATGAACCGCAAAGTGGTATGATCCGTCGGATTGTCTCGTGCATCGCATATAAACTGAACTGCGCGGAACAATATCTGTGATAATATCTGTACAACAGTTAGCGGTCAGCTACGCGCATTCGATGTGATAGCGAGTGGAGTCCCGAGGTCAGCGCCGTGTCCCCGATCAGGCGGATCGCTCGTCTCTATATGCTCTCAACTTGGTTGAGGGTATGCTTAAGAGCGCAGCTCCAAACATGAGAGCAATATTCGAGCACGGGTTTAATTTGGGATGTATACAGGAGAAAACGTTGGGCCGGAGTAAAATATTTCTTGGATCTAAGAAGATAACTCAGTTTTCCAAAGGCAATGTTCGACATGTTTGTATCCCACGATACATTCCCACAGATTGTGACGCCGAGCAATTTTGTACTTTCCTCAGATTCGATGGCCCGGCCATTCATCATCAGCTGTGGAACCGATGATCTACTTTTCTTTGTGAATGTTGTATATTGTGTCTTCCTTGCATTTAAGTTGACGAGATTGGTCTTTCCCAATCGCAGGACCCTATCCAGAGCCCGATTCAAAGTGTCGATCTGTCTACATCTCAACTGGTGCGACGTGGATGCACTAATCGGCCGAACATTCGAAAAAGAGGAAACAAGCGTACTATCATCCTGAAAAACTGAATACTTTGTTATCCGCTGAATCCAACAAATCATTTAAGTGAAGCCAAAGCAAGGTTGGAGCCAAAATAGAACCCTGGGGCACATCGGAACTAACAGGATACAGATCCGAAGACTCGCCGTCTACAACAATCAGGATCGACAGGTTTTCGAGGAAACTCTTCTTCCAGTCGCAAAGCTGCTGGTAAAGTCCGTATGGATGAAGCTTGGAAATGTCCAATACAACCGCTCTTGACTAACCATGCCCCTCAATCGGAGATGTCCATATATCGGTTATAAGGGTCAAAAGGTCTGCCGTGGATCGCCTGCCACGGAATCCATATTGACGATCATTCATAAAACCGTTGCTCAAAAAATATTTGATTAACTCGGCACTGATGATCTTTGCCATCACCTTAGATAGCGTAGACAGTAATGCTACCGTCCGGTAATTTTGTGGGAGACACTTTCACTTCTTGGGATTAGTTGAACTCGAGCTACCTTTCAGAAGGTAGGAAATGTCCTCCGTGCATAAGATAAGTGGAAGAGTCTGTCAAGAACCGCCGACAGTTCTGGAGCACAGTTCTTAAGGACCACTGTTGGTATTCCGTTCGGAACGTTTGCCTTCTTACATTCCAGTCCATGTAGAGAGCCTTGAATGCGTGGGCGGAACCGCAAATCCCATATCAGAGACCGCACCGGCGTGATTATAGGTGGCTCCAAATGACCATCCTCGAGGCTTGAATTCGCGAACACATTACGTTCATCATTGAATTTGTTACTAGTGTCCCATTGCCCGTCCTTAACCGAAGAAAAAGAGGAGAAATCGAAGTTACTGCTGGCAGCCCTTGCCATTGACCAGAATGGACGCAAACCAGTTGCGCACTCAAAGAGTTTATTTGTCACTCTGTCGTTGTAGGCCTTCTTCGTGGTATCGATCGCCTGGTTGACCGCGTTTGTCATTCTAACAAAATTGATTCTCTTAACCTCGGTGGAATTGAAGCGCCATCGCTCCTTCGGAGCCCTATATTTTGCGGCCGTAATCTGATCGCTATTTTTATCAAATCCAGGTGTATCAGAAAAATTTCCCGACAAGAATAACCTCCGCGACCGACTTCGCGAATGTATTAACATCGGAGTCACCAAAGCATATTTTCGGCCACGGAAAGCATGCGAAGAAATCTCACAAATTGTCCCAGTTAGCAGTACTATACCTCCATACATGGCGAAGCTGCTTAGGTCGGTTATTCGCTTGAAATGCAAGTCGTTGAGTGACCAATACCAAGCAGTGATTTGAGTTTCTCAGTGATGCAGCAATCTCCACGCTATAAATGCTCAGCTCGGATGTCAAAAACAAATCTAGGGTATTCGGATAATCATCTCGTCAACATATGCATCTTCGCCAAGTTAAGGGAGAGCTAGCGACTGAGAAGCTTGTGGCGTTTCTAATAGATGATATACTAGCAAATAGTGAAGAGCACAGAGAGAAAATCTAATAAGCAAAAAGCATCAGCCGTATACCAAGCAATACCATAGCAATTCCACATCAGTTGAGTGTGTACTTGAGTTTAGAAATCGAATTCGCACACGCGCCAGTAGCCTGATGCTTAAATGCTTCGGTTCTCACCCATTTCATCGTGTGTTCAATTCACCTCCTCCACTATTCTTGCTAAAAGCAACCATCCTCTCGTGTGATATCACACATAACACACATTCTCCCGTAGTAAACGGGACTTTGCCTCTATGATCACAACTTCTGCGCAGGGCACCACCCCATTCGTCTGCTCCTACGTTCTCTCCCTCGCTTGCTCGTTACGTCGTTCGCACACGAAGTTGATCGAAAGAATGTTACTGAGGAGGGAGTAGTGTGACGTTTCTAACAGATACACACACAGCACACAAGTAAATAATGAAGAACAACACAAAAAGCAAATCGAATAAGAAAAAATCATCAGCCGTATATCAGGGGGATGGGAGCGAACATACAGTCTGTGCTTTCAACCCGTCGAATGCCACGACGATCCTTGTCAAGTAGTGAACCAATGCATGCAGCGACATCCTGAGAAAGGTTGGCGCAAGACTAGTAACCTTGCCCGGAAGAACAAATTATTATGGACAATTTAACAAGTCTCGGATAAGGACCGGATGTCGGTGGAGAGACTTGCCGGAACCCGGTTGTAGTGCCGATGATGACGATGATGATCAGCCGTATATCAACCAATAACATAGCAATTTTACGGCAGTTGAGTGTATTGACGGCAGTGGCCTGATGTGTTGAGCATTGGTTACATTTTTAGTGATTCTAAAGGTTATAGCATCGGTTCGAATCACACGGTCTTCACTATCGTTGCAAAGGCTATAATTGGTGACCCCGACGTGATCTGTGTACAAATATCACACACTCCCTCATAATAAAACAGGTATTTACTACTACGGTCCCGACTTCTGCACAGAGCACCGGCTAACTCGCCTGCTCTGGCGTTGTCTCGCTCGCTCCTCGCTCCGTCGTTCACATACGAAGTTGATCGTAACAAAGATACTGAGGAGGGAGTAGTGTAGCTTTTCTAACAGATGCACACACAATATACAAGAAAATAGTGAAGAACACCGAAAGAAAATCGAATAATAAAAAGCATCAGCCGCATACCAAGCAATAACAACAATTCCACATCAGATGAATGTGTGCCTGGGTTTAGAAATCGAATTCGTAGACGCGGGGGTGGCCTGATGTGTTGCGCATTGGTTAACTTTTTAATGATTTTAACCGTTATAGCGTCGGTTCCAATCACACGTTCTTCACTATCGTCGCAAACGCTATGAGGGCGTTTGGCAACCCAAATCTCGAATGCAAGTCGTATCCTGAGCAACGAAGATATGTCGAGTCAGTTGACGAATCGACCTGGGTCGCAGTTAGGGTGAGGATATCGGGTTTCCCAGTTTACAGATATTGGTGGACGGCGTTTCCATTCGTATTGGTGAAACCGATTCCCCTGATGTTACAAAATGCTGTCATCAGTCCAACGTGGATAGAGTTTCAAGAACGAACGCGATTGCGCGATGACAAATTTCTTAAAGTTCAGTTCTTTATCAAAATATTTGCATAATGTTCCCACTGATATACTCCCCCCGGGGACCCGAATGGGAAACTGGTTTACCCCCGGAATTCTTCATCTCAGAAGGTACCATCATGACTTATCTCCGTGTCAGTCGGGGCCATCTGCCATACACCCGAACATAAGGTATGCAAAATAAGATGGGCTTCTCATTAAGGACGGCTAAGATCACAGTGTGAACCGACAATAGGAAATGAGTCCCAAGAAAAAGGCATCACCGGATTTTATAATCAAAGTGTTTAAAAAAAAATAGGAGCTTACTATACGGCAAGACCTACCATAATTTTAGTAATAAAGGCGTTTATGAGACTTCCGCGAATGAACTTGTGCATCTACAGTAGAGCACCTATCGCATTGGTTTCAAGAATTGTTTTTCGACATGTATTTGGGCAATTGACTCACTTCACATAGAGGGTGTCCGGTATATAGCCACCTTTGGAGAGGTGATTCCATAACTCAGAACCTGTCAGAAAAACAACAGGCCCTTGTCGATTTCTTTGTTGTTTTTTTTAAGCTGTTGCATAGAATGGAGAACAGCTACGAGTATTGTGTGGGTTTTATAGACATCGATGGGTCTGTGGCATCTCTAACAGATACACACAATTCATAAGCACAAAAATAGTGAAGAACACCGAACGAAAATCGAATAAGAAAATACAACAGAGCGGTTTACCTAGCGATAACATAACAATTCACATTAGTGGAGTATAGTCGAGTTTAAAAATGAAATTCTAAAATCGGCCAGTCGCCTGATGGGTACTGCTTAGGTAAAAGTTTAAGACAATTCTAGGCGTGGTGGAAGTTTGTGTTTTATTTTGTAACATACGACCCCAAAAGAACAAAATACTATGATTGTGTCTGGGAAGATTAAGCGAAAAGGAATAAACAATAAAAAAGAGCGTTTCCAAAAAAAGAACTGGTGTTTTAATTGTGTTGTCTCGCGCCGTTGTGTTCTCAGTATTAACAATGTTCGGCGGAACACTGCATCGCCAACGTTGGAACTAGCAAAAAAACGCCAAAGGTCCTCATCAATATCTTGTAACAAGATCATCAACTCGAGGCCGCCTTTCACCCCTATGTCGGTATGGCTGCCTGCCTTCCACGTGACGGCTGCCTACAGTTAGGAATCGTTTGCGCATAAAGCCTTGCAGCTACTCTTACATTTTGACGAACTTCCCCGTTAATAAGTTGCACATTTGCAAACTCGTGACTATGAACAAATAAAACGCACTATTTTAATTTTAAATAGTGTGCACACACGATTACACCCGGCTTTTAATTTTACGTTCTCGCTGGACGCTGGCTAAGAAGAGTACGGGGTTCTCTATACCACAAGGAGAACCAACCCACAATTCCTACCTAACTTCGACCGCTAACAGTGCGTCATCATAAGCCAAACCGGCAATAGCAAACACACCTCCCAGTATATATATATATATATATATATATATATATATATATATATATATATATATATATATATATATATATATATATATATATATATATATATATATATATATATATATATGTACAACTTTGCTTCCGCCGTTTTGCAATAGATGGCTGTAGCGGTAAGTGGTAGTTGAAATAAATAGATCATAGATGTCATACAATAAGCTTAAGTATTTGTAAACATAACGCCATCGAAATATTAGTCGATTTGTGTCTGCATCATAAAGTTATTCTCGATTAAACATGTCAGCTTACGAGCAAAATTCTCGTCATTTGCGGGAGGTTTTAATTTTCTGTTTTAATATAAAGAAATCTGCGGCTGAGGCTCATCGAATGCTCTCAAATACCTATGGTGAGGCCGCTATTAGTGAAAGAACTTGCCGAGAGTGGTTTCAATGCTTCAAGAACGGCGATTTTAACGTCGAAGACCAGCATGGCGGTGGAAGAGGTAAGGTTTTCGAAGATGCAGAATTGGAGGCATTACTTGATCAAGACTCGTGTTAAACGCAACAAGAATTGGCAGTATCATTGGGAGTGACGCAACAAGCCATTTCAAAACGCCTGAAAGTCATGATTCCGAAACAAGGAAATTGGGTGCCGTACGAGTTGAAGCCGAGAGATGTTGAACGGCGTTTGTATGTTTGTGAACAACTGCTTGCAAGGCAAAGACGGAAGGGATTTCTGCATCGCATTGTGACTGGGGACGAAAAATGGGTTCATTACGATAATTCCAAGCGCAGAAAATCATGGGGATATCCCGGCCATGCTTCCACGTCGACGGCCAAACCGAATATCCACGGTTCCAAGGTCATGCTCAGTATTTGGTGGGACCGGCCCGACGTAGTGTATTATGAGTTGTTAAAACCGACTGAAACAATCACAGGCGATCGTTATCGAATGGAATTAAAGCGTTTGAGCCGAGTGTTGAAAGACAAACGGCCGCAATATAACGAGAGACATGATAAAGTGATTTTACAGCATGACAATGCTCGACCCCATGTAGCGATAGTGGTTAAGACATACTTGGAAACTTCGAAATGGGAAGTCCTACCCCCCCCCCGCCGTATTCTCCAGACATTGCTCCCTCGGACTATCACTTGTTTCGATCAATGGCACACGGCCTGGCTGACCAGCACTTCCGGTCTTATGAAGAAGTAAAAAATTGGATCGATTCAAAAGATGACCAGTTTTTTCAAGGCGGGTTTCGTATGCTGCCCGAAAGATGGGAGAAAGTAGTGGCCAGCGATGGACAATACTTTGAATCATAAATATATATTCTATATATATGTATATATATATATATATATATATATATATATATATATATATATATATATATATATATATATATTCTATCGGGGTCATTATTACATCAAAATAATCGGAAACCTGTGCAATATTAGTCTTAAGTTTCAAATAAGGGTTTTTTCGTGTAGTTTCCCTTAATCACTTATTAATTATTATTCATCGAAATTGTGCTATTTTTCATTATAAACATAGATTAAAGATTGTAGTTGTAAAGTAATTGCTGCCTGAAAGCTTTAAGATACTAGTTGTAAAATCTTAAATTCTAGACCTATTATCTACTTAATAAAAATTGAATTGAAAAAATTAGGTTTTTTAACAATTACAACAACAACAAAATTGTATATATATATATATATATATATATATATATATATATATATATATATATATATATATATATATATTTATATACGAGGGCTGCCTCTTATGTTTCGGGATTTGGCAACCCTAGTGTTGCAATCCGGCAATTGACAGCTCTGTCGTAAAGTTGGACATTTTTGAGGTTATACGCACTCAGAACGTTTTGACATACGAGCGCTATTTGTGTTGTTTACAGTAACTTAAAAGATTCATCTCGGCCCAAAAATGGAATTAAATCGTCAACATTTTCGTGCGATTATTTTTTACAACTTTTGGCGTGGATTAACTCAGCAACAGTGCATGGATGAACTTAATTCACTTTTTGGCGATGAAGCTCCATCAAGGACCAGTGTTTATCGATGGTATGGTGAATTCAATCGTGGTCGTAGTTCACTCCAAGATGAATTTCGTGAAGGTCGTCCAAAATCAGTTGTTGTTCCGAAAACCATTGATGCTATGCGCGAGCTGATATTGAGATTGATCGTGAGATTGAGACAACCTTAGGCGTTAGTGGGACCAGCATACATTCAATATTGCATAAACATTTGACTGTCAAAAAAATTTGTTCGCGTTGGATCCCACACAATTTGTCAATCGCCCAAAAAAAGGCTCGTGTCAATTGGTCGAAAGAAATGCTAAAAAAATACGGTCGCGGTGCTTCGAAACACGTCTATGACATCGTGACAGGTGATGAATCGTGAATTTACGCATATGAGCCCGAAAGTAAACAACAGTCGACTGTCTGGGTGTTTCAAGATGAGCCAAATCAAACAAAAGTTGTTCGCGCACGAAGCACTTCCAAGCAAATGGTCGCCTGTTTTTTCGGAAAAACTGGACATGTCGCAACCGTACCACTAGAACAACGCAGAACAGTCAATTCTGAGTGGTAAACAACCATTTGTTTGCCAGTTGTCTTCCAAGAAATCAGGAAAACCAACCGCCGAAGACGGATCACTCTTCACCACGACATTGCGAGCTCTCACACATCGGCTGCGACAACTGCATTTTTGAACACCCAAAACATCGATTTGATGGGTCATCCGCCGTATAGTCCTGACTTGGCACCGAATGACTTCTTTTTATTCCCGTACGTAAAAAACAAACTGAGAGGTCAACGTTTTTCGACATCTGAAGAAGCGGTTGCTGCATTCAGAATGCATGTGTTGGAGATACCTCAATCAGTGTGGCAAAAGTGCTTCGACAATTGGTTTCAACGCATACAAAAGTGTATAGATCTTCATGGGGAATATTTTGAAAAACAATAAAGTGATTTTCGATGATCAATATTTGTTTTTGTCCTCTAATCCCGATATATAAAAGGCAACCCTCGTATATATATATATATATATATATATATATATATGTATATCGATTCAAGTTAAAAAAAAAACAAAATTGGCACAACGTTTTTTTTTTAGTTTTTCTTTGTTATTAAAATAAACATATTTAAAAAACAAATGCCTGATCATGTGTTTCCTGGCCGTTGTGATGTCCAGGCATTCAAGACCAACATACACCTCCTTTTCTTATACACTTCCTCTCCATCCGTTCCCACTGTGCTCTGACATTTAAGGGTACTTCAAAATTCCCTTTTGTGCGCGCGTTCGTGTAAAAAAAACCTAATAAAATTCTGTCGCCGAAAGGCAGATAGTACAATAGACATTTCAGGTTTAGCTTAGAGCGTCTGTGTAAGACCAGTAGCTTATAGTATAAGATAATTAAGCTAGAATTTAAGCGTTTTTTGTTAGCGTATGGGGGTTTTCTATACTACATGGGGAACCAACCCACTATTTCGCCTGTTAACAGCGCACCCCAATCCCTCCGTTCAGCTATTTCACCAGTAAAAGATATATCCCAAAAGGACACATGGCCTGGATTCATTATTGTACGCAGATAATGCATAATTGAATTCAGCTCCTTCTTGCCATACGGCAACATAAACCTGTGGGGAAGCAGTATGGTGTGCAGGCGTACTGCGCCGGGTTCCCTTCTTCCTCCGTCATCACTAAAAGCAAGTTCCGCCGAACACCAAAAGAAAACTTCGGGACACACCGTCCACACGAAGTAATTAACTGAAACTCACTTTTCGTTTATTATTAAAGGTCCTTTTATTGGTTAACGACTTAGAAAAGTTTTACACATTATTGCATGCCCATAACATTTTATTTTTGTTGTTCATTAATATAAAATATTCTATCAACACGAAACTCGGCGGGATACATTCGCGTCCCCGTGCGCACCGGGGAGTGGGAGTGGGACCGGCCGGCTCGGTCGGGTGGTGGAAACGACTCAGCGTTGTCAATTCGCTAGGAAAGGAAATTCGGCCGGCGGTACGGGGTCTTTTAAATTATGGTGTGTTTCCTATTACAAGAGAAACGCGAAGTCTCTCTTTGGGGTAGGTAACCGAATCTCATAGAGGAGATCATAATGGTATTCATGTATGTGTGAACATTGATTCTTTCATGGGACAAGGCCATGAGAACGAAGCTGAAAAATTAAAAGGGATAATGGTCATCAATGAGATGTGACTTCGGCTAGGTAAACAAGCCGTATTTCATTGGGTACTAATGGATTTCTGTTTGCTCATGCCGCGAGGTCATGAGAAGCGGATCCAGAAATATTGAAAGACAAAGAGACCGTGTAGGCCATTGTCTATGATGTGCATTTCAGCCGTATTGATAGACCGCAATGCATCGTGGACATGATGCTAATTGGTTTTAGCATATTCACTGAGAATTGGTGTTTATGGCATCGCTGCCAAGGTTAAATACACAATTCCTATTTGCGTTTGGTTATTCTATTGGATTTGGTTTATGCCTTTAGACGTAAGATGCGTGTATTTGTTTTTGTCCCTTGTACAAAGGTCGCCAGCCAAGTACGGTAATTTATTGTAAACATGGTGAGGCTGGGAATAGGCGACGCAATGATCGATATCCCTGGTTATGATGGTTACATTATATGTGAACCGAATTGTTTCCTTACAGGAATTCATCTAAGGAAAATGCATATGGTAAGATAGGGATTTGCCTGGCAATCGAAGGTGCCAAATTGGCAATTGCATTAGCGGGAAACAATAGAAGTTGGGTTGTAGGTATGGGGGTTCTTCGGGTAAGCTAAAAAGAACCCCTAGAAACCCCATGATATTTCCACCGGAAATCACAATTTCATGTAGGTTAGCAACAGCAAAGTCTAACTAAACGATGCTGTTGCGTCATCGGGCAACGGCTTGGGTAATCGAATTCTTTTAGAGTGTTCCCACGCTAATATATTACCAAGCCATTCAGCGTGCCTTCGACTTCCCCCAGACGTGCTATTCGCTGGGGATCAATAAACTCTTGAATGAGGTGAACAGCACAAATCCCTCATTGAGATCAGTCGAGATTTATCCACTGAAGTGTGTGCACACGCAATTTTTAAGTGCGAGTCCGTCGAGTTTTTGTTTTAAAAGAGGAATTTCAACCCTCTTGGAGTGCGGAAGTCTCTGACCGGAACAAAAAAGAAAGAGAGAACGATAAACTAATTCGAAATATTTATACATCTATCTTATTTAAAGGATATTTCAGTGTAATTAAAATACTTGTGGTTTTGTACAACAAGTTACATATTGTTGCTTAAAAGTTTGGTGGTGATATGAAGAGTGTGCTTTAGAATTGGCATTCCAATCTGCTGTCATTATACAAAGTTTGACTCTGTGATTAATTAAAAGCATAAATAGGAAAATAAGTGAAATAAAAAAATAAAGAAAACATTTAAACAACAAAAAAACCACCAGTGCTTTTTTATTTATCCATTCTTCTTGAGTGAACAATTTTGGTTGAACAACGTTGGGGATTTAAGTGAACCCGTGTCGTCCCGGCACACAACTTTTAAACCCCCCACAAGCCTATAATTTAGAATCTAAGAAGAAAACGGAAAAAAATGTTGGAAAAATGAGAAATGAACCCGCTTAATGGGATGGAATGGCCCCTAAGGTAAGTTTTTTGGGTGACAGGCTGAGCGTGTAACGAGATTATCAATCAACAAGAAAAACTATCAACCACTACATTGTGTCAAAATAATGACAATAAATAAATTTAAGGACAATTATTTTCAATTCAGCTTCAATAATTAAAGAAAAAAGAATAGCAATGTATTTTTTGTTTGCTCAGTGGATCTAATTATGTAGCCCCTTTCTGAAATCTTCAGAACTTTTTTTTTCACCACAATAGCTCAAATTTGGCTGATGACAATTTGCTAAAGTTAACGTGGAGAAATATTTTTTTTTTCATACAAATTTTAAGTAGAATATGTAGTTATAGATGCAGTTGTTATTCAAGAATTTTTAACAAAAAAAAAAAAAAAAACGACCGTTGATATCATAATGTGGACAAGCCATCAAAACTTCTACGACAAGGTGGGGATATTTCAAAATTTTGAAAAAAAAAGCCAAAAATAACTCGAAAACGATGCGACATTTACTAAAGCCAGGTTTGATTTTTCTGATCCATTACGAGGTAAGGAATCACACCTTCATGGTGGTTATATACGGGTTATCATGTGTATTATGAGAATGTGTAACTGCTCACATTTAATAGTGAAAAACTCATGTCACGATTGAACATTAACTAGACATCAATAAAATGGGTTGCTAAGCAAGACAATTTAATTAAAAAAAAAAGCAGGTTCTCAAATTTGTGCCGTCCAATGACTGAGTTTTACAGATATTATACAGGAACACCCAATTCATGACCCTTAAATAAGTATTTTATAAGTATGTGTTCACAAGTTAAGATATATATTCGATTACACCATTTTAAGATTTCAATTCTTCTTTGTATCAAAAATAATATCGTAACTAAAAACATAAAAAAAACTAGAAAAAAGAACGTCTTTAGTAACACCGTCTACCCATATATAATTTCGTATATCAATTTTTTGAACAGCATTTTCAATTTAAAATTTTATACTTAATTTTATGTTTATACTTAAAACAAATAATATAATCAATTGTTTAAAATAATGTGTTTGAATTAATTTAGCTAATCTTGAGAGAGTTAAGTGTGTTATATGTAAATATTAACGAATGTGTTATTTTTATTTTATACAAGTAAGATTAATATTAAATGTATACAAGGGTAACTTACCGGCATTCCAGATTCAATCTGGCCGAAGCGGGTATTCCGCCAACATTCCAAAATCAGAACGCCAGCATAAATTTTCCCCACTGTTAGTCTTCCTTTATTAAGTTGATCATTTCGTGGTACTAACAAGTTCAGCACTTTTTTGGCCTGTAACGGCCATATATGTGTTATGGTCTCCCGCAGTTCCATGTCTGCTTGATCCATTTCTTCGGCTAAGATTAAGGAAAAAATATCTCATTGCTTAAAATTTTGTTGTGATTATGCTGACATTTTGAAAATATAAATCTGAACCAACTAAGGGTATCAATAATATTCTTATTTTAAAATTGATTATTTAGTTATTTATTTTTTTAAATTACTTTTATCATAAAAATATTAAATATATATACGGAATAAGTCAAATTTGTTAATTGTGGACTTCGATTTGTTGCAGCCTAAAAATGTTATCGTCCATTTTTGTTTTAAAGGTTGCACAGACTGTTGTTGAAGGACTTGATTTCTTATACAATGGGATGATTGTTGTTAAATTGAATTCAGTCCGACGAAAGCATTTTTGTGTAAAGCACAATGTCTGAGGTGATATTGATTGAATCCGGGTAGAGAATTGTAATCTACTTGTAGTTTGTTCGGACATTATGTTACCATTTATAAAAACTGTTTAACATGCGTCATGAATTTATTGTATGGGTAATGAAGAGCTTTTAATTTTCTAATATTATACGATTTTTTAAGGTACTTTTTTTATTAACCCTACTTTCAAGGAAAAAACGAACGCTGGTACTAATAGAGAACTGAAAAAATGGTTTGTTGCCAACATTTTATTATAAGTAATTTCTATAAGCGGCTTTTGTTTCACTAATATGAATGTAAACGCTGTTCACCAATATTTGCAACCAGTGAAATACGATATTCTGGCCCTAACCACGACTCAGGTTGTCTCGTCAACCGATTTGACAGAATTCTACTGCCCCGACTTATATATCAGATTTCGTTTTAAATGTGGCGTCTGCGTCGTCAACACGTCTGATTTGCTTGCCATAGGGAAGAAATATTGGAACCCATAACTTGGATATCATTTGGATGTCAAATTTCTCTATTGTCTCTAACACTCCCCAAATGAAGATAGACTAGCAACAATCTTCAAAAATCTTCCAAACACTGTTGACTAGATACATAGCAATGACACAGCATCTCAGATTGTTATGTGGTGAGTCGTTGTAGTCTTCACTGTCTGGTGTGAAGTTTCGACCATGTGATGTTCAATACATTCTTCATGGCCTATACTACAAAAAAATTACCAGAATACCGGCAATAGTCCATGAAATTTGATATCAAAGGAGCGCAACGCCCAAACCAAACAACCAATAAGAAGTACACCAAAGAGTCGTAAGATCGCTTATTGTCCCGTAAATTTTCTGTTGAATTCGAATGTTAAAGAGTGTTATTAGTGACTGAAAACAATGCCCCAAATTTTAGTTTTAAGATCGTTTATATAACCAGTGTTAAATCCAAACTCTATGTCAACGACCCCCAAATACGAGGGTTGCCTCTTATGTTTCGGGATTTGGCAACCCTAGCGTTGCAATTCGGCAATTGACAGCTCTGTCGTAAAGTTGGACATTTTTGAGGTTATACGCACTCAGAACGTTTTGACGTACGAGCGCTATTTGTGTTGTTTACAGTAACTTATAAGATTCATCTCGGCCCAAAAATGGAATTAAATCGTCAACATTTTCGTGCGATTAGTTTTTACAACTTTCGGCGTGGATTAACTCAGCAACAGTGCATGGATGAACTTAATTCAATTTTTGGCGATGAAGCTCCATCAAGGACCAGTGTTTATCGATGGTATGGTGAATTCAATCGTGGTCGTAGTTCACTCCAAGATGAATTTCGTGAAGGTCGTCCAAAATCAGTTGTTGTTCCGAAAACCATTGATGCTGTGCGCGAACTGATATTGGAAGATCGTCATGTGACCTATCGTGAGATTGAGACAGCTTTAGGCGTTAGTGGGACCAGCATACATTCAATATTGCATAAACATTTGACTGTCAAAAAAATTTGTTCGCGTTGGATCCCACACAATTTGTCAATCGCCCAAAAAAATGCTCGTGTAAATTGGTCGAAAGAAATGCTAAAAAAATACGGTCGCGGTGCTTCGAAACACGTCTATGACATCGTGACTGGTGATGAATCGTGGATTTACGCGTATGAGCCCGAAAGTAAACAGCAATCGACTGTCTGGGTGTTTCAAGATGAGCCAAATCCAACAAAAGTTGTTCGCGCACGAAGCACTTCCAAGCAAATGGTCGCCTGTTTTTTCGGAAAAACTGGACATGTCGCAACCGTACCACTAGAACAACGCAGAACAGTCAATTCTGAGTGGTACACAACCATTTGTTTGCCAGTTGTCTTCCAAGAAATCAGGAAAACCAACCGCCGAAGACGGATCACTCTTCACCACGACAATGCGAGCTCTCACACATCGGCTGCGACAACTGCATTTTTGAGCACCCAAAACATCGATTTGATGGGTCATCCGCCGTATAGTCCTGACTTGGCACCGAATGACTTCTTTTTATTCCCGTACATAAAAAACAAACTGAGAGGTGAACGTTTTTCGACACCCGAAGAAGCGGTTGCTGCATTCAGAATGCATGTGTTGGAGATACCTCAATCAGAGTGGCAAAAGTGCTTCGACAATTGGTTCAAACGCATGCAAAAGTGTATAGATCTTCATGGGGAATATTTTGAAAAACAATAAAGTGATTTTCGATGATCAATATTTGTTTTTGTTCTCTAATCCCGAAGTATAAAAGGCAACCCTCGTACGTGAGGAGCTTCTAAAAGCGCTTCGAGATAACCGAGAAGTTAAAACCCATTCCTTCACCCCCAAGCAGAACAGAAAGCTGAACATCATTCTCAGAGGCCTAATATATATAATATATAATATATATACTATAGTCTCCAATACATTGGAAGAAGTTCAAAGGCGCAAACTCGAAGATACAAAAAAGAACCTATTTATTTGCTACGATATTTTCGTAGTACGGCTGTCTAAGTGAGTACTCGCAAGTAAAATAATTGAAATGAAAACACTTTTCCACATGCCGATGAACTGGGAGAAAATAAATGGCAATTCCGGCCCCATTCAATGCAGAGGATGCCAATCTTTTAGACAAACTGCCAAAAACTAAGCTTGGGTCTACAAATGCGTGTTGTGAATTCCCACATGGCCCGGGCGAATCTCACTGCGCTAGGGATGACGATACCCAAACCTATTACTGTAACTTAAACTACACAGGGCACCCAGCTAATTATAGTGGCTGCTCGAAATGAAAGGCTCTAAACAACAATCGTGTCGAGCTATCCAAGCTAATAAGAGAGAAAATCCTCTCTCAGAAACTACAGGTCAAACTGGCGATCAACATAGCTAACAACACAAGGTCTGGTATGAGCTATGCTGACCTGTTACGAACAACAGAACATGATCCAAACTCAAGTACCGAAACGCCATATATCACTTGCTCAGAAATCATCATCATCATCGGCACTACAACCGGGATCCGGTCTTGGCCTTATTTAGCAAGTAAAATTTGTTAAATTTTCCATAATAATTTGTTTTTCCGGGCAAGGTTATTAGCCTTGCGCCAAATGCTCAGAAATCATTGGAGAATTTATAAACGTTTCCAGCCCCATATTTGGTATGGATGCACCCTCACTAGTCGCCAAAATATTGGCTTTCGTGGACGAATTTAGGAAAAGTGGGACGATTACACCCCAAACCAAATTCCACTACTTGGAACTACTGATCGAAGTTTTCCCTATAGGTATCTAAAACAGGTAAACTTCGAGGATGAATCAAATATAAACGGTAATTTTTTTTTTTTGCTTAGGAACAAGTGGCGAGCTAGATAATTTTGTGCGGGGACTGTTGTTTGGTTTATGAAGAGTATGGAAACCGGTTTGGCTAGCGGTCTTGCTCGATTTTGTAGTCAGTACAGCCATGAGCGAGCAAGAGGTACATACGTCTGTTGCGTGACGGATTATTACAACATTTTTAACAAATGAAGGCGTTAAGCCATCGCGGATTTTTTCTCGATTGAGGGCACAGTTTAGTGATGATACGCTGTCTCAGTATCGTATGTATACGTGGGCCAGAGAATTTAAAAGTGGGGGAGAACGTATCGAAAAAGTAAGTCATGATCGACGCCCAAGGACAAGTCGTACGGATGTCAACATCTGCGCCGCTCAAGAGCTTATTAACAGTGACCGGCGCTTAACTATTAGAGAAATTGCATGGGCAGTCGGCGAAAGCCCCATATCAAAACAAAAGACGAGGTATACCGATTCGAGATGACATCCTTCTTCATGGCAACGCCAGGTCTCACACCATGTCCTTGATAAGGGATACATTGGAAGAAATGACCTGAGAAACTCGCAAACACCCACCTTATAGCTCAGACTTGTCTCCCTGGGACTATTTTTTGTTCGCACCAGTGAAGGAATCACTTTGAAGAAAAAAAAAATCGCAAGTAATGAAGAAGTCGAGGAGCACGTGAGCAATTGGGTAATAACTCGCCCTAAATTATTCTACGGACAAGGGATATTAGATGTTCCCAATCGGTGGCAAAACTGTGTAGATCACACAGCAGACTATATTGAAAAATGTTGATAGTATAATTAGTGTGTAACATTATTCAATAAATGTATAAAAATAGTTACCGTTTATATATGATTCACCCCCGGATTAACGTTTAACGTGTGATATCTGATTGTCCATTTAAGGAGAATTTACCTCCTTGAATTATTCCGACGGGAAAATATTTTGATTGTTTTTTTTTTTTCGAGAAACGCATCTTCAAGAATGCCGTGAAATTATTCTGAAAAGATACACCTTACTGAGAAATGACACCCGGCAAGAAATTGGGATAGCCATACATAAGCGACTAAGATTCCAAGAGGTGGGGATTACCCTAAACGCTCCGAACCTATTCACATCAATCAAACTGACTGGATGAAATACATCTGAGACACTTCTTCTAGGATTGGTTTTCATACCCTCCAACGTAAGCCCACAAAATTCCAGATCCTCAATATTGCATCGCAATACGAAGGAGTCTTAATATGTGGTGACCTATGGGAAATACTCAGCATAGTGGGACTCTTATCAATTCCAACAGTAGGGTTGAGGAGGGGTTTTGGACGGGGCGCCATCAAGGGCGCAGGGTTCACCGAACACCCACCGTCTAATTCGCTGAAGGTCGTTCACCTGAATTTGACAGCAGAATAGTCGCCCGTTCCGTCGATAACCGTCCACCAAGAAAGAGCGAAAAAATGAAACGCTTGCGGCTCGTTTGGTTGTAAACTTTTTCTTTTTATTGTTATGTTCCTAAACGAAGTTTGTCACTTTGTATACATCGTTCGAAAATATTTTACAGTTTTTATTTGATAAATCTTCGGAGGATTTGAAGACTAGGCACGCGGGTACCTCGTGTGATGAGGACCATCGTCCTTGTTCGTTTTCGTTCGTTCGTTTAATTCGGCGTTCCGGCCCACGCCTTGTTTATTTGCAAATACTATTACTTATTACGTTACACCCTCCCGTGAGCACTCGCTCCGTTTTGCCTCGCGTGGATCAAAACTTTCATCCGAAATATTTTAGTAGCACTGAGCGGTTGGGACCCGACTGACCCGATGTGTGTGGCTTGGCGGTTGAAGCTCGACTGACTAAAGAATCGGAAAAATCTATTCATCGCGTCGTGGCGGTTGAGTCATAGCTCAAATAAACTCGCTGCCAATTAGGAGGAATTTCGAGAAGAGTTGCTATGCTTGCATGGGGAATTCAGTTCCAGCGAATCCTCTGTGTACAAGCTGAGTTGGATTCGTTGGTTGAGTATACCGGGAAATTGGCATAGCCAAGTATGATCAAGGGTCTTGATCGTTGTGATTGTTTCGTGGAAAATTAGCTGTCGATTGGTCGTAGACGAGAAGTATGATTTAAGGAGGAAATGAACGGAAGTGGTTTTCGGGGGAAATTGGAATTGCTTGGGTCCAAGCAAGGAAATATAATTTAAGTAGGAAATTAACCGAAATAGTTTTTGGAAAAATGTATGCGGCTCGATGTAGTTGATGGAGATGATTAATATTCCGTTGTAGGTTGGAATATGCATTTTATTACAGCTTATGAATTTCCGGAGAAATTAAGGTTGCCTGGTCGCAAGGAGCGAATATGAATTAAGTAAAGAATTGACCGAAATAATTTTGGGAAAATGTATGCAGGGATGATTTAGAATATATTCTGTTGAATTGTATTCTGTTGGGGGTTTTGGAGTGTGTTTATTGCAAATTTAGGAATGTATGCTATTGCGGATTTTGCATGGGGATTTGGGTTAAAGTGACGCACTGTTAGCGGTCAAGGTTGGTTAAAATCGTGGGTTGTTTCTCCATGTGGTGTAGAGAACCCCCACAGGGTGCTCTACAACTGGGTAGGTGATCCATGCACAAACATAAGAGGCATATGTGCTGATGAGCCGACATATCCGTGCGGTGCTTCTTATCTGAACTACTATTTGATCTTTTTACACCTGCTAAACCAGGGCGTTATTGTGAAAATGGAAGCTCCCGTCTCGGGCTACAAGGCGCTCCTTTTCAAAACGAACCTCCAACAATCGGTCATTGAGATAAATGAGCCAAGGAAATGGCGATCAATAAAAACCACGCAAAGTTTTCGAAATCATATAGACCTCAACCACCCAACAGCCATACCTCTTCTCTACATCTTCAATACGGCAATAGATCAGCAAATAGTGGCCTTTAATTCGGCCAGTATCCCAGAGCTCTTCAATTCAGATCTGTGCAAGACTTCACTCAAATCTCCCAGGCACCATAAAAGCGCTTTGTAACTGATTTCTTCAAAATGTGGAAAAATTGGCCGATTAACGCATCAGCTAAGATGTAACCAAATCCACTCCCCGAATCGAGATCTGGACAAAATCTGCAGTGGTGTGCAATCCGAAGCATTGCACCAATTTGTGGTTCATCCCTTGGCGGCGCGAATATCCCTGCATCAGAACTCGTTCCGTTACAGAGCGGGGAAGCTGTGGACTCCCTCTCCGCGCGAATGTTCACGGAGCGTTACAACCTGCAACTGTTCAAGAATAACTGCAGCACTTATTTGGTAGCATCTCGGCACGCCGTGGCGGCGGTATAGGATTGCCTCTCCCGAGAGAAGTATATTAAAAAAAAAAATCTCATCAGTTTCAATGCAATATACAACGCTTACAAGAAAAAGTGGATTGTCAGTGTCACAACTTATGATGAAAGCATGAATCTCCTTGACGTTACAGTCAGTGGGAATGTATCGGGGCATAAACACGTGCCGAAATTTGCTAAGTCTACCTTCAGCAAACTGAGTTATCATTTTGGAGTTAAACGATATTTTATTCTGGCTCAATTTCTTGCCATCTATAAATGTCAGGCCGGATCTATACTCAAGTGCTGTTAACATATTTGAACTTTTGTTACCAAGCATATCCTCATACTACACGTAGCATTCAGAAACGAGTGATACACCTAATGCATTATTAACATTAAGGCTAGAGTCACTATCAAACAGAAGTTGCATGACTAATCTCCTCAGAGATCCTTGAAATCATTCCGGGTAATAAGGTTTATTTGCGCCCAACAAGACAATCCGACTGATCCCACCACTTTATGCTTCATCTGTCAAAGGCGCGTACAGTGTGTTAGAGAATGGGAAAATTATTAAGTTCCCTCCCGGCACGCTACAACCTACGACTGTTCAGGATAAACGCCAACATTTATCTAATAGCATCTTAGGGGACTAATTCAATGCTATAGCTTCCCGTTTCCTGTCCTGAACAGTTTTACATTTCCTTCTTCAGAAATCCGTTAAAAACGGTTGTTTTCCAGTTACACGTTTAATTTAATTTAATTGAATTCCCCAGGTCTTCAGTTTTCTTCTTTTTTTTCAACCATATTGGGCTTAGAAGCATAAGTAATGATTGGCATAAATAATTGGATAAATTTGAAGTTAATCCCTAATAATCCGGTTGCATTCGGTGCGATTTTCAAACGAAGTCCACATAGAGTATTGATTATTTATTTCATTTTATTTATAATATATTTGTTTTATTATTGAATATATTCTAAGTTTAGTACTCACCAGATCGCATTTTTATGCTTAGATTTTCACGTATTAGTGCAAATAATGTAGTTGTGAAATTTACTCTGAGTTCGTCATCCAGTGGCATATTCATCCGTATCAGTTTTTTGTAGGCGAGGCGATTGGGACATTTGTTACCGAACCCCAATGGAGGATCCATGTTTTTTAACATATCATACATTTCTGTGTAGTGAATTTTACCGCTAGAAAATTTTGCAAGAGGATTGTTTGATTTGAATGAAGTATCTAACAAGACGAGTTTACGAATGGCCACATCAAAACATTCACTTGACCATAAACAAAACATAAGTCAAATAGAAACATTTAAACAACGCATATATACAGAACTATGTAAATAAAAACCCAACATTACACTCTCAATTTAATTTATAGTGGAAACGAAAATGTTAACGTATATACAATTAAACTTTGTACGAATGAGATAAGAAAGGATGGGTAGGTGTCAAGGTGCTTAAATGTATTTTCGGGAGACGGCATATATGTACATAACTGCGAGTGATTAAAAAAGAACGGGCTTGAAATTAATTATTAAAACAAAAAACTTGCATATGCATTGAATTAGTCTTAAGTTTTATTTTTTTAATATGAAACAAATACGATCAAATAATAATCAATTTAATAGTTTCCGAAAGATATGTAGAAACTCAAGAATTTATTCGCGTTGTTTTAACTGATTGCATATTTTAGAACATCGTAATATATATATATATATATATATATATATATATATATATATATATATATATATATATATATATATATATATACATATTATTATTGTAGTAAGTTTAAATTAAAATAAATTAGTATACCAATATAAAGATACCAATTCTGTCTGCAAAAAGCTTTACCATTCTATAGTTTACTTACAACCCTCTGGCAATGTCTACACACAAGTAGATCGTATCACTCTATAATGCGACGAAGTCATTAGATCAACGTGCTCATAATTCTATTCACAAGGACTTGTCATATTCTAAAAGTAGATTTAAACGGCACTACATCCGGTTTGATAATGTATCGCTTTAAGAGAAGGTATGTAGTCATCATATTCAAACAGTTTATTATTTTTTATGAAACCACGTCATCTCAGAAATGTTTTCTTGAAATTTCGAGTCGATTCAAAGAAAATTAAATGAGATGGAGCATTTTCCAGCACCGTCCTTCCTACCGACTCCTAGCCTTACTGAAAACTATAATACCATATCCCACAAAACTGCATTTTCAAAGTCAGTGGGGATAATACCTCGAAAAATAATAAACCAATCTCTCTATAATTTTACACACTTCTTTTGGCTAAGATTTATCCAAGGGTGGGCCAAGAATTTATTATTTCAATGATTAGAACTTGTTTTAGAAAAAAAGAGTTGTCGATTTTCTTTTAACGAAAATTATCTTTTCAGATTTAAAATTGTCTAAAAAATATTATTTTTTTTTCCCAAAATCATTCGTCCATCCCCGAGATTGAGTAATTTCTTTTGCTTTTTGGTTTCAGATGATCATGCCGTGACTAATCGTATCCACGAGGATTTATATATAATTATTAATAACTTTTGTAATTATTAATATATATATATATATATATATATATATATATATATATATATATATATATATATATACATTTTTTTTATTAACTTGTTATCCTTCAAATGAGAATAAACATTATGCAAACATTTTTAAGAAAATAAAGAATATATTTCTTTATTTACTATTTACAATACGTAAATTCATCAAAAACGAGCAATGGAACTTATTGGGGACCCAGCCGTAAGTTGATCGGTTCCGTCGTTAGAACATAGGCGCAACATATCATGCCTATCTCTTTTCTATAGGTATTATTGCGGTCGTTGTTAAACTGAACTTGCTGAATATGTTCCGCCCCTTCAGATATTTTACCGCGATACCCGTCAATCTGAGAATGCGCATCAATTCACGTTGAAAGTCAACTTCAGCGCAAAAATAAACACACATGGTTATTCTTTAGCCGAACCACACGAATGTGGAATACTCTAGCTGATCATCTGTTTCCTCGTCGTTGTATGTCCAGAAATTTAAGACTAATGTACATCGCTACCTTCTTTCCTTACCCCACTTCCCCTCCTCCGTCGCGAAGTTTGCGCTGACGTTTAAGGGTACTTCAAAGCCTCCTTTTTGTGCACGCATTAGCTACAAGAATATATATATATATACATATATATATATATATATATATATATATATATATATATATATAAATCGAGAGAAAACTCTTTTTTTTCGCCCTCATGACTGCCTATGCAGCTAGCTTTATAATGTACTCTTTCATTTTAGAACATTTTTATAACGTTAAAAATCGGAGATACGAAAATGTATATATATATATATATATATATATATATATATATATATATATATATACAATATATATATATATATATATATATATATATATATATATATATGTATATATATATAAACAAGGCATCATCATCATCATCGGCACCACAACCGGGAACCGGTCCCGGCCTTATTTAGCAAGTCCTGAGGCTTGTTAAATTTTCCATAATGATTTTTTTTTCCGGGCAAGGTCATTAGTCTTGCGCCAGAGGTTCCCCGACGGGGAATCGAACTCCGGTCTCCCGCGTGACAGGCGGGTATACTAACCACTATACTATCGAGGAGCCATAAACAAGGCATACATTTGTCTATATACGGAATGGTAGTGACGGAGGTGAATTTGAAATAGACTTATAGTTCACAGTCACATAGCGACAATGGAGACAGGCCGAATTTTGTTTAGGCTTATAATTCGCAGTCAATCAGACTAACAATCACGCAGAAATGTTGGTCGGAATGAAACTAAGGAAGAAAGCGTTCGAGTGGTTGCATTATTTCTATCTTTCAGGCCGTTCAATCCGAGTGGTGCTTGACGGTATCAAATCTGTTTCCCATCAAATTAATGCAGGTGTTCCCCAAAGTACTGTACTCTCACCCACTCTCTTCCTCATCTTTATAAATGATCTCTTGTCCATTACCCACCACCCGATTCAGTCGTTTGTTGATATTAGCACGTTGAGTTTCTCATACTCATATGAACATTCCCCACCAAACTCTTCGAATGTCATTACCAATCAGCAGGTTATGCTTAAACATTGAATTCAGACTTCAACAACATATATCAATAGGGATTATTTAACCGCGTAGAATTCAATACCTCAAAAACTCAGTGCTGCCTCTTGTCGTCAAAGAAGAACTCCAAAGTAAATATACGGTCGATGAACGGCGCTTGCCTCACCGAAGCCAAGGAACTATCAATCCTCGGCACTCAAATTAATTCGACTCTTAATTGGAATGACCACATATTTGATGCTGCGAAAAGTGCAGCCAAATTCATGAGGTTCCTTAAGAGATGCAAAATATACTTCACTCCATCCAACCTGGCACTATTTACAAGGCGTACATTCGTCCAAATACGCCAAAGTCATCATTGGTCAATATCAGTTTGGCTTCATCTCAGGCTGATCAGCGATTGATCAGATATTCACCCTTAGGCAGGCGATGGAAAAATGTCTAGCATTTAAGATTCCATTATATTATCTATTTATAGACTTTAAGGCCGCCTACGACAGCATAGCCAGAGTAGAACTATATAATGCCATGAGAGAGTTCGACATTCCAAACAAATTGATACGACTTTGTATGTTGACTATGGCCAACGTAACTAGTCAAGTAAAAATAGCGGGATTGCTGTCCAAACCAATAAACATCTGTAATTGACTCTAACAAGGGGACGGTTTGGCCTGCCTCCTCTTCAACCTGGCAATTCGCGACTCTGGAATTACAAATAGAGGGACTATTATCACCAAGTCCAGCCAGATACTTGCCTACGTAGATGACATCGACATAATCGGTAGATCCGATTCGGCTGTACAGGACTCCTTCACCCAGATCGAGCAGGCGGCACAGAAACTCTGACTGCACATTAATGAGGGAATAACTAAGTACATGGTGGCAATTTTGCGAAGAGAAGACCTAACGTTGGTCAAACTATCAGGGTAGTGTATCACGAAGTTGAAGCACTTCAATCCTTTAACTATCCCGGGTCAATAGTATCGGCCGATAACAATATGGAAGAAGAAATACGCGAACGGCTAATCAAATCCAACAAAGCCTACTATAGTCTATCAAGGCTCTTTAAATTCCGAAATTTATCCAGAACATCCAAGCTACTACTGTACAAAACCATGGTCTTACCAGTACTCGTGTATGGATCCGAGTCCTGGGTTCTCAATAAAAGGCACTCTGAACTCTTGGCCGCGTTCGAGAGGAAGGTCTAAAGGAGAATTGTTGGCCCCGTATGTGAGGGACCACGATTCCGGAGAGTCTACAACCATGAGTTGGACGCGATCTACCTTGAAGCTAATGTTGTAAGAAAATTACGGTCGGTAGACTACGGTGGGCGGGACAACTAGCTCGAATCACCGAAGAGAAGCCTGCCCGGAAAGTCGTTTGTGGTGGGATGTATGGAAGAAGACACCACGGCAGACCTTGTCTGCGATGGAGGGATGGCGTAGAGCAGAACAACTAGAGCCTGGGAGTACTGCTCCTCGTCTGGATGGCATCGGCTCGAAATCGAGACCGGTAGAGAGACTTGTTAAATAAGGCCAAGACAGGATCCTGGCTGTAGTGCCGAGGATGATGATGATGATATCGGTCCCAAATGGAGTTCAACTCCCATATTTGGTCAGGCGCATCCAAAACTGCACTACACGTGCTCGACAGGATGCAAAACCAAGCAGTGAAACTTATTGGGGACTCAGCTGTGAGTCATTTAATTCCGTCATTAGAACATAGGCGCAAGGTATCATGCCTATCTCTTTCGTTGATCGTTGTTCAGACATTTTCCCGCAATACCTGTCAATCTGTGAATGCGCATCAGTTTACGTTGGAAGTGGACTTCAGGTGCACAAATGAACACACAGAGCCAGTTTTTTTTCCTTTGTTAAGGAATGCGACATCCATTCTGCATATTCAAAAAAATACTTCACTCCATCCAACCTGGACACTATATAGAACGCGTAGATTCGTCCCAAAATGGAGTTCAACACTCATATTTGGTCAGGCGCATCCAAAACTGCACTACACGTGCTCGATATGATGCCAAAACGAGCAGTGAAACTTGTTGGGGACCCAGCTGTTAGCGGGCCAATTCCGTCGTTAGAACATAGGCTCCACGTATCGTGCCTATCTCTTTTCTATAGGTATTATCACGTTCGTTGCTCAACTGAACTTGCTGGATGTGGTCCGCCTCCTCAGACATTTTCCCGCGATACCCGTCAATCTGATAATGCGCATCAGTTCACACTGAAAGTCAACTTCAGGCGCACAAACAAACATAGAGAGTTATTCTTTAGCCGAACTACACGAATGTGGAATGCTCTACCTGTTCAGGTGTTTCCTCGTCGCTGTGATGCCTAGAGATTCAAGACCAATATACATCGACACCTGCTTTTCTTATCCGCTTCCTCTACATCCGCTCGCACTGTGCTCTGACATTTAAGGGTACTTCAAATTCCCCTTTTCTGTGCGGGTTAGTGTAAAAAAAATGCAAGAGGCGAGAAGAACAAAGCCACTGGCAACGAAAAAAGGACATCTCGTAAAAGCTGCTTCAATTGCGGGGCAACATGCATTGTAACACGGATTCCACGGAAGAAGCATATGAAGATGGTATCGATTCATGGCAAGAATATTGACGCACTTATCGACACCGGGAGCGATCTAACTCTCATCCGCAGAGAAGAGTACGACAGAATTGGACCCCCACCGCTTCAGCTGACCGAAGTACAGTTCCCAGGAATAGTATCACCTGCTTATAAAGCGCTAGGAGAATTCGGAACGGAAGTCCCGATAGATGGGCACTATGACTCCCGACTCTCATACGTGTTGTTTGAGATACTATTTCTCAGCAAAAATTATTGATCGGAACTGACTTCTTGGGACCAAGAAACTTCCACGCAAAGAAGGGTACAATTTACATTAATCCTGATGACGATGTTGAAGAATTACCGGAGATTTTGTAGATCAGCATGCTCGAAGAAGTGAATCGTGTTAAGACTGATCTTTCTCACATCGAAGACGAGCATACGGGGTAAAGAATAATGATGTGCATAGAAAATTACAGGCCCAACAAGACAATGGAGACGACAGTGAGTATGAGATTCATATTAAAAGACAACGAACCAGCATTTCAATAGGCAAGGCGGCTAGCGCACAACGAAAGGCACATAGTCAGCAGTCAAATAGCGGAATGGCAGAACCAGGGCATCATTCTACCCTCATCATCTGACTATGTCGGTCCAATTGTGTTAGTCAAGAAGAAAGACGGAACACACCGATTCTGCGTTGACTATCGACTTCTAAATAAAAAAATTATATTATATATATATATATAAGATCTTCAGTACACTCGACTTGAAGAATTGTTTTTTTCACATGCCAATCGATGCCAAAAGTATTAAATATACTGCATTTATTGTTCCAGGCGGACAATTTTAGTTTCTGTGTGTTCCTTTTGGCCTGTGTAATTCACATTCAGTTTTCCAGCGATATATAAATGCCATATTTCGAGATGCCATTCGGGACGGGCATTTCTTCACGTATATGGATGATCTTATTGTTCTTTCCAACAATTTCGAGGACGGGGTAAAAACATTGGAAGACGTATTCGAGACGGCAAGGAGGACTAGGCTGAGTATCTACTGAAAGAAATGTTTCTTCCTGACAAGACGTGTTGAAGTCTTGAGCCACATTATCGAAGACGAAACCGTCCGGCCGACAAGCTGAACCGATTAGACGCTTTTCCGAGCCTAAGAATATCCCAAAAGTCCAAGTTTTTTTGGGACTGAAGGGATACGTCAGGAAATTCATTCCTGACTACTCAAGGATAGCGCGACCTTTATCAAACCTTTTGCGAGAAGATGTCGAATTTAATTTTGGAGACGCTGCAAAAGAACCTTTCGAACTACTGAAGACGTGCCTAAGCCAAAAAGCCAAAAAAATTTTATGGAATAGGAGCTGAGACGGAACTCCATACGAACGCATCGAAGTATGGATACGGAGCCATCCTCATCACGGAAACGATTGGCTACTGCTTCCAATATACTTCGCTAGCGGTAAAACAACGCCGGCGGAGGAGAAGTAGAAGTTTTGGCAGTTATCAGTGCACATCGGCGATTCCGAGTGTATCTGCTGAGTATCCGTTTCAAGATTGCAACCGATTGCAAAGCCTTTACATTGACGATGAGCAAGAACCATCTTTGTGTTCGAGTAGCTCGATGGGCATTGCTGCTAGTAAAATTCCAGTATTCAATAGAGCATAGACCCGGACAGGGTATGAAGAACGTCGACGCATTAAGTCGAAAACCACTTCCTGGATGCTTGGTAATTAATGAGAGCCACGAATCCCTTACTGCGCGATTCAAGAAACCACAGCAGCACGACGACGACCTACAGGGGAATGTCAAGCGGTTGGAAAAAGGAAAGCTCGATGGGTATACCTTCCAAGGTGGTTTTTTATATAAAGATGTTGGTGACGAGGTGCGCGTGGTGATTTCGAACTCAATGCAACTGCAGGTGATACGAAAAGACCATGAACGGTCGGAGGCGCTGATCCAGAATGATTCCTGGATGATTTAAGGAATAAGATTGAAAGGGTAATTCGGAACTGTATTTCATGTATTGTATACTGGCCAAGCGAAACCGAGGAAAACGACAAGGATTCCTGAATCCTGTGGTGAAGAGCAGTGTGCCCCCCGACACCTTCCACATCGATCCCCTGGGTCCGCTGGCGTCAACCAAGAAGTCATACGCGCACATTCTGATGAATGTGGACGCTTGTGGAGAAAATCGACGGCATCCGCAGAAGTCATTTGCTATTGGCGAAGGCAGTCCTTTATTTTCGCAAATCCTCGGAGGATCATTTCCGACAGGGGTACCGCGTTTATTTCAAAGGAGATCGAGGGCTATTGCCGTGAAGAGGACATTGAGCACGTTCTGACAACCATGGGGATACCAAGGACCAACGCTCAAGTTGAAAGGGTGAACCGCATCCTAATACAACTGCTGACAAAATTATCAGCTCCTAAACTAAGTGAGTGGTATCGGTACCTGGATATGGTGCAACGATGCTACAACGTCACGCACATCGAAGCATAGGGATGTCACCATTTCGATTAATGTTCGTAGTCGAGGCTCATTTGAAGGACGATACGCAGACTAAGGAGCTTCTGGAGGAAGAATTGATTGCCTCTTTCGACGACCAACGAGCATAACTCGGCAAATAGGCAGAGGAGAATATCTAACGCATTCAGTTAGAAAACAAACCGAACTTTAATAAAAACAGGAATGCGGCGTTCCGATATCAAGAAGGCGATATCGTCGCTATTCGCAAAGTACAGCAAAGAACTGACTTAAAGCTCGTACACACCAACAAATCATTTATGTGAAGCAAGAACAAGGTTGGAGCCAAAATAGAACCTTGGGACACCCCCGAATTAACAGGATACAGATCCGCACACTCGCCGTCCACCACAACCCGGATCGATCGATTCTCGAGGAAGCTCCTCGTCCAGTCGCAAATCTGTTGGGAAAGTCCATATGAACGAAGTTTGCTCAGCAATGCCCCGTGCCAGACGCGGTCAAAAGCCTTGGAGACATCCAATCCGACCGCCCTTGACTCACCATGCCGTTCAATCGCAGATGTCCATATATCGGTTACAAGTGTCAAAAGGTCTCCTGTGGACCGCCTGCCACGGAATCCGTATTGACGATCTTTCCGAAATCCGTCGCACTCCAAATACTTAACCAACTCTGTATTGATGACTTTTTCCATTACCTTAGATAAAATAGGCAGTAATGCTATCGGATGGTAATTTTGTGGCAGACACTTTTTTCCCGTCTTTGGGATTGCCTGAACTCGAGCGATTTTCCAGCAGGCAGGAACGGTCCTCCGTGCATAAGATAAGCGGAAGAGTCTGCCAAAAACCGGCGATAGTTCTGGAGCACAGTTCTTAGGGACTATTGCTGGTATTCCCTCCGGGGCGGTTGCCTTCCTACAATCCAGTTCACGTAGAATGCGTTGAATAGTGCGCGGACGAAATCTCACATCCCGTATCGAAGACTGTACCGGCGAGATCACAGGTGGCTCCAAAAGGCCGGGGTCGAGGTTGGAATTCGCGAACACATTAGCTTTATCCTTTGGATTCGTGACTAACGTCCCGCTGTCTGTCACCAACGGAAGGAAAGAGGAGGAGGCGAAGTTACTGCTGACAGCCTTTGCCATTGACGAGAAGAGCGCGAACCAGTTGGGCACCGAAGGAGCTCATTGATCATCCTGTCGTTGTCAGCTTTCTTCGCGGTATCAATCGCCTGGCTCCTCGATAGTATACTGGTTAGTATACCCGCCCGTTACGCGGGAGACCGAGGTTCGTTTCCCCATCGGGGAGCTTCTGGCGCAAAACTAATCACCTTGCCCGGAAAAAACAAATCATTATGGAAAATTTAACAAGCCTCAGGACTTGATAAATAAGGCCAAGACCGGTTCCCGGTTGTAGTGCCGATGATGATGATGATGATGATGATGATGATGATGATCAATCGCCTGGTTGCACGCGTTTCTGATTCTAACAAAATTCGTTCTGTTAACATCGGTGGGATTGGAGCGCCATTACTTAAAAGCTCTATTTTTTGCCGCTGTAATCAGCTCGCATTTTTTGTCAAACCAAGGTTTATCAGACGAACTTCGTTTGATGGAATGTGGAATATACATCTCCATCCCCAGAAGAATAATCTCTGATACCGACCCTGCGCAAGCGTTAACATTGGAGTTTCCGAAGCACACCTCCGACCATGGAAAGGATGCGAAGAAATCTCGCATATCGTCCCAGCTAGCAGCCCCATACTTCCATACATGGCGACGCTGCCTAGGCCGGTTATTCGCTTGATATGCAAGTGCTTGCGCGACAGATACCAAGTAGTGATCTGAGTTCCCCAGTGGCGCAGACACCTCCACGATATAAATACTCGGTTCGGATGTCAAAAACAGATTCAGGGTGTTCGCGTAAACGCCTCGGGCATCTGGCACTCGCGTTGGCTCCCCGACGAGTTGAGTCAAGTTGTGGCTTACAGCAAACATCTCCGCCAGCCTCCCAGCCTCGTTGGTTCTGTTAGAATGTAACAACCAGTAGGAATTGTCCACAACAAGGACAACAATTTCAGAAGCTGGGTGGTTGATCTGTATCCAGTCGACGCTATATGAAAGATGTTCGAAGAATGTCGCCGGTGGATCGTCATTCGGGGAGCGGTAAAGACAACGAAAAAATTTAACGGAATCCCTCAGCACGACCCTCAACCATATCATGTCCATATTATTGGGTTCCAACGCCTCCATCCTCTGGCAAGCCAGATTGGACCGCGCGAAGACGCAGACTCCGCCCTTAAAACGAAATCTCGAATGTAAGTCGTATCCGGAGCAACGAAGATATGTCGAATCAGTTGACGAATCGACCTGGGTCTCAGTTAGGGCAAGGATATCAGGTTTCGTTGTTTGCAAATATTGGTGGACGGCGTTTACATTGGTATTGGTGAAACCGATGCCCCTGATGTTACAAAAGGCCGTCACCAGTCGAGCGTGGGCCGAGCCTCGAGAGCGAGCTCGGTTATGCGATGACGAAACTATTAAAGTTCCATTATTTATCATGATATCTGCATGATGTTCCCCCTGACATAGTCCCCACCGGAGATCCGAATGGGAGACTAGTTTACCTCCGGAATTCTTTATATCAGAACGTACCATCATGACTTATCCCCGTGTCAGTCCGGGCCATCAGCCACACATCCGAAACACCGTCGAAGATTTCTCTCGGCGATATCGCGGAATGTACAGCGCGACGGGGTGGTATCTCACCTTGGGACCAACTACCACCTAACCAACCTTTCCCCCCCTATAATAAGCATGCAATGCATCTGCGAACCCTACCTGAAGGAGAAATCTAATAATGCACTTACGGCATCATCGTAAGGCACCATCAATTTCCTAAAGCAATTCGGTTTCACCAATAAGAAACCGACATAACACGAACCACCACAGGGCGCCGTCAATATTCCTTAATGGCAAGAAGCACATGAAACATTCATGTTCCTTAAAAGCAATTTGGTTGCACCATCAAGCAACCAACATTGCCCGAACCAGATCGATGAAATATCTCCTAATGAGTCTGCCACACAAGCGGAGGAGATATTTCTTCTTTTCCTTTTTTACCTATGCCCACATCGGTCGGTCGCCCGATCGACAAGCAATGGCTTAACTCGCACCTGGCCGCAAGGGAATCGAGTTCTCGTTAGTGTAAATATACACACGACAGTTCGACCCACTGAAGACGCAAGCAACGTGCGACCGATCTGCATAGATGCCTTACACGGTGCCGATCGGGTAAACATTCTCATGTTCCTATGTCACGATGTCTTGCACCAGCTGCAACCACTTCGTGTAACATTTCCTTTTATGGAATTATAATGTCCACGGTTCGTATGCTCATGGGCACACCGCATCTGTGTGCGTGCACATCCTCACCATGAAAGATCACCCTCCAGAGACACTAGACACCAAAAATAAAAATCCTCTGTGGTGACAGGCTGGGAAGGTTTATGTGAATCTGTGCCCCTGCTGGAACCTAACATAGAACAACAACCCACAAGATTACGAAAGGGGCTGATCAAGTTTTTCGCAAATGAAGCTGAGATCTTCTTTAAAAAGAGACATTATGAATTTATCTTTTAAATAGGAACAACGTTTTTTTATACTTTACTTCTCCCAGGGAAAGGGGAACCTATAGTGCTGAGTCAGCGCCCTGAGATACTATTTTTTTTTCTCGATCGGGCCCATCAGCCAAGCTCCGAAAGATGCTCACGATGCTCCGCTCGCGCTGTGCTCTGACATTTAAGGGTACTTAGAAATCCCCTTTTGTGCGCGGGTTAGTGTAAAAAAAAAGAAGAAAGATTTTTAATGGGCTAGTATGTCACCGAGTGGCTGGGCTAGGGTGTCAAAGCCTCCCACTTAGTAGTTGTGCCGAACTGCACAATAGCAAGAGTCGTCAGTTGAACCTAGGTTTGCACAATCAAACGCAAGACGCAATCTTCTTACCAACTCAGCCATTGAGGCGGCATAGAACAAAATGGTACATGTTTGACACAAATCATATAGACCAGAGCATTTTCAATAAAGTCGTGAAATAAACATAAAAGTAATAATTTTATTTTCCTTCAAACTATTAGATAACTTTTTATAATGACCAGACACGTTTTTTAATAGCCAAATTGACTTATTGCTTGGTTATTAGTTTATGATATATCATTATAGTTGGACGAACACTGGTGCCCAGCAAGATTGGATATGTAGGAAATTGGGTTAGAGTCGGGCACTTTGTAGAAATAGTGAGCAAGTAAGTTTATTAACCAATCATCACAATAGCTTCAATTGCTCATTATCAACGCAGTGGCGCAAGGCTAATAACCTTGACCGGAAAGACAAATTATTATGGGCAATTTAACAAGTCTCGGATAAGGACCGGACACCGGTGGAGAGACTTGTTAAATAAGGCCAAGACCAGATCCCGGTTGTAGTGCCGATGATGATAATGATGATGATTATCAACGCAGGCGACCTGTTTAGACTCGCTGTTTCGAAAATTAATCACTAGAGCACTTTAACACTTTTAAGCTAATCATACGACTCATCAGGAAACTTGATAAATTAATGAAATGAGGACGGAATTTGTTTTTAATACGGATAAACAGTTTTTTTTTTCAAATTTTCCTATTCTATTTATTGATCTGAAGGAATCCGAAAATTCATGACCTCACTATGTTGGCTGCGCAGTTTTCTGACACCATTTGGCAGCGGATGCGATCGCCTCTAGAGTGCGTCTGACATTGTGTTCTCATATCCGTCGTGGCCTATCGACAAGTCACTATCCATTAGGAATACTATCGACGGTTCTGCCATTGCCCATTCTCGCTACAACCCCGGCCCATTTTTAATTTCAACTGTTCCTAAACTTGATTATATTTTTACTAGTTCCAACACAAATTTATATTCGCTTTTCCTGGATTTATTTCTTTATAATGTTCCTACAGTTAAATGCTTTTCAGCAAATAAAAGGGATATTGCGTAATTGCCATCCAAGAATATTTCTTAACTTGCATATATAGATAGCGTCAAGGATTTATAAGCTGGATATTTTAACACTAGATTTATAGGCAGAGCCAATTTGATACATTAAAACGTTGATAGAATTGTCAAGTTCCACAATCAAGTAATGGAAATGGTAGCCTCTGTGCTAAATTTAATAAAGATATTAGAGGAAAATGTATTTAAAAAAAAACAGAGTTTATACGTCAAAAATGTTTTCAATGATATTTTTAAATAATAAATCATTTCAATTGTTTTGGAACTATTTTGTTTGCAAAAAAATAAAACTTAAACTTTCTTGTATAAATCAAATTCACTCAATAAAAGTAAAAACAAAAATAATCAACATCCGTAAATCTTTATAAACATACTTTTTAACGTATAGACACTGCCAAAGATTACAAATCATAATTAGTTTTAACAGTACAAATATAAAAATACTGAATGGCAATTTATTGGAAAGCTTTTCAGCGCAATTGATATAAGAAAATAAAATTATAGAGAATTACAACACCAAGAATTAAATTTGATAATTACGTCGCATTTGGATCATATTCAGCCCATATCCGAACGAATTCATCCAAATGATGGGCACCCAAGATACTGGAATCACGTGTTAGATAATCGAAATTATCCATGATGACGGCGACAAACAAGTTTAACATTAGGAATGAACAAAAAAATATGAACGATACAAAATATGCATATGCCAATGTAGAACCGCATGTTTCGTCCCCTTTTTCCGCACGCTCATCACATGGTTTCCCTTTAAGGCACGCCAGCATAATGTTCGGCCACGCCTCGCCTGTTGCACATCTACAAATGAAAATCATTTTAGTACACATTCAAGGATTCCTAATTTTTTTTTTCAAAAATATGTCCACATATATTAATTAATTTAACGGCTAAAAAATATATATTTTTTTTAGGAATATTATGTTTTAGTATTTACTTTATGTACTATATTAACTATTATGTATATATAAATATATATAATTTGTTCTTTCTACATATATATATGTATACATAAATATTCTAATTATATATACAGAAATTGTTCAACTTTTAAACTTCTAGTTAGCACATTATAATTGTGACTTATTACGTAAAAGTTTGGTCGGTACCTTGAATTATTTGATTAAAGTTCAATTAAATAGTTCGAACTTAAAGTTAAATCAAAGAGTTCACCAACTTCTAAAGATTCGTTTCAAATCTACTAACCAAACTAAAGAAACTTTATAAAATTACTACAGGGTAAACTATCGTATATATGTATATATCCAGCAAGAAAAATTAATATTATATTATATTTGTCTTCTTTTATCTGTGTTTTATTTTACTAATTGCCAATTGTAAAGTAATATTATATTAGTTTTACATTTACAACTACATGGATTTTCTTGGAATACTAATACCAATACGTGGGCATAGCTCGACGGGATGTTTTTTCAGGAATTTTTAATAAGCTTTAAAACAAAAAGGTTTTCGGTGTACACGAACACAAGACGTTAGCCCTAGAGTCTTTGGTTCATAATGACACAACCACATTTAAAATTAAATTTAACTTTAATATCAGCTTTAGTTATCATATCGGGTGTAAGTAAAAAAGAGATATTAAAGTAAAAATAATATAAATTGATATTTTATTTGTGCGGTACCAATGTTCGGTAATATTAAATGTCCAGTCTAAAAGTTAGACACTGCCAAGGGAGTGTTTTGTATACGAGTTTTGGAAAAAGAGGGGTTCTGAACGATAAAGTCAACAAGAGAACAAAGGGGCGATCGATAACGGAAAAACTAAAAACAGACTAAGAGACGGAATTAAGATTGAGTACGGGATTTTCGATCGAGAAAGAAAGTTATAACAACATAACAAAGTAATCGATAACGTAAAGGAGAAGATCGAAGCGATACGGCAACTGAAATTGGAAATCGAGGGCGTGTGATGTTTTAAGTGATTACAAAATCGAAAAGGAAGGTGCGTTGAGGAAAGTAAAATCGAAGACGTACGAAAGCGGAGTGCGAGATAGTTATCCGTGATTCAAGGTATGCGTTAAATTACCGTGAAGTTCTAATCAGAATTCCACCCATTCGATCAGCTCATCATAACAGAAAGAAAACGGTGAAATCAACAACGATCCAAGTTGAACAAAGGAGTGAGATGGAGGCGCGAATGAAGATTGAGTACGGGATTTGTGAAAAATCAAAGCGATACGAAAACGGAGACAAGAACTGAAATTCGGTGCGAGGAATTTCTCGGATGTTAAGTGCAACGCAAAAAGTCAACAAAGGACAGGAAAACAGGCGGCAAACGAGAAAAGATCGATGAAAGTGACGGAGAAAACAATTATTAGAATCGAAACTAAAAGAATATGATAACGAAGTGAGTTTAGGTGCGACAATACCAAAGGAACAAAGGAGTTCAGGGCGAACTAGTTTTCAGTATTCAAGGCATCGGTTAAATTGCCTTCACACATTTATTTACCGCATGGAATTTATCTCGTCGATATAAGATCATGGAGCCACAAAACAAAATACATGATTACGGCGAGAGCAGGTGGAACTCGGGGAACACACATAAACGTCAGAGGCAAAATATTTGAAAAAGTTAAAGAATTTAAATATTTGGGAACAATACTGACGGCCAGTAACGAAATGTCGAAGGAAATTAACAAAAGAATACATTTCGGCAACGCTGGTCGGCATGCAGTCAGTAAACTGCTGAAATCCAAACTGCTATCACATAACATAAAGCTCCGTGTCTATAGAACCATAATCATGCCGATTGTTTTATACGAATGCGAAACATGGGCTCTCACAAAACGGCAAGAAAACAAATTCCGTGTATTCGAGAATAAACTTCTAAGGGGTATCTTTGGCGGTAAATATGACGAGAGGCAAGAGAATGGACGAAACTCCACAATCACGAACTGGAAGAGCTATACCGCAAACCTACAATAGTGAGAGTAATCAAGTCGCGATAATTAAGATGGGCCAGACACGTGGCGCGAATGGGCAACGTGCATAGAATCTTGACGGTAAGCCAACGGGAAAGAGAACATCAGGACGGCCGCGACGGAGATAGGAGTTTGGCGGTTTTGTTGGTCGTTGTCAAAGTGTCACCGAAGTGTTCCTCCAAACACTATTCACGAGGAGAGAAACAGCCTGGAACACGGAGACACTGCCACAAATAAAACGCTGAGAGTTATTTTCACTTTCTATTTTATTGTTAAACGGATCCCAAGAACTAGGATTGAATTGAAATGGATGCTAGGTGTCACTGCCGTTTCCTTAGTAAAACTAAAACGTATAAATTCGAATCACACGACAACCAACACACATTCCCATTTGACGACACGGAAGGTTTACTATTTGTTGCGGATTCACTGGATGCAACCGGCGAAGTCGCAATGGAATGCTGCCCTTGGCAACAATATAACAAATGTCAGCAACTGCTGGCATAATCGAATTTGGTTGTCAAGGAAACGACAAAAACAAACTTTTGCCGACACTTCTTCGTAAACCATTTTAAGCGACACGGCTGCAATATTTTTAATCTCTGTCAATCCAGTTCATCCTAGAAATAAATATTAGTGAATTATTGGAAAAGAAGCACACCGTGTTGTTATTCAATTCTGGGGATTATTTCTGGGATTTCTGCCGTCCATCAAATTGAGGTATTCTTTTCTCTTTTAACACCATTAAAATTAGCAATTGTTTCAGTCAAAGGCAACTATCATCGTTGCACGTCAGGAGACCGCATTGTTCCTGACGCCAGCCCACGACACAATAAGAACCCGGTGTTCGTGGAAGGTGTGTTCAACGCTTGTTGAACATACACTATTACTTTTAATTGTTTCGCGGTGAGACAGTCTAGCGCAAGTGCGAAGGTACGGATACCTCCTCGTCGAGCTCTTTAACTGTACTATTCGTTTCTCCCCATCCATTTCCAATTCTAATTATCATCCCTTTATCTGCAAAAGGAAATTTCCCATCATATCAGTAAAGAAAATTTCCCATCATAATTATCATTCTTATTTCTGTCTTCTTATCGCAATCTTTGTTCGAAGGATCGATCGTACCGCCACTTCTTTCTCGATCCTATCATGGCCTTTGTTTACGTTACCCATCTGGCTTCCGCCAACAGAGTTTTTGTGTGATTCAGATGGGTAACAAAGGAACCGTGGGATTTGGTTAGTTTCTAATTGCATTTCCAAATCATAAACATCTAGCGTGAGATCTACGTTAGGGTGTTTATGATTGTATGGACTGCTGGTCGGCGGCAAATCGCTATCCTTTGTTTGCACAAGTGCCTTTTAGGTTTTGGGTCATGCCAGGAATTTAGGTGCTAATTGCTATTAGCTACAAGAGGAGATATTCGTTGCTCGGTTTGTTTACCGAAGAACGCGTTTAACGGATGTATTGCATTGATGCCCTGAATTGGATGCATTGGACTGGATGCGTTAAATTGGCGCGTCGATTTGGATGCGTTGAATTCAATATTAGAGACTTTTGAACGTTTAGTTCGATTGATTTTTGCTATTGAATTCAACGTTGGTGTCTGAAATGTTACCTTTTGTTTCAGGTGGGAGTAAGGACTTTTGGGACACGTGTCTGT
Organism: Microdon myrmicae; assembly: GCA_963931805.1. NCBI lineage: Eukaryota > Metazoa > Arthropoda > Insecta > Diptera > Syrphidae > Microdon > Microdon myrmicae. The sequence goes on from OZ007501.1 coordinate 49,158,634, forward strand.
GGGGGGCACGTGTAATGGATAAAGGTGAGTATGTTCCTTGGCGGAGAGGACATCTCATCCTATAGTGGGTTATGTGGTTCGTAGAACCGCCACAGGAGGAGAATGTTAGGTTGGACCTCGAGGAGATCGGATCGGATGGTCGAACGTAGAAGGAGAGTGCACATGACAGGGGACGATGGCGAAGTCGAGTCGGTGAAGTGATGAACTTTCGGGTTCCTAGAGGCCAATAAATAGAATAGAATAGAATAGCATGGAGCCTAAAGATAACTTACTAGTAAACAAGAAGTGAAGAGGAGATAATCACTCCGTGAATTTGTGGCGACTCTAACAGATACACACACAATTCACAAGCAAAATAGTGAAGAGTACGGAACGAAAAATCGAATAAGAAAATACATCAGAGCCGTATATCATAGCGATAATATAACAATTCACATCAGTGGATTATAGTCGAGTTTAAAAATCAAATTCTCAAATTCGCCAGTAGCCAGGTGGGTAACGCTTAGGTTCAATTTTTTGTGATTAAAACTGTCATAGGGTCAGTTGGAATCACACGTTCTTCTTCACTATTATTTCAAACGCTATAATTGGTGACTACGACGTGATCTGTACACGTAGCATACACTTCCCGTAGTAAACAGAGCTTCACACACGATCATGACCTCCGCATAGAGCACCAAGGCACACTCGATTGCTCCGACATTCTCTCGTTCGCTCGTCGTTCACACCGAAGCTGATCGTAACGAAGTTACTGGGAAGGGAGTGGTGTGGCGACTCTAACAGATACACACACAATTCACAAGCAAAATAGTGAAGAGCACCGAACGAAAAATCGAATAAGAAAATACATCAGAGCCGTATACCAAGCGATAACATAACAATTCACATCAGTGGAGTATAGTCGAATTTAAAAATCAAATTCCTAAATCGGCCAGTAGCCTGATGGGCAACGCTTAGGTAAAAAATGTTCGTGATTCAAACTGTCATAGCGTCAGTTCGAATCACACGTTCTTCTTCACTATTATTTCAAACGCTATAATTGGTGACTACGACGTGATCTGTACACGTAGCATACACTTCCCGTAGTAAACAGAGCTTCACACACGATCATGACCCCCGCATAGAGCACCAAGGCACACTCGATTGCTCCGACATTCTCTCGTTCGCTCGTCGTTCACACCGAAGCTGATCGTAACGAAGTTACTGGGAAGGGAGTGGTGTGGCGACTCTAACAGATACACACACAATTCACAAGCAAAATAGTGAAGAGCACCGAACGAAAATCGAATAAGAAAATACATCAGAGCCGTATACCATAGCGATAACATAACAATTCACATCAGTGGAGTATAGTCGAGTTTAAAAATCAAATTCTAAAATCGGCCAGTAGCCTGATGGGTAACGCTTAGGTTCAATTTTTGGTGATCCAAACTGTCATAGCGTCAGTTGGAATCATACGTTCTTCTTCACTATTATTTCAAACGCTATAAATTCATACATCGCATGGAGTATAATTCGTCGATAACGTGGATAATTAAGGTTGTCAACATCGTACTGTGAATTTAGAGTTTGCAAGGCGGCGTCTAAACGGTTAAAATTTTATCCATACATTGCACAAAAGATGTTAATGATACTAACCATGTGGAGATCATATTACAGGCAAATAATATATGAACTGATTTGAATCATTGACCTGTTTAAGTTATTAAATATTGTAGGTTAAAGGAAAACTACGAATAAATACAGTCCATTCACTACACGGCACTACACAGGACACAACACCTGGTTTACAATGGAAAAAAAAAACTCAGTCGAAAAAATAAATTCCGTACTGAAAAAAACGCTTTGCCAGTTTTTTGTTTGTTCGATTCAGTTACCAGTCATAGGGTGTGAAATACAATATTTAACACAGGAAAAATTCAGTATATTCAAGAATTTTGCTTTAATAAAGACGAGAATGGAAACCAGGTCTGAAATTTTGAAAAGCGTTCATGTTGTGTTATATTAAATTATTAGAACATTTTTTCTCTGACATATTCCGTTCTAGTATGTTCGATTTTAATGCACGCCGCACAAGTAGTAGTGTAGGGGGCCGACCCGTTAACAGTCGTAAAATCACCCGGGAATTAAAGTTTTACCAAAATGCAATTAAATTATCCTTATAAATTTGAAGAAGGCAGGAAAAAGCAAAAAAAAAAAATCTCGGTGTGGGGTTTGCATAATTAACATTAATAATTTCCGCCCTAAATAATTACGCAAATTCGCGTCCTTAATCCCATAATTACACATATATCATACACAAAACAATATTTCCCATGCTTCATAATCGCATTTTCATTTCCCATTCAAAATACAATCCCATCCTAAAAGCCGTTTTAAAGCCAAACTTTCCGCTATACATAATATGTACAGGCTATTCAGTTTTGTATAGTCAAGATTTCAATGAAAAATTCGTACAAATATTCCCCAACCCTTTACTCCCCTATATCGCAACATGCCCTATTTCTTAAACCAAAAGAATAACAAAACTCTCTAAACGAGGGCCATGATTAGGTAAACACAGACATATTAATACAATAACCTTTCCCAGCAAATTTGGCGTTACCTCTTCGTTATATATTTATACAGCTGAAAATTCTTTGAAGGAGGTTCAGCCCAGCGAGAACCGAAGCCAAATTCAATGAAATTCAATGAAAGGTGGGGGCAAATTTGTGTTCCCATATAAAAGGACATGAATGAGCGACTCTAGCTCTCTTGTATTTTAATTTGTGACCGGAGGAATCGTTGTTTTTGTAGTACGCCAAGCGCTTGAGATAAAACATTCGTCGTGGATTGTCTGCCGTAGTGTAGCGGCGAGTTTTGTTAAATATTTAACACGATAAAAAGTTTAGTACGTAGCTCCGTTATCTAAAAGTTTAGTAATTCATTTGAAATACAACACGAGAAAACTAAAAACAAAAACGAAATATTTTTATTGTGTGCGAAATTAGATTTTTTTAAATACGAAATTTAAAAAAATCTAGTGGAATCCCCTACGTCGCCCACTTTACTTTATAAAAAAAGGAAATTTAACGTTCTGGCACAGATGTTCACTCGACAACTTCTTATTTCCGTCAAAGCGAAAATTGGACATTTCATGTCGTTCAATCTAATATTTCTCTTTCTCTTTTTTTGTTAATTTTAGGTCAAGTTTGGTCAGCTGTAGCGTCGCCATTTTTCTTCTTTTTTTCATAAACAACTTTTTTGTGCACATTTTAACGCCTATTGTAATATGTAACTTCAGAAATTGCAATAACTGCTTTCAGTTTTTTGTCAAAAATTATTGAAAAACCCGTCATTTACAGGAATTTCCCCCTTAAAGAAATTTGCTCTGGAGTCAGCGTCTATCACGAACATCACCTGGTCCGCCTCTAGAAAATTGAGTTATCATTTTAGAGCCAAAATACATTTTACTCCGCCCCGACTTCTTCTCGTTTAGAAATCTTAATTTACTCGTAGACCCGAGCTTAAATATTGTGCTAATGTTTGGAGCCCGGCTCCTAAGCATTCCTTCAGTTACAATTCTAATTATCAATTTTATTTATATTCTAAGTTATGTGACTTTAAAAGAATATATATTTTTCTCGATTATATTTCAAATTTTAGTTACGTAAATTGATGTGTTAGAAAGTGGAATAAATAATGTATAAAAAAAAAACGCCTAATTCATTTCTACGAAAAGTATTTTGGGAACACATAAGACCAATTGGTCAGTGGTAAATAAGGTTGAGACACATAGTATTAATTTATAATTGATTGATCAAATTGTTTAGGGAATTAAGTCATTAACACCAAAACAAACGCTTTAGGGACCAATATTTTAACGTCTAACTAATACCACAATTTGGCATGGTAATTGCTTCCAAGAGAATCCATATTCATTTCTGAGGATATTTAACATAAGAACTCGTTTAAAATATATGATATCCAACAACAACCCAACATTGGGAATTCAGTATGCAAAGTTATTAAACTTTCAATAATCTTACTCATTCCAAAAAAAAAAAAAAATAAACAATCAACAAATAAAAATGAACTGTGGATATTAGTGCTTTAGGATGAAAGACACTTGATGGAGGACGTAATGGCTTAGAAGGTGGTTTGGGCTTAAGTGAATTGAGGAGGTAACTGCTAAAAGCATAGTTGCGCATTGTTATACAAACGCAAGAAAAATGATACAACTATATTTACCTAGTTGAATTTAAATCAGTTTTTCGTGACGTTAGCTTTTGTAATTATCTACTCGTAGAGGAGATCGCTTCTAAAATGCAAGCAGTACTGGTTTTCTCTTCTTTTTTTTTAATTACTATATTTACTAAACATTATTATATACATCGATTGATTGTTGGTGTTAAGTATTTAGAAAAAGTTTGTGTTCAACGGAAACATAAAGACAAACAATTTATATAAGAATATTGAATATTGTTTCCAATTGTTTAAGAAAAAACAGTGACATAAATAAATAAGTAACAAAATGAAATAGAAATAAATAAAATGGAAGTGTACATGGGAGAAAGAATTGTTGTCGTATGTAAATTTGGTGACACATCCTTGATTGAAATCTGCAGCTGTAGATATATACGAGTATGAATATACACTTTGTAAACTCCCTCTATTTTAAATATGTTTCTGCTAAGTAGAAATATCTAAAAACAAAAAACTCAGTGAATCGGCTATAGCGCCGGAGCCTTGCTTGAGTTATAAAAATATGTTAATATACACATATTTAAAAATAAACATTATATGGCAACTATACACTAATATATATTTGCTATAACGAAATCTAACGGAATTTCCTTTATCCTTTCAGTGTTTTTTCTTCTTTTGTTTTTTGTTTCGATTAAGTTCTAAGTAAATTTGAGATAAAACATTTCAGCTCTGAAATATCTATTCGTGTTTTGTCTTTTTTATTTTAAATCGTTGAAGATTTTGATTATAATTTGCAGATTATTGTTTTATTTTTTTTTTTTTCTTGACGGATTGGAGAAGAATTTACATACCTGAACAGCAACATCACTCCTTGCACAAAAGATTGGAAGTTGTTGTGTCTAGTTATTGATTGTTCCGGTGTACTTAGTTTGATATTTCCAAATACCTATTTGCAATGTAACAATGTTTTTTTCCATAAAAAAGAATTTCAAAAATTAAACAAAACCAAAACGTAAGGTGTAAATTTTTTCGATTCAGTCAAAAATAAGCGATATTTTCATTTAAGACGATACATTTCGTTTTTCACTTATGTATTCAACGTCGTTGCAAAGTGCAGTTGATGTAAATGAAATTGAACAAAAGAATAACCAAAAAATATGTTTATATATTTATATTCAATGAAAGAAATTCAAAAATTATTTTGACATGTTTTATGTGTAACTGTGTCTGTGGTTGTTTTCAAATATACTATTCATATTAAGCGCTGATTTTAAAAGCAGCATGAATATATATTTTCACTTAATATTTAAATAATTATATTTAAGAATTTTATCGATGCTTGTTTCTTCTTACATGTACTCATATTTGCTTTATGATACTTAAAAGGGTCAATATTTTAAGTATTGAAATTATGTTAATTGGGAATCAATTTCTACGAAAAGGTTGTTGAACTATCTCTAATAATATTGATCGTTAATATTGTGTAGCTGCTAGGATTGAACGGCTTGTGAGGAGGGTCTACGCTATTGTATAATAGATGCCAGGTTTTGATGAGACTTAAATGCGATAAGAAGAGCAGGTAGGGTTTAGGGACAGGAGCTAACTTCAACTTAATAATTTGTGTTTAGCTACGACTAATAGAGTCTGTTAAACTGGTTCTTCCAAACAACTAACTTAATTAAATCAAATTGTAACAAAATTATTTCAAATATATTTGTATAAACTGTTTGGAGTATTCACAACCATTCCATCAAAAAAAAAAAAATTAATCAATAAATAAATAAACAAAACAAGGTATTAAATTATAAATTAGTAGAAGTAGCAATGAATATAATTGCATGCATATAATTCAGGTGTTAACATAGGTCTAACTTGTACAGTATTATTTCAAAATATTTACGCTTTCATACACTGGACTATTTGTTAAGACGTAACTAAAACAAACAAGCTAACGTAACTAAATTATAGATTTTAAATTTAATAAATACAATCATTTATGAGAAACATAAAATATGAATATTAATTAGAAACTAACTAAATTTACTAAGACTATTCGAAAATGTAGATCTGATTATGCTAGTCAAATGTATTATTAATATTTCTTTTTTTTCTGTAAACATTTTAAACTTCAACGAGTTGCCAACGCAGTAGTTCGTACGGTTTTGTATACCGAAATTATTAATATTCAGATTTTGCCTTTATTTTCTTCATAGGCAGCGCAAACAAAAAAAAGAATCAGTTCGCAGGATAAGAAAAGGATCTCCTCTCGTAAGTCTATCTGATAACAGGTGTTTATCTGAGATCATCTGTAACAGTGTTTATAGTGGGACCAAATATTCCTTTCATATCTATTCAAAAACTAATAAATGCGATGTATTTTTTTAAAGGTTTGGATTTGTGGTATTGAAGTGCTTAATGCCCATTTGGTACAGGTTTCGAGATGAATTTGTGCGGATCTCTAATGGTGCAACATGTAGTGGTTTATTGATATATCGACTATGCACCTCAAAAAAAAATCCATTTCGAAGTTGTATTTTCGAGAATAAAGTTCAAATATGACGAGGGGGCAAGACAATGGAGGAAACTCCACAACCACGAATTGGAAGAGCTATACCACAAACCTACAATAGTGAGAGTAATCAAGTCGCGAAGATTAAGATGGGCCGGACATGTGGCGCGAATGGGTAACGATAGGGCCCTGCATAGAACTCTTGACGGTAAGCCAACGGGAAAGAAACCGACAGGACGGCTACGGATCGGAGGACAATGTTAGGTTGGACCTCGACGAGATCGGATCGGATGGTCGAACGTGGAAGGAGACCGCACAGGACAGCGATCAAATAACGAAGTCGAGTCGGTGACTCATGAACTTTCGGGTTCCTACAGGCCAATAAATAGTAATAGTAACGTTGCTCTTGGTTAGAGCAAATTTAAGTAAGTGCCCAAGGGTGAAGAAACTTCAATTACGTATTTGTTCGGGTGGTAGGGCATGGTAAACAATTCCTAGAAAAAAAATAACTGTACTTGTAACGAACCTTAAAATTCTTACACCGCACGCACCACTTTACTTTATAAAAAAAAAAGAAAATTTAACGTTCTGGCACAGATGTTCACTCGGGAACTTCTTATTTCCGTCTGAACGAAAATTGGACATTTCATGCCGTGCAATCCAATATTTCTCTTCTTTTTTTTTTTTTGTTAATAGAATATAATAGAAGTTGTATTGGTTTTTGTGCCGAACTGGGCAGTAAACAACTTTTCACCACGTAATCAGGGTCGCCCGCGGAACAATGTCAACGGTCAACTAGTAATGGCTTTTTCTTATAACAATGCCATCGATTTAACCAATCCAAATGTATACGCCGTCCACCAATATTTACAAACAGCAAAACCAAATATCCTAGCTCTAATCGTCAATTGACTCGACATAATTTTGTTTTCCAGGATACGACTTACATTCGAGATTTCGTTTCAAGGATGGAGTCTGCGTCTACACCCGATCAAATTTAGCTTACTAAAAGGCAGAGCAGAATAAATTATACACCATTTGGATGAAAATTGGACTGAAGGAATTTCTTTGGTGCCTCTACCGTTCCTCGAATGACGATCAACCATCTTTCACTTACCGTCGGCCGCAGAGCTTGTCGTTCTTAGCGATTTTAACGTACAAAACTCCGGTTAGTTCGTACATTCTAATAGAACCGGCGATGCTGGCAGGCTGGCGGAGATGTTCACTGTTAGCCGCACTTCGACTTAATTGGGGAAGGTACCTACGCAGGAGCCGGATGACCGAGGTGATTTTCCAAACGCCGTTTTTTGTTTTACCTGACAAATCAAATGTGTGAACGTTTTTCGATATTCATTACATTAGGTGCTTTCACTCAGTTCCTTAATGTAAAACTATTAATCAACATTACTATCTAGAGATTTATTAATGACCGAATGTCGGTGCTAAAAATACAGGGCCCATGGTGCAATTATGTGAGTTTGGGAGCGAACATACAAGGCAAAGTCTCTGATTGCTTTCAACCCGGCGAAGACCAGGACGATCCTTGTCCTTGTTCAATCCAAGTTGACATGCAGTCTCCACGTGACATCCCTGGATAGCTACTTTAGCACCCAGCAAGGAGTGAATCAATGCATACAGCGACATCATGAGAAAGGTCGGCGCAAGGGTGATAACCTTTACCCGAAAAACAAAATATTATGAAAAATTTAACAAGCCTCCGGTATGGACCGGATACACGACGACGACCACGGATACGAAAAGGCCAAACGATTTAAGAATTTTCTCATAGAACGTCCGCTCATTATACAGACCTCAAGCTGCACAGCAGCTAGCCGATGCCCTGCCCGAATATAAGGCTGACATAACAGCATTACAAGAAATAAGATGGACGGGCAGTGGTGTTATTCAAAGAAACGAGTATGACATTTATTACCGCTGTCATGCAAAACACCATGTGCTCGGGGTAGGCTTTCTAGTCAGCCAAAAACTGAAGCCTGCCATCATCGGATTTAATGCAATAAATGAAAGGCTATGCACAATTTTCGTGCGAGGCAAGTTTAAGAACATAAGCCTCATAAACGTTCACGGACCTACAGAGGAGTCCCCTGACGACGAAAAAGAACAATACTACGAGAACGTCGAACGGGCCCTCAATGCCTGCCCAAGATACGATGTGAAAATCGTTCTTGGTGATTTGAATGCGAATAACGAAAGGTTATGCACTCTTCGCGTGCGAGGCATGTTTTAGAACATAATCCTCGTAAACGTTCACGGACCTACAGAGGAGTCCCCTGACGACGAAAAAGAAAAATACTACGAGAACGTCGAACGGGCCCCCAATGGCTGCCCAAGATACGATGTGAAAATCGTTCTTGGTGATTTGAGTGCGAAAATAGGCCGGGAGCCGGTTTTCAGGTACTACGCAGGTTCCCATAGTTTGCATGAGAACACTAATGACAATGAACTACGAGCCATCGAACTGGCAGCATCAATGAACTTGGTCGTTACAAGTACCAGGTCTCTGCGTAAAGATATCCACAAAGCCACCTGGGTATCACCTGATGAAGCCACTCGCAACCAAATTGACCACGTGTTGATTGATCGCCGCCACTCCTCAAGCCTGATGGCGGTACGAACGTTGGTCAAACTATCAGGGTAGCGAATCACGAATTTGAATTAGTGCAATCCCTTAACTACCTTGGGTCAATAGTATCAGCCGATAACAATATGGAAGAAAAAATATGCGATAGGCTGTCAAACCCAACAAAGCCTACTATAGTCTATCAAGGCTCTTTAAATTCCGAAATTTATCCAGAACATTCAAGCTACTACTGTACAAGATCATGGTCTTACCAGTACTCGTGTTTGGATCAGAGACCTGGGTGTTCAATAAAAGGCACTCTGAACTCTTAGCCGCGTTCGAGAGGGAGGTCTTAAGGAGAATTGTTGGCCCCGTATGTGAGGGAGGTCGATTCCGGAGACGCTACAACCATGATTTGTACGCGGTCTAGCTTGAAGCTAATGTTGTAAGAAAAATCAAGCTCGGTAGAATCCGGTGGGTGGGACACTTAGCTCGGGGACACCTAGCTCAAATACGCGAAGAGGAGCCTGCTCGGAAAGTCATTTGTGGTTGGATGTATGGAAGGAGACAACGCGACAGACCTTGTCTGCGATGGAAGGATGGCATAGACCAGGACGACCAAAGCTTGGTAGTGCTAAACTGGATGACATCGACTCGAAATCGAACCGGTGGATAGACTTGCTAAATAAGGCTAAGTCCGGATCCCGGTTGTAGTGCCGATGATGATAATGATGAAAGATCTACCCCATTAGGAAACTCAGATCACGGTTTGATATCATTTGCGCAATCACTTACTTATCAAACGAATAGCCAACCTAGGCAGCGTCGCCAAGTATGGAGGTATGGTGCTGCTAAATGGGATCATATATGGGATTTCCTTGCACCCTTTTCGTGATCTGAGGTGCGCTTTGGAGACTCCAAATTTACCGCATGCGCGAGGTTAATCACAGAGATTATTCTTCTGCGGTTGGAGCTTTACGTTGCGCATTCAATGTAAAGAAAGTAATCCGATAAACCAGTGTTTGATAAAAATGCGAAAAACATAACTTTTAGGCAAAGGCGCTCCTATCCCGTATAGGTCAATAGAACGAATTATGTTAGAACCAGAAACGGGTGCAACGAGGCGATCGATACCGCGAAGAAGGTTCACAATCACAAAATAATCAACAAACTGCTCGAGTACCCAACTGGCTCGCATAACTTCTGGTCGGTAGTAAAGCATTAACTTCACTTCCTCCTCCTTTCTTCCGCTAGTAACGGGCAATGTGGCGTAAGTCACGAATTAAAGAGGATAAAGGCAATGGGTTCGCGAATTTATTTTCCACGAATTTAACCTTCTATGCCGATCTTTTGGAGCCACATGTGATCGCGCCGGATGTGAAGTTCTGCCCACGAGCTTTTCAACGCATTCTTCGTGGACTGTAAGAAAATGACCGGCCCGGATGGAATACCAACAACAGTCCTTCAAAACTGAGGTGCAGAACTGTCGCAGATTCTTAGCAAACTCTTCGCTTCTCTTATGTACATAGGATCCTTCCTACCTGCTGGAAAATTGCTCGAATCCAACCAATAACTGGGACGATTTGCGAGATTTCTTCGCAGCCTTTCCATGGTGCGAGGTGTGCTTCGGCGACTCCGATGTTAACGCTTGCGCGGAGTCGGTATCAGAGATTATTCTTCTGGGGATGGAGATGTATAATCCACATTCCATCAAACGAAGTTCGTCTGTTAAACCTTGGTTTGATAAAAAATGCGAGCTGATTACAGCGGCAAAAAATAGAGCTTTTAAACAATGGCGGTCCAATCCCACCGATGTTAACAGAACGAATTTTGTTGGAATCAGAAACGCGTGCAATCAGGCGATTGATACCGCGAAGAAGGCTCACAACGACACGGTGATCAATAAGCTCTTCCTGTGCCCAACTGGTTCACGCTCGTGCTGGTCAATGGCAAAAGCTGTCAGCGGTAACTTCGCATCCTCCTCTTTCCCTCCGTTGGTGACAGACAGTGGAATGTTAGTCACGAATTCAAAGGATAAAGCTAATGTATTCGGGAATTTATTTTCCGCGAATTCAAACCTCGACCCCGGCCTTTTGGAGCCACCTGTGATCGCGCCGGTACGGTCTACCATGCGTGATGTGAGCTTTCGTCCGCGGACTATTCAACGCATTCTACGTGAACTGGATTGTAGGAAGGCAACCGGCCCGGGCGCCACTGGGAAACTCAGATCACTGCTTGGTATCTGTCGCGCAACCACCGGCATATCAGGCGAATAACCGACCTAAGCAGGTTTGCCATGTATGGAGGTATAGGGCGGCCAACTGGAAGGATTTGCGAGATTTCATCCTTTCCGTGGGCGGAGGTGTGCTTTGTAGACTCCGATCTTAACGCATTCGCCGAGTCGGTCACAGAGATTTTTCTTCTCGGGATGGAGATCTACATACCCTCATTCCATTAAACTAATTACTAATCCCACCGAAGTGAACAGAACGAATTTTGTTAGAATAAGAAACGCATGCAATCGGGCGATTAATACCACGAGAAAGGCTTACAAGGACAGAGTGACCAATAAACTCCTTGAGTGCCCATCTGGTTCGCGTCCCTTCTGGTCAATGGCAAGAGCTGTCGGCAGTAACTTCATTTCCTTCTCTTTTCCTCCATCAGTGACGGGCAGCGGGATGTTAGTCACAAATTCAAAAGATAACGCTAATGTGTGCGCGAATTTATTTTCCGCGGATTTAAATCTCGGTGCATGTCTTTTGGAGCCACCTGTGATCATCCCGGTGCAGTCTTCGGTGAGGTTCCGCCCGCGTACTATTCAACGCATTCTACGTGAACTGAACTGTTGGAAGGCAACCGGCCCGGACGGAATACCAGCAATAGTCCTCAAGAACTGTGCTCCAGGCCTATCGACGGTTCTTAGCAGACTCGTTCGTTACGCACGGAGGGCATTTCCTGCCTGCTGGCAAATCACTCGACTTCAGCCAATCCCAAAGACGGAAAAAAGTGTCTGCCATAAAATTACCGCCCGATAGCATTACAGTCTATTTTATCTAAGTTGATGGAAGAAGTCATCAATACAGAGTTAGTTAAGTATTTGGAGTGCAACGGACTTCTGAATGATCGTCAATACGGATTCCGTGGTAGGCGGTCCACGGGAGACCTTTTGACACTTATAACCGATATATGGACATCTGCGATTGAACGGCATGGTGAGTCAACGACGGTCGCATTGGATATATCCAAGGCTTTTGACCGCGTCTGGTCCGGGGCATTGCTGAGCAAACTTCGTTCATATGGACTTTCTCAACAGCTTTGCGACTGGACGAGGAGCTTCCTTGAGAATTGATCGACCCGGGTTGTGGTGGACGGCGAGTGTTTGGATCTGTATCCTGTTAATTCTGGGGACCGCCAAGGTTCTATTTTGGCTTGTTCTTGCTTCACATAAATGATTTGTTGGAGACAACGGATAATAAGGTGTTCAGTTTTGCGGATGATAGTACGCTTGTTTCCTCCTTTTCGAGTGTTCGGCCGATTAGTGCATCTGCGTCGCATCAGCTGAGATGTAGACAGATCGATTCTCTTAAAGGGGACCTGGATGTAGTCCTACAATGGAGAAAGGGCAATCTCGTCAACACCACTACAACGAAGATGCAACATTCAACGTTCACAAGAACACGTGTATCGTCCACGGCTGATGACCCTTGAATCGAAAGAAAACATACGAACGTGACCTGAAAAGTTTCCGAACTCAAGGTGAAGATATGAGCACTCGTCAATAAGCTAGTGAATGTAGTTGTGCATCTGTTGACAGTTACTCATCAAAATTTCAGCCGTAGTTTTTATTTGACAGTCGTTTGGATGAGTCGATGTGAGTGTTTTTGTGAAAATGGACAAAATTGAGTATCGAGATGTCATTATATTCTTGTTTTTGAAAGGCAATACGCCTACGCAAATCAAAGATGAGTTGGCCTCTGTGTATGGGGACTCTGCATCATCATTTACCACATTGACATGTTAGGCAACTGAATTTAAACGTGGCCGTGAGAGCTTGGGAGACAGTGAACGTTCGGGACGTCCAAAAACTGCAACAACTGACGATAACATCGCTAAAGTTCACCAAACGTTGCTGGACGACCGCCGAATTAAAGTGAGAGAGATAGCAGAGGCTATGAAAGTGCCCAAAGAACGTGTTTGTCACATATTAAATCAAGATTTGGGCATGAGAAAGCTGTCCGCGCCTTAGGTGCCGCGTTTGCTCACGTTAGACCAAAACCGTGTTCGAATGAACATTTTCAACGCTCAGTTGGCGCAGTTTAGGTGCCATAAATCCAAGTTCTGGCGCCGATGAAATACTTTCGATGAAAGTTGGCTACACCATTATACGCCCGAAACAAAAATACAGTCAAAACATAAAAACTGCAAAGGGGGAATCGGCTCCAAAAAAGCAAAAACTGTTTTATTCCCTAATTTAAAAATTGCGTTCGGAGGACAGAGGATTTCGTCAAATGAGCAGGCAATCATCTTCGTGAATAGTTATTTTGCAGAGAAAAACGTCGAGTACTATTTGGACGGGTTAGAGGGATAGGAGCATAGTTGGGAGAAGTGTATTGAGTTACAAGAATACTATGTACAAAAATATAAATAAATTTAAAAAAAAAAATGTCTTGTATCTTTGTTAGGTCGGAAACTTTTCAGGCCACCCTCGTACATTTACTCGGCGTCACGGACTATATTGAAAATATATTCTGGCATGAACACGTATCGAACATCGCCACGTCCACCTCTAGAAAATTGAGTTACCTTTTTTGAGCCAAAAAATATTTTACTCCGGCCCAACTTCTTCTTCTGTATAAATCTTAAATCAGACCCGCGCTCGAGTATTGTTCTCATGTTTTAAGTTCTGGTGTGTTTAGGAGCAAACCACTCAGAATTTGGTGGTTAATCTCGCGACAGCACGCACACCTCTGTACCAAAACTCCGATACAGATTGGGAAAGCTGTGAAACTCTCTCCTTCTGCGAGTGTTCCCGGAGCGTTACAACCTGCAACTCTTTAAGAGGAATTCCAACAGATATTTAAAAGCGTCTCGGAGCGCTGACTCTGTGCTATAGATTCGTCTTTACTAAGAGAAGTACATAAAGCAATTTATTGCGATCTTATCTATAGGTTCTGGGAACCAAATTTGGGTATTGTGTCGGTTTTATACGAGACAATGTGACGGTAACTTTGTCTTAAATATGGCAATACTGCTTGGCCGTTCAATGTAGCGGTAAGATTGTCTTAAATATGGCAATACTGTTTGGCCGTTCAATGTGACGGTAACTTTGTCTTAAATATGGCAATACTGCTTGCCCATTCACCATATTCTAGCGTTTCTCGTAGTTTTACCTCATCCTTTCAGGTGACTTGTAGAGTAGCAATAAGCATCTTAAAACTGGCCCAGGGCTATAGTTTCGTCTCCCTGAGAGAGGGGATTTCCATTTTCCAATTTATTCCCTCTTCTTCGTCTAAATTCAAAGCAGAGTCTAAATAGGAGCAGAACAAGAGGGGGAGGACGAGGAAAGGAGATACGTTGGTTTTGGAAGCCTGGGTATTACAAAGACGACAAAACACCTGATCATGACAGAGTACTCCACATTCGTGTTATTCGGCTCAAGAACGATAAACGGGAATCCCGAAAGAATTTTTGAAAAGGTGGAATTTATCTATCATGTTCAGTTAAGCAATGGCCCTTATACCTCTATGAAAACGAATTAGACGGACTTCGTTGCGCAATTGATCCAATGACGGAATGCCTTCCGCCTGAATCTCGATTCAGTTCCTTTTGTTTTAGTATCCTATCGAGTACCTGCAGAGCTGATAGTATGAATTTACAGCCGTAAAACTGTGAGCAACTTGTCTACCTAGACATACATTTGTTCGCAATTTTCGCAGTTTTGCTTACATTTTAAATTGATTCTCGTGCGAAGAATTGATAGATCATTGGTTTTGTCTGTACAAGTGGCTTTACATCGGGATTAATGTTTGACAACAACAGGTAGCACTGGACTTGGAGGCACCCACTCTTATTCAGATAGATAATCCCTTTTCATATATTTTTGTGTGATTGAAAATTAATGAGTTTAGTGTATCCTATTGGGTTATTCCGCCCGAAAAGAATTTGATTAAAAGTTGTTCTCTATGAACGGGAAATCATACGGTTTACACCAATTTGGGAATTGCCTTTCAAAATATAAATAAGAATATTGTTTTAAAAAAGGAACAGAAGACTGTGGAAATTTATTTGAAGTCTGAGAACTGTAGGAGTCTATAACAGGCGAATAATTATTAAATAATGTTGCATGTATTAGGCAGTATTTTATCGACTTGGGAAGAGATCGAGTGGTTGATTTCGTGTTTGCACTTTTCATATATAACAGTCTACTTGTTGAAATTAATTGTCCTGACTAAAACAAATAATTTGTTACCTTATCATCTTAAACTAAAAATTAAACATCAAATACGGATATAAGAAAATGAAAGTTATCATGTGGTTCATCAACTAACTTAATATAAACCCGGATGAAAATTGATAACTACGAGTAATATCTACTAAACAATGTGTCTAACACATGGGCACGTCCATGAAAACTGCACCAGATGATCTTTTTAATTCTACAATAATCAAAGAGCATAGCTTCATCTACAGTTAATTTAATTTTACTATTTACATAAAATTGTTCTTAAATAATATTGTTGTTGATATATACAATGATATTGCTGTTGTTCTTAAATAATATTCTCATTTGATATAAAACAATAGCATCTTTTTACACTTATGATAACATTTTCATGGACGCATTCAAATAAACCCATAAATTTATGATATTCTGAAATTAAAAATAATAACTTAAAAGACCAAACATTCAAATTATAGCAAATGAAATATGAATAAAAACGAATAATTTTAATATTTGTATAGCATTTTAAATAATTTTACTTTATAATTTATAACTTAGATTATTTAATAAAATATATAAAATTTGGTAATTACAATTAATAGTACTTTAAATAATTACTTTTTCTTTCAATACTTTGTTTTAATCAACATTTTTTACCGAAAAAGCAGCATGATTCCTCCAAAGAACGATTGAAAATTATTATGCCTGTTGAGCTGAGTATCCGGATCATATTTTATATTTCCAAAAACCTTTATTTTCGTACACACATTTATGTAAAATATTGTGTTTTTGTTTTTTTATTTTGTTTAAAATACATATAATAAAAATAAAGTAAAAGAAAAATACATAAATCATAAATTTATATAGTTCAAAGAAAAACAAGATTAATAATTTAAATCTTATTGTCGTCGTCTAAGCTCTATGCAGTAGTTACAAAATTACGTGTGTAGGATTAGAAAACTAAATATTGTAAGGTATATATTATATTCCTTTAATCACTGTTACTATCTCTAAGGGGGAATTTAATTTTATTAGAGAAGATTGAAAAAAGTATGTTTAATTATGGCGTCTTCTTATTCTTATTATTGATTTTTTGTTTTTCTAGAAATTTGGAGCAAATTAATTATATCATTCACTAGTTAATAAAACTATCAAGAACTATTTGGAAATAATTTAAGAAACAAGGACGCCTCCTATTTGTTGGTGATTTATGTGACACTTAATCTAAAGTGTGTATGTGTGAGTTTATTTAATGGTAGAAATTTAGTTTTTTATTTTTCTTGTATTAAGTCTAATTAGGACATGTAGTGTTGTTCTATATGTGCTATTTAAAATCAAACATCTTTGACCCTTTTAGATTTTTAATAAAAGCAAAATTTTTATGATGTTTTTGTCTTATTTTTATAAAACAAATTTCTTTTCACTTCAAAAATAAATAAAAATTAAAATTAAAACTAAAAATTATAGGAAGTATATATATAATTATATATATAAATTAAAAAATGTAAAAAAGTTAATAAGGATTCAGACAGCTTACCTGCATGCCAATAATGGCATAAATAAAAAACAGCATAGCTATTAGCAGACAAACATATGGAAGTGCTTTAAAAGACTGCACGAACGTCCAAAGCAAGATTCGTATCGTATACCCTTGGCGTAATAACTTAATCAGACGAGCAGCACGGAATAAACGTAGAAACCCGACATTTATCGAATTCGACTGAAAAATTCGAAGATATACGTTAGTACAACAAACATTTTCAGTTTATCTAACTTCAGTTTAATTATGTACACACTTATATTAATCATATTTGAAAAAAAAGTATTGAACAAATTATTATGGCATACAACATTTTCAAGCAACATCATGAATGTAACAGTCCGTCCCGAGTACAACACATTTATTGTAAAATATAAAGGTACACATTTTATTGCACAGTTTCAGATGTTTATTAGTAATAAGAAATATGTGATTGAAAAATAAAAATTGATAATTGAGGTACAGTATTTATAAAATATCAAAATTCATATGCACAAAGAAGTTGTGTAATCGATAAAGTTTAAATATGATTTCATTGACTAAATTCGTTCATTAGACACAATTGATTTGGTGGGTATTTGGAAAGTGTTGTATACCAAAATAAGTGAAATACATTAGTGTAACAAAACAGTTTGAAGACTGAGCTTCATACGATTGTAAGATAACAAAAATGTAACATCAACTAAAATAGATAAGGTTTTATCGCTAAACAAATATATGTAATTTTAGTATATAATTAAAAATTTAACACTAGCTCACAGTTACTTTTGTTTTCTTCATTATTTACTTGAGCAACTGAGAGTCGTATTATAAAGTATTAAAACATACTTAAAACATTACGTTACAAATTTAATTTGGGTATAAAATGTATAAATTTGGATATGTGATTAAAAAATGTAAGCTAACTGTTACTCTTAAAATTAAAATGTATTTAAAAAATGTATGATTGAAGTCTAAAACAACTTGTTACACATTGAAATATTTCAAAAAGAACCTTTTCAAATGATGTTCATTTCAGTCTTTGAGAAATCATAAATTAAATTAATTGAAAAAAATTGTATTCTATCAAAATAATGTAACATAAAAAAAAATCACGATTTTGTATGTAAAAGCTTAAATGAGGACAATACGAGTAATATAAAACAAACAACGTTTATCACTGATACACGAAACTGAACATGATCACAAAAATATAATATTATAAAATGTAAACGAGATTTTAAAAATAACCAATGCTAGTAATTTAAAATAAATATGAAGAAAACTTTTCGGAAAGCGCTATATATACATATATATATATATATATATATATATATATATATATATATATATATATATAGGGGGGTGGGAGCGAACACACAGGGCAAAGTCTCTGCTTTTAACCCGGCGAAGGCCAGGACGATCCTTGCCCCTGTTCAATCCAAGTTGACATGCAGTCTCCGCTTAACATGCCTGGATAGCTACTTTGGCACACGCCAAGTAGTGAACCAATTCATGCAGCGACACCCTGAAAAGGGTTGGCGCAAGGCTAATAACCTTGCGCGGAAAAACGAATTATTATGGACAATTTAACAAGTCTCGGATATGGACCGAACACCGGTGGAGAAACTTGCTAAATAAGGCCAAGGCCGGATCCCGGTTATAGTGCCGATGATGATGATGATCAAATTTATGTAATCGATTTGCTGGAGCGAGGGACAATAGTAAATCCTTCTCAGTGCATACAAGCTCTGCAATAACTACGATGTCGTTTGTAGTGGTTTAAGGAGTCTGGCGCCAATAATCTTGCAACTTGACAACGCTCGTTCACAAACCTCGTGTGCAACTTACGAGACTCTTCGAAACCTAAAGTTTGAACTGATTCCAAGTCCTCTTTATTCCCCTAATATAGCGAGATGCGATTTTGATATTTTTTCCTCTACTCAAAAAAGACCTCAAGGGTAATCCTTACATCACGGACGATGAAGTGAGGGCCGCTGTCAAGTCTTGGATTCCAAAAAAGTTTAAGGAATTATTCAGTGACGGAATAAAAAAACTTGTCACACGTTGAGAAAAATGTATTCCTCAACGGTGACTATGTTGAAAACTAAATGTATGATTTTGAAGCTTAATAATTGTACTTTAATATACTTCTTGTCCGAACTTGCTATTTTGTTTTTGTTCGCACTCCACAAGCATGATATATATATATATATATATATATATATATGTATATATATATATATGTGTAGTGGTCCACGAAGCCATACCATTTTCCTCCCACACACATTTCTACCCACCTACTATGTCATGCATCCATATCCCCAAACTATAACAATCCAATCTTTAAATATCAAATCCTTCCTAAATACTAAACACCACAATGCTCATCTGCATATTCAAACAAACCCATATTAAAGCATATCCATTTCATTCCCATACACACAATCCTAAAATCCAGCCAGATGTGTACATTCTAAAAATAGATATCACATCCCTTTTCTCCAGTACTCGACTCCAGTCGAGCTACATTTCGAAATTCTGCTTGCATTTCGATGCATCCGCGATACAAAATCCCGATAAGATTTTGTATAAAAGGGCGATGAATTTCAGATTCGAGGATCAGTCTCTAAGTTGGCGTCCGGTGTGTAAGAACGCCAATCACATAAACTAAATATTGAAATTAATAAAAATAGCTTCAATTTCAAATACCTGCGTTTTATTGGATTCAGCCGAATATCAGGCCTGTATTCAGCAATCGGTTGTCACTCTTCCCGGAGGCCCCGAAGCACGGTGGCGACCGCAACGGGTCCCCTCAGGAGCGGTCTTAAGAGATCCCTCATCCTTTTCAGGACAAGGAGACGCTCCCTGAGAGAAGAACCATAACATATGTACAAGGTTCATTTAGGTGGTAGTCGGTCCCAAACTGAGATACCTGTCTGCTATACATTCCGCGATATCAAAGAGAAAAATCTTCGACTATGTTTCGGATGTATGGCTGATGGCCCGGACTGACACGTAGATAAGTCATGATGGTACCTTCTGAGATGAAGAATTCCGGAGGTAAATTAGTTGCCCATTCGGATCTCCGGCGTCCGGGGGGGGGGGGGGGGGGGGGGGGGGCTGGCTCTCCTGGCTCTAACTGAAACCCAGGTCGATTCATCTACTCATTCCACATATATTCGTTGCTCAGGATACGACTTACATTCGAGATTCAGTTTTAAGGGTGGAGTCTGCGTCCTCACGTGGTCCAATCTTGCTTGCCAGAGGATGGAGGCGTTGGAACCCAATAAGATGGACATCATTTGGTTGCGGGACGTGTTGAGGCATTCTGTTAAATTTTTTGGTTGCCTTTACCACTCCCCAAATAACGATCGACTAGCGACATTTTTCCAACGTCTTTCAAGTACCGTCGACTGGATAAAGATCAACCACCAGGCTTCTGAAATTGTCATCCTTGATGCTTTTAATGCACATAACTATGGCTGGTTGCTACATTCTAACAGAATCGACGATGCTGGAAGGCTAGCGGATATATTTGCTGTTGGCCGCAATCTGACTCAACTCGTGGAGGAACCTACGCGAGTGCCGGGTGCCCAAGGTGATTATGCGAACACCCCCGGTCTGTTGGGGCCACCTATGATCGCGCCGGTACGGTCTTCGATGCGTGATGTTAGCTTCCGTTTGCATACTATTCAACGCGTTCTACGTGGACTGGACTGTAGAAAGGTTCGGCCGGTTCGGACGGAATACCAACAGTAGTCTTTAAAAACTGTGCTTCGGAACTGTCGCTGGTTCTTTCCAGGCTCTTCCGCATATTTTATGCACGAAGGACATTTCCTACCTACTGGAGCTCGAGTTTAACCAATCCAAAAACGGGGGAAAATGTGTCTCCTACTAAATTACCGCCCGATTGTATTACTGGCTATGTTGTCTATGGTGATGGAAAAGGTCGTAAACACGGAGTTAATTAAGTATTTGGAGTGCAAGGGACTTCTGATTGATCATCAATACAGATTCTGTAGCGTTCGGTCCACGGGAGACCTTTTGACCCTCATAACCGATATATGGACATCTGCGATTGAGGGGCACGATGAGTCAAGGGGGGTCGTATTAGATATCTCCAAGGCATTTGACCTCATCTCGCACGGGCCATCGCCGAGAAAACTTCGTTCATATAGACTTTCCTAGCAGCTTTTGGGATGAACGAAGAGCTTCGTCGAAAAGCGATCGACTCGGGTTGTTGTGGACGGCGAGTCTTCGGATCTGAATCCTGTTCATTCCGGGGTGCCTCAAAGTTATATTTTGGCTCCAAACTTATTTTTATTTAACATAGATGATTTGTTGAAGTCAATAGATAAGTAAGTGGCCGATTAGTGCACCAACGTTGCATCGGCTTAGATGTAGCCAGATCGACTAAATCGGGATCTTTATAAGGTCCTGCAGTGGGGAAAGGCCCATCCCGTCGACTTCAACGCAACGAAGATACAGTATACAACATTCACCACGAATGGTGGGTCATGTCTTCCACAGCTAATGATGAATGGCCAGGCCCTCGAAAATCTTGAAATTGCCCGGCGCCACGGTCTGTGGGAATATATCGTGGCATAAACACTTGTCAAACATCCCTAGGTCTGCCTCAAGGAGGTGAGCTATCTTTTTAGAGCCAAGAAATAGTTTATTCCGGCCCAGCTTCTTCTCCTATATAAATCCCAAATTAAGCCCGCACTCGAATATTGCTCTCATGTTGGGAACTTTGCTTCTCGACTTATTTGGGAGCGTACAGAGACGAGCGAACCACCTGATCGGAGACACGGCGCTGGCGTCGAGACTACAGTCGCTATCACATCGAAAGCAAGTAGTTGACCTCTGTCTGTTTTACAAATATTATCACGAGTATTATTCTTCGGATATTCATGGTATTGTTCCACGCAATTCGGTTTATATGCGCTCCACGAGAGAATACGACGGATCGCACTAATTTAAATAACAAAAGCTTGTTCCGCTACGGAGTAACAAATTACTTAAACAGTTATTTGGTGGCATCTCGGGGCGCGTTGTCCGGCGCTATAGGTTCGCCTCCTCCAAGAGTGGAATAAAAAAAAAAAAAATATATATATATATATATATATATATATATATATATATATATATATATATATATAGTTTATACTTTTTCACAGACGATATTTTGGGGTTTTTCAGAAATTTAGTTACCATTTCTGGTAAAAAAAACAATTAATCCATTAAAGGGTTTTTCCTGAATTAGTCACAAAACTAGTCATAATAATTTAATACTCTTTCTAAGAAAAGTAAAAATTTACCTTTGAGTCTATAATATTTCCGAGCACTGTGTATGCTACTTATACAATCTTTTCAAATGTTTCCCAAATAGTCGCAGATGTAGAAGCTGTGTTTGATCCAATATTATTGTTATTTTTAATGCACATAAAGGAAAATATGGTGAATGGTGAAAGAGTTGTCAAAATCAGAGGCCCCCCAATGTCCGGAAACAGACAGATCACAATATTAATGATGTAGTACTCAAATGTACTAGAAGAATATCCACCATACGGTCGCATTTCGTGATGCAATTTGTTGATACATACGCAAATTTGACAGAATGTGCCCCCAATACCTTGCACCAACTGTGTTATATGTTACTCAAATCCAAATTGTGCAAAATATATTGCACATTTCGAAACCCCTCCCAAGTTTCGAAAGATGCATACGACCATATATATGCACAAAGATTCAACAAAGAGCCTGTTTAATATAAACTTAAAGTATGATTATAGCACATTATGCTGCCTCAATATTGTTTGGGATATTTTGGCCGCTCTTATTATAATAATAGCAGTTTTGTGATATTCTTATTCTCATTTTCAGTTTTTAGGGGATTTCATTTTGAATGCCACTCTTTTTTATAACGATGACTTACAACAGCCTTGTCCTCTTGATTAAATAAGAAAACCAATACGTGCCGCAAATGTTCTTTTTCAGGCACAAAACTCGACATGATCACTGAACGAAAAAACAAAGACTCTGGTTTTTGGCTGACCTAACTTGTGTGTGTTTGTAATTAAATCTCTGGCGAACAAAATGACGTATGTGTCAAATTAATACGCTGCGTAATTTTCGCTGGCGCCATCTCTTAGTTAAACCGGAAAAAACCTATGCATACACCTGGTATATGCTGATTAAACTAAGTTTTATAAGATCGTCGCGTCACCACTTGAGTCTGCACTGCTGCAAACTTTCTGTAGTGCTGCAAACTTCTCAGCTTGGTGTAGTAAAAACTGCTTCATATTTGACCTCGAAAATGCCAATCCCGTAAGCATATTCACTCTTCCCCCCGCTCCTGATTTTCATAATCAACCCCTAACCTTTATACAAACTATCTGTGACCTTGGAATCCTATGTGATAAGTAGCATAACTCTCTTCCGCATATTGATGAGATCTCAGGCATCGATTTCGTGGAACTCTGGGCGACAGAATTCTCCAATCCCTACCCGACTGGATCCCATTACTCTTCCTTCGTCCGTCCACTGCTAGAATATCCAAGCCAAGTATAACCCCCCTATCAGAAGATCCGTATCCGCAAAATCGAGTGTATTCAACGTTATTTCTTACGATTTGATCTCCATGGTCTGCAATGACAAAACTCTGGTTCTACCCATTACATTACTCGTCTCAAATTAATCCTTAAGGGGCACACTCTGTTCATTTATTGGCTTCTCTCACACTCGGTGGACTGCACCTATATTCTCACATAATTTTTTTAATATAAACCCCCGTAACATACAAAATCCCCACATTTCGTGTAACCCCCCCCCCCCCCCCCCTGATCCGACAATTCTGGCTTCAATGAACTCCTATCGCGGATGCTGAGAAATGTCAACATAACTCGGCCCTGTCTGACTTAACTTCACTACTCCCCTTCGCAAACCACGCTTCCTAAATTGTTCCTCTCATTCAAATCCCCAATATTAACCACCACTTCCTATATCTTTCTCACTAACCAGCCTCCACCGTTCGCCCTTCCTCTTGTCCTCATAGTTAAGTTTCTACTTTAGGCTAAGTTTAGTTAAGGGCATTTGTATGTTAGATTCTAAGAATTCTTTGTATAAGCTTGCTTTTTATATTATACATTTATTGAATTGTGTTACACACTACGTATATTATCAACATTTTCAATATAATCTCCTGCGTGATCGACACCCCTTTGCCATCGATTTGGAAGCTTTAATATCCCTTGTTCTAAAGATTTAGGGCGAGTTGCGCCAGTTGCGTACGTGATCCTCGACTTTTTCATTTCTTTCGAATTTTTTTCCTCCATGTGATTCCTTCAAGGGTGCGAAGTCACAGGAAAAAAGGTCTGGGCTATATGGAGCGTGTTCGACGGTTTTCCAGCCCGTGTTTTTTTTTCAATGTATCTGTGGCGACTCCGCCAAACCCCACGGCCCATTTACCTGAAAAACCCCCACAACTGCTACCCAACTTCCTTAAGTTCGCTAATGCAATCACATTAGCACCTTAATGGCTTTACGCATTAAATAGAGCAAATTTATAATCTAAAAGTCCCTGTAAAGAATCCTTACCTTTCACGCATCTCTTCGCATACAAATTTCCTATAAGAATTCTTTACTAACTAATCATGAATCCCTAAACCATCAGGCACTCTGGTATGCCAAGCAAATCCGCTGTCCACGTGCACACCGCATGTCCCTGGCAATTCCACGGCCTCGGCAGCCTTTTGTCCAAGGCACAAAAGCAAACACTAGCGTCTAGTGTCATAAACCGAATTTCTTCGCATGTAAATATGCACAAAAATTCGATCCCATTTCGTTCAGCAAGATACGGTACACGACCACCCATCGTATACCTAAATTGCTTTAGCATCACCAGCATAATAGCAACACGGCTATTTACCCAGCTGCAATAGATTCACACATGATTTTTTTTTCCAACGAACAAACAATCACAACTTCGTGCTTAGCCACCAAACGAATTATCCAGCATATTAAAATGCAAGCAAATTCGTCTCGGCCACCGACCCTAGATACGATATACGATTCTCGTTGTATAAAGTATTGTAACCCATTAGATTCTCCTTCTAATGGCTATTTGGCTATTTACACAAGGGCATCACTCATCTAAGACTTTTATGATGCCCTCGTCTCATCTTTTCTTTTATCACATTTCTCCGATCCATCGTCGTCTATTTATTTAGACGCGATGCACTTCATAGACAACGATCTTCTCGATCCCTTTGTCCTTGCCGCCTGCCTGGTTTGTTTTGCCATTGCCTCCGCGCATGAGTAAACAACACAGATCTAAGCGATCACATACATACCACCATGAACTCCATTACAAGATCTGGTTTTCTGTTCCACAGAGAGAGACTTTACGTTTCTCTGGTGGTATGTAAATACATATCCTTAGTGGAGAGGCTATCTACCGCCACACCAGAAACTCACCCCATTAGCGAGTCGGGTCTGCACGAACCGTTTATCGCTGAGTCTAATTACACCTGCCGACCACGCTGATCGCGCGGCGGAGGAGCGTAGATATACCGTAGTCGTATCGAGAAAGAAGTGTTTCATCCTGTATAAAATTTATAAAAATCAATTCAATATTAATAATAAGTTATAAGTAAAATAATAAAAAACGGTGATCACCAATTAATCGGCGCAAGGCTAATAATATTGTCCGCAAAAATATATTATTGTGGAAAGTTTAACAAGCCTCGAGACTTGCTAAATAAGGCCAAGACCGGACCCCGGTTGTAGTGCGATGATGATGATCACCAATTAAATCTGCGTGTTTTATTTCCTTTTCTTCGGAATTCGATGGAACAATTGGTGAGTGTCATCGAAAAGTGAAAAGGATGATGGAGGAAGACGGTGAACCGAGTGCCCATGCCTGGCACAATACACTTCCTCCCCACATATCCCTTGTCAAAGACGCGGTGTGAGGCCTAACGCTGTCATGAAGAAGGATGACATCTCGAATTGGCATACCTCGTATTTTGTTTCGGTATGCGGCTTTTGTCGACTGCCGATGAGATTTCTCCAACAGTTAAGCAGCGACCACTTTCAATAAGCTCTTGAACGGCACGGATGTTGTCATCTGTACGACTTGTACTTGAGTGTCGATTATGACTTTCGTTTTCGATATGTTCTCACCCACTTTTAAATTCTCTGACCCATGTATACACACGATTCTGAGACAGTGTATCATCACCAAACCGCCCCTTCAATCGAGAAAAAATGTCTGTGGGTTTAACGCCTTCATATGTTAAAAATTTTATACTAATACGTTACGCACAGACGTATGTACCTCTTGTTCGCTCATGGCTGTACTGACTAGAAGTTGGAGCGCAACTACTAGCCAAGTCAGCTTCCCACTCTTCATAAACCGAACAACAGCCACACACAAGATTATCTAGTTAGCAACTTATTGCTAAACGAAAAAGTAAAGTTACCGGTCTACCATCCACATCTGCCAAGAACTTGGTTCTATGATCTGCTGACCAATTCTTGCCTCTGTCAAGTCAGCAACGTTCTAAATTCCATGGGGAAGCAGCTAGACCACATTTTTCAACATACCCCATCAATATTTCAGCCTCACCCAGCCCCGTTGTCCTCACATCTATTGACAACCAACACCCCCCTCTCCACATGGCCTTATTTCAGGACCCCTCGGCTCCGTCTGTCTCCTTTAGCAATCACTACGCCTATGATTCCCGTAAAACTAACTTTCGCCTCATTTCAGTGCTCTAAAAAGCCCTACCACCTTTTTGCCCCCATTCCTACATCTAAATCCCAGCAATATTACCCTAAAACCCAAAATCCTGCCAAAACCCGAAAAAAACCCAAACATGATCCAAAATTCGCAATAAACGAATCAAACATTCGTTTATCGCTTAACATTTGCCCCCACGGCAAAATTTAATCCAAAATCCGAATTAAAATTAAAATTCACAATAAACGAATCTAATATTCGTTTTTCGTTTTACATTTGCCCCACGGCATCATCAAAACTCAAAATTCAGAGATCGTTATCTCTATCTGAAAATTTCCATTAAGAAAAACAAATAGAAAACCAAAATCCAGATACATTCCCACATCTGCGAAATAGTTTCGTAAGAATTCAAGAAATTGAATTTTTATCTAAAGTAAACACTGAGCATCTCACTCAGTATACCCAAAAAATCGAGATTGTTTTCCTTTATAAAAGAATAGTAAAGTGAACTCCGGGCCGCAGTATAATATCATTCTTTCTCCCTGGACGAAGTACCCCAGGAGAAGGGCCGATCTTTAATTTGAAATAATAAAACGCATATACTTGAAGAAAACAAAGTGTGGGTCTGTTGCCCAACCTTCACGACCTCGTCAGGACCAACGGTCGAATTTGGATTAAATCAAACACTGACTATCTTGCCAGTTCCGCATTCATCTTTTATTCACTTTTCATTAACAAATAATTTAATTTCAGTGCATACGTTTATATTATTCGAAATATAATTTCAGCTCACAGTTTTTATTTCAAAAGGTAATTTTAATTCACATTTAAAACATATAACTGCAATCAAGGGATATTATTTCATAATATAACTTCCATTCACATTCGAAGTATTGTCTTAATTAACACAGAGTATGAGTTCCTTTTTACCTACAGATTTCTTTACAATACAATTTCACTTGACATGGACTGAGATTTCCGTTTTGCATCGTTTTTTTTTTTTTTCGTTATGATCAACCACCACCGACGAGACAATCAGGACTCGGAAGGTAGTGAATTAACCGATCCCTTGGGATGGCCCAAGAGGGATGTAAATTAACGTGAGGGCGCGACTTGCTCTCACGGAATCCGAACCGAGATTAAATTATTTCATCGAAGCGATAGGATACCAAAATCCCATCATCGCTTCGATGACCATATTTGGTAATATATGCTTTTTGCGTCAGGTTCAACTCAAAAGGGGTTGAAATACGCACACGATGATTGCTTTCGCTGCTCATCGTGTGCGTCCGCAAGTATGCAGACATTGCATAAGTCCCCTTTTTAAGTTCGCAACAGGTGCGAGTATCTCGACGGCAAAAGGGTTGCAATGTTTACCTGATCAGTGGCTACGAGCAGCGTGATGCTGATCGTGTGCGTGTTGTTGCGGTATCCTCGCAGTCGAACTTCAATGGTAATTTTCCATTTGTGAATTCGACTGCCGGGGCGCCAGCCGGATGCCCTCATGTATCGGTCGTTCGATGTGGGCATGGTTGCTAAGGCAAAATACCTTTTTGTGCTGGTGTGCAGCTAGCGCACTAAAGAATTTCATATCAGCCCAAATTTATGTTTCATGGTTTTGCTTCGATTTTGCAGGTACAGTACAGAAGGTAAGTGCAGGCTTTTAATGTATTTTAGGTAACTGTTACCTTTTGTACCTGTAAGGTAAGTAGTGGCGTTCAATGGAACTGCCACGGTACTTGTTCCTCTTTTTGTTGTATGCCCTATTTGGGGGTTCTTACCTTCATTATGGGACGATGGGTGCTGGCGTTCGGGAGAATCGCCACAAAAGCAAACCTTGTTTTCATTTTCTGGCTAACAACTGGTGAGTAGAGGATTTAATACATTCCCAAAGAACCGCCCATCCTCTTACATTTTTTTATTTTTTATTTTTTTTTTATTAGACTTCTCTCGGGAGAGGCGAACCTATAGCGCCGAGTGGGCGCCCCGAGATGCCATCAAATAACTGTTGCAGTTCTTTTTGAACAGTTGCAGGTTGTAACGTTCCGGGAACACTCGCGTGGGAAGGGAGTTCCACAGCTTCCCCGCTCTGTAGCGGAACGAGTTCTGATGTAGGGATGTTCGCGCCGTCGGGAGATAAACCACAAACGGGTGCGATCCGTCGGGTTGTCTTGTGGAGCGCATATAAGCCGAATTGCGTGCAACAATACCACGAATCTGCGAAGAACAGCACCCGTGATAATATCTGTAAAACAGACAGAGGTCGGCTACGCGCCTTCGATGTGATAGCGACTGTAGTCCCGACGTCAGCGCCGAGTCCCCGATCAGGCGGATCGCTCGTCTCTGTATGCTCTCAAGTAGGTCGAGGGTATGTTTAGGAGCTGAGCTCCAAACATGAGAGCAATATTCGAGCGCGGGTCTAATTTGGGATTTATATAGGAGAAGAAGTTGGGCCGGAGTAAAGTATTTCTTTGCTCTAAAAAGATAACTCGGTTTTCCTGAGGCTGACCTGGCGATGTTCGACACGTGTTTATGCCATGATACATTCCCACAGACCGTGACGCCGAGCAATTTCAAACTTTCCCTAGCCTCGAGGGCCCGGCCATTCATCATCAGCTGTGGAACCGATGATCCAGTTTTCTTTGTGAATGTTGTATACTGGGTCTTCGTTGCATTGAAGTCGACGAGATTGGCCTTTCCCCACTGCAGGACTTTATCCAGATACCGATTCAGAGAATCAATCTGTCTACATCTCAGCTGGTGTGACGCAGATGCACCAATCGGCCGATCACTCGAAAAGGAGGTAACAAGCGTACTATCATCCGCAAAACTGAACACTTTGTTATCCGTTGTCTCCAACAAATCATTTATGTAAAGCAAGAACAAGGTTGGAGCCAAAATAGAACCTTGGGGCACCCCCGAATTAACAGGATACAGATCCGAACACTCGCCGTCCACAACAACCCGGATCGATCGATTCTCGAGGAAGCTCCTCGTCCAGTCGCAAAGCTGTTGGGAAAGTCCATATGAACGAAGTTTGCTCAGCAATGCCCCGCACCAGACGCGGTCAAAAGCCTTGGAGATATCCAATGCGACCGCCCTTGACTCACCATGCCGTTCAATCGCAGATGTCCATATGTCGGTTATAAGTGTCAAAAGGTCTCCTGTGGACCGCCTGCCACGGAATCCGTATTGACGATCATTCAGAAGTCCGTTGCACTCCAAATACTTAACCAACTCTGTATTGATGACTTTTTCCATTACCTTAGATAAAATAGACAGTAATGCTATCGGACGGTAATTTTGTGGGAGACACTTTTTTCCCGCCTTTGGGATTGGCTGAACTCGAGCGATTTTCCAGCTGGCAGGAAAGGTCCTCCATGCATAAGATAAGCGGAAGAGTCTGCCAAGAACCGGCGATAGTTCTGGAGCACAGTTCTTAAGGACTATTGCTGGTATTCCGTCCGGGCCGGTTGCCTTCCTACAATCCAGTTCACGTAGAATGCGTTGAATAGTGCGCGGACGAAATCTCACATCCCGCATGGAAGACTGTACCGGCGAGATCACAGGTGGCTCCAAAAGGCCAGGATCGAGGTTTGAATTCGCCGGAAATAAATTTGCTCATACATTAGCTTTATCCCTTGAATTCATGACTAACGTCCCGCTGTCTGTCACCAACGGAGGGAAAGAAGAGGATGCAAAGTTAGCGCTGACAGCTTTTGCCATTGACCAGAAGGAGCGCGAGCCAGTTGGGCACCGAAGGAGCTTATTGATGACCCTGCCGTTGTGAGCCTCCTTCGCGGTATCAATCGCCTGGTTGCAGGCGTTTCTGATTCCAACAAAATTCGTGCTGTTAACATCGGTGGGATTGGAGCGCCATTGCTTAAAAGCTCTATTTTTTCCCGCTGTAATCAGCTCGCATTTTTTGTCAAACCAAGGTTTATCAGACGAACTTCGTTTGATGGAATGTGGAATATACATCTCCATCCCCAGAAGAATAATCTCTGATATCGACTCCGCGCATGCGTTAACATCGGAGTTTCCGAAGCACACCTCGGACCACGGAAAGGATGCGAAGAAATCTCGCAAATCGTCCCAGTTAGCGGCCCCATACTTCCATACATGGCGAGGCTGCCTAGGCCGGTTGCTTGCTTGTTATGCAAGTGCTTGCGCGACAGATACCAAGCAGTGATCTGAGTTTCCCAGTGGCGCAGAAACCTCTACGGTATAAATACTCGGTTCGGATGTCAAAAACAGATCCAGGGTGTTCGCATAATCGCCTCGGGCATCTGGCGCTCGTGTTGGCTCCCCCACGAGTTGAGTCAAGTTGTGGCTTACAGCAAACATCTCCGCCAGCCTCCCAGCCTGGTCGGTTCTGTTAGAATGTAACAACCAGCCGGAATTGTGTACATTAAAATCACCAAGGACAACAATTTCAGAAGCTGGGTGGTTGATCTGTATCCAGTCGGCGCTATATGAAAGATGTTCGAAGAATGTCGCCGGTCGATCGTCATTCGGGGAGCGATAAAGACAACAAAGAAATTTAACGGAACCCCTCAGCACGACCCTCAACCATATCATGTCCATATTATTGGGTTCCAACGCCTCCATCCTCCGGCAAGCCAGATCGGACCGCGCGAAGACACAGACTCCGCCCTTAAAACGGAATCTCGAATGTAAGTCGTATCCGGAGCAACGAAGATATGTCGAATCAGTTGACGAATCGACCTGGGTCTCAGTTAGGGCAAGGATATCAGGTTTCGTTGTTTGCAAATATTGGTGGACGGCGTTTACATTGGTATTGGTGAAACCGATGCCCCTGATGTTACAAAATGCCGTCACCAGTCGAGCGTGGGCCGAGCCTCGAGAGCGAGCTCGGTTATGCGATGACTAACCTCTCAAAGTTCCATTATTTATCATGATATCTGCATGATGTTCCCCCTGACATAGTATAGCCCCCCCCCCCCCCCCCCCCCCGGAGATCCGAATGGGAGACTAGTTTACCTCCGGAATTCTTTATATCAGAACGTTCCTTCATGACTTATCCCCGTGTCAGTGCGGGCCATCCACACATCCGAAACACCGTCGAAGATTTCTCTCGGCGATATCGCGGAATGTACAGCGTGACGGGGTGGTATCTCAGCTTGGGACCGACTACCACTTAACCACCTTCCAAAGCCATAGTACTTACCTGCAATTAGGGGCAGCGGAAGCTCCCCTGCAGCATCATACCTGAAAGGAAAACCTACCCGATGGCATCCACACATTCAGAATTTCCCTGGATCATATTCCATGAACCAGTTCATCTCCTATCGGCTCAGCCTGTCTTCAATTACGATAAACAAACGCTGGCCAGCGTATTGTTGACATAGCTGTAGCCGATATTCTTTCCATAGTCACAATTGTATATCGCGCCTATACTTTTAGGTTCGCAACACTTGCGACAATTCCCTTTCATCGGTTATCAACCGATCATGGAATTTGGACATCGAAATGATCATCGTTTATATAATTTTACCCATGTTCCATTATATTAGCTTAAGCAATAGCTACCCTAGCCACTGCTATCGTAAACATACCCCAAAGGCTCGGTTAACCCATCGGCACCGAAGAAAGTATAGCCTACAACGACATGATCGTGAACGCCTAAGTAAACACGATAATGTTCCTACGTAGCATCGGCTAAACCATGAACAAGTGCAGGATCGTTCGTTATCTGGTTTTCAGGAAAAGGACCACCGTTCATTGACCTGTACGGGCATATGAAAAATCCATCTTTATGGCGGCTGGTGGAGGTTGATCACAACGATCACGACGAGTCAGATTTTAACAGTCGAAACATATACACGAGTCGCGAGTCGTTAGCACGGTTGCCTTCTTGAGTTCATTTCGTAGTCTGTATACAAATTATCAATTTGGTTTCTCTTGGCACATCGGCCTAATAAATAGCGCGAATGATCAATTTCCTGTGGAACGGCGGAAGTGCGAGTGTTTAATTAAAAATAGCAACCAGTTGAAGACAAATTGGGAGTATACGTTAAGCTAATGAAACTATAGACGGGGAATCTAATGTGTTATTGTAATAGTGTAACCAAATGTCTTACTAAAACTAACTTAGTGGAAAATTAAGCAACGAAAAACAAATAAAGAAAACCTGAAATAATAAAAATAACTCCTGAGTTTCGTTTTTTCCTTTTTCCTGTTGTGCTCAGTTTTGGTGAACTTTGGTGTGAAGAACAGTGTGCATCGTTACAATTCGGAACAATTGTCGGTGTAACCGCGGTGGTGTTTTTATCGAATCCGCTCCCATGCAGGAGCCCAGTTAAACTACACCACAGACTCGCTTCCTGAAACTGAACCCCTACAGAACATAACATCATCAACGAGTACCTTGGCAATCTTTCGTTCAACTGTGATCACCTATTCGTTGAAGGTGTCATCATTCTCTTTTACGTCGAAGTTCTTTATTATGGTTCCCTACCCGTTCCTCATTCTACACATTGTAGCACATCGAACCCATTCCCACCTTGGGCCAATCAAGGTTTTGTTCCCTGTATAACAAGAGAAACAAGCTGTGGATGACTTTTTTGCGGAATCGAATACTTTCACTTCCTAGGCTGTTACCTCCAAATGATTGAGCCATACAACATCTTTTACCGAAATTGCCTATTCAGAACTCAAACCAACTCAAAAATTGGTCGCAAGTCGCTTTTTCAGTTGGTCAACCATGAACTCAAATCCGAATTCAATCACGATCATTTATGATACACTCTCAGTACCTGACTGGATTCCCTTACTCTTCATTCGTCCGTCCACTGGTAGAATATCCAAGCCAGGTATAATCCCCTTATCAGAAGATCAATATCCGCAAAATCGAGTGTATTCAACGTTACTTCTTACGATTTGATCTCCATGGTGTGGGATGGCAAGACTCTGATCCTACCCATAACATTAATCGTCTCAAATTAATCCTTTTGTTCATTTATCGGCTTCTCTCACACTCGGAGGACTGCACTTATATTCCCAATATAATTTTTCTTAATATTAACCCCCGTGACATACAAAATCCCCACCTTCTGTATAACCAGAGGGGCGGCAGCCCCACTACACTAAACTAAACTTAAAGTATCGTATAATCACTTTAAAATAATATAAAGGATTGTAAATATAATAAAAAGTGATATTGAAATTGTAATTAATATGTAAATTAATATTCATCATCATCATCATCGGCACTACAACCGGGGACCGGTCTTGGCCTTATTTAGCAAGTCCTGAGGCTTGTTAAATTTTCCATAATGATTTTCTTTTTTCCGGGCAAGGTTGTTAGTCTTGCGCCAGAAATTAGTATTACCACTAATAAAATTAAACATGAAAACAAATTTAAAATTTATATTTCTTAAGGAAATGAAAACGAGAATAAGGATGAAAGTTAGAATAAGAATAAAGATAAAATTATGGAATACTTTTAAGTAAAAATTAAAGTTATTGTTTCAGCAACAACATCTGAAATTAAATTATTTTACCCAATTCTCATTTATTTATATCATTTTAAAATATGACAATAATTTATATACTGAGATTTTATCATTGGCTAAACAAACGCAAATATAAATTTTTATGTGGTCGGTTGTAAGAAAATAAAATAACTGTAAACAGCAGAAATATTATTCATAGTATAGAAATATTAAACAACACGAAATATGTATATATGTTTGAGGTTGAAAATTATATTTCATATATTAACCCCTTTACAAGTATAAGTCTTTAAACACATTTTGTGCGTACGTTTGTAGTTCAATAACGGTGGTTCTACTATTTATGTAGAACATAACCTATACGAATAATTTAATTTTAAATGCGGAAAACTAAAAAACAGAATTTAATATTATTGAATGGCACCTTAAGAAACAAATCGCTATAATTTTGATTACAATTTATAAAATGATATTATTATATAAATGTAACAAATTGTTTTAAGACTTAATATTTTATAATGAAAAACATCTATAGTATATAATTCTTTTAAAGCTAGACATTATAATATTATACAATTTTCTATAGTAATTTGTTGCAGACCAGTAAGAATGTTTAGCTCATAGGCGATTGTCGTAATATCATCAAGTCTATCAAAATCTACTTTACAAAAATGTACAAATCAGAACACTCCAATTCAGTTCATATT
Organism: Microdon myrmicae; assembly: GCA_963931805.1. Taxonomy (NCBI): domain Eukaryota; kingdom Metazoa; phylum Arthropoda; class Insecta; order Diptera; family Syrphidae; genus Microdon; species Microdon myrmicae. The sequence continues at coordinate 49,193,806 of OZ007501.1, forward strand.
TTCATTTGTTCAAAAAAGGTTTTTTTATATCACTAAAGGGGTATCGCTTTTGTTGTTTTTTGGTATAACAATAAGGAATTATTATTTATTAAGATGTAAAACTGTTGAAGAGGGATTTGCTAATCGCTATGTGGTAAACCCTTACCACTGAGGCCACAAATTAATTTCTTTTAATGTACATTGAAATAATATGTTGCCAGTTTCAATTTCTAGTATATAAGAATATTTTGAATTTTATTCGTTTATACTTCACAGGTTGTTTGCACAATGTTGGTTGTATTAGCAATTAGCTTCGTGTGCTAAACACGAGCACAACATCTTATTTTTGTCCTACAGACGTAGTCGAAAAATGATTTCGTGGTAGCAGCAGTTTTAATGATATCCGGCTGGAGCAAAGTTTTATTTCTAGCTCGAAGAATTTTTAAAAGAATAAATAGAGATCCCTGATATTGTGATATATTTAAATGTAAAATGGTAATGCATTTGTCAGATAACTCTGATCTGTAAAATTGCTTAACGAATTTTAGGAGGAATGTACAATTCCCATCTAACATGAAAAAGGAGTCGTACTTTTGTCGTATTTTTCTATCAGTAAATTACTCGTATTTGTATTATCAATATGAACGTATCAATCGGAGTGCTCTGTAGGTTCAGTATAAAAATTCCAAATCCAAAGAACCCTAAGAACATCTTGTCTAAGAGCAATATACGTTTTGTAAGGGGAAAACGTCTAATTGAGAATTTCAAAAACCATCGTAGACAAATCGAGAATCGACTTTGTAAGAGTAAATAGAGAATTAATATGCAATAGAAAGTAATATATGTTTATATACAGGGGATTTACTATACGAATATTAACTGAAATAAAAATCTAATGGCGAGATTATCTTACATAGAAATGGAGTAGTCAATCGTAGGAGTAGCTAGTTGAGAACCAAGGAAATAGTTTACTACATTAAGCAAGTTATAACCTATTTTGGATATGGATCTATTAAAGGTAGTTAGTCAGATATAGTAGTTAAGGTGTTTGCATCTATGGTAGGTTGTGGCATCTACTAGCAAAGTACGTAATTTATCAAAGATAAATTGAATTGAATAATTTGCAAACAGTTATACTCTCTAAACAAGTTAATTTCAAAATTCTTATTTACTTTAAAACAGGTCTTAATTTACTTACGTCCTGATGTCAGTTGGGATTGAATTCATTTTTTGTATTTTGTGGATGCGGATTTCGAATTTGTTTACATGTGATATTAGTTTGTAATCAGTTTTAAGTATTAATTTATATATGTATAGATAATTTTTGTTTGTAACGCGTTTGCATGTATGCCCATATAACATGAAATAATGTTTAAATCAAGTTTTAGTTTAAGTTAATGATGAATTTGGTGTCGTTGCAAGCAATAAGCATTCACAGTTGATATTCGGTGATAAATTGTTTATTTAACACATAGAGAAGAAGTTGTTACAGTCACGGGCACCACCAATCAAGGAATTTTGGTTTTTGCATTCAATGAATTGTTTTAGTTTTGATATCATTTTGATTACAAGAAATGATCGTATTTGCAAGAAAAAAAAAGAAAATATTTGCGTTAATTCAGAAGTCACATTACAATCAAATGTCAGTTCGAATAACATTTAAAATGAATGAGCGGAGAACATTCCAGTAACGATGCTGTACTACTATTGTATACGAGCAAGGGACACTTGATGTGGAACTAGAATCAATCATGGGAAAAACTAAGACTTAATATTACATACTCATCACAAGGGCAACAGTAATAATTGCTTTTCTACATTCTCTACGGGTTGGAATAAACACGAAAAAGCACAAACCTACGTATGATGTATGAACTTTACTAGGGGCTTATCTACAGAATTTATTCGCTAAACTATGATGTGATAACCCATCCCATAAATTAAAAAGATTTTTTTCTTCACTTGTCACCATGGGTAATCGAAGTGAACCATAGAACAAAAAAAAAAAAAACGAAAAGAGCAATTAAAACATACAAACAAGCTTTTTATGAAAACTGGTGATTTAAGGATTTGTCTCGAATATTATGTTTTGAAATGAGAGAACATTGAAGTAGTTGGAGAGATGTCCGATGGGTTTTTTTTTTTTTTTTTGCCTGGATGATAGTGCATACATTATAAGGACGTAACGATGTTAACACTAATATTGCAATAAAGTGGCTAATTGAAGTTCTTTATGTCCTTGTCATTGAAATAAGTAGCATCAAGTCTGGCCAAATACTTTCTTATAATTCGCATAAAATCTCTTCCTTATCGACCATCATCGCCTCTCTTTATGAAAAGTACCTGTGCATTCGGCAATATCATTGTCTTAGAGTATACTTGAGTCAGTCCTTTGCCTACGCTGATCTTTGCGGCGAAGAAAAAATAAAAAATCATCAGGTGGAGTCGAATACAGGTGAAGTAGAAAATAAAAATATCGTTAAAGTAGTTAAACGTTTTAATTGTTTGATCAATTGCATCTATAGCAAGTAGGTATCGGGTTTTCCAATAGGGACTTGACAACTTTGAATTAATTTGTGAACGCACCCTTTCACTAATCATCGAACTGTCACTCTCAATTCATTTAGTAAACTCAACATTTTCATCGTAGTTAAGTACACGAACGAACAACGTCTGCAAATTATAAAAATTTGCTACCGAAAAAAAGTTGTCAAGTCCCTATTGAAAAACCCTATAGAATTCAACAGGTTGGAATAAAGGGATATAAGAACACCCAACATTCGGGAACCTATTTTATTGAAGAAAGTCGATTTTGAAAAAAAAAAAATTAGAGAAGAATCTTAGCTGGGCAGATGGTCATTCTGACAAGACGACAATGATAAGATTATAAATTAAAAGACTGCTCTTTATGTCGAGTATCAGATTGATTTCGGATAGAAAACAAGTATCGAAGTAGAAAATATGAGAATGGTTTAGAACGTCATGCGCTATTTCTCTTACGTTATACTTACATTCGTAGCCCGTCTTGAAATACAGTACTATATGTATGTACTATGCATATCGAATAGTAACAGAGAACAGCGTACAAAGAAGAAAAGACAAAAGAGTGCCTACTTATACAAAGAATAGGAAAATAATTATTCTATAATATATTGTGGGGCGTACAGTCAGGGGAAAGTCACTGATTGCTTTCAACCCGGCGAATGCCAGGACGATCCTTGTTCCTTGTGTTCAATCCAAGTTGACATGCAATCTCCATGTGACAACCCTGAATAGCTACTTTGGCACCTACCCAGTAGTGTACTAATGCATGCAGCGACATCCTGACAAAGGTTGGCGCAAAGCTAATAACCTTGCCCGGAAAAAGGAACTATCATGGCAAATTTATCAAGCCTCCGATACGGACCGGATACACGACAACGACCACGGAAACGAAAATGGCTAAACGATTTGAGAATTCTGAATCCTGAGAAAGGTTGGCGCAAGACTGATAACCTTGCCCGGAAAAACGTATTATTATGGAAAATTTAACAAGCCTCGGATATGAACCGGATACACGACGACGACCACGGAAACGACAATGGCTAAACGACTTAGGAATTTTCCCATGGAACGTCCGCTCACTATACAGAGCTCGGGCTGCACAGCAGCTAGCCGATACCCTGTCCGAATATAAGGCTGATATAACAGCATTACAAGAAATAAGATGAACGGGGAGTGGTGTTATTCAAAGAAACGAGTATGACATTTATTACAGCTATAATGAAAAACACCATGTGCTCGAGATAAGTTTCTAGTCAGCCAAAAACTGAAGGCTGCCATTGGCTTTAATGCAATAAACGAAAGGCTACGCACTCGTCGCGTGCAAGGCAAGTGTAAGAACATAAGCCTCATAAACGTTCACGGACCTACAGAGGAGTCCCCTGACGATGAAAAAGGAGAATTCTACGAGAACGCCGGACGGGCCCTCAATACCTGCCCAAGATACGATGTGGAAATCGTTCTTGGTGATTTGAATGCGAAAATAGGTCGGAAGCCCGTTTTCAGGCACTACGCAGGTTCCCATAGTTTGCATGAGAACACTAATGACAATGGACGAGTCACCGAACTGGCAGCATAAAAAAACGTTGTCGTTGCGAGTACCAGGTTTTCGCGTAAAGATATCCACAAACCACCTGGGTATCACTTGATAAAGCCACTCGCAACCAAATTGACCGCGTGTTGATAGATCGCACTCACTCCTCGAGCCTGATGACGGTATGAACGTACCGAGGTGCCAACGTCTACTCGGATGACTATTTTGTTGGTATAGTCTTCCGAGCGCGGATTCCCTTACTTAGACGTATTGCATCCACGGATCAGGCTCGAATCAACACGGCTGCGTTACGTAATGAGAATACCAGTAACACCTTTAATCATGCGCTGAGACTTGGCCTCGAAGAGCTCAATGGAAGAAGAGTAAGTCCTAGGGCTAGAATGCCGAACATAGAAGAGAAATGGACACGCCTTAAGAGTACTGTCATTAGTACTGCCAACTCCATCTTAGGCAGTACTCGTAGAGATCGGAGCGACTGGTTTGATGATAAGTGCAAACTAGCGACTGAACGTAAGAATGCTGCATACCGGGCAATGTAGCAGTCTTATAGGACGCGGGTATGCGAGGAGAAATATCGGGTTTTCTAACCTTCTTGACAACTTTGAATTTAATTTGTGAACGCACCATTTCACTAATCATCGAACTGTCACAGTCAATTTATTCTGTAAACTCAGCATTTTCATCATGGTTAAGTACACGAACGAACAATGTCTGCAAATTATAAAAATTTACTACCGAAAAAAAGTTGTCAATATTGTATTGGAGAACCCTTTACAAAGAGCTCAGAAGATCTGAAAAAAGACTTCACAGACAAAAGAAAAACCTTCTCTGTGAAATAGAGTAAAGTAGAGAGCGGGGTTCGCACCAGGCGCGGAAGTTTTACCAATTAATCCGCAGCATGATGCGGTACATACCACGCTGCACTTACTGCAAGGATAAAGAGGATAATCTTCACTGATCCTGAAGGCACTCTGGAGCGATGGGAAGTGCACTTCTATGAATTGCTAAATGGTCAGCTCACAGAAGAATTGGAGGCTCCACCAATGCAAGCTCAAGACCAAATGCTGCTGCCACCAAGCATTGAGGAAACATTAAAAGCCAGTAGACAGCTCAAATCAAATAAAGCCCCCGGGGCTGATGGCATACCATCTGAGCTAAGCAAACAAGGTGGGACAGCGTTACATCGCGCAATTAATGAGATCGTGGTGCACGTACACCACCCCGGTAGATTGGCGTCGTGGTATAATTTGCCCCATATATAAAGAGGGAGATATCACACTGTGCAGCAACTATAGGGATATAACATTGTTGAGTACCGCCTATAAGATACTCTCCGCCATCCTACAAGATCGGATAGCCCCATACGTTAAAGCCATCATTGGTCAATATCAGTGTGTCTTCATCCCAGGCAAATCGGCAATTGATCAGATATTCACCCTTAGGCAAACGATGGAAAAATGTCAGGAATTTAAGGTTCCATTATATCTTGTATTTATAGACTTTAAGGCCGCATACGACAGCATAGCCAGGGTAGAACTATATAATGCCATGAGAGAGTTCGACATTCCAAACAAATTGATACGACTTTGTAGGTTGACCATGACCAACGTAACTAGTCAAGTAAAAATAGCGGGATTGCTGTCCAAACCAATAAACAACTTTAATGGACGCCGACAAGGGGACGGTCTGACCTGCCTCCTCTTCAACCTGGCGTTGAAGAAAGCAATCCGCGAAACTGGCGTTACAACTAGAGGGACTATTGTCACCAAGTCTAGCCAGATACTGCAGATGATATCGACATTATCGGTAGATCCGAATCGGATGTATGGAACTCCTTCACCCAGATTGAACAGGCGGCACAAAAACTGGGACTGCAAATTAATGAGGTGGAAACAAAGTACATGGTGGCAACTTCTGCGAAGAGAAGACTAAACATTGGTCAAACTATCAAGGTAGCGAATCACGAATTTGAAGTACTACAATCCTTTAACTACCTTGGGTCAATAATCAGGCGATAACAATATGGAAGAAAAAATATGCGATAGGCTGATCAAACCCAACAAAGCCTACTATGGTATATCAAGGTTCTTTAAATCCCGAAATTTATCCAGAACATCCAAACCACTACTGTACAAGACCATGGTCTTACCAGTACTCATGTATGGATCCGATAACTGGGTGCTCAATAAAAGGCACTCTGAACTCTTAGCCGCGTTCGAGAGGAAAGTTTTAAGGAGAATTGTTGGCCCCATATGTGAGGGAGGACGATTCCGGAGATGCTACAACCAAGAGTTGTACGCAATCTACCTTGAAACTAATGTTGTAAGAAAAATCAAGGTCGGTAAACTCCGGTGGGCGGGGCGTCTAGCTCGATTGAGCGAAGAGGCATCTTCCCGGAAAGCCCAAAGCGACAGGCTTTGTCTGCGATGGAGAGATGGCGTAAGCCAGGACGCCCTGAGCCTAGGAGTGCCTAACTGGATAACATCGGCTCGAAATCAGGACTGGCAGAGAGACTTGTTAAATAAGGCCAACACCGGATCCCGATTGTAGTGCCGAAGATGATGATGTGTCATGGGGCCATCATTACGATCCGGAGGAGAAAAGACGGAACGCCGAATATCGACATCCTTCTTCTCAACAGCCGATAAAATTCAAAACACAATCATCCACAAAGAAAACTTCTGTCGGCTGTGTTTTGGGATGCCCATCAAATGTATGTAGGGGGAGTGGGAGCCAACATACAAGGCAAAGTCTCTGCTTTCAACCGGGCGAAGGCCAGGACGATCCTTGTCTCTGTTCAATCCAAGTTGACATGCAATCGCCGCTTAACATGCCTGGATAACTACTTTGGCTCCCGCCACGTAGTGAACCAATGTACGCAGCAACATCATGAGAAAGGTTGGCGCAAGGCTAATAATCTTGCCCGGAAAAACGAATTATTATGGACTCTACTCAAAAAAGACCTCAAGGCTAATCCTTACACCACGGACGATCAGGTGAGGGCCGCTGTCAAGTCTTGGATTCCAAAAAAGTTTAAGGAATTATTCAGTGACGGAATAAAAAAAATTGTTACACGTTGAGAAAAATGTATTCTTCAACGGTGACTATGTTGAAAACTAAATGTATGATTTTGAAGCTTAATATACTTTAATATACTTCTTGTCCGAACTTGCTATTTTGTTTTTGTTCGCACTCCATAAGCATGTGCGCATTACTTTTCAGCCTGCTCTCGAATAATATAATGATAATTTTTTGCAATTGGCGTCGTACTTCAATCATATTAGACATTTGTGATCTAGAAAAAATTGTAAAGGTCCAAATAAACATTACCGTCACTCAAAATCATTTTTTTTTTATTTAGTAAAAAAGTAATTCGTAAAACCAAATTGGGTGATTAATTTTCCGCCAGCCTGTATCAATGTGTTTGTGTTGGCTGTCACGTTGGTAGAGGAGGAATTAAAGTGTTACACCTATTTGAATTTTTGTTTATCGGTTTAATGGAGGTAGAAACATTCTAAAAATATATCCAATGTTTAAATAACCCTCAGAGTTAAATTTCTGATTCAATCTCAAATGGTCCGAAATGGTTTTGAACGCTTGACACTATAGTCGGTTTTTGGGGTTGTTTATTTCAGCCAGTTTCTTATGTTACTTATGCCAAGTATACATGGCGCCAGTACAGGTGTGGCAAAATTTAATCGGATGATCAGTACACAGCGGTGTAGTCAACAAAAATAACAACCTACTATTTTCAATTTTTCATGCAGTATATCAATTTCAAAACTTCAAACGCGATTATCTTCAAACCCATTTTTTTCCACTCGGCCTGACAAATAACTTTTGTAATTTCCATCCAGTCGACTTGCAATTTGAAAGGCATCTTCTTAGATGGATTTTTAACGAGAAATACATATATTACAAAAATTGATTAACATTGGGGTTTTTTTTTTATAAATGTTTAAGTGTCAATTTCTGAATAAAAAAAAGAAAGAAAAGAAGTTCACATTCATGGGAAAAATGTCTTTTCTTTAACGATGAAGTATATTTCTCTGCTATAGTTAACGTAGATTATGGACATTTTGTTTTTGTCCTGGGTTCAAATGAAAAGATGCAAAAGAGCTCTTCAAAAAAGAAGTGTTTGTACTGGCGACATTTTGGAAGATAAAATTAAAAAAAGTTGCTTAGGTACTCCCTAATTTTTTTATTGTTTTATTGCACCATAAAGAATCCCAAAAAATATCCCATTTTCGACCATTCAAATAGGTGTAACCCCTTAAACGAAGATGGAGATCATAAAAGCGCTAACTATGAAACCGCCATTTGAGGTTGTCGATCGACTTACAAACAAAACACCTCACAATAAGCGTCCACACATTAAACTATTTTCACAGGTTTATTAGATATCGGAAGTTGGAAGTAGTTGTTTTGTTTTTCTCCCCCTTGCGGTGTTCCGCCACACACTGTTAATCCGTCAAACAAATTTTCGCTTCAAGAATTCTCAAAGTGGTTCGTCAAGCCCTTCTGTGAGACACATTTCTTTCGAACATTCTTTTCGTTCTTAACACTTTACCGACCGTGGCGTTTCTAACAGATACACGCACAGTACACACGCCATCATTGAAGAACACCGAAGGAAATTCGAATAAGCTAAGCATCAGAGTCATATACCATAGCGATAACACAACAATTCCACATCAGTTGAGTGTACTTGAGTTCAGAAATCGAATTCGTACACGCGGCAGTGGACTGATGTGTCGAGCATTGGTTACATTTTTAGTGAGTGTAACCGTCATAGCGTCAGTTCGAATCACACGTTCTTCACTATCGTCGCAATACGCTATAATTGGTGACTCCGAGATGATCTATGTACACACAACACACAATCTCCCATAGGTAAACAGAACTTTACGACTACAATCACGACTTCCGCATAGAGCACCAGCACACTCGCCTGCTCCGACGTCCCCCCGCTCGCTCGTTTGCCGCTCCGTCGTTCGCACACGAAGTTGATCGTAACAAAGTTACTGAGGAGGGAGCAGTGTGACGTTTCTAACAGATACACACACAGTACACAAGCAAATAGTGAGAAACACCAAAGGAACTTCGAATAAGCAAAGCATCAGAGCCGTATACCATAGCGATAACATAACAATTCCACATCATTTGAGTGTACTTGAGTTTAGAAATCGAATTTGTATATGGCCTCATGTGTTGAGCATTGGTTACATTTTTAGTGATTCTAACCGTCATAGCGTCAGTTCGAATCACACGTTATTCACCATCGTCGCAATACGCTATAGACCTATTAATCGGTTACCATGGGAATAAACAATTACTATTATTTGAGCAGTAACTTGTTATTTAGTATTGAGATACATTGCTCAGTAGCGTTAATTGCATTGCTTTGTGAGCTCTTTCCCTTCGCGATAAAAGAAAAAAATCAGGTTGGGGACTTTTATTTAGACGATTTTATCAGATTGTCCTGAAACTTATTCAGGATGTGATACTGGTGATGAAAGAGATGACAGCGAAATAATAATTCAGAAGCGAGCTTCTGCATTGCCACTAATATATAGTGATTCAGAAGACGACGAAATAAGGAGCATCGAAGACGATGCAAATAACGTAAAAGATTACGATGTTATGCAGTCGACGAACGAGGAGGTATTTTGTTAAATCCAATTATCAATTTGTTAAATCTAATTATCATTTTGTTAAATATAATTATCATGTTGTTAAATCTAATTATCATTTTGTTAAATCTAATTATAATGTTGTTAAATCTAATTATCATTTTGTTAATTCCAATTAACCTATAACAGGAGAAAGCGTACAATTCTATCTGAGCATACGAAACGCGCAGCTATTCCCGTGCGACAGTCTCAACTGAAACTGAGTCTGCGCCAGGGTAAATCTGCGGCTGAGCGGCCGGTCGGCGAAGTGTTAATCCTTATTTCGTCTTGGACTTGTGGGGAAGAAGTATTGTGCACCGACGTACGGCGCTGATTCTCTTCTCGTCCCCATCATCCACTAAACGGTTCCAACACGTATAGTTCACAAACGAAATAAATAAAAACACCGTCTACCAGAAGCAAGTAAAAGGAAAGCGCACTTTTTATTTATTATAAAAGGTTCTTTTATTTCAGAATACCTGTTCCGTATTTTAGTTAGATTACATCACTTTTTCGTTTGTAGTTAGATTACTGGCTGCACAAGAAAAATTACTTTTTACTCGGTAAACTTACTTCACTCGACTTAATTATCTTCGCGTCCCCGTGCGCACCAGGGAGCGGGAATGAACACGACCGGCGTGGTCGGTGGATGTAAAAGGACTCAATCGAGGGTGGAGGAATCTGGCGGTGGTGATGAATATCCTCTCGGCTAAGGATATGTTTTACTTACCACAGGAGAAACGTAAAGTCTCTCTTTGTGGAAAAGAAAACCAGATCTCGTAATGAAGGTCATGGTGGTATGTATGTATGGGTGATCGTACAGATCACAGTGTTTATCGATGCATTTCAGCATAGGATAAACGAAACCTGAAACGAGGGAAAAGAACAAAGGGTTCGTATAGATCATTGTTTAACATATGCATTGTAGCTATAATGGGAGGCAATTCGTCGAAGAAATGGTGCTAACAGCAAACAAGGGCATTATTACAGTCGTGGATGAGTGGTGCAGATGCGTTAATAGATGTATCGCCATTAGGAAGAGGTGCTAATGGGTTTTAAATGTTTATGTCATCCCTGACTGCTATAGGAACCGAGTTCTTGTTTGTAGTAGGAAATGCTAGAGGATTCGGTTTCGATGATAATGCTAGGGATGCGGTAATTGTTTGTCGATTGGACAAACGAATCGCGGGTCGGTTTATTGCAGCTGTATAAACAAGCTGTCCGACATAGCATTTTAACGATGACAAAGGGTGCCGAATGGTTTGGGATTTATGATGCGGTATGATGTGAAGAATTCTTTACAGGGAATTTGAATGACGCATTAAATGTGTGAATGCTGTGAGAATTATTTTTAGGGATTTACAGATAATGCGTTGGATGCATTAAATGTCCTTGAAAAAGGAAATGTTTCAGGTATGCTGGTGATTGAGATGCAAATACGGGTTGCGAATATGGGGGCTTCTTCAGGTGAGCTTTAAGAACCCCCACAGACTTATAAGCGACTTTTTCATTCTAATGACATGTGTTTCGTGAAAGATTCGACGACTTCTCGGTTAATAAATTTACTCTATTCTTCATATCCTCCTCATGTACCCTTTGTTTTGGAACACATACCTGACCACTATCTAAAATGGAATTTAAAGACTGCAATTCAACTTCCTTCCGTTTGCAGTTGACCGAAGTTTCGATGTTCTCCAAACTACAAAAACTAATGCTACACTATTACGAGAAAATTACCTAGCTTCCGATTGTCTAAGATGTATTAATTGTAGGTCAATAAAAACATGCTAATAAAATGTGTTTCAGGTAAGTAATTAAAAAAATATCTAGAATTTGGAATTGAAAATTTAACAGTGTCTTATAAAGTCGTGAGTATCCCGTAAGTACGTGGATTCGAATAATCGAACAATAATAATATATCGGAATACAACTAAACACGAGTGAGAAAATGGCGAATACGAAAATGACACATAGATTAAAACAACTCCAAATAAACTATGGAAACGAATACTTCTAAGCGACATACATTTCTGTGTACGACTAGAATCGTATTTTCAGTTATTACTAATCTTTTTTAATTAAAATTATGCTATTATTAGTTAAAACCCGCTATTTGTGTATCACACCAGTATAAAGACAATAAGAGGAGCTAACATGAGATTTTGATATTACTTACAGATGCAGCTGTTGGCTGTTATGGAGAATGAACATGAGCACGATAGTACAAATTATTTAGTTTAAAGCCAATTTTCATTATATTTAGTATTTAATTAAATATATAATTGATGTTCAATAAACGAATTGGATTATTTGTATATCATTTTTTCAATTCACGATGATGTATACGAGAATATAGTGAATTGTTTCCATGTAAATTTATGAAATAAAAAGAAGAAATTGTGGAATATATTAAATAAATACAAAGCAGGTTATACGTAAATAAAAATTAAATATTTAATTTCTCTTAAACCGAATCGAAAGATGGGTTCGCACTCAAGTTTAGGATGTCGGAGGAAGCTTTTTTTTACCACAAATTATTTCCATTCTTGTGGTCAGCAACTACAATTATCGATTCAAAATAGCGAAAACATTTTCAACGAATTTCATTTCATTCTATTTGCAAAAAAAAATAAATTTTATTTTTATACTATAGTTAAGCGGATCCTTTGTATTAACTCTTTAATAATTTCAATTTAAAATTAAAAAATTCATTTCGTAATTGTATCAATTCAGGCAGAATAAAATTTAGAGTGACTGAAGAACTGATTCCTTAACCTAATATTTGGAAAAATTCTTATAAATAAAAAGGAAGAGAACGTAAGAATTTAATAACAAGCAGGATAATTTATAATTTAGTGAGAGCAGAAACCTCGTTTAAATAATCACTTAGTACAAGCGTTAAAAAGAATTTAAAAATAAAAACTTACTTACTTTAAACTTTAAAAATAAAAACTAAAAAACTAGGGATTAATAAGTTTACAGGTATAATGTGTTATCGTATAATGTGTTATCGTTGTCTTTCGAAGTGGTACAATACAAGTTTTATAGCTAAGTGATTGTAAGTGAACTCAATACCAGTGGCGCCAACACTATTAATGGCGGAGGATTCAGTAAAATATTCGAAATAATTTTGTACAAATTATGCCACATTGGCAATTAAAAAGGTTTTCTTCTTTTTTTTTTAATGTATTTTATTTATTTTTTATTATTTTTACTTCTTTATTTAATTCGTTATTTTTATTTATTTAATTAATCATTTACTGTATTTTTTAATGTTGTAACTGGCCTCGCTGACCATAATACTATGACTAATACCGCATGTATGTAATTACAATTGAACCTACATATTCAATTCTGAGTCTGTGCCGTTGTGCCGGTTGGCTAATTATGTTCCTATCTATTACTTTGGCAAATTTTACAACCAGCTTTTTAAAAGATCTAGTTTTTTTTTTTACTCGAACACGCGCACAAAAGGGAATTTTGAAGTACTCTTAAATGCCAGAGTATAGTGCGAGCGGATAAGGAAAGGAGGTATCAATGTATGTTGGTCTTGAATGCCTGGACATTACAACGACGAAGAAACACGTGATCAGGTAGAGCATCCCACATTCGTTTGGTTTGGCTAAAAAATGACTCTCTATGTTTATTTTTGCGCCTGAAGTCCACTTTTAACTTGAATTGGTGCGCATTCTCATATTGATGGGTATCGCGGGATGGTCTGAAGGGACGGGAGACATTCAGCAAGTTCTGTTGAGCAAGGAACGTGGTAATGTGGGAGTTAAAGGTATGGTTGCCGACGTACGGCACGGGGTTCACTCTCACCCACCGACAGAAATCCGGGGAACGGCGAATATTTGTGGGTAATAGCAAGCCAGGGAACAGTCACCACTGGGCCGTTTTAGATCGTTTGGAATTATTCCAAAAGTTTGAATGATTGGGTCATACATTGAAGTTATTCACTGGCGGCCATCCACTAGAAGATCGCACTTCGGGCACGTTGCGAGCACTTGAAAACCTGATACGAAACCGTCATCCGCAAGGAGGAAACACCACAAATGAAACACCCGGACTTCGTTGAACTCAGTCTTTTATTTCTTCAATTTTTCATATGTTTATTTATCGATTAATTCCCCCTTTTATTTGGGATTACTCTAGTACTATATTTCACTTAACCACGGTTCCGAGAGCACTCAGTTTTGGTTTCATTCCCTAAACGACATTTTTGCATTTCAACTCGATTAACAACGAATGCGGACTTTCGGAAATAACGCCTCGAGACACCTCACGACCTCCGGCATCTGGTGGTTGGGTAAATCCGCATGCTCCTAACAGTGGACCGAGTTGCGCCGCACTATATTACAAAAGGCGGTTCGATACGCGAAGGTTGGCAAACGCAAGGTGGGCAAAACACGCGTCAGGTTCTGACGACCGACTCCCGAAATACACCACGTCAACACGGACTGAGTGCATCGAATAGAAAAATTGGAGCTGAACAAAATGCTTGCAGGCGGCGGTGTGGCCCTGGTGGCGGTGGATCTCGACTGACTAATAAATGGAAAGAATCTATTCATCGCGTCGCGTCGTGGCGATAGAGTCATAGCTGAAATAAACTCACTGCCACTTACTAGGAATTTCGAGATGAGTTGCTATGCCCGTATGGGGGATTAGTTCCGGGGAATCCTAGCCGTATAAGCTGAGTTGGATTCGTTGGTTGTGTGTACCGGGAAATTGGTTTCGGTGGCATAGCCAAATATGATCAACGGTCTTGATCGTTGTGATGGTTGTTTCGCGGAAAATTAGCTGCCGCTTGGTTGCAAGCGAGAAGACAGTTCAAGGAGGAAGGGAACCGAAATAGTTTTCGGGGGAAATTGGAATTGCTTGGGTGCAAGAAAGGGATATGATTTAGAAAGAGAATTAACCGAAGCAATTTCGGGGAAATGTATGCGGCTCGGTGTAGTTGATGGTGATGATTAATATTCCGTTGTAGGTTTGAATATGCGTTTTATTACAGCATATGAATTTCCGGGGAAATTAAGATTGCTTGGTCGCAGGGAAGGAATATGATTTATGTAAAGAATTGACCGAAGCAATTTTGGGAAAATCTTTGCGGGGATGATTTAGAATGTATTCTGGTGAATTGTATTCTGTTGTGGATTTTGGAGTATGTTTTATTACAAAGTTTGGAATGTATGCTATTGCGGATTTTGCATGGGGAGTTGGCTTAAGATGACGCGCTGTTAGCGGTCAAGGTTGGTATTGTGTGTTGGTTCT
Organism: Microdon myrmicae; assembly: GCA_963931805.1. Lineage (NCBI taxonomy): Eukaryota > Metazoa > Arthropoda > Insecta > Diptera > Syrphidae > Microdon > Microdon myrmicae. Next base: position 49,208,824 of record OZ007501.1, read on the forward strand.
CCATGTGGTATAGGGAACCCTCACAGTAATGCCTTAAAAGCCAAATTAATTCGACTGCCGAGGATTGATAGTTCCTTGGCTTCGTGGATGCAAGTGCCGTTCATCGACAGAGTATTGACTTTGACCTTTGATAAGAGGCAGCACTGAGTTTTTAACGCATTGAATTCTACCTGCTTAGATAATCCCCATTGATATATCTTGTTGAGGTCGGAATTCAATGCATCAATCATAAACTGCTGATTGGTAATGCGATTCGAAGAGTTTAGTCGGGAATGTTCATATGAATACAAGCAACTCAATGTGCTATCAGCAAACTAGTGGTTTTTGAGTATTTGACAAGATATCATTTATAAATCAGGAAGAGAGTGGGTGAGAGTACCGAACCCCGGAGGAACATCTGCATTAATTTGATAGGAGACAGATCTGACACCATCAAAAACCACTTGAATTGAAAAGCGAGAAAGATAGTCTCTTATCCATTGGATCAGGGAATTGTCCACTCCATATGAATGTAATTTTGACAAAACGGCTGGATGCCAAACTCTGTCGACGGCTTCAAAATATCCAATGCTATTATTTTACTTTCGTCGAGGTAGTGGATGGACTGGTTCCACTTTTTGGTGAGGTACGCCATCCGATCTCCTGTGGTCTTGGTGCGGTGCCATTTCTAACAGATACACACACAATACACAAGCAAATAGTGAAAAACATCGAAAGAAAATCGAACGAGAAAACGCATCAGCCGTATACCAAGCAATAACATGCCAATTCCAGATCAGTTAAATGTACTTGAGGTTAGAAATCGGATTCGAACACGCGGCAGTGGCCTGATGTGTTGACCATTGGTTCAAGTTTTAGTAATTCTAACCATCATAGCGTCAGTTCGAATCACACGTTCTTCATTATCGTAGCAAATGCTATAATTCGTAACCCCGACGTGATCGGTATACACACAACACACAATCTCCCATAGGTAAACAGAACTTGACTACGGCGTCCCTTCGTTCGCTCGTTCCTCGCACCACCGTTCTCACACAAAGTCGATCGTAACAAAGTTACTGAGGAGGGAGTAGTGTGCGTTTCTAACAGATACACACACAGCAGACAAGCAAGTAGTGAAGAACACCGAGAGAAAATCGAATAAGAAAATGCATCAGCCGTATACCATAGCGACAACACAACAATTCCACATCAGTTGAGTGCGCTTGAGTTTAGAAATCGAATCCGTACACGCGGCAGTGGCCCGATGTGTTGAGCATTGGTTACATTTTTAGTGATTCTATCCGTCATAGCGCTAGTGATACGAAAGCCATATTGGCGATCATTGAGGAGGTCATTTGTTTCCAGATACTTCGAAAATTGACGATTAAACAGTGATTCCATTACCTTCGAGAGAATAGAAGTTAGTGCTATGGGTCGATAAGAAGAGAGGGATGATTTGTCGCCCTTTTCGGGAATTGGTTGAATGTTTGCTGACTTCCATCTATTTGGGAAATGGCCAGTAGAATAAGACATATGGAATAGTGGTTTACAGAGTGAAGAGGAACGTCGGTTCAAGAGAATTGGGGCAATTCCATCAGGACCAGCGGATTTGTTAGCGTTTACCTCCTTGAGTGCGCGGGAAACAGTTTGCGTTCGGAAGTAAATTTTGCTCAAGGTGTGATGCTTATGCTCAAGTTGGGGCAGAACTGATGTGGTATCAGGCAGCGTCGAGTTGGCTGCAAAGTGTGCAGCAAGTGTATTCATGTTCTCTGTTGCGTTGGTGACTAGTCTGTTATTGACTATGAGCGATGGAATGGATGAGAAGACCGAGTTTTGGATGTTTTTCACGAATTCCCAGAAGTTTCCACTACCTGTGGGAGAGTGTAGTATTTTTGGTTTCATTCTCTGGTCATGCAATAACTTTGTCCGTTGAATATGCGCATTGCAGTCATTTCTAGCTCTCTTAAATTTTTTCCAGTTTTCCTCAGTACTGTTTGATATACCACCGGAAGCTCAAGTCTTTAGCCTTAATGGCTTCTCTGCACCCAGAATCGAACTGCATGATTCTCTTAGGTTTGATACTCTTTACCTTGTGAGGAATTAAAGTTCCCATGCCAAGTAGAGTCGTGTCTGTCAATGTGTCCGCTATAGAGTCAACATCGTTATTGAGAAAAAATAACGACCAATTTAACTTCCAAAAAAAGTCGTTCAGACTTTCCCAGTTAGCTTTCTCATAGAACCATAATGTTCTTTTGGGAGTTTTCCCATTAGCGTTGCTGTTGGCTAGAGGAAATTTAGCTAACACGACACAGTGGTCTGAAATGCCTAAGGGCGAAGAAACTTCAATTGTGTATTTGTTTGGGTGGGAGGTGAGAAACAAGTCCAGTGTGCTGGTGGAATAACCATATATGTCTGGTACTCGTGTTGGGTCATTGATGAGTTGAGTTAAACTATTTGAATCAGCAAAGAGCTGGATATATTGACCTTCAAGTGTCGCGTGTCCTGAGTGGCGAAGCCACTGAGAGTTATGCACATTGGAATCACCCGTAATAACGATTTCAGTGTGGGGATATAGGGTCAAGATCCTATCGATAGAGTCAGATAGAGCATCAAATTTGTTAAAGGATGCGTTTCTATCCAAGTTCGGGCTTCTGTAAAGAAAGCAGTAATGTATGATATGCTTACGAACGTGAAGTTTTAACCACGAGAAATACATTTTTTTACAGTGGGGGCAGAGCCCATATTGTGGCAGAAGCTGATAAGCAATATCAATTTGTATGTATGTGGCTGACGATTCTGGAAACGTTACAACCATGTGTTGTACTCGATCTACCTTGAAGCTAATGTTGTCCGCACAACAAGCTCGGTAGACTCCGATGGGCGCGACACCTAGCTGGAATGAGCCAGCCCGGAAAGTCGTTTGTGGCAGAATGTATGGAAGGAGACAGCGCGGCAGAATTTGTCTGCGATAGAGGGATGGCGTAGACCAGGACGCCCAGAGCCTGGGAGTCCAAACTGGATAACATCGGCTTGAAATCGGGACCGATGGAGAAACTTGCTAAATAAGGCCAAGACCGGATCCTTGTTGTAATGCCGATCATGATGATGACGTTGTGGGTATACCACGACGTGGAAAGAACAGAGGCATTAAGTTATATTCAAGTAGATTCAAATCAGAAATTTCTGTATTAGTTATTACCTGAGTTTTGCTAAGGGCAAGGATTCCTGGTTTCTGGTTAGAAACGTGGGCAGACACCGAGGAGATATTCCACCTCAGACCGCGAATGTTACAAAGATCAATGCGAAATTTCCGTTCCATTGAACTGGCCCTACACAGAAAACCAATACAGCCTCGGAAAAGGATGCAAATTTGACCAGTGATCGAAAGGCGAAAGCAACCACTACTGGTCTTATGCCCTTGTAGTACGTGCCCCACTAGATCCGTGCAGAAACTTAGGCACATCACCTCCATAGGGAAGACTAAGCCAATCAGGCACAAAAAACTCTTCAATGATTATAAGTCAATCGAGAGTATGGACGCCTGAGGGCCACAAACAGAGGTGCAAAAAATAGGAAAACAAACACAAGGAATGGAATGAGTAGAGGGTTTTCCGGCACTGCACATCATTCGCGTGTATATCCCCGCACTTTCCACCGCACTACGACGCGTGTGTGCACTATGACTGGCGCAAGACTAATGACCTTGCCCGGAAAAAAATAAATCATTATGGAAAATTTAACAAGCCTCAGGACTTTCTAAATAAGGCCAAGACCGGTTCCCGGTTGTAGTGCCGATGATGATGATGACGCGTGAGTGGGGAGATCCGTTTGTTTGCTTGCGATCGCACGGGTAGATAACTTTACACTTCACTCGGACGCGTGTGTGGCGATCCGTTTGTTTGCTTAGGATCCCACAGTAAGACTGTCCCGCGAACCGATAGTGCAATTGGGTAAATGTGTTTATTTTAGGTACTCAAAACGGATTGCACAACTGATCATTATAGACCTCCACCTGCCGTCTCCATTTTTTTGTTGAGGCATCGTAAGAAATTTTCTTCTCATTTTTGTAAAATTCTGATAGGTCACGGAACCGGGAATTGTCTTCAAAAAGTTTTGGCCATACAGTGAATTTTAATACGTGTGCCAAAATTAAATTGATTTGCTTTTATTGAGTTAGTTATCCTCATTATTGAAAAACAACAAGGCTCCCGGAGTCGACTGCATACCGGCAGAGCTTGTGAAGCGTGGAAAGGGGGCAGCCGCTCGAAAGATCCACCAACTCATCAAAACAGTATGGGATAAGGAAGTCACTCCAAAAGGATGGAAAACCTCAGTAGTCGTCCCCATTTTCAAAAAAAAAAGCAACAGATCGGACTGCGAAAATTACAGAGGAATATAATTGCTCCCAACCACATATAAAATACTAACAAATGTCACAATGACGAGAATCACAACGTACGCAACAGAAATACTGGGAGACTACTGTGGGGAGGAAGTATGTACCAGCATGGGTACATGATTCACTTCCTCCTCCATCATAATTCCACTGAAAACAGTTCTCCGGACACAACGACAGGACAAACAGCAAAATATTCACAGAAATTTGTCACCAAAGAATGAAGGAAAACGCACCGATGGTAGTCTCCGGAATAAAATGCACTGATTTGGTTGGTGATCACCGCTATTGTTTTATTGTGTTTTAATTATCGACTTTAGAATTTTACACTATTGTTTTAATTTTATGTAAGACACGTTAATATTAAATTTATATGCACTCAATACCGACTCGCGGAGACTACGACACAAACGATTATTTTTTATTATCGCTTACCTGTGCGCACCAGGATAGCGATGGAGCCGCGACCCGCTCGGGTCGAAGGATGGAATTTGACTCGGTGATCGTCATCTCATGCAGAGATGATTTCGCTAAGGAAAAAAAAAAAAGGAAGAGAGAGAAAAACATTTCTCTTAAGGGTGTAACTAGTGGCGTAGTGGTATATGTGCGCGATCGAACAGATTCAATGTTGTTGCATGTGTTCGAAAACAGGCAGGCGGCAAGGACAATAGAGAAAAATGACCAAATGCCCCGTTGGTAATGCGGGTCATTGTTTACACGATGTCTCGTCGCTATTTTCGACGTTAGGAGAAAAAGGTGCTAAAAGCAAATTGGATGTTTATGGCATCTGTGGCTGCAATAGAAACCGGGTTCATATTTGCATTAGGAAATGCTGGAGAATTTGGTTTCGGCGTCTACTGCGCTAATTATATGCAGCTGCTTGGGTTGTTTATTGATAAGACAAACAAAAAAGGTTGCCAGGCAATGTGTATGAAAAGGTATATGACGCGGCTGGGAAAATAGACGGCGCGATATTTATGGTCCGTGTCATGACGGTTACATTGAATGCAATCCGAATTATTTTGTTTACAGGAATTCATCTAAGGGAATTTGACTGGCGACGTAGATGCCGAAATTGATTGGAAATTCCTGGTAAGTTAATAAAGAAATCTTAAGGAGCAATGGTATGCGAAGAGAATGCATGAAGGTAAGTTTTCTTTACAGGGACTTAAAGATCATAGATTCGATCTCTTAAATGCGTGCAGCATTTTTAGGTACTAATACTGTTGCATTAGCAAACTAAAGGGAGTTGGGTAGTAGTTATGGGGGTTTTTCAGGTAAGTAGACCGTAGGGTTTGGCGGCACCGCTACACTACCAATGGGGATTGCGTAGGAACCGGTCAACAAGCGACCAAATGTTCACAGTAACGCAACTGCTGGAAAAGAAGTGGGAATACGGAGAGACGGATCTCACCAACTGTTCGTTTGACTTCAAAAAAGTCTACGACTCAGTCGCAAGGCAAAGACTCTACCACATTATAGTTGAGCTGGGAATCCCGAAAAAATATGCCGCCCTCCTTCAAATCTGCATAAACGAAAACAAAGGGCGAGCTAGAATAGAAAGCCCCCTCTCAGAACCATTTGAAATCCGGGGCGGACTAAAACACGGGGATGGGCTCTCACCATGTCTTTTTTACCTTGTGCTCGAGTATGTCATCAAAGGGGTTCAAGACGACAACATGGCCGGATCATTCCTGAACGGGGTCACACAAGTGCTGGCATGTGCGGATGACATCGCCGTTTTGGACGATAATCTAGAAACAGTAAGTAAAAACTGTGAAATCATCATGCAAGCAGCAGACGAGGTAGGCCTAGAAATTAATGAAGACAAAACAAAATACATGATTATGGCGCGAGCAAGTGGACCTCAGAGAACACACATAAAAGTCAGAGGCAAGCTATTTGAAAATGTTAAAAATTAAAATATCTAGGAACAATATTGACGGCCAGTAACGAAATGTTGAAGGAAATTAACAAAAGACTGCATTCCGGCAACGCTAGTTGGCATGTAGTCAGTAAACTGCTGAAATCCAAAATATAAAGCTCCGTGTCTATAGAACCATAATCATGCCGATTGTCCTATACGGATGCGAAACATGGGCTCTCACAAAACGGGAAGAAAACAAATTCCGCGTACTTGAATATAAAGTTTTAAGGGGTATCTTTGGCGGTAAATATGACGAGGAGGCAGGACAATGGAGGAAACTCCATAACCACGAATTGGAAGAGCTATACCGCAAACCTACAATAGTGAGAGCAATGAGGTCGCTAAGATTCAGATAGGTCGGACAAGTGCCGCGAATGGGCAACGATAGGACCGTGCATAGAATTCTGGACGGTAAACCAACGGGAAAGAGACCGGCAGGACGGTCGCGACGGAGATGGGAGGACAATGTTAGGTATGAACTCGGGGAGATCGGATCGGATGAACGAATGTGGAAGGAGAGCGCACAGGACAGGGAACAATGGGGGAGTCGAGTCGGCGAGGTCATGAACTTCTGGGTTCCTATAGGCTAATAAATAGAATAGTTATCCTCAGAAATAAAAGTAATTTTACACATTCAATCAGTAGATATAGCCTCCTCTCATTTACAAAAAAAAAAAAAAAAAATCATTAACCATCAAGACGATGGACAGTCAAAAAAAAAGAAGAAATTATATACCTAAGAGATGAAAATAATATTAATACATTTCAGAACTTCAGTCAAATCTTGAATAGATTCTACATAATATTAATTTCAATAATAAAGTTCCTCAAAAACTTGCCAATTATCATTGATACAATTATACATATGATAATTTAAATAACAAATTCTCAAGCTTTAATGTGATAAAGGAACTATATAACTAATTAACGATGGTTATTTGTATATGTGTGTGTAGTGTTTTACTTACATCGTGCTGTTTTTGATGTTGTTGTTGTTTTAGTTGAACGATATATATATAATTTATGATTGTGTTTTGTTTTTCGATTTTCAGTTACCAGTTTTTGTTTTTATTTATTACATTTGCATAAAAACAAAAAGACATATGCAGGCATTCATTCAATAGGTTTTGAATTTGGTTCATGAGAGCAGTGTAGCGTTGTTTGTGTTTTTGTTGTTGTGTTTTATGTGTTTATGTGATATTCAACCCCATATCGTAAACAAATCAATTATGAAAAAAGGGAAATTAAAAGAAAACATATTTCGATTAGTATTTTATATATAATATATATCAGTTAACATAAAAATTTAATTCATATGGTTTTGTTTAAAATTTTTAGTCTGCACTATACGAATATAAATCCTTACTTGTTTTTCGTATTTTTGTTAAATATTTCAAATGCGCATTTGGTGTCTGAGTATTTATAATGATTTAGAATAAGTTGAAAACTAACTTAAAGTCTATATAAAATAGTTATATGATTGTACCTATTGTATTTTGTATTTAAAGTTAGAAAATAAGTGATGTTCTAAGTTTATTTTTTCTTAGAAAAAAAAAGGTCTATAATATGCGATTGCATAAGAAACGAGAAGCTTCTCTGAAATAAAACTGTGTTTAATAAGGTAGCCAAAAAAATTAAATCTAAATTTAAGTATTAGACTGTATATAATGGTTTAATAGTTTATGTGTAATTACAACCAACACAGAGTGTCCTGTTGTACGGTTTTCTCGATATATGTACATAAATGATCGCATCATGTCATACGATTGTATACATTTATATATATAAAAAATATAGTTTTAATTATTTACCCCGAATTCCATCCATAAGGCATCAATGATACTACCAACAACGGTTATCAAGTCGAATATATTCCATGGATCTTTAAAAAAATTCTGTTCAACAAAATGGAATAAATTATAAGATTAGTCTGAAATAGTAATATTCATTTAAGGAATATTTATTTGAATTGTTGAAATTTGTACTTCAGTTAACTGTTTTAAGCGTTGATAACGGTACTTACTAGTGCGTATTACAATTTTTGTAACACTACCAACTAACCAATTTTTGGTTGGACGTTGTCCAAAAAATAAATAAGAAAAATTTCGCAAAGCAAAAACATGAAGACAATTGGTTTGATTACACTTTTCTTCCAGAAATTCATGATTTTTTCTTTTACGCGATTACTGTTTAATTTTATATCCACGTAAGAAACCTTCCTCTTTAAGATGCCGTTGCTATATAGTAGTAGTAGTTGTTGGTGTTTTTATTTTATATTTATTGAAATACATTCAATTTTTAAGGAAATATATAAGAAAAAATAGAAGCCTTTTTCATTCATTCATTTTATTCAGTTAATACATATAACGTTATGTGTACATAGAAAAACCTGTGAAGCCTAAGAAGGCCTTTCTGCAAAAGTTATTTAAATTAAATATTTACAATTTTTAGTAAAATGTTCTTAAAAGAGTTTAGATTCAAAATATTCCTTCTTTCCTTTTTTTTTTGTTTACTTTTTTCTTCCTTTTCCTCCCTCTTTTTCCTTTTCTCCTCCTTTCTTTAATTGATTTTAACAGATGATTTCTTAGTAGTTTCTTCCTCAGGCCATCAGAAGATACATTGAGTAGTTCTGTGGCGGTTCCACGAACCGCACAAATCACCATAGGCTGAGATACCTTCGTTCCACCAAGAAACGTACTCACCTATGACTAAACTTTACGTGCCCCCAAAGTCCACCTTTTCACCTGACTAAAGGGGACATCGATACCGGCCAACAACCACATCTACAGATACGTGGACCCCAAGTCGCGAACAAATTCCTGATGCCTGCACGGCGATCGAAGGACACGACCAGTATGGAAAATGTGTACCAATTGTTACGTAGTAGACTCCTCCATCCGCGCTGTCCCACCAATATATTTTTAGATTTAATATAAATAGCTAATAAATTGAAGGGAATTGAAAAATGTATATGTGGGGAGGAAGTATTGCGCCTGACACGGACACTCAGTTCACTTCCTCCTCCATCATAATTTAATTAATTGGCCCGTCGTCGCAACAAGAGGAAACACAAAAGTTCCGAGGAAATCGCTCGAAAACTGCCACACAACGACCACAGAAACAGGAAAGACAAAAGGAAACATTGGTCACTGTTATTAGTGAAAGGTTTTTTTTTTATCTTTAATTATTAATAGATTGGCAGAAAAAAAAGAAAAACAAACTACTTTAAAAAAATATGCACAATTAATGTCTCCGCTAATGTAGACATCGCACTTTATCGGACTACGGACACACTTTATTGGCGTTTGCCATTTTGCACACACACGACTGGTGTCATACGCTCCTCCGCGGGTTGCGGAGTGCGGGAGAAAAACCGACCGTCACGAACGGTGGTTGTAATAAGACTCAGCGATAATTATTTCATGCAGAGATCACTCGCTAATCTTGATCATGGTGGTATGTGTGAGTGAAGATCACATTTTCGTGTTTATCAATGCATTCCAGCAAGGATAAACAAAACCTACAGCTAGGGAAAGAGAACAAAGGAGAAGCGACTTAATGCATCGGTCTGTGATTAGGGTCAGCTAAATAAATAAGCTGGAACTCATTACATGGGAATTGCATTTAGGATACCACAAACGATGTTTATGGTATCGCCAGAAAACCTTTGAAGGACAGCGTTCTTTTGTTTGCACATTGCGTGCTAAGGAAATTCGTTTCAGCGTCTATTGCGCTAATTATATGCAGCTGCTTGGGTTGTTTGTTGATAAGACAAACAAAAAAGGTTGCCAGGCAATGTGTATGAAAAGATACATGACGCGGCTGGGGAAATAGACGGCGCAATGTTTATGGTCCCTGTCATGACGGTTACAATGAATGCAATCCGAATTATTTTGTTTACAGGAATTTGTCTAAGGAAATTTGACTGGCGGCATAGATGCCGAAATTGATTGGAAATTCCTGGTAAGTTAATAAAGAAATCTTAAGGAGCAATGGTATGCGAAGAGAATGCATGAAGGTAAGTTTTCTTTACAGGGACTTAAAGATCATAGATTTGATCTCTTAAATGCGTGCAGCATTTTTAGGTACTAATACTGTTGCATTAGCAAACTAAAGGGAGTTGGGTAGTAGTTATGGGGGTTTTCCAGGTAAGTAGACCGTAGGGTTTGGCGGTACCGCTACATATATATATGTAAATACCCAATAAATTGAAGAGAATTGAAACATAGAGTGAAAGTGTGAGAACTGGTGATCTGCATTTTCGGAGTGGCATTCGTCGAAACCGAGTGAACGATCCTTTTTGTTTGTTCGTTAATGTTGACTCCGCGGAAACAGCTACGGCTCGTTTCGTTTCGGAGAGATGGAGAGAGAAGAAAAAGTAGTCGAGAAGGAACTTGCGAGGAGTAGAGTCTGTTAGAGCTGGTGAAACGAGTAACCGCGAGAAGATCTGTTGCGTTTTTGGCCCCGTAAAGAAACACAAGAAGTAAAAAAGAAAACACGATGCGAGAAGTTTAGTTTCATTAAACGCGAATTTTGTTATTGTTTAATTTATTAGAGAATTGCAAACTAAAGCATCCCGTGTAAATATGTTAATTAATCAGTGTATAATACAGTAAATTGAATGTTCAGTAGAGTGAAGCTGTAGTCTATTCCATATCGCAGGTTGCGAATAACCGCCCGCTAACGGCGGGTGTGGATACCGTTGTCTTTGTCCGAGAACGGAAGGACGACAAAAGGTAAGAAAAAGGAATAACAAAAGGCACAGCACTGGCAACCGACACAACATTTATCTATTGCCAAAAGCACAAATCTCTTTGTAAAAACTGGCTATTTACTCTGTGGGGTTTCTCTATATTACATGGAGAACCAACCCACAATTCCATACCTTATTTCGACCGCTTTCAGCGCGTCATACCTATCCATTCCCCTTATATGCTATTCACCCGAAATAACATGTTTTCCCCAAGGACGCATAGCTAAACTCATTATTCTATGCAGATAATGCATAATTGAGTTTAGCTACCATTTTCGCCATATGGCAATACTATTCCTCTAACCATAAGATTTCCATCGGAAATTCCATTCGTATTGGTTAGCAACAACCAAGTCGGATCAAACGACGGTTGCATCATCATCCATTGGGTTGGGTAATTACCAACATTCCTTAGAGTTTTGCCCACGGTACCATTTCCTTAGCCGATATAGTGTCCTATCGATTTTCATCAGATCATCCATTCGCTTGGGATCAATGATCTCTTTTTGCAGGTGAATAGCACCAGCTACATTTTCCTCTCCTCTGCAATTCTGTCTTTCCATAGTTCGATGACCTATGAGATCACCATAATCATCACTAGGTCATTGGACCAGTCGCATACGCGGCATTAATACACACACACTAAGCCAGATCCACCCCGGGTTATTGTGCTTTCCTTTTGATTTCTCCATCGTTGCTACGCCCATCGACGTCGAACGAATACACAAGTACGTTTCTAGCTCGATGAGCGTGGGGAATTGAGGAATGCACAAGAGAGCATGATTACCATTGGCGGATCGGTGTGTAAAAGCAGAAATCCCAGTTTCCACCCTAATTCCAATCAGTCACTATTCAACACTCATAGCAGAGAGTCACGCTGCTGCCTCGAGTCGCGCATACCAACGGAGTTTACGTTAATTATAAAAAAAAATAAATATCGTTTCGGAAATTCTTTAAAATCTAAGTGGTACATAGGAAATTTAAAATTCGTTATTGTAAATTGTCACTCGACAATGTAAAATTCAAAATCATCAGCGACAATAAAATCAAATTACAAGCAACTAGGATATTTTATTTCTCCTTTTCACCACATGGATATTTTCGGGAAGTGAGTTCGGCGGAACAAGTGCAGGGGGGATTAGTGAATCTAGTGTCCATGTTCGGCATCCATACTTCCCCCCACAACGCCATTATGTAATACTATTGTGATAACACACCGAATTCATAAGACTATGCAATCCAATAACAACAAAATCGGTAACACCATACTCAACTACAACATATAAATATATCACAACTGGCACTAGCTGCACGGGTTTTTCGGCACACTGGCGCTGCTAGTCACATTGATACTTCAAATAAACCTAAAACAACAATATTTAGCTTAAAGGAATCTGTAACAACTGAAGAAGCACACAATAACTACACAACAGGTTCAACGGACGAGAATTATATTACAAGTTCGTGATTCGGCAGAGCATTTAAAAATAATACATCACAACTTGTTGATACTACAATAATCAATACACAACAACTGGCAAGAACCAATATATGACTACTTACAACTTCGGCAAAAGCAAGGTCGAATTATTATATTACAACTGCCCTCGCGGACTCTTTTTATGTTACAACAATCATTTACATCACAACTAAACTAAGCAAATAAATACATCACCCATGCAAGAAAAAATTACATAACACAATCCATTAGCTGGATAAACACAAGTGGTTGGCACAGCTGCGCCAGATGTCGACAAACTTCACATCCCCGGCGATAAGCAAATTGTCGTAAAACAATCCGCCGGCTACACCGTTGACCCTGCAGCAATGCACTTCGCCTAAACAAAGGCCATTGCGGAGAAACAGCAGTAAACTAAAACGCTGTTCCCATAAGGCAAAGCAAATACGATTATCACAACCGACGATAATTATCACGATCCCAAAATCGCCAAGAAGAATAAACCACACACCCGATTGTATACAAAAGAGATTCGACAGAAGGTGTGAAAATTCTGGCGATCCCAGGAAGATCTCTGGTCGCATAGGCAGCAACACCGCGTCTGTGTAAGTGAGCGCAACCGTACATCTGGCTTGCGATGAAACGGAAAACGGCAGGACCGAAAAAAGAGTGCAATCTTCCCTGGTGGAGAGATTCTCGATTAAGAGAAAATCGAAAAAGAGAACTATCAGTAGACAGGAGGCTGCGAGAACGGTAGGACGCGCCTACATAGTTAGAAACCGATAGATTTGTGAATGTCGAGAACAACGCCCAGTGGAGTTAGGATCGGAGTTTGAAAACCGTGTACTTTTGTGTGGGGTTGTAAGTAGGTGTGCCAGGCACGACACGGATTTACTTATATCCCCAACTCTCATCCAGTCGAAGTAGTATGAAAAATAAAAAATGCACTGTGGTAGTTTTATTGGTAAATGTTTCATCACAACTAAACTAAGCAAATAAATACATCATCCATGCAAGAAAAAATTACATAACACAATCCATTAGCTGGATAAACACAAGTGGTTGGCACAGCTGCGCCAGATGTCGACAAACTTCACATCCCCGGCGATAAGCAAATTGTCGTAAAACAATCCGCCGGCTACACCGTTGACCCTGCAGCAATGCACTTCGCCTAAACAAAGACCATTGCGGAGAAACACCAGTAAACTAAAACGCTGTTCCCATAAGGCAAAGCAAATACGATTATCACAACCGACGATAATTATCACGATCCCAAAATCGCCAAGAAGAATAAACCACACACCCGATTGTATACAAAAGAGATTCGACAGAAGGTGTGAAATATCTGGCGATCCCAGGAAGATCTCTGGTCGCATAGGCAGCAACACCGCGTCTCTGTAAGTGAGTGCAACCGTACATCTGGCCTGTGATGAAACGGAAAACCGCAGGACCGAAAAAAGAGTGCAATATTCCCTGGTGAAGAGATTCTCGATTAAGAGAAAATCGAAAAAGAGAACTATCAGTAGACAGGAGGCTGCGAGAACGGTAGGACGCGCCTACATAGTTAGAAACCGATAGATTTGTGAATGTCGAGAACAACGCCCAGTGGAGTTAGGATCAGCGTTTGAAAACCGTGTACTTTTGTGTTTGGCTTGGGGCTATAGAAAAATCATTTAAGACTGTAAACTTGTGGGGTTGTAAGTAGGTGTGCCAGGCACGACACGGATTTACTTATATCCCCAACTCTCATCCAGTCGAAGTGTTATGAAAAATAAAAAATGCACTGTGGTAGTTTTACTGTTAAATGTTTTCTTTATTTTTACTTTTTAATAAGTTAAAGGAATGACAAAAGAAAAATTATAGCACTGTAGACGTCCTCTCATATTATTCTTCGGTTCACTTCCCACACACTGACTACTATTTTTGGCCATATATTCGCCCGAAATAATTTTATCTAAGTAAAGAAATTGCGCGATAATGAATTAACGACAAACTGCCACCGTACCGACACTCTTGATTTTTAACGTTGTGTGTCCACACACCACTGGGGTTGAAATCTGACTCCTCGTGTTGGACGACATTGACCCAGCCTCGGTGATTGCGATGAGTTTCCACACTTTCCTTCGCCCCAACGACCAATGAAAAACGATTTGCATTCCATTGGAAGGTTCTCAGGGACGTCGTTCAGATGAGTTGAATGTCTTTACCTTGGAAGCAAGGCAACGACATGCGCTGGGCGAAGGGAAGGAAAAGGGAAAAAGGAACAACACATATATGCCGCAGGTCAAATATGTTGATCGATGTATGGGCTGGGTATATTGCCGCCGTCCGATAGGGATAGGTTTCTTGATTGACGTTAAGTCAACAGAGCCTTTGCCGACGATGGCTAGGCACTAGGATAGATGGGATCGTGTTTACTTAAAAAGGAACGATGGACATGGGCATGAGGGCAACTTTTTGTTTACCCTATTGCCAACGCGTATAGCGTCATTTGATTGTTCCTTGCATGTAGCATATCATCGGTCAATGGGTCGAGTGCATGTTTACTCAAAACAACACTCGAACGATAGTAGGTAGTCAGCTATGACTACTCTGGAAATAGTCGATCGAAGGGTTGACCGATGACAAGGGTGAACATGTCATGCAGCATGTGAGGAAATGCTCCTCGTCTCTGTGTATTAACATGTTCAATTTTTATGCCGGTTCTCTGAAGGGACAACCGAATTGCATTTCAGGGCATAGAAGCATCAATTATAATGTAGGCAGATTGCCGACGTCCCATCAATCGATTTATCGGGTGTGTTGTTTGTATTAAAACAACATTTGTATTTCCTATAGGCAGCCAGCAATGGTTGTGCTGTAGGTTGTTGTTTGTACAATCGACCAATGGTTCAGCGGTGATGAGGATAATCATGTCATGCACATGTAAGAGAAAATGCTTGTTCGCATAGAGCATTGGCATGTGCATGAATCAATGCTGGTTACCTGATGAGGTAGCCAAATTAGCCTTCGGGGACATGATGCGTTGGATGCGAGCATGCCCCGAGGTGAAAGTTAGATGTCATGGCAAGACGGTAATCTTGTCATGATCTTATGTTTCAAGAAAGCTTAAAAATAGGTGCAAGTACTTGTACTTGGTTGGGTAAAGCGATGGATGGTTCTTCGGGCGGCATGAAGAACCCCACAAACTAATGTAATTAGAAAAACGTGATGTGTGAGATTTAAATTCGAAAAATATTCGTTTTAGGTTATTTATAGTAGTTCTAAAAACAAAACAAGAATTAGTGAATGATTCGTAAAAGAAAAACGAGATACTTGGGTATTGGTGACCGTGAAGATAAGACTTTGAATGTTGTTTTTAAACGATTATCAATTATTTTTAAACCCGATTCAATTGATTTACAAAAATGTAAAGGAAAACAATAAAAAGCAATAATAAAAACATTTCTCCGTGTTTCATTGTGGACAGTATTTGGCGGAACACATCAGCTATTCGACACTTTAAAATCTGCCGAAGTTCCCTGGGTACTTGATTGAAGATCAGCGGGAAGTAACAGAAAGTTGTTGTCTGCCGTATGAGTTGTTAAAAGCGTGATGTTTGCCTTGTGATATTCCTCTTCTATTATATTGATGTTCTATAGGTCGCTTGGAGAGATATTTCTTATAATATTCTTCGAGAACACTTAGTTCGAGTTGTTGTTTTAATGCCAGCGGTCCAAGTTGCTTGTAATTTGTATGCTGATCCGCGTTGGGTTCTAAGTTTCTTCCGTTTTTGGCTTTTATTAACATCTTTATGATCCGATTTTGTATTTTTTGTAGTCCTTGCAACTAGGTTGGTGTGATATTGCCGCATGCCAGTATTACTTAGTTCAATATTGATTCCACTAATGAAAAGTAAACTTGTGGGGGTTCTCTATACTACATGGAGAACCAACCCACAATTTCACCCACAATTCCCGCCTTATTTCGACCGCCAACCTTCCTCCTACCAATTATTTCCTGACTACGTCACTGGGGGGGTACTGTTGGGGTTCTCTATACTACATGGAGAACCAACCTACATTTTCAACCACAATTTCCGCCTTTTTTCGACCGCTGTCAGCGCTTCATACCAACCCATATCCCACCGTTCGGTAATTCGACTGCAAAACATGTTTTCGAAAAGGACGCATAGCTAAACTCATTATCCTATGCAGATAATGCATAATTGAGTTTAGCTATCTTTTCGCCATACGGCAACTCCATTTCGCTAATCCATGAGATTTCCACCGGAAATCGCATCATGTCGGTTAGCAACGGCATAGTCTGATCAAACGACGCGGTTGCATAATCATGCAATCACTGTGGAAATTATTAAAGTATTTAATTTAGTTCCCATGATCAGATTTCCCTAGCCAAGTCGGCGTCCTACTCACATTCCCGAGACACTACATTCGCTGGGGATCAATGATCTCTTTTCGGAGGTGAATAACACCAGCTACATTTTCCTCTCCTCCATAATTCTGTCTCCCTACAGGCCAATGCACACTGAGGTCACCACATTCACCGAATTGGGTCAGTGGACTACCTCAGATCTGCATTGATTCATGCACACACAACCAAACCCACCCCGGGTTCATAGTACTTTGTGTTTCTGTTCTCTCATTCTTCCATGTTCGTCGACTATCAATTAACCGATGTATTCACAATACCTCGACTGGCGTGGCAATGAGAGAGTAGTAGCATGATCTCTATTGGTTGTCCTGTGTGCAAAAATAAAATCCAAAATTTCATCCCTAATTGAGATAAGTCCCTTGTCGTTTATCACCGCCAGGTCAGGCCGCGCGCAAAATTTTGATTAAATTCTTCGCCGAATGGCAGTCATTATTTAAACAAGTCGTTATACATCCACCATCGGTGACGGTTACACCGCACCGTGTCGTTAAATCATCCCTCGTCGTGTTACTATCAGTCACTATCCAACCACAGCAGCGTACACACGCTACACCGCTTAACAGTCGTTATTCAACTACCGCACGTTGGTGCACACGCTCGGGTGCGAGGTAAAAGGGAAGTGTTGTCAGGTGAACGTAGTGTCCCGTTAGTCAATCGAGGAAGAGAAACGCGTTGCCCTTTCAAAATAGACTGGTTACAATTACTTATTTGGCGAAAAGACGCGATATTAATTTGACACGTCCACCTTACATCTATTTGTTAAAAGTGTAAATTCGAATAAACAATAAACAACGATAAAAACTTGTTAAACTACACCAGTGCATTTCATTTCTTTCCTTTTGGTGCTGGAACTTTTGATGAAAATAATGGAGAAGAAATCATTGGTGGATGATAGAGAATCTGTGCCCCTGACTGGCACACATACTACATCCCCACAAACTTATCAAAACATTGAAATTGGTGTATATGCTTAAATAATAAAGCACGTATGTTATATTGCTTTTCGAAGCCGTTTACCGAGTTGAGTAATGTGTAGGTGCAATTTGAAAAAACAGTCAAAATTAACACCCAACTACTTAAAATGTTGTACATTTTCAATGAACTCCTGACATTTGTCATCGTAGTTAAGTTTCTCTTCATTAGCGTTTTTGTGTTGTGGTATTTGATGTTTTCCTTACATGCGCGGGTCTGATGTGCATTCGTTTTTTTTTTTTAAATATTGATTATAAGTTCAAAATCATGACACCATATTATTAATGAATCGCCATGCCCTTGCATTATGCTGATTGCAATGGATAGGTCTCTATGGCTGACAACGATCGCTGTCTCATCTACAAATGCAAATCCGGTTCTATTCAGTAACACACTGAGAATTTGGTTTGCATATATTATGCAAAGCAAAGGTCCCAAAATTTATCCTTGTGGAACTCCATATTGTAGATTTTTTTCGTTGCTAACTGTATTGGATATCTTAACTTTTATTTTGCTATTTGTTAAGTAGTTTCCAAAGCATCAAAGTTATGATCGACGCCTAAGGACAAGTACAGATAACAACATCAGTGTCGTTCGTGAGTTTATTGAAAGTGATGGACTGAACACTTCTATAGCTGATACCCACTTCTGATGAGGTGACTCCCGCATGACAACAATGTAGTCATCTGTAGACCTGCCTCTGGGCGTCGATCATGACTTTCAGTTTCGGTACGTTCTCGACCACTTTTAAATTCACTGGCTCACGCATACACATGATTCTGAGACAGTGCGCCATCACCAAATTGTGCCTTCAATGTTATTGTGGCGAAACGAAGTCGTGGCACCGGCATTGGTGCGAGTTCTACTTCGTCCCACTAACACTCCACTAAACTTTGCACCAAAAACAAACGAATGATCGCCGAGGGAAGCGGCATACATCAATCACAGGAGAGAATGAAACATTGGGAGTTACGTTATAAAGTTCCTTTTATTTTCAAAACACAAAACAATTAAAGTATTTCACACGTTCTAATCCACAAAATTGATGTATTAAATTGGTCTTTCACATTTTCGATTCATTGAATCGTTTGTTACCTCTTCAATTTCGCGTACTCGATGTCGCATATCCTTGAGCACACTCTTTTTTTACTATATTTCGATTTCGACCGTGAAAAGAACGGACTTTCTTGCCTTTCTCAAGTTATGAATCACGAAAAGGAGGACAATCTGGTTCGGGACATAGAATAAAGGACTCGGACACTCGGTTGAATAAGACTCTGGGACTGATGCGCCCCCGTGGCGCTACGGGGAGCAGAAGAAAAAAAAACCAACCAGCGTGTCTGGATGTTGAAATACAACTCCTCGAGGATAGAACTCTGGTTTGAATTCCATCCTCGGTTAGGTTAGGGCATCATAAAAGATGAGTGATGCCCTTGTGTAAATATACGAATAGACATTGGGAAAGGTGCTAATGGGTTGGTGAACGAAACGAATCCCTTGCTTGCATTTGTATATGCAGGGAAATTCGTTTGTGGGAAACGGATTCTATATTTGCATTGTTTATCCTTTGAATTCAATCCGCCGGCTATGCGCGAAGTCGATGATTGTTTGGAGATTAAAACAAATGAGTATTTCTGGGTAAAGTGCTTGCAGCTGTATCGATAGTTGCGAAGTAATTCAGATGATTACACAATGACGGTTTGAAAATACCATCTGTGTCAATTGTACATGGCATCTATGGCGACGCCAGGGTCGAACTCTAGCGTGAATATCTACACTAATTGGAAATTCGGTTCTGGGTCGCTAATGCAGAGATGCATTGATACATGTGTGAATGCCCATGTGGGAAAAATTCTTTGCAGGCATTTCCATCCTCGGTTAGGGTTAAGGAATGGAAGAGAGAGAGAAGATTTTTCTCTTAAGAGTGTGTCGGCCAAGGAAATGCACTCTTTCAGTGCAATGGTATGCGTGAGTGAAGATCACATTATCGTGTTTATCGATGCATTCCAGCAAGGATAAACAAAACCTACAGCTAGGGAAAAAGAACAAATGAGAAGCGACTTAATGCATCGGTCTGCGATTAGGGTCAGCTAAATAAATAAGCTGGAACTCATTAAATGGGAATTGCATTTGGACTACCACCAACGATATTTATGGTATCGCCAGAAAACCTTTAAAGGAAAGCGTTCTTTTGTTTGCACATTGCGTGCTAAGGAAATTGATTGCAGCGTCTATTGCGCTAATTATATGCAGCTGCTTGGGTTGTTTATTGATGAAAAAAAAAGGTCGCCAGCCAATGTGTATGAAAGGGATTTGTTGTACACATGAATGAAGCAAGTGTAATATTTCCTGATATGCGGTTGTATTATATATGAGCCGATGAATTTTCTTTCAGGTAATTTATGATAAGGTAATAAAGAACTCTTACAGAAATTGTATGCGAAGAGATGCAAGAAAAGGTAAGAATTCTTTTACAGGGACTTTTAAGATTATAGATTTGATCTATATAATGCGTGAAGCATTTGCAGGTGCTAATGCTGTTGCATAAGCAGAAACTGATGTAGATTGGGTTGTAATAATGGGGGTTTTACGGTAAGGAGACAGTGGGGTTTGGCGGAACCGCCACATTATAATAATCCGTTGCCCAACAGATGTCCTCTTGCTTGCTCGTGGCTGTACCGATTACAAAGTCGAGCGCGACCGCTAGCCAAGCCGGTTCCACTACTCTTCATAAACCAAACAGCCACTCACAAGCAACTTGTTACTAAGCAAAAAAGTATTATAAAATTACCGTTTATACTTGCATATCGTCTATTATATCCTCGGATCCCTATTTATTCCAGCATCTTGAAGAGTTGTTCGAATCTTAATGTATCAAAAGTTGTTCATCTTTCAGTGAAAAATCTCAAGAACGAAAATTGTCAAACCAATTCCGCTGCTGTCTTTCTTTTAAGGCATCTTCACCATAAACATCACGTGACTTTTTAGCAGCTTGCACTGCGTACTTTCCTTTACGGAAATAAAAAATAAAATACGACGAAAAAGTTCGTTTTTGCACTCCATATTAAAACTGACGCCAAACGAACACCCCTTTAGAAAAACAAGCGTAATTTGCTTCTAAAGCGAGGTAAAACTGATAGCTATATATTCTATTCTATTTATTGGCCTGTAGGAACCTCGTGACCTCATCGACTCGACTGCGCCATCGTTACCTGTCCTGTGCGCCCTCCTTCCACATTCGTCCATCCGATTCGATCTCCTCGAGGTCAAACCTAACATTGTCCGCCCATCACCGTCGCGGCCGTCCTCCCGGTCTCTTACCCGTTGGTTTACCGTCAAGAATTCTATGCACGGTCCCATCGTTGCCTTTTCGCGCTACGTGTCCGACCCATCTTAATCTTCGCGACTTTATTGCTCTCACTATTGTAGGTTTGCGGTATAGCTCTTCCAATTCGTGGTTGTGGAGTTTCCTCCATTGCTCTGCCTCCTCGTCATATTTGCCTCCAAAGATACACATTAGAACTTTATTCTCGAATACGCGGAATTTGTTTTCTTCCCGTTTTACGAGAGCCCATGTTTCGCATCTGTATAAAACAATCGGCATGATTATGGTTCTATAGACACTGAGCTTTATATTATGTGATAGCAGTTTGGATTTCAGCAGTTTACTGACTGCATGCCAACTAGCGTTGCCGGAATGTAGTCGTTTGTTAATTTCCTTTGACGTTTCGTTTCTGGTCGTCAGTATCGTTCCCAGATATTTGAATTCTTTGACATTTTCAAATATTTTGCCCCTGACGTTTATGTGTGTTCTCTGAGGTTCACCTGCTCTCGCCGTAATCATGTATTTTGCTTTGTCTTCATTTATTTCTAGGCCCACCTAAAACTGACTGCTAACAAATGTCAAAAGGAAAAAGAAAGTCATTAACAGAAGCCATTAAAAAATATGGCCAAAGACATCTATGTGTGAAATCGGGAATTACTTAGTTGCCAAGCTGATACTATGCGCTACACGTCACTCATTCCTAAAATTACCCAGATCTGAACCTAGCATAATGGTAATTATCGCGGCGACTGGGAATCTCTTTTTTGAAATCACCACATATGTACCCTCTTTTTAGTGTAAATACATACCTAAGTCATTCTCCGCATTTTTTTTTTCCTGTCAGGTGCTGGGGTTGGGAAGATGGTACGCAACTTCTGTCTGGATGTGTTGTATTGGTTTATAGGCAAATAACTAGTTATATATGTGTACTCAGTCAGCCGCGAACTCTCTTACAGAGAACACCAGTTTTGAATAGTGCGCCAGTTAAAAAGTGAAGTGACTACCTATTTAAAAAGTAAAAGTATTTCAAGAGAAATTTTTGACAACAGATAAAACTCCTAAGAATTCACAAACAAAACATAACAAAGACACATCAGGTAAGAAACCCAAAATATGGCCCTAGGGCCAAGCCAGCATACCGGCAACAGGTTCCTAGAACTGGGAGAATGCTCACTCTCAGGCTCTGCAACCAACGTGCCAACAAAAAAGAAAAGACAATCCGGCAGCCCATTGTCTTTCGATTTCCCTGCTTTGCCGAACAAAGCAATTTTAAAAACACCTCGGTATATTCAAATTCACTCAACCGATGCTTCAAGGCCACTAACATCTGTTAACGTTTTTGTGCTGAAGAGAATAATTGATTCTATTAGTACACAGTACGAAAGAATAACCCTGCTTAGGGATGGCTCCATACTAATTCTAGTCAAAGACCAAGATACAGCAGATAGATTCATCCAATCCAAACGATTCGAATCAATCTGTCCGGTCGACATAAGACTACACCCCAAACTAAACATCTCTAAAGGAATCGTTTACGCCCCCTGTCTTATAAACGTCCCAGAACCTGATATATTATCAGAAATGAATTCCCAAGGCATTGTAGATGTATTTAAATTCACCAAAATGATGAATGGAGAAAGGAAGCCCACGGGCCTAATGCTATTTTCATTTGACCGTCTTCAACCACCAACAACAATTGAAATCGGCTGGTACAACACCAAGGTCAAGGAATACATTCCGAGGCCTATGCGTTGCCGACAATGCCAATTACTAGGCCACACGGCAAAATGGTGCAAAAATACAACGGCATGCAATACATGCAATCTTCCACCCCACCCTGAAACTAAATGCATAAGAACAATCTGTGCAAACTGTCGCGGCCCCCACCCGGCATCTTCCTCCACATGCCCAAAATATATGCAATACCAACAAATTTTAATAATACAAACAAAAAATAAAACATCCCTATCCGATGCTAAACGCATATACAGAGAACAAAATCCCATACAAACAACAAATAATGATCTCTATTCGGAACAAATAAAGAAAACCGCTTCCGCGTTAAAAACACCAACAGGTGCCAATGCAGTTCCAACAAAACACATACAAGACCCAATGCCCGCAAACAAAACTGCTACCAAAGAAACACATATATTTCCCTTCACCTCCTATGCAACCTTATAGAAAATAGAAAAGAGAAAACACCCTATCGTACAACAAAACACAATAAAAAACAAAACACGAAACGCTTCTCCCATACAAACTCAAACACACACAAACAAACCGAAACACACTCCAGCAGAAACGCAAAAATCCCGTTTAGACTCAACGGAAAATTTCCCTTTACCTGATCATGGAAAGATATGATCCTAATCTCTGTCACCAACGCATTGACTCCGCGGCACAGGGCGACTTTCACTCAAACCAATCCGAGCGGATTGGACAACTGAGTGAAACGAGCTGTGGGGCGCGGAGTCAGATAACCAATCACCGTTATATTGACTCCCCCACTTTGAACACCACAACAAACACTAACAACAACCCAAACGATATTTTAATGCTTCAGTGGAACCTGAGTGGGTTCCACAATAACTATCACGAACTACAGATCCTTATAAAGGAACTAAAACCAGCGATCATAGCATTGCAAGGAACTCACTTACCCCAGTCCTCAAATGCTAAAGTGCCTCGGGAATACAAAGCCTACTTCAACAACCTCACAGGAAACAACTCCTCTAAACAAGGGTCCGGTATACTAATACATAGGGCCCTTAACCATAGACACCTTAACATTACTTCCCCTTTCTCGGTTACCGCAATCGAACTTACAGGGAAATTAAGTTTAACTGTTATCTCAATTTACATCCCACCCAACCAACCATTCAATCTAGCGGATCTGAATAACATAACTCAAAACATACACACACCAATCCTCCTAGTGGGGGATTTCAATGCATGGAGTTCAATATGGGGATCACGAACAACAAACAAAAGAGGTAAAATCGTTGAACAATTTTTGCTACAATCCCACTTGGCAATTCTGAATAACGGCAAGCCAACCCACTTTTCCACACACAAAACCTTTACAAACGTAGACCTTTCCATAATATCAGCCCAACTTTCTCCCATAACTAACTGGGAAATATTAGACAATCTGCATGGAAGCGATCACTTCCCGATTAAAATCTCTGTCTCGACTGGCAACGGCAATAAGAAAAAGATCAAACTCCTCCCCAAGTTCCAATCTGACCGTGCCAATTGGGATAAATTTCAAACATTAACCACACAATTCCTTAGCTCCCATAGCGTAAAACAAAATATTAACCAAGAAGCAGGTATTATTACAAAAATGACTAGAGCGGCCGCCAACATGTCCATTCCGCAGACAATAAGAAGGTTCCATAAAACCGTTGTCCCATGGTGGAATACCGAACTGGCAAGATTACGGACCGAAAAACAATCAGCTTGGAAAATCTTCAAGAAACATCCAACGGACCAGCATCTAATAACATATAAAAGGCTTAACGCCCAGTTTCGGAGAACTGCCAAAATTGAAAAGGCCAAATCATTTCAATCCTTCACGGCAAAATTAACACCCAATTCCACCCCAAAAAAGATATGGTCTGATATAAAAACGTTCACAGGCAATTGTAATCCCCCTGGCATTACGGCAATAAATACCGGCACTAACATACTTACATGTCCTCAAAAAATAGCCGAACATCTAGCCGAATCCTGGGCAAATATAAAGTTTAATTTTCATCCAAACTTCCACGCAGCAAAAAAAAAAACAAATGCAGGAACACCCAATGCGAATAACCACCCTAGGGAACACCTATCTCAATGCCATAGAAAGTCCCATAACGGGAATAGAATTTGAATCCAGTCTGCATTCTGCAAAAGGAAAAACCCCGGGCTTCGACAGAATAGATTATGCTATGGTCAAAAACAGCCCTCCGATCATGAAACAGCGTCTACTAGATCTATTTAAAGTCCGATGGGGAAACCGACACAATCAATAGCTACCGCCCTATTTCCCTCCTCCCCTGCTTAGGCAAATTGATAGAAAAAATTATCGCAAAAAGGCTCAACTGGTATTTAGAGAAATATACCCTTATAAGTATGCAGCAAGTTGGATTTAAAAAAAGTCGAGGTACAATGGATGCCCTCCTTCACCTTGATAACTACATTACTTCTGCACATTCCTGCAAACAGCATACCTCCATTCCAATAGATTTCGAAAAGGCCTTCGACCGCATCGGCCCCCACGTCATACTGAACAAACTTCAAAAATGGGAAATAGGAGGTAATATGTTCAATTTTATTAGATCTTTCCTGTCTAATAGGAAATTCAGGGTAAAATCCAACGGCGTTTGTTCCGGGGTACACAATCTAGAAACCGGTATCCCCCAAGGATCACCACTCTCAGTAGTTTTATTCAAAATAGCGTTTGAAGATCTAAGTATTATACTGGCAAAATATAAAGTTGTAAAATATTGAGATGATCTCATTGTATTCAGTAATGTCAACAATTTAGAATTTATCAGTCAAACTTTTGAAAATATTCTCTCAGATATTAGAATGTGAGGTCATTATTCCGGAGCCAAAATCTCAAACAAGAAAACCAAAATATTACACATATGTAAAAACACAGTTGTAATAAATTGTTAACAGTTAACTTTGAAAACTCCACCATCAGCAATGTTAATACACTAAAAATTCTAGGTCTACAATTTGGCAGTAAATACAACTTCAAAAATCAATGTCTAGCTCTTAAGAAAAACTTAGATCTAAGGTTAAATATCATTAAATACTTAGGATCAAAAGAGAGTTTTGTTCATACTAATACACTAACAAACATCACCAGAGCAATTATATTATCGAAAATAGATTACGGCCAATATACGGGAAATGCAGCAAATCTAACCTACAACTAGTGAAATCCCCCTATCACGCAGCACCCCGAATAAGTACAGGTGCATTCAGAACCACCCCAATAACAAACATTCTAGCAGAAAGTGGACTCCCGACGATTGAAAATCGAATGAAGTACCATTCAGCCAAGCTAGTTGTCAAACTTACCGCCACACCGGAGACACCCATAGTGGAGGATATTAAACACATCCTTAGGAGGAAACGGACCCAAAGGTACTTGTCGGCCCTAGGACAGGCAATATTACTTGCGCACTAATTCCGAATAAACATTAAACCACAAAAGGCAAGGACAATTCACCCCCCATGGTTATTATCACCTAACATATTCAACACCGATTTAAGCCTACTCCCAAAAACTAGAACAAACCAACTAGAATACCAACAACATTATCAACATATCAAAAACCAACACCGCCAGTGGAACCTACTTTTCACCGACGGATCCAAAACAGAGGACGGCACGTCATTTGCGATAGTCAACAGCCCAAAAATAGTAATCAGAAAGGGACTTATACCCGAATTCTGTTCCATATTTTCGTCCGAAGCAACCGCTGTACTGGAAGCAATTAAGTTAGTAAAAAAGGACAAGACACTTATTTGTACAGACAGCCTATCAACCATCCAAGCAATAAGGAACCCAAACAATAGAAACCGAATCATTCACTTGATCCAGCATAGTATATTCTATAAACAAAACAAAATAAAGCTTCTCTGGGTGCCAAGCCATAGTGGGATAGCAGGCAACGAAGCAGCAGATGCTGCTGCAAAACTGGCCATCAAGGAACCCCTAATAACCTTTTTCGTTGAAAACAGCAAGGACTTACATAGATACTTTAATAGTGAGCTCCACAACTTAGAACAAAAGGACTGGGCAGACTACAGGCATATGTAAGCAGTAGTAAACCCCAGAAGAGAACCCATCACATATCCACTAACAGCCGCAAAACATAAAATCAGGTGCTTCCTCCTGCTGCGCCTTGGGCACACATTTATCACCAAGCAACATCTCATCAACAGGAGTAATCCCCCTACCTGCCACATCTGTACATCCAACTTCAACCTATCCTCCAAACACATACTATTTGAATGCGGAGGGGTAAAATATCTCGTTCGACAACATTACAACGACGACATCCTCAACATCATCATCCCAACCGTCATCATCTAATATCGATAAGCTCTACAAACTACTAACCTTAGTTAAGCTACAAAAGCTAGTGTAAACAATATTTAATATTTATATTCTAGCCGAAAGCGTTAGTCGCTAGTGCTAGTTTAGTTTAGTTTTAACTTACCATGTAATTTACTTGCATTGTAATAAATAATAATAATAACAATAATATATGTGTACCCATGTATATATCGATGTACCATATTGTGCGAGCAAAACATTAACTCGAATATGTGTTTCAGATGGTTGCATATTTGGACGGACAAGAAGAGACTAAATTAGTTTTACCCTTTTCTTGTGGAACCTTCTTAATTTTATCTAATTTTTGGACATTAAGATGTTTTCACTTTTCGAACAAATGTTAAAAATGTGTTTGTAGTATTTTACAGTTCGTTTTTAAATAAAATGCTTAACTGATGTAAACACCTAAATTTCAACAATTCAACTAAATTAGTTATTTATGTTAATGTAACATATTTATAATTACCTTTACACCAAATCCAATGATTTTTAACACAGTTTCAACGCTGAACATTCCAGTGAATCCCATGTTGATGTATTTTAATGATTTTTCATACATATCGCCTTGATTATGATACTTAAAAAGAAAACATTAATTTTGAAATGTATATATAATCGTATACATAATTTTATCAAATGTGACATAATATACTGATAAGTTAAAGCACACCGTCGACGGTGTAGATATATTTCAATAAGTTATAATTCCTGAACTTTAAATTATTTAAAATTCATTAGTTCATAAAACGTTAAAGTTAATAAAGGGAGGTAATAAGTGACAAGAAGTCACCTTCTGAAATAAAGACCTCGTAATGTAAAATTGTCCCACAGTCGAATCTCTCAGGAAAACAACATATGAAACCAGATGACCGTCGGACTAGAGTAGGTTTCTGAAGTTATAATAGCGTTTGGCAATGTCGGGGGACTCAGTTTCACCAACATGCTCTGCATCAACATTTACTGAAGATTACCAACCACTAGAAGCAAACGAAAGGCTTGCGAAAAGTCATTTGTCAAAAAATCATGTTCCGAGTTTATGTTGTTATCTTCCAAACTATAATCGTCTAGCAACACTCTTTAACCAAATATGATAGATATGAGCTACACACCGCTCGGGATTAGCGTTCTGGGTGACTTTAATCTTTACAGCTAAATCTAGTTACAGCATTTAAGGAAAGACTGGTAGAAACAGAACTTATTTTCTGTATTCTGACTTATACGAATACCAGCTAATGTTTCGCTCACATGGGAAGGAATTTGTGGGGTACGACCTCATTGTGCCGGCGCACGACACGGGGTTCTACCTCGTCGCCACCAGTTCTAAAAGGTTCCGCCAAACCGAATGGTTACTGCGCTATGGAATGCACACCAAGTAGACCGTTCGCACCGTCACAAGCCATTAAGGAAGAAGGCAATGAATGAAACACCGGAATTTATTTGTTCAGTTTTATTCTATTTGTTCTCAGCCATTATTAAATATGTTGGTATTTTTATACTTCACTTAGAACTTATTAATAATATTAAATTGATTTTTTAAATTTTATACAGGATGAAACACTTCTTTCTCGACACGACTTCGGTATATCTACGCTTCTCCGCCGATCGACGGAGAGCGGGTGCGGCACGACCGTGATGGTCGGCGGATGCAGTAGGACTCTGTGATAAACGGCTCGTGCAGAGCCGACTCGCTAATGGGGTGAGTTTGTGGTGTGGTGGTAGATATCTTCTCTACTAAGGATATGTTTTTACTTACCACCAGCGAAACGTAAAGTCTCTCTTGGTGAAATAGAAAACCGGATCTCGTAATGAAGCGCATGGTGGTATGTGTGTGATAGTATAGATCTGTGGTGTTTACCCATGCGCGAAGGCAATGGCAAAACAAAGCAGGCAAGACAAAGGAATCGAGAAGATCGTTGTCTATGAAGTGCATCGCGTCTAAATAAATAGACGACGATGCATCGAAGAAATGTGGTAAGAGAAAAGATAAGACGAGGGCATCATAAAAGATGAGTGATGCCCTTGTGTAAATATACGAATAGACATTGGGAAAGGTGCTAATGGGTTGGTGAACGAAACGAATCCCTTGCTTGCATTTGTATATGCAGGGAAATTCGTTTGTGGGAAACGAATTCTATATTTGCATTGTTTATCCTTTGAATTCAATCCGCCGGCTATGCGCGAAGTCGATGATTGTTTGGAGATTAAAACAAATGAGCATTTCTGGGTAAAGTGATTGCAGCTGTATCGATAGTTGCAAGTCATTGCGAAGCAATTCAGATGATTACACAATGACGGTTTGAAAATACCATCTGTGTCAATTGTACATGGCATATATGGCGACGCCCGGGTCGAACTCTAGTGTGAATATCTACACTAATTGGAAATTCGGTTCTGGGTCGCTAATGCAGAGATGCATTGATATATGTGTGAATGCCCATGTGGGAAAAATTCTTTGCAGGCATTTCCAGGTAATGCATTGGAAATATTAACTATACTTCGGAAGGAAATGTTTTTGCTGCCGGGAAATTACGGTGCAGGTGTGGGAAGGTTGGAATTTGCCTGACAACTGAAGGTACAGAATAGGTTTTGGTTTATGCACCTGTATAATGGAAAAATTTTTGTAGGGAATTTGTATGCGAAGAGATGCATGAAAGGTAAGGATTTTTTACATGGACTTCTAGATTATAAATTGCTCTATTTAATGCGTAAAGCATTTAAGGTTCTAATGTGACTGCATTAGCGAACTTAAGGAAGTTGGGTAGCAGTTATGTGGGTTTTTTAGGTAAGTGGGCCGTGAGGTTTGGCGGAACCGCCACAAGTTCCACAGCTTCCCAGATCTGTAACGGAGTTGATGCGGGGATGTTCGCGGCGTCGGGAGATGAACCACAAACGGGTGCGATCCGTCCGATTGTCGTGTGGAACGCATATTAGCTGAATTGCGTGGAACAATACCAAGAATCTTCGAAGAACAGCACCCGTAATAATATAACTCTAGTCCCGACGTCAGCGTCGAGTCCCCGATCAGGCGGATCGCTCGTCTCTGTATGCTCTCAAGTAGGTCGAGGGTATGTTTAGGAGCCGAGCTCCAAACATGAGAGCAATATTCGAGCGCGGGTCTAATTTGGAATTTAAACAGGAGAAAACATTGGGCCGGAGAAAAATATTTCTTGGCTCTAAAAAGACAGCTGAGTTTTCCTGAGGCTGACCTGGCGATACCCGACACGTGTTTATGCCATGATACATTCCCACAGACCGTGACACCGAGCAATCTCAAACTTTCCCCAGGTTCAAAAGCCCGGCCATTCATCATCAGCTGTGGAACCGATGATCCGCTTTTCTCTGTGAATGCTGTATATTGTTTCTGCGTTGCAGTGAAGTCGACGAGGTTGGCCCTTCCACACTGCAGGACCCTATCTAGATCCTGATTTAGAGAGTCAATCTGTCTACATCTCAGCTGATGCGACGCAGATGCACCAATCGGCCGATCACTTGAAAAGGAGGAAACAAGCGTACTAACATCCGCAAACCTGAACACTTTGTTATTCGTTGTCTCCAACAAATCATTTATGTGAAGCAAAAACAAGGCTGGAGCCAAAATAGAACCTTGAGGCACCCTCGAATTAACGGGATACTGAGCTGAACACTCGCCGTTCACAACAACCCGGGTCGATAGATTTTCGAGGAAGCTCTTCGTCCAATCGCAAAGCTGTTGGGAAAGTCCATATGAACGAAGTTTGCTCAGCAATGCCCCGTGCCTGACGCGGTCAAAAGCCTTGGAGGTATCCAATCCGACCGCCCTTGACACACCATGCCGTTCAATCGCAGATGTCCATATATCGGTTATAAGTGTCAAAAGGTCTTCCGTGGACCGCCTGCCACGGAATCCGTATTGACGATCATTCAGAAGTCCGTTGCACTCCACATACTTAACTAAGTCTGTTCGACTATTGATTCGAGAGACATAGTATTGTAAGTGAAGCAACATTTGCTATTGTAGAAAAAAATGGATAAAAAAGAACTTCGAATGTCAATGAAGCATTGCTTTATCATAACAAAAAAATATACTGTTGAAGCACCAGGAAAATCAACCGTTGAGAAGTGGTTTGCTAAATTTAAACGGGGCGAAATAAGCACCGGAGACGATACATGCAGTGGACGCCCGAAAGAGACTGTAACGTAAGAATACATAAAAAAAAGTTCACAAAATAATTATGAATGACCGTAAATTGAAGTTGATAGAGTGAGAGTAAATTGTACTAAAACAAATGGTATCGACAAATTGCAAGACCGCTATAATCGTTGTATCGCCCTCGAACGCAACTACCATATGTTGAATAATCAAATCGAATTTTACCATAAATTGTGTTTTACTATGCTAACCTACGAACTTCTCAGCCGACCTGTTAATCCTTTCTTATAACACCCTTACAGACATGTTCGATAAGCTAGCTAGAACGATCGCTATCAACCACATTCTGACCCAGCTAGTATTATGCTCCGTGTGTGAATACCAAATATCTAACCAGACTTTGCGCAAATGTAGGATCTGTTTCTGTCATCCATAGGATGTGTTCCTGTGAGCCAAACATAAGCTCTGCTAAAACGATTGTGCTATTGAGATATTCGGACCGTCACTTGGGGTATCCTGGGCAGTCGTTTGCAATTCAAACAACAGCAAACCTGCGCAGCCTCGCGGGCTATGGAAATAAAGGGCTACCGAATGGGCAAGTCTTCTGATTATTTCCCCATTCGAAGGTTTGCTGTAAAAAATCCGGTGACGGATTCTCGGAATGGAACTTCACATTCCACATTGTATCAAACGAAGTTCATTCGGCAAACCCTGGTTTGATAAAAAATGTGAACACATCATAACAGTTAAACGTAGAACTTTTAAGACAGCAGGCTCCATTTCAAGGCAGCAATTAACTTGTTATTTTCTTATAAGTTCAACTCCCGACTGCCCGAACACCCCTGCATCAGAACTCGTTCCGTTACAGAGCGGGGAAGCTGTGAAACTCCCTTCCCACGCGAGTGATCCCGGAGCGTTACAACCTGCAACTGTTCAAAAAGAACTGCAACAGTTATTTGATGGCATCTCGGGGCGTCCACTCGGCGCTATAGGTTCGCCTCTCCCGAGAGAAGTTTGATAAAAAAAAAAAAAAAAATAAAGTGTAGTAAAAAGAAATCCATTATTTTTCCAATATATGGTTTTAGTAATCTGTATCTCGCCTTGTATTAGTGTGATCGGGTTACGCTAGATGTCATTAGAAAAGTAAGATTTCGTATTTAAAAAAACTTGTTTTATGATTATTTGACTCAGTTTTGTTTCAGTGCGCGTCAAGTATGGACACCAGCAAAAATAAAATACGCCATAATATACAGTTTTTTTTCGATAAAAGCGAAAACTCGAGTTCAAAGTAAGAAGGCAGTTGGTTTATTATGGCAGGATCGCCATATAGGAACAAAAAAATGTGCTTGAATCTTTTGGGTTAACTAATTGTCTGGATGGCATGGGGTAGAGAGTAGAGATTACTAACAGAAAGAGATTGAGAGAGATGTAGACCTATGCTCCTGGCAGGTTAATGCAGAATCGACACGTGAAGGTAGCGGGGGATTGACGTAAAGTAAATGCAATCTTTCAAAGCAGGGGTTTAACAGCTCCGCTAGTGCTAACTACGGTAGAATTTGTTAGAACAGAGATAATTGCTCGATTATTAGGCAGGGCACGAAGGCCATAGGTATCTGCCAAAAGTTAATGAGAGCGTAATCGATGGGCAGGGCACAAATGCCATAAATATCTGCCAAAAGTGAGATACAACACAGTTTGTATTAGGCTAGAGCACGTGATATGCCCGATTTTCGTTCAGTCGGAAATAAGAAGTTTTCGAGTGAACATCTGTGCCAGAACGCTAAATTTTCTTTTTTTATTAAGTAAAGTGGTACGTGTGCTTGACGTGTGGGAATTTTAGGATTCGCTGCAAGTACAGTTATTTTTTCTTTTAGAAATTGTTTACTATGCTGTCGGCAGTTCAAATTCCAACCCTCTTCCCTTATGAATTTAAAATGGGATTGGCAATGAACATTAATGACGCATTTGAGGATGTAGCGGTAAACGAATGCGCTATTCGACGTTGGTTTGGAAAGTTCCGTTCGGGATGTTTTAGCCTTGAACATGAACCACGTGGGAAGCCGGAAACGTTAGTTGACGACGATGTTTTAAGATAGATGCGGCCGAATTTCAGGTTTCTTTTTGCAGTAATCGGTCGACACCTTTCCGGAGGCCCCGGAAGCACAGTGGCGATCGCAACGAGCCTTTTCAGGAGCGGTCTACTAAAGAGATCCCTCGTCCTTTTAATGACAAGGAGACACGCTCCCCGAGAGAAAGGCTACAATAATGTTTTAAGAGTAACGGTTGATTGCACAAAGTATGGTAGTATCAATGACAATAAGTCGACAAATTTTTTTCATAGGAAAGGTAAATAAACTCGATAATTTGTTAACCCATGAGCTGAACGAGTCTCAAAAACTACAGCGCCTGGAAATCTGCACATCGCTTAGATTAGAAACCAAACTGAACCGTTTTTGCACCGGATAGTCACCTGTGATGAAAAGTGGATTTTCTATGATAACCGTAAAAGACCTGGCCAGTGGTTGGATGCAGGTGAAAAACCAAAACACACCCCCAAGCCCGATCTTCACAAAAAAACGGTTATGGCGACAATTTAGTGGGCATCGAAAAGACCAATCCGCTTTTTAATTCTTCAACCAGGAGAAACGATAAACGCTATCAAATATTGTGAGGAAATCGACATATTTCATGCCAAATTAGCTGAAAAGCAAACTGCGTTGGTCAAAAAGAGCGGTCCGATGCTTTTGCATGACAATGCTAGACCCCATACCTCACAGGAAACATCGCAAAAACGGTTGCAGTTGGGATTTGAAATTCTTCCGCATCCAGCGTACTCTCCTGACATTTCCCCAACGGACTACCATCTTTTAGACAATCTGGGTTCATTTTGCTGGCAAAAGGTCTTCCGGACTCGAGCAGAGGTCATAAAAGCCTTTGAAGATTCCATTGCCTCAAAAAGTCAGCACCTCTAGGAAAAAGGAATATTTGACCTTGTATCACGTTGGAAGAATGTCATAGATGCCAACGGATGCTATTTTGATTGAATAAAAATATACGCAAAAATAATATTGGCTTTTAAATGTTTACTATAAAATCGGTCGTTTCATGTTGTACAACCCAATAGTCTGGTTGAATCTGATTTATTCTTCAAAAATTCTGTCCTTAATACTATTTCCCCATATCAGCATTTCCGATGCACATATCGATACTAAGTAGATCACATCTCATCATTTTTCGGGGTCCCAATCATGACCTGAAAGTACGTTCCACTTTCAAAACAGAATACACATTGCAAAGCAAATCGACAATAAGTCACTTTTCAGATGACACATTAATATATCGGTGGGCTGAAAGGGTTTCGACCTTAACGTGAAGATAGCAGCACTTGCCAATAAAAGCTAGAGAATGAAGTTGTGCACCGTGTGACAGTTACTCACCAAAATTTGTGACATTTGGGACGCGTAGTTTTCGTTTGGCAGTCGTTTGACTGAGTCGATGTGAGTGTTTTTATGAAAATGAACAAATTTGAGTATCGAGCTTAAAATTTTATTTTTGAAAGGCAATACGCCTACGCAAATCAAAAATGAGTTGGACTCCGTGTATGGGAACTCTGCATCATCATTTACCACAGTGAAATTTTGGGCAGCTGAATTTAAACGTGGCCGTGAGAGGTTGGGGGACGATGAACGTTCGGAACGTCCAAAAAGGGCAACAACTGACGATAACATCGCTAAAGTTCACCAAATGGTGCTAGACGACCGCCAAATTAAAGTGGGAGCGATAGCAGAGGCTATGAAAGTGTCCAAAGAACCCGTTTGTCACATATTAAATCAAGATTTAGCCATGAGAAATCTGTCCGCGCGTCGGGTGCCTCGTTTGCTCACGTTAGACCAAAAACGTATTCGAGTAAACATATCCAATGATCTGTTGGCACAGTTTAGGGGCAATAAATACAAGCTCCGTCGCCGATTATTTACTGTCGATGAAACATGGATACAACATGATACCCCCGAAACAAAAATACAGTCAAAACAGTGGACTGCAAAGGGGGAATCGGCTCCAAAAAAGTCTGTTGGCGCAGTTTAGGCGCAATAAATCCGAGTTTTGGAGCCGATTAATTACTGGCGATGAAACTTGGATACACCATTATACGCCCGAAACAAAAATACAGTCACCACATAAAAACTGGTATGGGTGAATCGGCTCCAAAAAAAAAAGCCAAAACTGTTTTTCCGGCTGGGAAAGTGATGGCGACTGTTTTTTGGGATAGTCATGAAGTTATCTTAATCGATTATCTTCAAAAAGGAAAAACCATTACAGGGGCATACTACACATCATTACTTGACCAATTGAAGGCAGAAATTGCGGAAAAACGGCCACATTTGTAGAATAATAGCATCCTGTTTCACTAAGACAACGCGTCGGCTCACACCTCATCGGTTGCCATGGCGAAAATCCACGAATTACGGTTTAAACTGCTTGACCATCCTGCTTTACTCACCAGATCTAGCACCGAGCGACTTCTTTTTGTTCCCTAATCTAAAAATTGCGCTCGGAGGACAGAGATTTTCGTCAAATGAGGAGGCAATCACCTTCGTAAACAGTTATTTTGCAGAGAAAAACGCCGAGTACTATTTGGACGGGTTAGAAAGATGGGAGCATCGTTGGGAGAAGTGTGTAGAGTTACAAGGAGACTATGTAGAAAAATAAAAATAAATTTTAAGAAAAATTGTTTTGTATCTTTGTTGGGAAACTTTTCAGTCCACCCTCGTAGGTGAGTATCATGAACTGCGATATCGTAAACCATACATGATACACATCCATCGGCACACCCGGGAAATGAGTATTGTTATGTTATACTTTTTGTCTTTGATTTGGCGTCTGCCGTCCGGTATTTTGTTTCAAGATCGTGGAAGTTGATATGATCCAATTATCGGTAATAGTGAAATGTGTTCCTGTTTAATTGGGTACACTACACAACCCAGGTGGCTAAAAATGTGAATAGTCCTCATACTGTCAACCGGGCGCAATTTGGGGTTCGTTGATTGTGTTCCGGAAATTTTGATGTCAAAGATGTATAGCGTTTGAAATAATAGTGAAGAAGAACATGTGATGCGAACTGACGCTATGACAGTTTGAATCACCAAAAATTGAACCTAAGCGTTACACATCAGGCTACTGGCCGATTTTACAATTTGATTTTTTTTAAACTCGACTATACTCCACTGATGTGAATTGTTATGTTATCGCTATGGTATACGGCTCTGATGTATTTTCTTATTCGATTTTTCGTTCGGTGTTCTTCACTATTCGCTTGTGTATTTTGTGTGTGTACCTGTTAGAGACGCCACAGATGCACCAGCCTCTAGCAGGCCAATTGTCGATAAAATGATGGAAACCGGCGAATTCGACCGTCATGTAAGCACTATTTCGATTGCCCAGGAGTTAAGCATCGGACAAAAAACCGCTTGGACCCACTTGAATAAAGTTGGATACAAAAAGAAGCTCGATGTATCGGTCTCACACGAGTTAACGTACAAAAAAAAAAACAACCGCTTGGGCCGAATTTTCATCTCGAAACGCTGCTGAATCGTAACATTGATTGCCCCATTTCTGAAGCGGACTGGTAATAAAAAGTGGGTCACTTACGACTCCGCAAGCGGTCGTGGTCGAATCGCGGGGAGTCGGCGGAAATGGGCGCCAGGTCGGGGGGGTTGTGCTGCGTGTAGGGGGTGGATTGGCAGGGAATCATATACCATGAACTGCTTCCCTACGACCAAACTCTTATCGCACTGTCAAAAATTGGACCGTCTGAAGGAAGCAATCGCCCAGAAGCGACCAGTTTTAGTCAATAGGAATGGGAATTGTGTTCTGTCACGACAACATCAGGCCACACACATCGATACAGTGACTCGTCAAAAGGTCTCCGAGCTTGGTTGGGAGTTTTGTATGCATCCAACTTATTGTCCGGACTTGGCACCAAGTGATTAGCACCTGTTCCAGTCTCTGGCGAATGATTTTGTTGGTGAAAAATTCGCCTTAGGAGAAACTTGTAAAAATCGACTGTCCCGGTTATTTGCCAATAGCGACGAGGATTTCTATGAGAGAGGAATAATGAAATTACCTTCAAAATGGCAACAAGCTATTAAATACAGCGGTGCATATTTGATCTAAATCGGATCATTCTAACTATGCTAAATAAATACTTCAATTTCATGCAAAAATATTGGATTTATTTTTACTACACCTATTATTTTAAATAATTTACCACCTCAGTAGATGAATTAATAATCACCGGTAATAAAATAAAACTTTCTACAAGAAGTAAGTTACGAAAAGTCGTCAATTCCCTACATATTGTGACGCATATGACAGTCAGTACTGGAATATTCGGGAAAGTCCAAAACAAAGTACTGGAAAACTGGAGACTATGGATAATAGAACATTCAAGATTATGGAACGAACGGAAACGATATACCGAATCATAATGTGGGGAACTAGTATAAATACGTCGCACACAACTCATGGGGACAAGTAGAAAGTAATAAGTCTCGAGCGAGAAGCAAGCGATAAGTAAGAAGTAAAATACGCGATAAGTACGGAAGCGATAAGCCAAGAAATCGTTGTGTACGGTAAAAGTAACGGTTGTGGTTAACGGACTAATAAAGTGTCACATTAATTCAGAATCGATTTAACGGCTCTTATTTATTCAAAATAATTAATCCAGCGAACCATAAGCTCGCTACAATATAATACGTTTTCCAATAAGGAAGATATGTTCTTAAAATGAAATAATCGGTTTTACAATAGGGACGATATATTTTTAAAATATAGCAACCATATTAAAAATGGTAGAAATGTCACCCGTAGTTATTTGTCTTTAAAATAATTGTAAATTAAAATAAAAAAATGACTTTTATCTCAAATATTTTAACTTTAGTTATAAATATATACCGTCGCTATTGGGAAACCCATTCGAATTTTGCTTTAAAGAAAACGATCTACTTTTATGGGTATTAATCCCAAAAACAATTAAATAATACTAAATACTTACCTTCATCATAAGCAACAACGTATTGAACACAATTAGCATCATTATAAAATATTCGAATGGTGTCGATACTACTATCCGCCACACTTTGTACTTAAATGTGTTTCGATTCTTCGGCATATATCGCTCTAATGGTCGAGCTCCTATCGTGAAGTCTA
Source organism: Microdon myrmicae (assembly GCA_963931805.1). NCBI lineage: Eukaryota > Metazoa > Arthropoda > Insecta > Diptera > Syrphidae > Microdon > Microdon myrmicae. The sequence goes on from OZ007501.1 coordinate 49,247,537, forward strand.
TGCAAGATTTCTAATACATAAAAGATAAAAATATTATTAATAAAGTAACAAATAAATCATTGTCTCAGTTCAATATTAACTATCGTAATCGAGTGTCCCTTCGATGTATTTCTATTCACGAACGGGTACTAAATGCGCCCATCGAATATACGAATATGTAACAAGAAATTGAAACTAGGTGGCGCAATTTAAATAAAGAAGCCATCTGTCCGTCGAAAAACATGAACTGTTCACATATAAGAAGTTTAAAATAAAACAATGGAAGGAAGTTATTAGGTTATAAACATTAAAATTGCATGAATTAGGTATTATTGGTTCCTTTTAGGAAAAACTTTTTAAACACTGAAAATTATTATATGCGCATTAAAAATTCTTTTTTCTTTTGTCCGTGTGCCCCTTTCTCAATTTCTCATGTCCTTGGTCGCATTTATTTACTCTTTCTCGTTTTTTTAGTTTATTAAAATGTAATTTAAATCATTTGGAAGAAAAATAAATTCGGGGAAAAATGAAAAATAGTAAACAAAAATTAGAAAATGTAAATATTATAAATTAAAATAGAATTAAAGGTCAAATAATTCTCCTTTTTTAATAGGCCAAAAAAATTCAGCATAGTTTGTAATACACGCGCGGGGCCAATATATTACAAGACAGGACCGAAAAATTTTGAAAGTGGATTTAGTACATTACTTATTGCACGTTTCAAACAATTTAATTTTTTCCCAAACCTTAAATCTCAGAGCACAGTGAGATCGATGAAAGGAGGAGAGGACAGAAAAAGGTGGCCTGTTTTGTAAACTAAACTTAACGGAAATCAAATTTAACCCTAAACCGGTAAACTTGGGTGTGTAGTGCTCCGAGAAGACCTACCAGTTCCCACCCACATACACATGTATCCACCTACAAAAACGCTATCGAAAAATTCCATCCATATCCCCAAATCAACATTGAATTCAATGTTGAGCAAATTGAACCAAACGTTCAATTCTCAAACATTGAATTCAATTCCTTAAAATCTAAAAAGCACGATGCATATCTTCACATGTATGGTATGTGCAATTAACACTTTGAAATCCTAGAATCCAAAACTCCAAATGAACATGTGTCTAAACAAAAACATGTCTATTTGATCCGCCGACACACAATTCAGGCAATCTATACATCATAATGCATATCTCCACATCCCAGATGTTTTATGACTTGCAAATAGACCAATAGTCCCAGATTCTAGTTTCAAACCCAATTCCCACGGATCTTGTGCTATGCATCTGAAGCGCACGCAAACTCTTGTTTGCATTAGCCAAATGGACAACACAAACAAAACCCCAAAAAGGATCGGTGATAAGTGGCGACACGTCCGGATTTCGAAAAGATGACAAAAAGATACAGATAGACTCTGGATCGAGAACCGAGAAGTCGAGCGGAGAGTCAGTACGTAACGAACGAAAGGAGAAGAGCTCCTCAAAAGTATTATTATATATATCATCGTAAATCCGAGTATTGAAAATGTCCTTTTTGCCAAGCAACAATTTTGAGTTTTAACTTCTCTCCGAAAAGAAAGTTCGTTGGTCGCAGCACTGTTCGAATCGTGATTTGGTTCTTTCCAGGTTAACGGAATTGATTTTTGTCAACAGTGCTTTTAGAAACATTGTATAATCGTGCGGCAACACCTTCGGTATTTTATTCGAAAAGACAAATACACACGAGTTCGACACATCAATAACGGACAACAACGGTAGCCCACTCTTCCCGGGGAGCCGGAAGCACGGTCGTGCACCAGGAATGTTATAGGTGTATTTACACCCCAGACGTTTTTAAATCTCCCGGCGTGTGTACGAATTAGATTTCTAAACTCAAGTACATTCGACTGATGTGGATTTGTTATGTTATCGCTATGGTATACGCCTCTGATGCATTTTGTTATTCGATTTTCATTCGGGCTTCTTCACGATTTGCTTGTGTGTTGTATGTATCTGTTACAAACACCACAGAAACGTTTGTGTATATTTTCCGTAATTTTTAATTGTTATTGTTTACTGTCTAGTTTTATGTATATAATACATATATCATTATATATACGATATCTTTATATATATATATATATATATATATATATATATATATATATATATATAAGGTATATACATATACAGGCCAGATGGGGCGAACATATAGGGCAAAGTCGCTGATTGCTTTCAACCCGGCGAAGGCCAGGACGATCCTTGTCCCTGTTCAATCCAAGTTGACATGTAGTCTCCACGTCACACCCCTGGATATCTACTTTGGCACCCGCGAACCAATGCATGCAACGACATCCTGAAAAAGGTTGGCACAAGGCTAATAAACCTTGCCCGTAAAAACAAAATATTATGGAAAATGCAACAAGCCTCTGATATGGACCGGGTACACGACGACGACCACGGAAACGAAAATGACTAAACGATTTAAGAATTTTCTCATGGAACGTCCGCCCACTATACAGAACTTGAGCGCGCAGGCGCTAGCCGATGCCCAGACCGAATGTAAGGCTGACATAACAGCATTACAAGAAATAAGATGGACGGGGAGTGGTGTTATTCAAAGAAACGATTATGACATTTATTATAGCTCTAATGGAAAACACCATGTGCTCGGCGTAGACTTTCTAGTCAGCCAAAAACTGAAGCCCGCCATAATCGGCTTTAATGCAATAAACGAAAGGCTATGCACTCTTCGCGTGCGAGGCAAGGTTAAGAACATAAGCCTCATAAACGTTCACGGACCTACAGGGGAGTCCCCTGAGGACGAAAAAGAAGAATACTACGAAAACGTCGAACGGGCTATCAATGCCTGCCCAAGATACGATGTGAAAATCGTTCTTGGTAATTTGAATGCGAAAATAGGTGGGGAGTCGGTTTTCAGGCACTACGCAGGTTCACATAGTCTGCATGAGAACGCTAATGAGGACAGACTACGAGTCATCGAACTGGCAGCATCGAAAAACTTGGTCGTTACAAGTACCAGGTTACCGTGTAAAGATATCCACAAAGCCACCTGGATATCACCTGATGGAACCACTCGCAAATAATTGACCACGTGTTGATAGTTCGCCGCCACTCCTCGAGCCTGATGACGGTATTAACGTACCGAGGTGCCAACGTCAAGTCGGATCAGTATCTATCGCGGATTGCCTTCCGGAGATGTATTGGATCCGCGGATCAAGTTCGAATCAATACGGCTTCCTTACGCATTGGGAACACCAGTAAAACCTTTGGTCATGCATTAAGACTCGCCCTCGAAGAGCTCGAGGGAGGGAGAGTAAGTCCTGGGGCCAGAATACCGGGCGTAGAAGAGAAATGGACACGCCTTAAGAATACTGTCATTAGTACTGCCAACTCCATGTTAGGCAGTAGTCGTAAAGATCGGAGCGACTGGTTTGATGATGAGTGCAAACTAGCAATTGAACGTAAGAATGCTGCATACCGGGCAATGCAGTACTTTTATAGGACGTGGATACGCGAGGAGAAATACAAAGACCTCAGATCAGAAAAAAACACTTCACAGGCAAAAGAAAAGCGCCTGGGAAAAAATACCTTGTCTGTGAAATAGAGAAAAGTAGAGAGCTAGGGCCGTACCAGCCGCGGAAGTTCTACCAAATAATCCGCAGTATGACGCGGTACCCACCACGCTGCACTTACTGCTAGGATAAAGAGCGTAGTCTGATCACCGATCCTGAAGACATTCTGGAGCAATAGGAAGTGCACTTCAATGAATTGCTAAATGTTCAGCTCACAGAAGAATTGGAGACTCCACCAATGCAAGATCAAGACAAAATGCTGCCGCCACCGAGCATTGAGGAAACGTTATAAACCATAAGACAGCTCAAATCAAATAAAGCCCCTGGAGCTGATGGCATACCAGCTGAGCTGATCAAACAGAGGGACAGCGTTACATCACGCAATTCATGAGATCGTGGTGCACGTATGGGAGCAAGAGGGGATGTCGGAAGATTGGCATCGAGGTATAATTTGCCCCATACATAAAAAGGGAGATATCACACTGTGCAGCATTTATGGGGGTATAACATTGTTGAGTACAGCCTATAAGATACTCTCCACTATCCAACAAGATCGGATAGCCCCATACGCTAAAGCCATTGTGGGGAGGAAGTATTGTGCCAATACACAAATTGGAGATTGTTTGTCAATAGGGAAATGCTGGGAATACGATTATAGTTTGCCGTATCGCCAGATGCCTGCCAAAGGACAGCGGTCCTTTGTTTGCACTTAGTGCATTGCTAAGGCATTAGTCTCAACGTGAATGGTGCTAATTACATGCATCTGCGTTGGACTATTTATCGCTGGCTAAATGAGTCGCCAGCCGATGTGTGTGTAAATAGTTTTTTGTACACATATTGAGGCTCGGATTAGCCAACTCACGGTAAGATTCTCTGATATGCGGTCGTATAATATACGAACCGATGAGTTTCATTACAGGGAAATTAGGATAAGATAAGAAAGAACTTTTTTTTATAGGGGATTTTAAATGCGAAGTTATGCATGCAGGTAAGAATTCTTTTGCAGAAGCTTGCAAATACATAAATTCGGTAAGCATAATGCGTGCAGCATTTACAGGTGCTAATGCTGTTGCATTAGCGGAAACTGATGTAGATTGGGTTGTAATAATGGGGGTTCTGCCTGGTAAGGTAAAGAAAGGAATCTTTCGGGAAATTATATACGAAGAGAATGCGTAAAAGGTAAGTTTTCTTTGACAGGGACTTTAAGATCATAAATTTGATCTATATGATGCGAGAAGCATTTTCGGGTACTAATGCGATTGCGTTAGGAAATTGGATGGAAGTAATGGCAGTTTTTCAGGTAAGTGGGCCGTGGGGTTTGGCGGAACCACCACCCCATCATTAGTCAATATCAGTGTGGCTTCATCCCGGGCAAATCAGCGATTGATCAGATATTCACCCTTAGGCAGGCGATGGAAAAATGTAAGGAATTTAAGATTCCATTATATCATCTATTTATAGACTTTAAGGCCGCCTACGACAGTATAGCCAGGGTAGAACTATATAATGCCATGAGAGGGTTTGGCACTCCAAACAAATTGATATGACTTTGTAGATTGACCATGACCAACGTAACTAGTCAAGTGAAAATAGCGGGATTGCTGTCCAAACCGATAACCAGCTTTAATGGATTCCGACAAGGGGACAGTCTGGCCTGCCTCCTCTTCAACGTGTCGTCGGTGAAATCAATCTGTAACTCTGGCGTCGCAACTAGAGGGACTTTTGTCACCAAGTCTAGCCAAATACTTGCCTACGCAGATGACATCTACATGATCGGTAGAACCGAATCGGATTCCTTCACCCAGATCGAGCAGGCGGCACAAAAACGGGGACTGCACATTAATGAGGGGAAAACTAAGTACATGGTGGCAACGTCTGTGAAGAGAAGACCTAACGTTGGTCAAACTATCAGGGTTCACGAATTTGAAGTAGTGCAATCCCTTCACTACCTTGGGTCAATAGCATCAGCCGATATCAATATGGAAGAAGAAATACGCGAACGGCTGATCAAATCCAACAAAGCCTACTATGGTCTATCAGGGCTCTTTAAATCCCGAAATTTATCCAGAACATCCAAGCTATTACTGTACAAGACCATGGTCTTACCAGAACTCATGTATGGATCCGAGACCTGGGTGCTCAATAAAAACACTCTGAACACTTAGCCGCGGTCGAGAGGAAGGTCTTAAAGAGAATTGTTGGCCCCGTATATGAGGGAGGGCGATTCGGGAGACGCTATAATCATGAGTTGTGCGCAATCTACCTTGAAGTTAATGTTGTAAGAAAAATCAATCTCGGTAGACTCCGGTGGGCGAGACACCTAGCTCGAATGAGCAAAGAGGAGCCTGCCCGGAAAGACCTTTGTGGCAGAATGTGTGGAAGGAGACATCGCGGCAGACCTTGTCTGCGATGGAGGGGAGGGATGGCATAGACCAGGACGCCCAGAGCCTGGGAGTGCCAAACTGGATGATCGGCTCGAAATCGGGACCTGTGGAGAAATTTGTTAAATAAGGCCAAGACCGGATCCCGGTTGTAGTGCCGATGATGATGATGATGACAAAATTATATCAATTTATATATGTAAAATATACTTATATGTTGTAAGATCGAAGGTTAAGATACATTAAACTCAATAAAACACTTGTTATTTTTAGACACTATTGAATAAGTATATATTTTCGAATAAAACACTCGTCATCTACTTATTACATCAACGTACACCTTTTCTCTTCTTTTCTCGCTCCTTGTCATCGACTGACTTTTATTCTTTTTCTACTACCTAAGCGGCAGTCTCTCCTCATTCACCTCGTTTGCCGGTAAGGTTGTTAACATTTGATTTCTTTTGGGAAGTGCTGCCACAATATGTAAGATATCATCATCATCGGCACTACAACCGGGATCCGGTCTTGGCCTTACTTAGCAAGTTCCTCCATCGGTATCCGTTCGTTATCCGCGACTTGTTAAATTGTCCATAATAATTTGTTTTTCCGGGCAAGGTTATTAGTCTTGCGCCATTACATTTTTGTACCTTTATATATATATAAATGTATTATTTATAAACAGTGTAATATTTATATTTTATATCGTGTTTATTTTCATTGTCAGATGTAAATAATGTATGCACGCTATAATTTGAGGTTTTTAGATACCGTTACTAGTTTATTAAGGGAAGAGGGAAATGTTCAGGCTCAAAATTATGTTTCTGAGGAAGAACACATCACTGATCAGGAAAGTTGAAGAATTATTTGGTTCCTTTTTCCAGGGTAAGACTCAGTTTTTCGATTTTTAGAAATTCGCAGACTTTGATTTCTCGAAATAAATACTTTTTTTAAAGAAACGAATAAAAGAAGCTTACTTACTTTAAAACGGCATATTTTCACTTTATAAAACCGTAGGATTTATTCGATTTGGTTAAAGGTTAGCTGAGTTATTAGAAATTTGAGAACAAAGAGTAATGTTTGCTTTTTTTACATTATTTATCCTTCTGTAACATCAAAGTGCAAACCTCTAATGTTGACATTTAATATTTTGTTATCGGGCAGCTAAATGGCCAAGATATTGTATTATTTATTATTTGTTGGATTTATTAGGCCCTACGTTGAGTGCCAAAATGCAACACCTGAGTATAACCCCAGATGCTAACATTTATTAATTAGTTATCAAGTTTGTCTTGATTATTGTTGAATATTTATTTCAACTTGGAATTACTTACTCGCCTGGTCTCCTCCTCTTGGGTTTTTCCTCTTAATTAATAAGAGACTTTATCGTTTTTTACTTTAAACTTTATTGTTTTTTAACTTTACACTTTATTGTTGAAATACACTGGGAATGTCCATCCCTTATGTTTTGAACACTTTGACGTTTTTTAAACAAGAAGACCCGCTGTACAATTTCGATGGTCGCAGCCTTCTTGTTTATTACTTTACACTGCGTCGCAACTCATTTGCACACCTCTTTTTATACCCAATTATTGGTAAGTTAATGCAGATGATGCATTTTCCTCACCTGGTACGTGTAACCTATTCGTAGGTTATTCGCCTGTTATACGCCATTCGCAATATTCATTAATCATTTACTTGCTCTGCAAAAAAATGCAACGACAAAGAATTGAGCAATTACTTAATTGCTTTCAATGCGGAGAACCAATTATAGGGCATTGCCCGCGTGTGCCAATCGTATCATACGATTAATTGTGCCTCACTGCTGTGTTCGCTAGTTCGTCGAACTCAGCACTTTTCCGACGCTCAATTATTTTGTCGTCGGTGGCCTTTGACGACACCGCTTGTGATCGTATATCGTGTATCACACTTGTAAACATATGTATTTGTAAAATGAGACCGTGTGGGTCCGTTGACAGGTGCTTGCTTGATTTTTGTAATACGAAGCAGAATGCAGTGGCCTTCGGGAGTGGGTCAAGTGTATGACTGATATATGATAATTGGCTTTGGAAGGTGGGCATGGATGGGTAATTATCGCAACCTATGCGATATGAATTAATTGCCCGTGGAGAAGGCTTTGCTTCTGAATGAATGCGAATTTTAATTCTATGCATTGTATTGTTTGTGGGAAAGGCGAATATTGCATTGTATGCAGAATATTTTGAGGATTGATCACATAGATGGAATCATAGGATGATGGAATAAAATTAATAAAATATTATAGTAATTGAGAAGGGGTGTAAAGCGAGGTGCAACACTTCTAACGAGTTTTTAACAAACTTCTTTAAATTTATACAAAAAATCGCTAGTGTCATGAAGTTGTACACTAAAGAATAGAATAAAATCAGCCCCCTCAGAACCTCTAATGTTAAAATGTACCCGAGATATCGAATTTACAAGATTGGGGTTTTTAATACCCCAGGTTACCTGATTAAGTTGAAAAAAAAATGTTTACCGGTTTAGGATTAATGATGAATTGGATGAATAAAACAATGTATGCTAAATATCCGCATATTTAGGCAAAACCATTCTGAATTTTTTAAAACCGATACATCGAAGCTCGCAAAAGACTCGTTTCTTTAGTAAAATTTTGTGTTACTGAAATTTCTCGCTTACCTGGTTTTTGTCGATTTCACCATCTTGCAACTCAGCTTCGCCTTGTTCTTGGAATGTGATAATAATCAAGGCCACGAAAATGTTAACGAAGAAGAATGGAAATACTATGAAATATACAATATAAAATATGGACATTTCAATCCGGAAATTTTGAATTGGACCCCTATCTTCGTATGTAGCTGCCATTGAATGTTGAAGGACTCTAAATCATAAAGAAGTTATAAATATAAATATCTGTGCATACAAGAAATATAAATGATTACTTTATTACTAATGAACAGATCAAAACAGTAATTTTGAACTTTTACATCTAGAATTTAGAATTTGAATAGAAATAATTAAATAGCTTACTGAGGCCATCCTTCACCGGTCTGTACAGCGAATAATGTTAACATGGCAGTTGCTACATTATCGTAGTGAAAGTTTCGCGTTTTCCAAATCCGCCGTTCCTCTTTTGGTAACAGTTCGTCTTCTTCATATTTGAAGAAGGAACCCCTGGTAAATATCAAATTGTGTGTAAAAACTGGTCTGTTTGTGTGCGATAATTATATTCTTTAAATTGTGTTTTCTTTTTTTTTTCTTTTCTGTACAAAAACTATTATTGTCTTTAATTATTACAAGTAGCCGTACAAAAAATAGGAAAAGTTACAAAGACTGTTACAAAAGAAAATACACAAATACATAATCATTGATTGAAAAGCATAAATAAGGTATAATACATTTAGCGATAGCTTGTAGAAAGAGGGTCGTTTCACATTGGTATATTCAATTACATAAGTCATAAGCGTTCTAGAGATTGCGTGACACTGTGCGGGTCTAGTACACTTAGAAGGGTAAGCTGTTTAGTGGGACGCATATTCAGTGTCATATTATTATTATTAAAAAAAAAAAACAGATAAACAAAAATCTAAGACATAAAAGAAAAATATAAAACTGTGTATGGGGTCCACACTGCACACAAGTTGCAGACATACAAGATTAGGTTTTTAAACATAAAACTAAAACAAACGGAAAAACAATAAAACATACACAATTGACATTGAATAACAAACTGGCACAGGAAAGTATAATATTTATGATTTTCACCGGAGATACTCTCTCCATTAGAAGCAAGCAACAAGCTTTTGGAAATTATTTTCTTATACTTTTTAAATATCAAAATAAAAATCGTATTATTGTTTTAGTTACGTTTTTCCTAACAAGTTGTTGACTGTGTTTTTTTCAAACATAATAGTGATTTTACGTGATACTACGTGTCTGCAAATTTATTAGTGTGCCTAAGGGTGAAGACTAGCTTATTAAGAAATCTTCTGGCAGTAATATGGTTGGTATGGTACACCTGTGTATAGGTTGACTTGCATTTCGTACTTAGATTCTGCATTGCTTTGATTGTAAATCTAGTCTCGTTTTCTTTTCTTTTTTTTCCCTTGGTTTTTAAGTGAGTGCGTAACTATATTGGATTTACTTTTCGCAAGAACTTTTATTAGTGGGCTGGTGAGAAGATTGCATAAAACTATAAGCAAAATAATAGAGCAATGAAATAAAGATTTTTAAGTCAAATAAAATATCCTGCACAAAATCTTTCAAAGAATCATAAACTGCAGTTTCAATTTCAATTTCGGTATCGATTTAGGATTTGAATTCCATTCGACGTCCAATTTTTGACTCCATTTAAGCGAATTTATTGTAATTCGAAAATTGCTTCATTTTACACAGGGACACGTAAATTTTGAGCATAACGAAATTATAGAGAAATAAAATATAATATATTATCTATTGCCTTATTATTGTTAGTTGAAGAACGAAAACCTAACCAAGTGTGTGTTGTAAATTTGTTGCCGAGAACATTCCTCGACGAAACAGCGCGTATTGAAAAAGCGAAACTTTACTCGATCCTGTCTTTGTATCTTTCGCATCTGAAAACTTGTTTTTAATTTTAAATGCGATTAGGTACAAGATTGCTTTTATTTAATTGAATATATATCTGAAAGAGTAAATGGTTTTCATGTAATATAAAATCTGATATAAGCGTTTTTTTCGTTTGTTTTCTTAATTAGTTCAAACACAAGTTCAATCAATAGAGAATATATAGAATTCTTTAAACCCACTACAAAAACGTCAACCACTCAGATAAAAAAACGCTCGTTATAAATAAGCCTTAAATTAATTTAATAAATAATCCAGTCTAACGGAAATCATGACGTTGTAATTTATTGTTTTACACTTATTTTGGTGAAGTACGGTGTTTGAAAACACCAGAGATATGTGTACGTATTTTCTTGGTTTATTTTTCACGCGGGCTGTAACGTTTTCGACGAATTTTTATGGTGTGGAGTTTCGTAGTGACTGTACTAATTGGGCTCCTGGATAGTATATTGGTTAGTATACCCGCCTGTCACGCGGGAGACCGGGGTTCGATTCCCCGTCGGGGAGCCTCTGCAAGACTAATGACCTTGCCCGGAAAAAAACAAATCATTATGGAAAATTTAACAAGCCTCAGGACTTGCTAAATTAGGCCAAGGCCGGTTCCCGGTTGTAATGCCGATGATGATGATGTACTATTGGTGCAAGAGATATGAGATCAGACAGGACAACTATCGATATATGCGTTTCTTATACAGGTTGCGGTAACAAAATTCGGACAAAATTTACGCCATTCTACACTACCGGTAGATGTTATAATTAGCCTTCGAATATCTTGACACATGTAGTATATTATCCTGTCATAACCTCGAAACAATCGCAATGTTGAGTCCAAGTGCGGAGTATAATCGAAGAGACAGCTAGTGAAAATATTCGGGCCGGGCGCTTAGCGTCAGAAATTAGTTGTAGAAACCGATTGCATATATTGTCGTCGGAAAGTACAATGTGGCGAAGAGATCCAACGAAGGTTTTGCATCATCGACGAGAGAAAACCCACTCGAAGGACACTTGATAGCACACAATCCGCTCAGGAGATAATTTCTGAAGATCCAGGACAGTTAATGCCAAAAATAATCGTCGATTGTGAGTCTGAGCGAGAAAACTATAGCTGGTTTATTAGACATGTTAGACCTTGGATTTCTCTATGTATGACGTAGTTAAAAGGGTTAAGTCAATGCATACGTCGCCTTTGCAGTGGCTTTTGCCCGTATTAAGGGGGTATTCTGGTCTAGACGCACGAATTTAAAAAGTGCTGTAAAAAAAAAGCAATCAATATTTTTACTATTCATTTTTTTATAGGGTGTTTATTAATATTTCAAGAATACAGTAAAAATGCCTTAGGCTGTGAGAAACTTTACGTGAAACTTTAAACGCGTTTTTCACGAAACTGTCTTTTTTAAAACAATACCCACGATTTTTCAAGTTCTACTGAGCCGATTTACTTCAAATTTAGTATATGTCTTTTTTATTGGCTTTTCTGTTGCATGAACTATCCTCATCCCCAAATTTCAATGTTAACTATTTCTTAAAAATTCGAAAAACTAAAAAAAAGAGTTACAAAAATTAAATATTTTTTTTCAACGTTTTTTAGTTCCAACGATAGAGGCATTTCTGTAAATTAATAATCTTTTTTTTAGATTGCTAGAGGGGTGGATCGCGGGTATGGTCGCGTGCCAAGTTTTTGAGATCCCCCACTTCATCAGGTGCTAACTTTTTGAATTTTTACTTTTTGAATTTTCACTTTGAATTTTTTACTTTCAATTTTTTTTACTGTATTCTTGAAATATTAATAAACATCCTATAAAAAAAATGAATAGTGAAAATATTGATTGCTTTTTTTTACAGCACTTCAAAAATTGCGTTAAATTCATCCTTAAATTCCACCTTAAGCACGATCTGTTAAAGCATGCGTGGGCACGTTTGAAGCCCCAAAAAGAGGCGGTCATTCAAGCAAGCGAGGTGTATATTGTACACATTCTGACCCCATGGGCATATAAACCTCGTAGTTGAAAAAAAATTGTAAAACTATTTTGCAATAAAAAAATATGTTTGGAAACAAAGTATAATTTGTCCAGAGTTTGGTGGCATACGCTGCGAAAAAATGGTTCTCCATTCTTCACTATAGTAGAGCGAACATAAAGGGTAAAGTTTGTGCTTTCAACCCGTCGAAGGCCAGAACGATCCTTGTCTTTGTTCAATCCAAGTTGACATGCAGTCTCCACGTGACACCCCTGGATAGCTACTTTGGCACCCGCCAAGTAGTGAACCAATGCCTGCAGCGACATCCTGAGAGAGGTCGGCGCAAGGCTAATAACCTTGCCCAGAAAAAAAAATTATTATGGTCAATATAACAGGTCTGGGATAAGGACCGGATACCGGTGGAGAGACTTACTAAATAACCCCAAGACCGAATCCCGGTTGTAGTGCCGATGACGATGATGATTCTTCATAAATTGACGGAAAATATATTCTGACGAACAAGAAACAGAAGGCAAACAGCTATGGAAAAATATTGTAAAGGTGTCACAATATAATCGATAAACAACTCTGAGCACAGCTTGCAACATTTCAAGTATTACAATTGTAGTTGCGGAGAGAGGACAGGTGATTACACAGGTGTTGAAAGTTTATCCGTTATAACGTCTGAAGACTTTTGGCAATCTTTCCAATGGTTGAATTGGAGTTTGAAATTGAGCGAAGCCAGCTGTCTATTGCACTGAGATAGGATGGCAGGTGCTCCACATCATGGTCGAATATAGACTCATTCGGCGTTTCTAGCTTCCCAAGTATTTTGAATGTAATTTTGCTTTTTATTGTTTTACGTTAACACTAAAAACTGGGTGCCGATAGTAATCGTCTGACTAAGTTTTTGGTAGACGGAAGGCAACTAGCTGTTCCACATATTCTGACAGCCACCCGCAATGTTCCAGGCATTACAATAGCTTTTTACGAAAAACGACCACTGGCTAATTCACTCGCAAGGAATTATACGTGTTTCATAATAACACTGTAAACATTATTTGCAACCGTGTGTAATCATCCAAGCAATATGAACTAACTGTTCCACACGTTTAACCATTTACAATCTCTCAACTATTGCAATTGCATTTTTTGGAGACATGAAAGGTAGCTAACTTTCTGACTGGCACATAAATCCGATGTCCCTTAATTCACCATGTTTTTCAATTGCAGATGTCCAGATGTCAGAAATAAAGGTCAAATGTCCTCCCATGGACAGCCTAGTACGGAATCCCTATTGGTGATCATTTAGTAGTCCGTTGCATTCATAAATATTTAATCAACTCTGCATTGTTGACGTTTTCCTTTCCTTTTCCACTATTGTGGACAACATAGACAGAAGTGCCATCGGCCGGTAATTTTGTGGGAGACGCTTTTCCCTTTCTGTGGGATTGTCGAATTCGAGCGGTTTTCCAGCAGGTGGAAAAGGTTTCGTCTGCGTAAGATAAGCGGAAGAGTTTTCTGAAAACCGGCGACAGTTCTGGAGCTCAGTTTTTATGCCCTATTGCTGGTATTCCATCCGGGTCAGTTGCTTTCTTACTGCCCAGTCCACAGGCAGTACTTTGAATAGTACTTAGTTGAATAGTACTTAGGAAGAACTTCACATTTGGCATTGAAGATTGTACCTGTGCAATCATAGGTGGTTCTATAGCGTTTGCGACGATAGTGAAGACCGTGTGATTCGAACCAATGCTATCATGGTTAGAATCACTAAAATATAAAACCAAAGCTCGAAATATAGAGCCAAAGCTCATTAGGCCACTGCCCCTTGTACGAATTCGATTTCTAAACTCAAGTACACTCAACTGATGTGGAATTGCTATGTTATTATTGCTTGATATACGGCTGATGCATTTTCTTATTCGATTTCCTTTCCTTGTTTGTGTATTGTGTGTGTATCTGTTAGAAACGTCACACTACTCAATCCTCAGTAACTTTGTTACGATCAACTTCGTGTGCGAACGACTGAGCGAGAGAACGTCGGAGCAGGCGAGTGTGCCGGTGCTCCATGCGGAAGTCATAATTGTAGTAGTAAAGATCTGTTTAGCTATGTCAGATTGTGTGTTTTGTATACAGATCACGTCGGGGTCACCAGTTATAGCATTTGCGACTATAGTGAAGAGCGTGTGATTCGAACCGATGCTATCACGGTTAAAATCACTAAAATATAGGACCAAAGCTCAACGCACCAGGCCACTGCCGCGTGTACGAATTCGATTTCTAAACGCAAGTACACTCATGTGGAATTGCTGTTATTATTGCTTGGCATACGGCTGATGCATTTTCTTATTCGATTTTCTTTCGGTGTTCTTCACTATTTGCTTGTATATTGTGTGTGTATCTGTTAGGAACGCCACAGTTCTAAAAAACCAATCATCATCGCCATCGGCACTACAACCGGGATTCGGTCTTGGCCATATTCAGCAAGTCCCGAGGGTTGTTAAATTTTCCATAATAATTTGTTCTTCCGGGCAAGGTTATTTGCCTTGGGCAATCTAAAAGATCGATATCGAGGGTTCAATTCGCGGAAAATAAATTCCCGAAAACGTTGACTTTATCTTTTTGATCCGCGACTAGTACCGTGTTGCTCGTTACTAAAGGAGGAAACGAGAAGGAAGGAAGCTATTGCTGGTAACCCGTGTCTTTGATTAGAAAGGGCGCGAACTAGTTGCACACCCAAGCAGTTGGTTGGTTACTTTGTCCTTTTGAACCTTCTTCGCAGTATCGGGTGTCCGGTTACTCGCGTTTCAGATTCTGACAAACTTCCTTCAGCTGACCTCCGTCAGATTATAGAGCCATTGCTTAAAGACTCTATTTTTTGCTGGTGTAATCTGTTCGTATTTTATATCAAACCAAGCTTTTTGGGGTGAATTCCGATTGATGGAGTGTAGAATGTAAAGCTCACGCAGGCTCTAACATCGGGCCTCCAATGTGCGGAATGTAAAGATCGCACAAGCTCTAACACCGGAGTCTAAATGCAGGAAAGGATGCAAAGAAATCGTCCCAGTTAGCTGTGTTATGTGTTTGAGATGTAAGTGATTGCGCAACCAATATCAAACAGGGGTCTGGATTTCCCAATGGCGCAATCGTTTCCATGGAATAAGTGACTGGCTCGGATGGCAGAAATAGATCAAGGGTATTTGTAGAATTACCAATATCAAACAGGGGTCTGGATTTTCCAATGGCGCAATCGTTTCCATGGAATAAATGACTGGCTCGGATGGCAGAAATAGATCATGGGTATTTGTAGAATTACCAATATCAAACAGGGGTCTGGATTTCCCAATAGCGCAGTCGTTTCCATGGACTAAATGCCTGGCTCGGATGACAGAAATAGGTCGTGTTTGTAGAATTACCTCGGTTATCCGGCACTCGCGGAGGTTTCTCGACCAATTGAATCAAATTCTGGCTAACAGCGACTGTTTAGACTATCCTCCCAGCCTAGTCGATTCTGTTCAAATATATTAACCAATCACAGAAACTGGGTAGTTTATTTATACCCAGTGACAGTATAGAAAGATGTTGGAAAAGTGTCGCTGGTTGATTGTCATTTACGGAGCGGTGGAGATAACAATGAAATTTGATAGCACGATTTCATCAGTACGATTTTCATCCAAATGATCTCCAAGTAATTGTGTTAAAATGGTTTTGCCCTCTGGCAAGTTAAATCGGGTCGGATGAAAACGCAGCCTTCACTCCTAAAACGAAATCTCGAATATAAGTCCTATCTTGGGCTATGGGTTGATGTGTCAATCTGAGTAGCATTTACAGCTAGGGTATGGGGTTTCGTTGTTTGCGCTTATTGGTGAACGGCGTTTCCATTCATAGTGGTGAAGCCGATGCTTCGGATGTTATAAAATCCCATTACTAATTGAATGTTGATAGTTTTCCGCGGGCGGACCCGATTTCACGAAGATGAGTGTCTTATTAGAACATTTGCATGTTTTTCCGCCTGAGATAGTTCTCTCCAGAGATTCGAATGGGGAACTAGTTTGCCTCCAGAATTCTTTATCTTAATGAGTACCATCATATCTTATCTTAACTTCACTCCGGACCATCAGCCAAATATCCGGAATATAGTTGTAGATTTTCCTGACGACATCGTGGAACGTACAGCACGACATGGTGGTATTTTATCTTGACACCGAGTTACCACCTAGACCAACTTTTTATTCAAAGCGGTCCATCAACCTAAGCTCCCAAAGATGGCCAAGGGTTTCTTCCCACCATTTCATGGAGCCTATAACTTGACGGGGTGGTATTTGACTAGACGGTGGGACGTTGGAATATCACCGACCACTCTGCTTTTACGACAAGCCGCCCTAGGTGTGAATACATTCTATGGCCTTACTCACAGGGCTAAGTTGACCTCAGAGGTAAAAAAACTCAGAAATGCGTGTGACTCGCATTTCACAGCGATTACTGCAAGCGTACTAATACACTACTGCGACGGATTATTTTATGTCTGGCTTTTATGGGATCAACTCTCGATTTGCTTTACTATGTGAAATGGTAGAGTTCAACGAGTTGCATCTAGTTCCTCTACGAATTTCGTCGCTCATTTTTGTTTCGCACGAAGACGTAATTTTCTGCTCTTGATGACCTTGACGACATATGCGAATACAATCCCGTTTTTCATTAAATATACGCACTGCAAAATGAGGCTAAATTTCTATTACAAGACGGAATAGCTTTCTTTGTGCCTATAATTAGCTACCTTATGAAAAGACTGACTTGTCGGACTATTTTTGGCAATTAGAATAAAGTTCATGAGGAACTGCACTGTATAGTTGCCACAATGGTAGACTTTCGATTTATTGTCATGCTGTCGAAAAGCCGGGTTTACGTGTTGATCTCAAGCACATTTAAGAAAGTGGACGGTAACGAAGTCTGCCTTAAGAAAAGATTGCCAAATTTGATTGATGATAATTTTCTATTTGAAATTATCCATGATTACTCTGCTACTGTACTGCTGTGCGATAGTAACATCGTTAAGTTAGCTTCGTATACCAAAGACATCGCAAATGAAAAGTGCCACGATATTATTTATATTAAAAAAAAAAAAACGTATGGACGAAACTAATTGTATTGTTTTTCTTAACTCCAAAAAACTTGTAGGAGCTACCGAAATCACGTATAGAATGATACAGATGCCAAACTAATATCTCGGGATAGTACTTCACCAATAACAAGTGGAAACATATAAAACCTCGGAAAAAATAATGTTAAGCTTTTAAAAAAATATGTACATGGAATTCACAACGAAATAGAAAACTTCTACCTGCACGTTCCCCGAAGAAACCTAATACTAATTGTAAAAGCGAAAGTCGTTTTAAAAGTACTTAAAAACTTAAAGAAGTTCAACTTTGTACAGCGTTAGTTATCATTATTAGATCGTTATTTAGGGCGAAAAACAGGGAAACCGAAACACAACACACAGAATAGTTTGTTTCTACAGAGGAAAAAAAGGGATTGTACTTTACTAACACTACTTAACTATTATTTATAGGGAGTTCTTGATGAAAAGTATAATTTTATTTATAGATAGGAGATTAGTGAAACCCAAACGGATAGTATTCTATTCAAAGGAAGACTCGCTCCCGAATTTGACTAGGGGCAGTGTAGTTCTATTCTCTAGTATATTATTGACTAAATTTAATATTGTTTATATGAAAATGATAGTCACACATGAATGCGAAGTTTAACCATGTTCACTTCCAATGGAATCTTGATATTTGATAATGATTTCATCTTTTGCAATAAACTTAATTTTTGTGGATCTAAAATTGTGGTATTTTACAGAATACGGAATTAACTTCAACCGTTTTTGAGATGTATTGTTTTAAAAATTTGAATAATGATAGTAAGAATAATAAGACATTATGTAGATTTCTTTTAAAGTTTCTTGCTGAAACTTTATTGCCTAAATTATATTTTTTACAATTATTATAGCCTTAATCTTGAAATATTGCCTGCCTTTAGTACGCACAAAACCCTTCGGAGGATTTTCGATACAGATTAGAATATCATCTTGTGAATCAACGCCTTTTCTCCAAGCGTTCTAAGGGTTAAAAATAGTTGTAGTCATGTTTAAAATAGTTGTAGTCATGTTAAAAAAAAGTGGTGGAGGATGGGGCCCTAAATACACACCTTCGTCAGGCCTGTGCCATCGAGAATATCGCTGCGAGTTAGCAACCGTACATATCGATTCGTTTCGGGAATTGAGCCTTGCACAGACCACGTTGTTCAACATTTTGACGCATACAAGTTGACCACAGAAAATGAAGCCTACCGACAACTTGCGGGGTCGCCGGTACATTCAATGAATGCCTGAGATTGATCCAGTGAATGGTCACTTGTCGCGCAAAATCATATTCAGCGACTATCCTCTTTGCCATGTTAGTCGATTCATCAACAAGCAGAATTGTCGTATCTGACAAATGAAAAGCCAAGGGTTCCGTTAAAAAATACATTAACTAACACATTACCACTATTTGGTGCAGATTGTAGCCTGAAGGCGGTCCGTACTTCTTCAAAAACATATCTCTTCAGCTGTTGTGAATGGTAAACCTTACTGCGACATGATAAAAAACTTTTTTTCCCAAATCTGGACGGAATGGAACTGGACGACATGAGGTTTCAACATGATGAAGCCACTTGCCACGCACAGTGAACAAAATGACGAAGCTCCCGAAATGGCGATCACAAGTAGCCCAAAAAGTCATATGATTTGACCCCACTAAACTTTTTTTCAAGGTTTTTAGAAGTCAAAAATATGCTTGGGTAAGCCTAACATAATTCAAGAGCTAAAGGCGCACATTATTACATGTATCAATGCACCGGATAACCAATTATGACGCCAGGCTATCGAAGCCGTGACAAATGTTTGTCCCATATTTTATTCCACGTCGGATTGTAATCAATCAATTAATCAAATAAAAAAATAGTGACTGGAATCGGATAAAAACTCACCGCTTTATTTGTTATTCGTGATTATTGTTTATGAAGAATGTGGGTCACATGTTTGATAAAAATCATTTTTGAGCTATAAGTGACCCTGTGGCGTTTCTAACAGATACACACAATACATAAGCAAATCGTGAAGAACACCGAAAAAAAAAAAAATCGAATGAGAAAATGCATCAGCCGTATACCAAGCAATAACACTGCAAATCCACATGTTATTAATTCCTTGGAATTGCACCAAACAAGAACGTGCCCAATCCTGAGAAGATGTTACAATCGACTACTAATTGCTCGATTCTCAAAAGGACTATACGATCAACGTCTAATTACTCGCTTCCTGAGAAGACGATGAGATCGAACACCAATTGCTCGATCCACACAAGGACTCTACCCATACAATAGCAGCACGCAGCGCAGCTACTTGCAGAACAATGACACAAGAGGACGATTGCCCTGTGCAAAATCTTGCACTGTAGTTGAGTGAGTTGACGACAGGACAGGATGAAATATCATGGGATTATAGCGTATTGCGACGATAGTGAAGAACGCGTGATTCGAATTGACGCTATGACGGTTAGAATCACCAAAAATTGAACCAATGCTCAACACATCAGGCCACTGCCGCGTGTACGAATTTAATTTCTAAACTCAAGTACATTCTACTGATGTGGAATTGTTGTGTTATTGCTTGGTATACGGCTGATGCATTTTCTTATTCGATTTCTTATTCGGTGTTCTTCACTATTTGCTTGTATATTGTGTGTGTATCTGTTAGAAACGCCACAGAGTCACTTTTAGCCCAAAAATGAATTTCATCAAACATGTGACCCACATTCTTCAAAGGGCATTCGGGTGGTCTAAGCAACTGCACAACATTTTGAAGTGGAGCATCAAAGTTGGCAATACAGTAAAGCTCCTCTACTATAAGCAGCTAATCCGATTTGAATATCGTACGCCTTTCGTATATGGTCCTATATATCTTCGCCCCGAATGGGCTTCGAAAGGATACTCCTCAGAAGATGGACCAACTACTCTACGCCATTACCTTAACTCACACATGTATGAAGGAGCTTCCAATACCCCAATTTACGAGGACTTGCTACAATTAGCATACAAGTACCTCGAAAGCACTCAGAACAGCGAGAACCCACTTGCATGGGGGCCTTGCGTTCTTGACCCTTCTCTCCTTCGATCTCTTCGGATCAGAACACCACAATTTCTTCTTCAGTACAAAACTGAAGAAAGCACCCTTCCCACAACATTTTCCTCTATAATAGAGGATTCCTAGACCCATCCCATAGGGTCTACTGCTAACACACTACACACACGCACGCACAGTACAAGACGGCACAAATGTACAAAAAAAAAAAAAAAAAAAAAAACCAGTAATGGGCGCCGATCGGAGTAACAGGTAATGCCGTCCCGCCCCGCAATGGAATATCTAACAGGTAGTTCCACGGGGATCATCGGAAATATATGCCTGGTGGGAGTTGGTTTTAGTCGGTAAAAATCCGGCATGCCTCTGGGTCGGTCCAGAGGTATCTTTTGAAGATTTCCACCTTCCTACCAAAAACCCCCAAAGCGTAGATTATCAAACGCCAAAGTCGTAACCTGCGTTTTCTAACGCACTCAAGACCTACTGCTTTTGTATGATTTCTATCCCACCATCCCACCATCCAAGTAGTTAGAGACCTTTGAACTAACCCTGTAGACACTATCCTTAGATACCCGTGCCCCTTTTTTATTTTTTAGATATCTCGAGACCGGGGCCAACATCCTCACGGACGTGGGTGATTCTGGTTGTCGCAAGATGACCAGAAGCCAGAGACAAGATGAAGGACACATAAATCGGCTTCCCGCCACACTCTTTTTTTTTTACTCTAGTTGAATTCGATTCGAGGTCACCTAGGGGTGTTAGATCTTTTCGCCCATAAGAAATTTGAAATTTATATGTCCAATATTTTACGTACATACATAGAAAAAACACTTGTATTATAATAATGAAAACATTCTCCATTATTTAGGAAGAACTAATTTCGAATTGATTTTCTCTATTTTCAAGTAACTCAGTGCACTCTCCACCAGTGGTAAGGGGTATTCCAAATCGATTCCTTTTCCCTTACGTACATCAAAGGCGTTTTCCCCATCAGCGGTAAGAGACACCTCGCGAGAGACAAGAAAAATAGATACCGTACCATATCGAGTCAGTGGCACACCGTAGAGACGGCGATAGAGTCTAGAGAGAGGGCGTACCTCAATATTCGGATTCTGACGGATTTATCGATTTTCAGAAATCATTTGACCAGCCGACGCTGGAAACTAAGTAAATTGAATTTTGTATTACAGGCCACCACTAAGCCCCCGCGTTGTAGAAACCTTGACGTGGTGCGGCGGGTTAAACTACAATGAATCACTCAAGTTATACTAACGGAACCATATGCTTCCAGTAGGCACACCCTTGTCAGACAGGCTACCGAGGAGTAACACACAAAGATCTACCACTCCTACTCCAGGGTGTTACGCGTCACCGTGCCCATTGGATGGTTTGCAGCCAGGGGTATACCGGCTGTATTATAACGGCGCCTCTCTGACACCGGATCGAGTCAGGGCAGTATACAGACCTTACCATATCAAAGCGAGGCTCTGATATGGCGGACTATTTGAAACCCCAAGACTTGTGGGAACAAAAATAAATAATCAACATACAGAAAACAATCTCACGAAAAACCCTATAGAAGTAGGTGTAATGAGACGACATTACCATAAGGGAACAAATCATCAAGAAAACACCAGCTCGGCAAAAAGAAGACGTGGGGAAAAACGGAAAAAGCGGAATATACGCGTTGGCACGTGGAATGTTCGAACGTTATATAAACCAGGTGCGATACAGATGATCGTAGAAAACGCGATGCAATATAAAATGAGCATCGTCGCGCTTCAGGAAGTGCGACTCCCACACCAAGTAATCGAAACTGGTGTGTGGAGGTACCGATACACATAACCTCGGAACCGACGTCATCATAAGCAAGAACATTACGCCCTATGTAAAAGATGTGAAATTTATTAATGACCGAATGTCGGTATTAAAAATACAGGGCCCATAGTACAATTATGTATTTATAAACGTACACGCCCCAACAGAATCTGTCGACAAAGGAACGAAGGACATATTCTACGATACCATAGAGGAAGTATTTGATGGGATCTCATCATTCGATGTTAAAATCCTTCTCGGGGACCTCAACGCGAAAATGGGAAGGTAGAAAAGCACGATGTTCAAGCACAAGCAAATTCATAAAACCACATGGATATCACCCGACGGCGTAACGCGTAACCACATAGACCACTTGCTCATGGACAAAAGACACCACTCGAATATCCTTGACGTGAGATCATATAAACGAGCAGATTGCAACTCGAATGGGTAAAATTAGGACTCAGCTTGCAGCAAACAAAAGCTCGACATTAATAAGCTAAAAGACCTGCACAAAAGAGCTGAATATCAAGACGTGCTAACGAATAGATTTAGCATTCTAGAAAATGGGAGCAGTGAAGAAGAGGACGGCAATTAGTGACACAATCAAACAAACAGCCTAAAAGGTATAAGGATTTAAGAAAACAATTAAGTCGAAACCTTGGTTTGACGATGAGTGCAGGGTGAGGATCGAAGAACGTAAACGTCTCAGAGTGATCAACTTAGAAAGATATGATGAAGTCAACGCAAAAAGATACGCGACGTTTCGGAAACAGACAATGAGATTGTTCAAACGCAAAAAATGCGAATGGGAGAAGACTCGAATCGAAAAAGTCCAAGAAAATGCCAGAAAAAAAATCAGAGGTATGTATGCTGGCATAAATTCAATTAGAAATGGCTACCAAGGGAGAGCCAAAAGAATTTGAGACGGAAACGGCTCTCTGGTCACAGAAACAAAAAATATCGTGACTAGAATGAAGCAGTACTTTGAAAACCTGCTCAATGTGCGCACCCAGCAACCACAAATAAATGCACCAGACATACATATAGCCTAACCTCAGATCCCAGAGCCCCCTTTCAACGAAGTTGTAGACGCAATACATGGATTGAAGAACAACAAGGCTCCCGGAGTCGACTGCATACCGGCAGAGCTTATGAAGCATGGAGAAGAGGCAAACCGCTCGAAAGATCCACCAACTGATTAAAACAATATGGGATAAGGAAGTCACTCTGGAATAACGGAAAACCTCAATAGTCGTCCCCATTTTCAAAATGGGCGACAAATCTGACTGCGAAAACTACAGAGGAATATCATTGCTCCCAAACACATACAAAATAGTAACAAATGCCATACTGGCGAGAATCACACCGCACGCAGAAGAAATACTGGGAGACTATCAGTGCGGATTCCGTAGGAACCGGTCCACAAGCGACCAAATGTTCACAGTAAGGCAACTGCTGGAAAAGAACTGGGAATACGGAGAGACGGTTCACCAACTGTTCGTTGACTTCAAAAAAGCCTACGACTCAGTCGCAAGGCAAAAACACTACACCATATTGTAGTGAAACTGGTAATCTCGAAAAAATATGCCGGCCTCATTCAAAGCTGCATGAATAAGAAGAAAGGGCGAGTGAGAATATAAAACCACCTCTCAGAACCATTTGGAATCCGGGACGGACTAAAACAGGGGGACGACCTCTCACCATATCATTTTAACCTTGTCCTCGAGTATGTCATCAGAAAGGTACAGGACGACAACATGGCCAGAACATCGCTGAACGGGAACACACAAGTGCTCCCGGATAACATCACCGTTCTAGGCGATAATCTAAAAACTGTAAGTAAAAACTGTGAAATCATAATGCAAGTGGCAGAAGAGGTGGACCTAGAAATAACTGAAGACAAAACAAAATACATGATTACGGCGAGAGCAGGTAGACCCCAGGGAACACATATAAACGTCAGAGGCAAGATATTTGAAAAAGTCAAAGATTTTAAATATCTGGGAGCAACACTGACGGCCAGTAACGAAATGTCAAAGGAAATTAACAAAAGACTGCATTCCAACAACGCTAGTTGGCACACAGTCAGTAAACTGCTGAAATCCAAACTGCTATCACGTAACATAAAGCTCCGTGTCTATAGAACCATAATCATGCCAATTGCTCTATATGGATGGGAAACAAGTTGTCTCACAAAAAGGGAAGAAGACAAATTCCGCGTATTCGAGAATAAAGTTTTAAGGGGTATCTGTGGAGGTAAATATGACGAGGAGGCAGGACAATGGAGGAAACTCCACAACCACGAATTGGAAGAGTTATACCGCAAACCTACAATAGTGAGAGTAATCAACCAGCGAAGAGTAAGTTGGACCGGGCACGTAGCGCGAATGGGCAACGATAGGACCGTGCATAGAATCTTAACGGTAAGCCAACGGGAAAGAGACCGTCAGGGGGGCCGCGACGGAGATGGGAGGACAATGTTAGGTTGGACCTTGAGGAGATCGGATCAGATGGTCGGGGTTAACGATTTCCTTATTTCACATAGCCTTTCAGGTTCGATTGCCCCAATTATCGTTTACTGGCCTTAGTTCGCAAACTTGCAGAATTGTCCAATATTTCTTTATTGGTTTGAACTCGCTTCACCTTTTACGGTTGCGAACTGACCCAGTTAATTGCATTTCTGTTGATATGCCGTTTAATTGCTTTCGCAATTTGGCTTATGCATATGATAATTGCTTTAGGGAAATGAATTTAATTGTTTTTCTTTTTTTTTTTCTCTTCATTTTAATTGTTTGCCAATTGCCCATGAAGTGCTAAGTTGGCTGTAATTGTTTTTTAGGAAATCGCGATTAATCGTTTTCCGATTGATTCCTATGAAATGATGATTCTGATGCACTCGTTGGACTTTAGAGTTATTGGAGTTCAGAATCTGGTGGTACTTTTTCTATTAAGTGTACCAATGACCCCTTGCATGTTATCTTTGGGTATAACGTCATCGACACACTTAACACGTGTAAGGAGAGTGCACAGGACAGAGAACAACGGCGGGGGCGAATCGGCGAGGTCATGAACCTCCGAGTTCCTAAAGGTTAATAAATAATAGTGATAGTAGTAGCAGGCCACCGCTAAAAATTTGGGGAACCGTATAATGACAGCGGTCTGTTTAACTTAATTCGTAGTGTTCATGTGGCGGTGCCGCCAAACCACACGGTACACTTACCTAAAAACCGCCATTACCTCATCCCAAGACGCATAAGTTTTCGCCAATGCAATCGCTTTAGGCACCTGAATATGCTTCACGCATTAAAGAGATCAAATCTATGATCTTTAAGTCCCTGTAAAGGAAACTTACCTTTCATGCATTCCCTTCCCATACCAATTCTCTGTAAGATTTCTTTCTTACTTTATCAGGAATCTCAATCAATTTGGCACCTTCAGTGCCAAGCAACTCCCCCTAGACGAATTCCTGAAAACAAGATGTTTTGGTTTACATATAATGTAAATATCATAACAGGGACCATACACATTGCGTCGCCTATTTCCCGTCCTCACCAAGTGTATCATAAATCACCAAATATACACATTGGCTGGCGACCACTTTAACCAACGATAAATGGTTCAACACAGCTGGATGTAATTAGCACCATAGACGTTGAGACCAATTCCCTGTAAAAAAAACTAGAACCAATTAGCACCATGTGCATGGTTATTGTGGCTATCGTTACAGCTGCAATATATAGCTTAGACAAGGATCTTTTCGATCCCTTTCTCCTTGCCGCCTATTATAGCTACAATGCATAGGTTAAACAATGATCTATATGATCCCCTTGTTTTTTAATTTTTCAGCTTCATTCCCATGGCCTTGTGTATGAAAAAAACCAATGTGATCTTCACCCACACATACACATACATTGCCAAGTCGTTCTTCATTGTTTCCACCACAGAGAAACACTTTCTTTTTTGGGTAAACTCACCCCAAAACGATTAAATGTCCTTGAGTCTTATTACAATCACCGTTCGTGACGGTCGGTTCACTCCCGCTCTCCGCCGTCTGTGGAGATGCGTTTATAAGGAGTCGTTTGTGAAGTGCTGGTTGACTTGATAGCTCGTCTCAAATTTAAAGCTATAGTGGAAACTAAAGTGTTCGGAATTAAATAAACGGCAAGCGAACTTTTTCTTCTAATAATTGAATAAATTGACTGTCAGGTATCAATTAGTGAGTCCAGTGTTCTATCGTGAAATGAAATAAAATAAAAATTACTTGAGAACTGCGTGCGTTTTACTTCCTTCTCCTGTGTGTGACGTTTCCCCTTGATAAACAATGGAGTGTTTGTGGGGACGGGGTAGAACTCTCACCCGTGCGGCGTCACGATCTCGTACCCCCACAGCCATTATAGATCTTAGGTAAGCACTTTCTAAACGGCTTAATAATTTGTCACCTGAGTTCGTGAAATAAGGAAGATATGTGAGAGAGGCCGCTAAAACTGCTAAAACAATGACATCTGCTACCGCCACAACAACAACGCCCTTAATAAAAAAAAAAGCTTCGATGAACAGTATACATCTCTCGTTTTGGTGCAGATGAAACAGTATGGAAAGTCCTTTACGGGCGGATTTATGATGAACAACAGTGAAGAAAGTCACAACACTTTTTTTTTCATGATACGCGTGTTAAGTGTATCAGTAACGACGTGGATAAAGATGTTGTACATGAGGTCATTGATGCACTTAATCCAAAAAACACCAACCGATTCTGAACCCGGGTAACCCCCAGAGCGATAATGCAATTAATTGCCCCATATTTCGTCACAATCCATAAAGCATAAAAAATATGTTCATACTCTTAACTTTTATTATTATGTATAGTATTGAGAAAAATATCCGATAAAAGTATTATTTAGAGTGCAAACAACCTGCGTATAGATTTGAACAGAAAATGTGAAAGTATTGCCAAAGAATAAATAATTTTTAAGAATATGTTCAAATTCGATTGTGGCTCCGACACTATTTTCGAACAACTAGAAATCGATTTTTGGCTTGTGCATTAAAAACAATTTATTTGTCGGTGAATCAAAAATAAATAGGAGTTCCAGAGAAGTGTTAGTGATGCTGTTGGGGAACTGACATTAAAAACAGCACACAATTTGGAAGAAGTTATTAACTGCAAATACGAATTGAGTATGAACATAAGTGTAATCCGCTGTTGGTGATTTTATTACTGGTATGCGTTTCATAGCGTAACTATGTACATAACCAGTTTTTATGATAACCAATGTTGATGTTTGATTGAAACCAAATCCAGGAAGAAACAAGCTATATATTGAAAACACCTCACTGGTGTTCATATAAAGAATTCCTGCAATTGAATACAGCTTGAGTACTTCAACCGCATCTCCCGCATAAAAGAGAGCATTATTTAAAATTCTGACTATTCAAAATATGATTATATTTGAAAGACAGAGGATGTGTATTTTCTCATATTGCATTCAATGTGTTTACTATCATTTGATTTGATAATAATCTGCCCCTAATCAAGATGAGCGAAATCTTCCTTACAGCCACGTTTAACGCCTGAATTTATAAATAGTCATTGACTGTTCAAATAGAGAAAGAAATAATGTATGCACTCAGAAATAAATAGAGAGAAGTTAGACGACTAAATGCACGAGTATACTTAAGTGTTCATTACCCAAAACAATACTGTTCTACTGGGTTTTTACAGGATACTAAAACAAAACAATCACGCTAAAATACACCGATAGGATATTAATTTTTCTTTTGATTGGATTACAATGAACTACAAAAACAAATAGATAGAGTAAAAAATTATAATAAAACACATCGAAAAACAAGGCGAATATTCAAGCCAATATAAACAAATATTAATTATTCTTAATACAACACTTAAGCACAACACTCGATTAAACAAAAGCATCTCAACATAAAAATGTACAAAAACAATAAAATGCTATTAATTTCAGTTATAATTTTTTTTTTTTTGTTAAATTATCTAATAATAATTAATAATAATAATAATAATAATGACAATATAAATATTAATTTAAAACGAATTTTGAAATCTTTTACTTACTGGCACTCTAAGGCAGTATGTTTACTTTCGTCCGTGCAATAAAAAAATTTCCCATTGAACAATTGTACACCAATTACAGAAAAAATAAATTGAAACAATATATACACGATTAGAATATTAACAACGTTTTTAAGTGAATTCACCACACAATCGAATACCGCTTTCAGTTTCGGTACACGTTTTATTGTTTTTAAAGGTCGTAGAACACGTAGTACGCGCAACGATTTAATCGTTGACAAATTCTGTCCAGCACTGCTACCAGACATATCGAAACCGAAGCTAACAGCGGCGCATATAACGACCACAGCATCCATAATATTCCAGAATTCTCTTAAATAGCTGCCAGGATGTAGTATAATACCTAAATCTACAATTTTTAGTAACATTTCTATTGTAAATACGCCCGTAAATGCATAGTCGAAATAATTTAAAATTTTATTTCGCGTCGAATTTTCAACGACGGGATCTTCGGCGGCCAACGCTATCGAGGACAATGAGATGACGACCATAATAAAAAAATCAAAATAAGGCAGATTCACTACCCAATGGGCTCCGCGACGAATGCTGTGTTGTATTAATTATTGTCAATAAATCAGTTCGATGTTTTATATTTTTGAATTGTTGGTGTGTTGCGTCATATTATCGTAGGTGCATCCCAAAAAATATGAAGAAAAAAAGAAATAAAATGATGAATTTCTTTACCAATGAACTTTAAATAAAAATGATAGCTTTTAATTAAATTCATGAGAAAATTAAAGAAATATTTACGGGTTTGTCGGTGATAAAATAAACATCGATGAATAGGGCAACATTGGCTTTGGACCGTCTGTAACTTCTTCTTCGTCTTCCTTTTTCTCTTCCTCTTTCTTTTTACTTTTACTACTACTACTTGCTGCAGTTGCTGATCCTTCAATATGAACACCATCACCCTGCAGCGCTTCCATCTCCTTTTCCAGCTCCTGTAATTGTTTCTCTTTGTCCTCTTCGACTTGCTCCTCTTCGGCAGCTGTTAATTCTTGAGCATTCGCCAAATTGTCCACGGCGATAGCCAAGAACACATTCAGCAGTGTGTAATTACCAAACAGGACCAAAACAATAAAGTATCTGTGCGATGATCGTGGCATACAATATTGGATGCACAAAGAAATATAAAAATAAATAATAATCTCTGCATTAAAACCAAAATTAAATTATAAATTCGTTGATATTTTTTTCCTAAATTATCTTATAAGTATACATTTATTTATTAATTTTTTAAATGTTAGGACTGTATGTGGTAATCTAAATATAGTCGTTAATAAATTAAAGACAAATAGACATGTTGTGTGATGTGACAAGATACAAGTGAATGTGCAAGTTTAATGAAAAGTGTTGTTGACAATTGGGTAAAAACGAAGAAAAATAAATATATATATATACATGAAGACGATTCAATTGGAGGTTACAACTTCAACTTGTCGCTACTATCAACATATAGCGATTACTGCTGGTATATTGATAATATGTAGTTACGAAAGCAAATACATATGCCGGAAAATTGTGACAGCTGAAACTATTATAATTTATTTCAACATTCTTATTGGAATCGACTAACTGATCTGACAAGCTACAACTACAACATGTCCTTAATTATTTATACCTGCACATCGGATATGAACGTTCCAAACGGGTTCTTTTCCATCGATCTGATTGGCGGCACAAAAGGAACCACCTTTCCATAAGTTTCTCTTTTTGTTGCAAATTGTATCTCATACCATGATGACTTCACGTTTATGAAGTGAATAGGATGAGAATGGACCCAAACGAGCAAGAATATTGGTAAGAAAAGGTCAATACAATATAATATGTCAGTGTTTTCGATAAAAAAGAACTGACTGTTGTTCAACTCGAATAAGTGTTACGTTATCGAATCCCATTATTTATTAAATATAGGGTTTTCCAATAGAGACTTGACAACTTTTTTTCGTTAGTAAATTTTTATAATTTGCAGACGTTGTTCGTTCGTGTACTTAATCATGATGAATATGTTGAGTTTACTGAATAAATTGACAGTGACAGTTCGATGATTAGTGAAAGGGTGCGTTCACAAATTAAATTCACAGTTGTCAAGTCCGTATATAAACCCGTTATTACACTTATGGTTGGTGGTTTAGTTAATTAATCCTTCGAATAATGAATACATAATTATGCTATAATCAGGCAAACCGCATTCTCTGTCTTCTTCACATTGAGATGATTGAGATTGGGCCCTTCCAAATGCAGAATTTTTGTATTTTTGTGTTATACCAGCATGTCACGAAATAGAGCAGAAATAGAAACAGAATTGGAGGAAATGTAAGACCCTTGAAGGACATCGTAATTAATAAGAAATACACACTCTGCCAACAACAAGCCGATTTTTTAGAAAACTTTTCATCGAATAAAAAAGTTGTTAGGAAAATTCATCTAAAATAAACTTATTTAATAAGACTCTGTGCCATACGCGGTCATAAGCCATAGAGATATCCAATGCTCTTAGTCATCCATGTTTTTTTTTTTTGCTGATTTCGAGACGTTATTTGGGAATCTGAGAGATCCTTGATATATAATTAAATCGGACTTCATAACTTTTTCAATCGCCTCGAATAGTAAACCATTAGTTGGTAATTATACGATTAACCTACGTCACCTGCGACCTTCGCAAAATGGCTGAATATCAAGACGAACTAACGAATAAATTTAGCATTCTAGAGAATGGGAGCAGTGGGGACGAGGAAGGCAATAGCGTGGACACTAAATGCGCATCGATCAGAGACACAATCAAACAAACAGCCTAAAAGGTATTAAGATTTAAGAAAACAATTAAGTAAAAATCTTGGTTTGACGATGAATGCAGGGCGATGATCGAAGAACGTAAACGACTTAGAGTGATCCACTTAGAAAGATAAGATGAAATCAACGCAGAAAGATACGCGACAATTCGGAAAGATAATGAGGCTTTTGAAACGCAAAAAACGCGAATGGGAGAAGACTCGGATCAAAAAAATCCAAGAAAATTCCAGAGCAAAGAACATCAGAGGTATGTATGCCGCCATAAATTCAATTAGAAATGGCTACCGAGGGAGAGCCAAAATAATTCGAGACAGAAACGGTTGTGTGGTCACAGAAACAAGCAATATCATGACAAGATGGAAGCTGTACTTTCAAAACCTGCTCAATGTGCGCACCCATCAACCACAAATAAACGTACCAGACGTAAATACAGCCGAGCCTCAGGGCCCTCTTTGAACGAAGTTGTAGACGCAATAAATCGATTGAAAACCAACAAGGCTCCCGAAGTCGATTGCATACCGACAGAGCTTGTGAAAAATGGAGCGGGGGGGGGGGGGGGGCGCAACCGCTCGAAAGATCCACCAACTCATTAAAACAATATGGGATAAGGAAGTCACTCCGGAATAATGGAAAACCTTAATAGTCGTCCCATTTTCAAAGCTGACTGTAAAAACTACAGAGGAATACCGTTGCTCCCAACCACATACAAAATACCAACAAATGTCATACATCATACAAGAATCACACCGTACGCAGAAGAAATACTGGGAGACTACCAATGCGGATTCCGTAGGAACCGGTCAACAAGCGACCAAATGTTCACAATAAGGCAACTGCTGGAAAAGTAGTGGGAATACGGAGAGACGGTTCACCAACTGTTCGTAGACTTCAAAAAAGACTACGACTCAGTCGCAAGGCAAAGACTCTATCATATTGTGGTTGAGCTGGGAATCCCGAATAAATATGCCCCCCTCATTCAAATTTGCACAAACGAAAACAAAGGGTGAGTTAGAATAGAAAACCACGTCTCAGAACCGTTTGAAATCCGGGACGGACTAAAACAGGGCGATGGCGTCTCACCATGTCTCTTTGATCTTGTCCTCTAGTATGTCATCAGAAAGGTACAAGGCGACAACATGGCCGGATCATCCCTGAAAGGGGTCACACAAGTACACCATATGCGGATGACATCGCCGTTCTGGGCGATAATCTAGAAACTGTAAGTAAAAACTGTGAAATCACCATGCAAGCGGCAGAAGAGGTGAGCCTAGAAATAACTGAAGACAAAACAAAATACATGATTACGACCCGAGCAGGTGGACCTCAGGGAACACATATAAACGTCAGAGGCAAGATATTTGAAAAAGTTAAAGAATTTAAATACCTGGGAACGATACTGACGTCCAATAACGAAATGTCGAGGAAATTAATAAAAAACGGCATTCCGGCAACGCTAGTTGCCACGCAGTCAATAAACTGACGTCAGGTAACATAAAGCTCCGTGTCTATAGAACCATAATCATGCCGATTGTTCTATATGGATGCGAAACATGGGGTCTCACAAAACGGGAAGAAAACAAATTACCCGTATTCGAGAATAAAGTCCTAAGGGGTATCTTTGGCGTCAAATATGACGAGGAGGCAGGACAATGGAGGAAACTCCACAATCAGGAATTGGAAGAGCTACACGACAAACCTACAATAGTGAGAGTTTTCAAGTCGCGAAGATTAAGATGGGTCAGACCCGTGGCGCGAATGGGCAACAATAGGACCGCGCATAGAATTCTTGACGGTAAGCCAACGGGTAAGAGACCGTCAGGGCGGCCGCGACGGAGATGGAATGACAATGTTAGGTTGGACCCCGAGGAGATCGGATCGGATGGTCGGACGTGGAAGGAGAGCGCATGGGACAGGGACCACTGGCGGAGTCGAGTCGGTGAGGTCATGAACTTTCGGGTTCCTGCAGGCCAATACATAGTAATAGTAGTTGGGAAGTGATGTCGCATCGACCATATTACCCTAAACTTGCACCAACCGATTACCATTTACTTCAGTAAAACACTGTGGCTACGAACCCCACCAAATTACCTAAAGAACATAATACCTTTTAAGGGAGGAGATTGTTTATTTTAGAATTTACGGGCAAGAATTAGCCGTCGGGATTCGAGGAGCAATAGTCGACAAATAATCGAGGAAGTGTCGTCCGGGAGAGAAGCTCGTTTATTAATACGAAAAACTAGAATTGTGAAATTAGATCATTTACAATTTTTATGTTGTGACAACTTTCGCCCGTAATTTATTCTACCTTAATTGTGTTGCTTAATTAACAATCGGAAGGAGAGAAACAAGTCTATTTTTATTCATTTTAGTTTTTGACAGAAACACATTTGAAAACCGCCAAAATTTCTTTAATGGTAGAACTTTTAACAAGAACGTAACTTTCTGTGAAATCGTACTCGGTTCAAATTTTTGCCAGTAAAATCTAGAAATTGTGTGAGCGTGGAATCGTGAGGAATCGTGAGGAATACGAAAAGAGGGCAAAGGGTAACCGATCAGAGTCGAAAATATCTCATCGATTAAAGTTCATTCACTGTATAAAAAAACGTGTTTTATTTATGTGAAAAAATCAGAAATTACTTTCTGGCCAAACCGAATACTAGACAGGATTTCTAAGATCTGAGAAAGAGTGTCTGTGGAAAAGGTATTCGGACAGGTTTACAAAGAACCGACGACAGTTCCAGGACACTTTTTTTAAGGAGCTTAGATGGTGTTCCGTTCGAACGGTTGCTTTCTTGCAGACCAGTTCACGGAAAATGCATTGAACTGGATCTGGATGAAACTTCACATTGGCGATTTTACTGGCGTGACGACGTATGGCTGTAACACTAGAACTACTAAGGGGTCAAAATGACTTGTTTGGAATTTGTAATTCGGCACAGTGATCTACAATAGAAATTATGACAATTTCGAGGAAATACTTGACGTACATTAATTAGATTCTTATTTTTCCTAGTTTTATCACAATTATGCGATTCGCTTGGGTTATACACAAACTGAATACCGAAGTTGCTAGTAGTCTACTGACTTTTTCAAACTACAATATCAAAAATATCTCCCTAGTACTCGTACTGCATGGTATATCACACCTAAACATTTTAGTAGCTGCTTCCAATTTAATGTCGAACCTTAGTTGTTACCTCCAATTGAATTAATGTCCATGTTGAACTAAAAAGGAAGTAGGACAAAACAGTTTTTAGTATCGAAGACCTAAATATGATACGCTTTGTATTTTCTTTAGGTTTTCAAAACGATCTCTTCTTGTTCGAATAACGTTAGGCTGCCGTGTTCTCGTCGAATTGTTGTTGAATATTTTTACAGTTTTCTAATATCGCAGTAGTTTCCTGAGAACTCGAGAAAATCCATCACCTAATTTCATTAGATGAAATTATTGTTTTATTATTTTCTTTTTTACTTGTGTTTTTATTTTACAATGTTCTATATGATTCTAGTCTTTATTTAGATTTGTTCGTGTCCCTTCTTTTCTATTTTTTTGTGTTGTTTTTGTTTTAGAGATTTGAAAATCATCACCGGGAACAAAAACATAAAAAGACAATCAAGTGTAGGCATAACTGAAACTACTTCTGTGTAATTATTTTTTGTTGTATGGTCTTATTTCTAGGAAAATAATGCTAAGGCTCTTTATGAATAAGGTAGTTATAAAAAGAAACTTAATTTTAACACCCATGTTAAGATGGTTCGTCACCAAACATGATAGTCTTGAGTACAAAAATTAAAAGATCGACTTAGGGTTAATTATCAGAGATATTGTGGCGATTCCAACAGACACGACACACCACATAAACATGTGACAATGATGAAGAATACAGCACGCAAATAAGGAAATCGACGAAATAAATCATCGTAGCAATCTCACACATTAAATAGTAGCGAGAAAAAATACATCATCATTTACAAGCGGTCGTGCTCTATATTTGAGACTTCGGTACAATATCATATTCTTTACTGCGTCCCAAATTGCGTCAATGTAACTAACGTATTACGCTTCAATGGCTGAGTTGGTAAGGAGGTTGTGACTTGCGTTTGATTGTCCAAACCTACGTTCAACTGACGACTCTTGCTATTGTGTAGTTCGGCACAATTACTGAATGGTCGGTAGCGTGCCTAAGCCCGCGAAATGCCACCCCATTAAGCTATAGGCTTCTTGAAATGGTTGGGAGAAATCCTTGACCATCTTTAGAAGCCTTGCTGATGTGACCGGTCAACACAAAAAAAGCATCTCAGTCATCTGACTCAGCGCTATAGGTTCGCCTTTTGTGGGGAAGTGAAATAAAAAAAACTTCGTTTACATTCTACGCATGCTTCTGAAATATATTAGCATCATATGACCACAGATTGGATTTAAGGGTTGTGGTACCCTCGAATAAAAGGCTATCGTAAGACGAAGGACAAGAGGTTAGTTAGTTGGTCTTAAGAGCCTAAAGATTGTAATGACGATGAAACGTATAACCACGTAAAGGGTTTGTCGCTAGTGCAGTTCGGCTGAGGAATGATTATCTCTATTGGGAAGTTATTTATAATTGACCGTGTTCGAGTGAAAATACTTGAGGGCAAACTATAGGGTTTTCCAATAGAGACTTGATAACTTTTTTTCGGTAGTAAATTTTTGTAATTTGCAGACGTTGTTAGTTCGTGTACTTAACCAGCATGAAAATGTTGAGTTTACTGAATTAATTGACAGTGACAGTTCAATGATTAGTGAAAGGGTGCGTTCACAAATTAAATTCAAAGTTGTCAAGTCCGTATTGTATAACCCTATACAATATTAAATGCACTTCCAGATTTCACGTGAGCAATGGTCGTTATAGTACTATAATTTGCACACGTTGTTAGTTCGTGTACTTAACCAGCATGAAAATGTTGAGTTTACTGAATAAATTGACAGTGGCAGTTCAATGATTAGTGAAAGGGTGCGTTCACAAATTAAATTCAAAGTTGTCAAGTCCGTATTGTATAACCCTATACAATATTAAATGCACTTCCAGATTTCACGTGAGCAATGGTCGTTATAGTACTATAATATCAAGACAGGCAGGAAATGTTCCACATGTAATCTGTAAAAAGATCTCCAGTTAGCTCCACTAACTGCTTTTTATTCTAGCAACATGTATTGCTTTTTTTATTTTACTTCTCTCGGGAAAGGCGTACTGCGCTGTGTCGGCGCCCTGAAATGAGATTTTTTTCTGGACCGGTTTATCAACCAAGGTCAGAAAAATGGTCAACGGTTTCTCACAACCACTCCATGGGCCTTATAGCTTGGGGTCGAAGTTCACAGGGCGGCTGGACTTCGGGACCCAAACTGCCTTACAGTGATTGTGCGATATTGCACAATACAAAAAGTCGTCAGTTCAAGCAGTGTTTGGACAATCAATACCATGACACAACCTCCTTACCAACTCAGTCATTGAGGCATTGATGCACTGCTTTTATGCACGTCACCAAATATGGGAATCGAATTCTAGTTTTGGAAGAACATATTATACCGCTCTGGATTAATCATAACCACTAAAAAATGACTTGCATATCTTAGGAATTTTTTCCAGCTTCAAATATACGGGGCTAGGCTGTAAAGTAAACACATGTGCTTACAAAGCACGAATGAAATCATCTTCAGAAGCGCGCCTAGCGGCAAACGAAAGTAACATCCCCACTTAATACAGTCGGCAATGAACTCGCGGCTTCGCAATCCTTGCTTAGTCAGCTGAAGGGTGCTATTTCAGCCATGCAGAGAAATGGAATCAACACCAACTCTCCTCCACGTTGTGAAACATATATGACGAACTAGATGACGCGGGCCCATCCCTGCCCCGCCCTAGAGCATTGCCCCCTAACCCCACACCCACCGCCAACCCCACCCCCTAAACCTACAACCTCCCGCCTGTCGTTTCTGCAACACACATCTATCATTCATTTTTGCTCGGCATGGACTCCCTCAGAATGGCAAGCCCGTAGCATCAAGCTCGATTCTTCCAACCAAGCAGTTACCTCATATCTGTTGAAAGGCCCACCCAAATCTGCGAACACAGATAGGATTTTTGAATTCTTTCTAAATAATTACAAGAATGTCACTTGCTTCCCACCTCGAAAATGAAATCTGGTTTCCGTATTGTCCTACCCTCCAAATATAACTGGATTTTCCGTTCGAATATCGACGCCCACTTAAAGATTGGTAAAATGACACTATCCAAATGCGATTCCACACCCCATGAGCCTACTCAAAAACTGCCACTATACCCAAATCCATATTCGTCAATAATAACCGTACTCTCCATACCAAACCCGTCCACACGGCTACTACCCTTCTTAAGCCCTCCAGTACACCCCACTTACCAATTTTAACTCACTATAAAATTTCAAGGCTATGCACTCTTCGCGTGCGAGGCAAATTTAAGAACATAAGCCTCATAAACGTTCACGGACCTACAGACGTCTCCTGACGACGAAAAAGAAGAATACTATGAGAACGTCGAACGGGCCCTCAATGCCTGCCCAAGATACGATGTGAAAATCGTTCTTGGGGACTTGAATGCGAAAATAGGTCGGGAGCCGGTTTTCAGGCACTACGCAGGTTCCCATAATTTGCATGAGAACACTAATGACTATGGACTACGAGTCATCGAATTGGCAGCATCGAAAAACTTGGTCGTTGCGAGTACCAGGTTTCCGCGTAAAGATATCCACAAAGCCACCTGGGTATCACCTGATGGAGCCACTCGCAACCAAATTGACGACGTGCTGATAGATCGCCGCCACTCTTCGAGCGTGATGACGGTACGAACGTACCGAGGTGCCAACGTCGACTCGGATCACTATCTTGTTGGTACAGTTTTCCGAGCGCGGATTGCCTTACGGAGACGTATTGCATCCGCGGATCAGGTTCGAATCAACACGGCTGCCTTACGCAATGAGAACACCAGCAACACCTTTGGTCATGCGTTAAGACTCGCCCTCAAAGAGCTCGACGGAGGGAGAGTAAGTCCTGGGTCCAGAATGCCGAGCGTAGAAGAGAAATGGACACGCCTTAAGAATACTGTCATTAGTACTGCCAACTCCATCTTAGGCAGTAGTCGTAGAGATCGGAACAATTGGTTTGATGATGAGTGCAAACCAGCGACTGAACGTAATAATGCTGCATACCGCGCAATGTAGCAGTCTCATAGGACGCGGGTACGCGAGGAGAAGTACAAAGAGCTCAGAAGATCTGAAAAAGACTTCACAGACAAAAGAAAAGTGCCTGGGAAAAAAACCTTGTCTGTGAAATAGAGAAAAGTAGAGAGCGAGGTCCGCACCAGGCGCGGAAGTTCTACCAAATAATCCGCAGTATGACGCGGTACACACCACGCTGCACTTACTGTAAGGATAAAGAGGGTAATCTGATCACTGATCCTGAAGGCATTCTGGAGCGATGGGAAGTGCACTTCAATGAATTGCTAAATGGTCAGCTCACAGAAGAATTGGAAGCTCCACCAATGCAAGCCCAAGACCAAATGCTGCCGCCATCAAGCATTAAGGAAACATTAAAAGCCATTAGACAGCTAAAATCAAATAAAGCCCCTGGAGCTGATGGCATACCAGCTGAGCTGATCAAACAAGGAGGGACAGCGTTACATCACGCAATTCACGAGATCGTGGTGCACGTATGGGAGGAAAAAGGGATGCCGGAAGATTGGCGTCGTGGTATAATTTGCCCCATACATAAGAAAGGAGATATCACACTGTGCAGCAACTATAGGGGCATAACATTGCTGAGTACCGCCTATAAGATACTCTCCACTATCCTACAAGACCGGATATCCCCATACGCTAAAGCCATCATTGGTCAATATCAGTGTGGCTTCATCCCAGGCAAATCAGCAATTGATCAGATATTCACCCTTAGGCAGGCGATGGAAAAATGTCAGGAATTTAAGATTCCACTATATCATCTGTTTATAGACTTCAAGGCCGCCTACGACAGCATAGCCAGGGTAGAACTATATAATGCCATGAGAGAATTCGGCATTCCAAATAAATGGATACGACTTTGTAGGTTGACCATGACCAACGTAACTAGTCAAGTAAAAGTAGCGGGATTGCTGTCCAAACCAATAAACATCTATAATGGACTCCGACAGGGGGACGGTCTGGCCTGCCTCCTCTTCAACCTAGCGTTGGAGAAAGCAATCCGTGACTCTGGCGTTACAACAAGAGGGACTATTGTCACCAAGTCCAGCCAGATACTTGCCTACGCAGATGACATCGACATCATCGGTAGAACCGAATCGGCGGTACAGGAATCCTTCACCCAGATCGAGCAGGCGGCACAAAAACTGGGACTGCACATTAATGAGAGAAAAACCAAGTACATGGTGGCAACTTCTGCAAAGAGAAGACCTAATCAGGGTAGTGGAGCACGAATTTGAAGTAGTGCAATCCTTTAACTACCTTGGGTCAATAGTATCAGCCGATAACAATATGGAAGAAGAAATACGCGAACGGCTGATTAAATCCAACAAAACCTACTATGGTCTATCAAGGCTTTTTAAATCCCGAAATTTATCCAGGACATCCAAGCTACTACTGTACAAGACCATGGTCTTACCAGTACTCATGTATGGATCCGAGACATGGGTGCTTAATAAAAGGCACTCTGAACTCTTGGCCGCATTCAAGAGAAAGGTCTTAAGGAGAATTGTTGGCCCCGTATGTGAGGGAGGACGATTCCGGAGACGCTACAACCATAAGTTGTACGCAATCTACCTTGAAGCTAATATTGTAAGAAAAATCAAGCTCGGTAGACTCCGGTGGGCGGGACACCTAGCTCGAATGAGCGCAGAGGAGCCTGCCCGGAAAGTCCTTTGTGGCAGGATGTATGGAAGGAAACAGCGCGGCAGACCTTGTCTGCGATGGAGGGATGGCGTAGACCAGGACGCCCAGAGCCTGGGAGTGCTAAACTGGATGACATCGGCTCGAAATCGGGACCGGTGGAGAGATTTGTTAAATAAGGCCAAGACCGGATCCCGGTTGTAGTGCCGATGATGATGATAAAATTTCAACACAAGCCAAACTATAATCACACCTCTTTGCGGGGCGGCTTGTCGCTATAGGTTCGCCTCTCCCGAGAGAAGTACACTCCCAATCACTAGGATGAGGCCACACTTGCAATTGATTTTTGCTCTTTATGCTTATTGGACATTTTGTACGCGGAAACATATACTACCTGTGAATATGTACATTTCTTCCCAAAAGAAATTCATAAAATTAATGGGTAATTAAGAAACAACCTTTGGAATTTGCCAAGATCAAATAATAAACTACTTAAAAAGGGTATAAAAAAGTGCGTCACTTGGATGAGGCTATAGCGTTTGAAATAATAGTGAAGAAGAACGTGTGATTCGAACTGACGCTATGACAGTTTGAATCACCAAAAATTGTACCTAAGCGTTACCCATCAGGCTACTGACCGATTTTAGGATTTGATTTTTAAACTCGATTATACTCGACTGATGTGAATTGTTATGTTATCGCTAGATATACGGCTCTGATGTGTTTTCTTATTCGATTTTCGTTCGGTATTCTTCACTATTTTGCTTGTGAATTGTGTGTATCTGTTAGAGATGCCACAATGCCATTGCGAATATATCATTACAGGAGTGCACATGAGCGAGTTTTTTTAAAACTTTTGATGCTTTCAAGGATTTAGGACTCTCAGGCCGAGAAATATGAAGGAGGCTTAACAGCGGTAAGACAGTTGTAAACAGTTATCTTGCGGATCCACAAAAATATGGGCAAAATCAAAAAGGACCCATGTATGAAGCAACAACATCACGAGAAAAGCGGTTGATTCTACGGCTTGCCTTCAATTCTACTTTACCAGCGACTAAAGTAAGGGCCGAAAGCGGAGTATCAGCTGGCATAGCAGCGGTCCGAAGGATAATAAAAAAAAGTGATACTATCAAGAGAAAAAAATTGAAAAAGAAACCTGTTTTGAGGCAAGTACACATGGCGCACGAATGAATTTTGTGAGAACATGTCGCTTGGACCAATGAATGGAAACGCGTCGTCTTTTCGGAAGAATAAAAGCTTAACCTTGTCGGCCCCGATGGTTTCAACTTTTATTTCCATGATCTGAGAAAGGAGGAGCTTATTTTGGCAAGACAACGCAGACGTACATCAGGTGTCAGGGTGTGGTGAGCTATTACCTACTATGGCGCAATCGAGTTGGAGTTTTTGTCCACAAAAATGAACGGAAACAACTACAAATGTTTGCTGGAACGGTCATTTCCAAAAATTAAAAACATGTTCGGCCCCCTGTCTTGAATTTTCCAACAAGATAATGCCCCATCCACATTTCCAGGGTTGTTAGAAGTTGCATTTAATCAGAAAACGTGGAACTTTTTCTATGACCGCCCTATTCGCAGAACTTAAACACAATCGAAAACGTTTGGTCATGGCTATCTCGTAAAGTTTATGAAGGCGGCAGACAATTTGAAGACAAAGACACCTTTATCGAAGCATTTCGTGATTCCCGCGACCAAATTTACCCAGACTATTTAAAAAAAACTCCTTGGTAGTATAGTGGTTAGTATACCCGCCTGTCACGCGGTAGAGCGGGGTTCGATTCCCCATCCGGGAGCGTCTGGCGCAAGACTAATGACCTTGCCCGGAAAAAAACAAATCATTATGGAAAATTTAACAAGCCTTAGGACTTGCTAAATAAGGCCAAGACCGGTTCCCGGTTGTAGTACCGATGATGGTGATGATTAAAAAAAAACTCTGTGA
Source organism: Microdon myrmicae (assembly GCA_963931805.1). Classification (NCBI taxonomy): domain Eukaryota; kingdom Metazoa; phylum Arthropoda; class Insecta; order Diptera; family Syrphidae; genus Microdon; species Microdon myrmicae. Next base: position 49,289,770 of record OZ007501.1, read on the forward strand.
TTCTATTCCAAATCGTCTTATAGAGGTCATATCCAAAAACGGTGGGCATACTCATTATTAATGTAGAAAAACGTTATAAATAAATGTTTTAAAACCATAAAATGTAAACATTTCATTAATTTTTTCCTTCTTTTCTAAAATTTTTAAAAAACCTAGTGACGCGCTTTTTATACCCTTTTAAGTAGTTTATTATTTGATTTTGAGAAATGCCAATGATCGTTTCTTAATTACCCTTTAATTTCATGAAATTCTTTTAGGAAAATCCGTACATATTCACAGGTAGTATATGTTTCCGAGTACAAAATTTCCAAGAAGCATAAAGAGCGAAAATCAATTGCAAAATTTGTGGCCTCACCCTTGTGATTGGGAGTGTATATTAAAAAAATAAAGAAAAAAAAAAGATTCCAATCAATCGCCCACTCCGTCATCTTGTAAGCCTCTCCATACTCTCTCTCTAACCTTCTACTATCAAAATGTTAAAGGACTTCGTTCTAAAACCCAATTAATCCTGCAAAAAACCCATTCCCTCCCTTTCCACATATTTGCTCTTACCGAAACTAACCTTACCGCAAGTATCAAAAGTCAAGAACTGTCCTTTCCTCGTTTAACGTGTTTCGTGATGACGATATTCATCGATCTTGTTCTGACTCACCCTGCGGCGATGTGCTCTTAGCTATCCACAATACATTTGCCTCAACTTTTATTGCTATCTCTTCTTATCCCAAACTCGATTATGTCTCAATAAAAACGAATTTCTCCCTGAAATCTTTATTTATATTTTTTTATATTATATTTCTGTTTGTACTTAGCCAAATGTATGAGAGTTCTGGCCTCACCAAATTTAACTTACAGTGCGCATTTTGCGGGAGCGAATTCAGTTCTCACTGCGAATTCACTTTTATGTCTTCTATAGCCTGAAAACGGCCTCGGCTCACTAATTTGAGTTTTGGAAAGAGAAAAAAGTCAGCCGGAGCCATATCATGTGAATACGGTGGTTGTTGTACCAATTGGTGCATCTACGTCGCACCAGCTGAGATGTAGACAGATTGACTCTCTGAATCAGGATCTAGATAAAATCCTGCAGTGGGGAAAGGCCAATCTTGTCGACTTCAACGCAACGAAGACCCAGTATACAACATTCACAAAGAAAACTGGACCATCGGTTCCACAGCTGATGATGAGTGGCCGGGCCTTCGAGGCTGTGGAAAGTTTGAAATTGCTCGGCGTCACGGTCTGTGGGAATGTATAATGGCATAAACACGTATCGGGTATCGCCAGATCAGCCTCAGGAAAACTGAGTTATCTTTTTAGAGCCAAGAAATACTTTACTCCGGCCCAACTTCTTCTCCTATATAAATCTCAAATTAGACCCGCGCTCGAATATTGCTCTCATGTTTGGAGCTCGGCTCCTAAACATACCCTCGACCTACTTGAGAGCGTACAAAGACGAGCGATCCGCCTGATCGGGGACTCGGTGCTGACGTCGGGACTACAGTCGCTATCACATCGAAGGCGCGTGGCCGACCTCTGTCTGTTTTACAGATATTATCACGGGTGCTGTTCCTCGGAGATTCTTGGCATTGTTCCGCGCAATTCGGTTTATATGCGCTCCACAAGACAATCCGCCGGATCGCACCCGTTTGGGGTTCATCTCCCGACGGCGCGAACATCCCTGTATCAGAACTCGTTCCGTTACAGAGCGGGGAGGCTGTGGAACTCCCTTCCCACGCGAGTGTTCCCAGAGCGTTACAACCTGCAACTGTTCAAAAAGAACTGCAACAGTTATTTGATGGCATCTCGGGGCGTCCACTCGACGCTATAGGTTCGCGTTTCCCGAGAGAAGTCTAATAAAAAAAAAAAAAAAAAAAAACAACTTAGTGACAAAAATAATGTTGATAATCCCTTTAAGTGGGGTTTTAAATTATCAATTCCCGGTACTTTTTTTTGACAGAATAAATTATCCCCAACATTAAAAGAGTTGAGTAAATCCCACCTTTTGAAAATGAAACCCAAGGAGTTTGGTAAAACAGAGAAGACAGATTTAAATCTATTCAGAATGACAGTTTCTTATTATTCAACATTTCGTTGACTTCATAAAATGTTGACAATAAAACAGGCTGGTAAATGTCCTTGAGATATTCATTTCGGTAAGGAAGGGGGATAGGAGCGAACATACAGGGCAAAGTTATTGATTGCTTTCAACCCGGCGAAGGCCAGGACGACCCTTGTCCCTGTTCAATCCAAGTTGACATGCAGTCTCCACGTGACACCCCTGGATAGCTACTTTAGCACCCGCCAAGTAATGAACCAATGCATGCAGCTACATGCTGAAAAAGGTTGGCGCAAGGCTTAACCTTGGCCGTAAAAATATTTTGGAAAATTTAACAAGCCTCGCATATGGACCGGATATCAAACTTTTTGGAAAACGAATCAGTACTGATGATGAAAAAGAGATATTTAGGATAACATCGACTAAATATGTTGTATCCTGAGAAACGTTGGCGCAAGGCTAATAACCTTGCGCGTGAAAACGCATTATTATGGCAAATTTAACAAGCCTCGGCTATGGACCGGATACACGACGACGACCACGGAAACGAAAATAGCTAAACGATTTAAGAAATTTTTCAAGGAACGTCCGCTCACTATACAGAATTTGAGCTGCACAGGCGCTAGCCGATGCCCAGACCGAATATAAGGCTGACATAACAGCATTACAAGAAATAAGATGGACGGGGAGTGGTGTTATTCAAAGAAACGATTATGACATTCATTATAGCTCTCATGGAAAACACCATGTGCTCGGGGTAGACTTTCTAGTCAGCCAAAAACTGAAGCCTGCCATAATCGGCTTTAATGCAATAAACGAAAGGCTATGCACTCTTCGCGTGCGAGACAAGTTTAAGAAATAAGCCTCATGAACGTTCACGGACCTACAGAGGAGTACCCTGACGACGAGAGAGAAGAATACTACGAGAACGTCGAAGTGGCCCTCAACGCCTGCCCAAGATACGATGCGAAAATCGTTCTTGGTGATTTGAATGCGAAAATATGTCGAGAGCCGGTACTACGCAGGTTACCATAGTTTGCATGAGAACACTAATGACTATGGACTACGAGTCATCGAACTGGTAGCATCGAAAAACTTGATCGTTGCAAGTACCAGGTTTCCGCGTAAAGATATCCACAAAGCCACCTGGGTATCACCTGATGGAGCCAGTCGCAACCAAATTGGCCACGTGTTGATAGATCGCCGCCATTCCTCGTGCCTGATGACGGTACGAACGTACCGAGGTGCCAACGTCGAGTCGGATCACTATCTTGTTGGTACTGTTTTCCGAGCGCGGATTGCCTTACGGAGACGTATTGCATCCGCGGATCAGGTTCAAATCAACACGCCTGCCTTACGCAATGACAATACCAGTAACACCTTTGGTCATCCGCTCAGACTCGCCCTCGAAGAGCTCCATGGAGGGAGAGTAAGTCCTGGGGCCAGAATGCCGAGCGTAGAAGAGAAATGGACACGCCTTAAGAATACTGTCATTAGTACTGTCCACTCCATGTTAGGCAGTAGTCGTAGAGATCGGAGTGACTCGTTTGATGATGAATGCAAACTAGCGACTGAACGTAAGAATGCTGCATACCAGGCAATGCAGCCGTCACATAGGACGCGGATACGCAAGGAGAAATACAAAGAGCTCAGAAGAACTGAAAAAAGGCTTCACAGACAAAAGAAAAGTGCCTGGGAAAAAAACCTTGTCTGTGAAATAGAGAAAAGTAGAGGGCGACCTCCGCATCAGGCGCGGAAATTCTACCAAATAATCCGCAGTATGACGCGGTACACACCACGCTACACTTACTGCAAGGATAAAGAGGGTAATCTTGTGGGGGTTCCCCATACCACATGGAGAACCAACCCACAATTTCATACCTTATTTCGACGGCTTTCAGCGATTTCTCCTAATTACCTATTCACTTGAAAAGCATGTTGCAAAAACGGACGCATAGCTGAATTCATTATTCTATGCAAGTAATGCATAATTGAATTCAGCTACCTTTCTGCCATGCGGCAACTCCAGTCCTCTAACCATGAGATTTCCACCGGAAATTCCAATCTATGAATGACGCGGTACATACCACGCTGCACTTACTGCAGGGATAAAGAGCGTAATCTGATCACCGATCCTGAAGGCATTCTCAAGCGATGGGAAGTGCACTTCAATGAATTGCTAATTGGTCAGCTCACAGAAGAATTGGAGGCTCCACCAATACAAGATCAAGACCAAATGCTGCCGCCACCAAGCATTGAGGGAACATTAAAAGCCATTAAACAGCTTAAATCAAATAAAGCCCCTGGAGCTGATCAAACAAGGAGGGACAGCGTTACATAACGCAATTCATGAGATCGTGGTGCACGTATGGGAGGAAAAAGGGATGCCGGAAGATTGGCGTCAGTGTATAATTTGCCCCATACATAAGAAGAGAGATATCGCACTGTGCAGCAACTATATGAGTATAACATTGCTGAGTACCGCCTATAAGACACTCTCTACTATCCTACAAGATCGGATAGCCCCATACGCTAAAGCCATCATTGGTCAATATCAGGGTGGCCTCATCCCAGGGAAATCAGCGATTGATCAGATATTCACCCTTAGGCAGGCGATGGAAAAATGTCAGGAATTTAAGATTCAATTATATCATCTATTTATAGACTTTAAGGCCGCCTACGGCAGCATAGCCAGGGTAGAACTATATAAGGCCATGAGAGAGTTCGGCATTCCAAACAAATTGATACGACTCTGTAGGTTGATCATGATCAACGTAACTAGTCAAGTAAAAATATTGGGATTGCTGTCCAAACCAATAAACATCTTTAATCGACTCCGACCAGGTGACGGTCTGATCTGCCTCCTCTTCAACCTGGCTTTGGTGAAAGCAATCCGTGAGTCTGGCGTCGCAACTAGAGGAACTATTATCACCAAGTCTAGCCAGATACTTGCCTACGCAGATGACATCGACGTCATCGGTAGAACCGAATAGGCTGTACAGGACTCCTTCACCCAGATCGGGCAGGCGGCACAAAAACTGGAACTGCACATTAATGAGTGGAAAACTAATTACATGGTGGCAACTTCGGCAAAGAGAGACCTAACGTTGGTCAAACTATCAGGGTAGTGGAGCACGAATTTGAAGTAGTGCAATCGTTTTACTACCTTGGATCAATAGTATCAGCCGATAAACATATGGAAGAAGAAATACGCGAACGGCTGATCAAATCCAACAAAGCCTACTATGGTCTATCAAGACTCTTGAAATCCCGAAAGTTATTCACAACATCCAAGCTACTACTGTACAAGACCATGGTCTTACCAGTACTCATGTATGGATCCGAGACCTGGGTGCTCAATAAAAGGCACTCTGAACTCTTAGCCGCGTTCAAGAGGAAGTTTTAAGGAGAAATGTTGGCCCCGTATTTGAGGAAGGACGGTTCCGGAGACGCTACAACCATGAGTTGTACGCAATCTACCTTGAAGCTAATGTTGTAAGAAAAATCAAGCTCAGTAGAGTCCGGTGGGCGAGACACCTAGCCCGAATGAGCGAAGAAGAGCCTGTGGGGTACGAAGCATTGTGCACCGGCGTACGGCTCGGATTCTCTTCGCATCCCCATCATTCACTTGATGAAAGTTCCGCAGTAAATAGTTCACCGAGGGAAAACGTCACACACAGGAGAAATAAAAACACGTCGCCAAGACACGTGGAAAAATTCCTTTTGTTTAGTTTTATAGTTATATTAATTGAAAAACATTATTGTTGGATAACTTGTTTGAATTAATAGGTTATTGTTCTGTTTCATTTTGTTATGGGATACTAAAATTTAAGGTAGCACTACGTGAAAGTTACATTATAAAGTCAATAAGGAAAACACAATCTTCGAAGACCGCCGCAAATAATATTCGACGTGGAGGTTGCAAACACTTCGACACGACCCCGAGGTATATTACGCCTCTCCGCGGCCGGCGGAGAGCGGAAGATCGCGTGACCATGATGGTCAACGGATGCAATTTGACTCAGCGATATCTTGCTCGTGCAGAGCTCACTCGCTATGGTGATAATGGTGGTATGTGTGCATGGTTCTTTCATGGATGAGAACGAACCTAGAACAAAGAAAGCGCATAAAGTGCATTCATGGGATAGGATTTCGGTAAAGCAAATAAAACCGAAATCATCGGATGCTAATGGGATCTTTGCTGGAACATGTACATCGCGGCTAAACAAAGAGACAACGATGCGATGTGGAAATGTGCTAATTGCTTTTAGCTAGGTTACTGGGAAATGGTGTTTACAGCATCGCTAGTAAGGGTAGGCATTGACTTCCTATTTGCATTTGTTTATGCTGTAGGATTCAATTGATGCCAAGAGACGCGGAATGGGTATTTGCTTTGGTCCCTTGGGTGTAAGTCGCCAGCCAATATGCATATAGGGAACATTGTTGTACACATGGCGCGGCTGGGAAAATATACGGCGCAATATTTATGGTCCCTGTCATGACGGTTACATTGTATGCAAACCGAATCATTTTGTTTACAGGAATTTGTCTGGTACCGAAGGTGCCGAACTGGTTTGGAATTCCAGATAGGTAAAGAAAGAAATCTTACGGAAAATTGTATGCGAAGAGATGCATAAAAGGTAAGTTTTCTTTACAGGGACTTTAAGATTATAGATTTGATCTATATAATCCGTGAAGCATTTACAGGTGCTAATGCTGTTGTATTACTGAAGTTAAGAACTTGGCTGAATGTTGTGGGGGTTTCACGGTAAGTAGACAGTGGGGTTTGGCGGACCCGCCGCAAGCCTGTCCGGAAAGTTCTTTGTGGCAGGATGATTGGAAGGCGACAGCGCTACAGACCGTATATCCGATGGAGGGATGACGTAGACCAGGACGACCAGAGCCTGGGAGTGCCAAACTAGATGACTTCGGCTCGAAATCGGGACCGATGGAGAGATTTGGTCAATAAGGCCAAGACCGGATTCCGGTTGTAGTGCCGATGATGATGAAGGAAGCCCATAAGATCCCCTGTAGATCTTTCACTGTGAACACCATATTAGCTGCCACTAAGGATATCGAGTTGGTTTAGAATATTTAAAAGTTGGCAATTAGTCTCTGTAACCATCGAATAGAATAAAAGTAGGTTCAATGAAAACATGGAAAAGAACAATTTCGTTTTTGAAAATTGATTGAGAATCTGTTTGCCAAATTATGCAAATAGGCATAATTGCATACGGCAAATGGAACAGCCTTTATGGCTGGTGAGCTAGCGAAGAAGCACATCTCTTGAAAACAATAAGAAGCATGTCATTTGGATCGGTAGGCTTGTGAATGTTCGACTCCTTAAGAAATTGGACAACAGTTCAAAGTTTATTAGGTGAGTACAGGCGAAGTTAGTGTGGACTAAAGATGCGATAAAATGCCCACGAGACATACAGCAAATAAATGCGTTTTCTTTGTGTTGATGATAAAACGGTCACCAAATATAAGCGATGAGAAGATGTTCGTCAGAAATGTACAGAAATTGCTAGTGTACGTAAAACAATTTCATATCCTGATCCTATTGAATTTTTTTTTTCGATTTACCTCTGTGCTGTTTAAAGCACAAACGTAATTCATTTGGGTTAAAGGCATCCCTGCACTATTTGCAGAATAAGGATCATCACACCAAGTAAATTCTGAGCAATATCTTTATAGTGTTAAGCTAAGATTAATTAATTTCTTATCACCTTATCGAGCCAAGCATTTATTCCTAAGAAATAGTAATAATTTAAGAGCCTATTTGGGATACTACTACACTTGAATTGTCGGCTGTTCAATTCCCACTACGTAATGGGAATAATAATGTTTTCATGTAATCCCGCAAAATCTTGGATTGTAACAAATTTACCGAAAATGTATACAACTCGTGAATAAAAAATTCATATTCGTGAAGTTAATCAACGGTCTACCTCAGATAAACACGTTGGCAAAGCTCATACGAGTATCTGTTGGGAAGATAAATTGAAACAAACTCTACAGAATGTACGTTCTACAAGAACAAATCAATTTTACCTGCTGAAGCGAGTATGAGTACAGATTTTAGTAAAAGAATTAAGATTATATGTAACTTTTTACTATATAAGAATCTCAATACTAAAAATTTGTGAAAGAATATGCGCAGAAAGAAGTGTCTACATTTTAATTCTTTTATATGAGAATCTGTAATCATGACCTCTTTTTCGACGGCACAATGATTGTGGACATTAATGGTTCGACGTTCAATGTTTTGATGCAAAGACTAAAAACATATTTACTTCGCTAAAACTGAATTCTGAAGGATGGTTAGTGATATATTTATCAACATACATATTCTACTAGACATGATACATGAACACAGGGTAAAGAGCTTAAAATGGATTTAATAATAATTTGAAGTTCACTAGGTACACTCATTATAGTTTACTTCGGATTGAAATTGTTTGAATGGAACATAGAAAGTTCTCCAAACTAGCGAGAAAATACAAATGTCGTCCTAACAATTATTTCTAGCATAGGCAACACGCAACAGCGTATGTGATGAATCACAGTTTCGTAGAAATTTCATGAGAGAAGTGATAAAAGATGCATCGAATAGTAGACTTTAGTAGATGAAGGATATTATACATATAGAAAGAGAGACGTTTACAAAATACAATTTACAATATAATCATGGAGTAAACTTACAGCGAATAAATCATTCCTTTCTTTGCTCCACCCTGTGATATTATACCCTGATACATGACTTCATTCCAATCCTCACCGGTTAATATTTGAAATACAGTCAAAAGAGCTATCGGGAATGTGTTGAAATTCGTTTCGGGTGTACCACCTGGCAAATTGAATTGTCCACCGAACAATTGCATGCCAAGTAATGCAAATATTAGAATGAACAAGAAGAGCAGGAACAACAATGAAATGATGGATCTCATCGAGTTCAACAGCGAAATCACAAGATTACGCAGCGATGACCAATATTTAGTCACTTTAAATATACGAAGTAAACGGAGGGCACGTAAAACGGACAAACCAAATGAGCCGCCTTTCACTTCCGACCACACCACTTCGAATATCGAACCACTAATGACGACACAATCAAAACGATTGAATGATGATTCAAAATATATCCGTGGACCCAGTGCGTACATCTTGACCCACATTTCAGTCATAAACAGACCGAGAAATGCAAATTCTGCATAATCTGTAAGTATAATTTTAAAAAACGGCATTATTTTTAACATCGATATATATAAAGTATTAAAAATTAATTTATAATACGCTTATTGTAATTGAACATATATACACAGTACAATTGATAAAAAACTAAATAATAACAGAAAAGAAGAACAAAATTATTAATGATATACTCACATAAAAATTGAGTTAACCAAGGCGGTTGGCCATAATGTTCTACAGCTACACACACAGTATTTAAAAACACCAACACTATGACGAACCAATAAAACCACTGTGTTTTTACGGTATGACGGATCCAAAACCGAAAACGTTTTTCCGCGTGCCAGAAACCTTTGCACGTTCCTTGCGATTTCGTCCGCGATTTCAGATATCCTGAAAGGACATTTTAATTAGTTTTCCAATAATTTATTGTTAACCGAAAAAACAAGAATTAACTACAATAAAAGAATTTATAGAACTATATAATATTAAACTCTATATGGTATTTCAATGCAGGCAGTAATTGCACTACAATATATGTCCAAAATCCAGGTCGCAATAAGGAATAAAGGAAGAAGAAACCACTAGACATCCTATTGCTCTTTAATCTACTACGCTTAAGTATCATCATTCTGTAGAGTCGTAAAAAGAACACATATACAGGGAGTATTAAAATAAAAGTACAAAATCGTGTTTAGGATTTGAAACTGCCCTTCAATCTGCTAGACTGATGTACAAGCAATCAGTATATAACTACATATTTGGGGTTCCATTCAAGCAGCGGTATGTATCTAATGGCACTTCTGGAGCAAAGACAACGCACCCGACCACAGAGCTTGACAAAAATAGTATTCCTATATACCGGGATCTCCCCCCGCTTGGTAGAAACCTTGACGTGGTGCGGGGGCTTAAATTACAATGAATCACTCAGGCTATGCTGACGGAAGCATATGCTTCCAGTAGGGTCACCCATGTCAGACAGGCTAGCGAGGAGTAACACACAAAGATCTACCACCCCTAATCCAGGGTGTTACGCGTCACCGTGCCCATTGGATGGTTTGCAGCCAGGGGTATACCGGCTGTATTATAACGGCGCCTCTCTGACACCGGGTCGAATCAGAGCAGTAAACAGACCTTACCACATCAAAACGGGGCTCTGATGTGGCGAACGATTTGAAACCCCAACTCTCGTGGGATCAAAAATGAATAACCAATATACAAAAAACAATCCCACGAAAAACCCGGTAGGCGTAGGTGTGATGAGCCGACACTACCATAAAGGAAAAAATCATCAAGAAAACACCGACTCGGCAAAAAGAAAACGTAAGGAAAAACGGAAAAAGAGGAATATACACGTCGGCACGTGGAATGTTCGATCGTTATATAAACCAGGCGCGATACAGATGATCGTAGAAAACGCGAAACAATATAAAATGAACATCGTCGCGCTTCAGGAAGTCCGACTCCCACACCAAGTAATCGAAACCAACGGGCTTACACTGGTGTGTGGAGGTACCGATACACATAACCTCGGAACTGGCTTCATCATAAGCAAGAAGATTACGCCCCATGTAAAAGATGGGCAATTCATTAATGACCGAATGTCGGTGCTAAAAATACAGGACCCATGGTACAATTATGTATTTATAAACGTACACGCCCCAACAGAATCTACCGACGAAGAAACGAAGGATACATTCTACGAGACCCTAGAGGAAGTATTTGATGGGATCTCATCATTCGATGTTAAATCCTCCTCGGCGGCCTCAATGCGGAAATTGGAGGGGGTAGACATCTTCCAACCAACAATAGGTAAAGAAAGCCTACATGACGTTTCAAATGATAATGGTATTCGAATTATCACGTTCGCAGCGTCAAAAGATCTGGTAGTGAAAACCACGATGTTCAAGCACAAGCAAATCCATAAAGCCACATGGATATCACCCGACGGCGTAACGCGTAACCAAATAGACCACTTCCTCATAGACAAAAGACACCACTCGAACATCCTTGACGTAAGATCATATAGAGGAGCAGATTGCGACTCCGATCACCTTCTAGTGATGGGCAAAATTAGAAGTCGGCTTGCAGCAAACCCACATGGACAGTCACGGGAGACGAGCAAAAAGTTCGAGATTGATAAACTAAAAGACCTACGGAAAAGGGCGGAATATCAAGACGAACTAATGAATAGATTTAGCATCCTAGAGAATGACAGTAGTGAGGAAGAGGAAGCCAATAGTGTGGACATTAAATGGGCATCGATCAGAGACACAATCAAACAAACAGACCAAGAGGTACTAGGAACCAAACCTTGGTTTGACGATGAGTGCAGGGCAAAGATCGAACAACGTAAACGCCTCAGAATGGTCCACTTAGAAGCATATGATGAAATCAACGCAGTAAGATCCGCGACAATTCGGAAAGAAACAACTAGACTTTTCAAAGGCAAAAAACGCGAATGGGAAAAGACTCGGATCGAAAAAATCATAGAAAATTCCAGGGCAAAGAACAGCAGAGGTATGTATGTCGGCATAAATTCAATTAGAAATGGCTACCGAGGGAGAGCCAAAATAATCCGAGACACAAACGGCTGTCTGGTGACAGAAACAAAAAATATCGTGACAAGATGGAAGCAGTATTTTGAAAATCTGCTCAATGTACGCACCCATCAACCACAAATAAACGCACCAGACGTACATACAGCCGAGCCCCAGATCCCAGAGCCCTCTTTCGACGAAGTTGTAGACGCGATAAATCGTCTGAAAAACAACAAGGCCCCCGGAACCGATTGCATACCGGCAGAGCTTGTGAAGCATGGAGGAGGGGCAACCGCTCGAAAGATCGACCAACTCATCAAAATAATATGGGACAAGGAAGTCGTTCCGGAAGAATGGAAAACCTCAATAGTCATCCCCCTTTTCAAAAAAGGCGACAGATCTGACTGCGAAAATTACAGAGGAATATCATTGCTCCCAATCACATACAAAATATTAACAAATGTCATACTGCCAAGAATCACACCATACACAGAAGAAATATTGGGAGACTACCAATGCGGATTCCGTCGGAACCGGTCAACAAGCGACCAGATGTTCACAATAAGGCAACTGCTGGAAAAGTAGTGGGAATACGGAGAGACGGTTCACCAACTGTTCGTTGACTTCAAAAAAGCCTACGACTCAGTCGCAAGGCAAAGACTCTACCATATTGTGGTTGAGCTGGGGATCCCGAAAAAATATGCTGCCCTCATTCAAATCTGCATGAACGAAAGCAAAGGGCGAGTTAGAATAGAAAACCACCTCTCAGAACCATTCGAAATCCGGGACGGACTAAAACAAGGGGATGGCCTCTCACCATGCCTTTTTAACCTTGTCCTCGAGTATGTTATCAGAAAGGTACAAGACGACAACACGACCGGATCATCCCTGAACGGGATCACACAAGTGCTCACGTATGCGGATGACATCGCCGTTCTGGGCGATAATCTCGAAACTATAAGTAAAAACTGTGAAATCATCATGCAAGCGGCAGAAGGGGTGGGCCTAGAAATAAACGAAGATAAAACGAAATACATGATGACGACGAGAGCAGGTGGACCTCAGAGAACACATATAAACGTCAGGGGCAAAATATTTGAAAATGTCAAAGAATTTAAATATCTGGGAACGATACTGACGACCAAACGACGAAACGTCAAAGGAAATTAACAAAAGACTGCATTCCGGCAACGCTAGTTGGCACGCAGCCAGTATACTATTAAAATCCAAACTGCTATCACGTAATATAAAGCTCCGTGTCTATAGAACCATAATCATGCCGATTGTTCTATACGGATGCGAAACATGGGTTCTCACAAAACGGGAAGAGAACAAATTCCGCGTACTCGAGAATAAAGTTTTAAGGGGTATATTTGGCGGTAAATATGACGAGGAGTCAGGACAATGGAGGAAACTCCACAACCACGAATTGGAAGAGCTATACCGCAAACCTACAATAGTGAGAGTAATCAAGTCGCGAAGATTAAGATGGGCCGGACACGTACCGCGAATGGGCGATGATAGGACCGTGCATAGAATCTTGACGGTAAACTAACGGGGAAGAGACCGACAGGACGGCCGCGACGGAGATGGGGGGACAATGTTAGATTGGACGTCGAGGAGATCGGATCGGATGATCGAACGTGGAAGGAGAGCGCACAGGACAGGGAACAATGGCGGAGCTGAGTCGGTGAGGTCATGAACTTCCGGGTTCCTACAGGCCAGTAAATAATAATAATAATAATAATAACAATATACCGGGATCTCATTCCCTTCAAACTCCCTCAACTCAAAAACTACTTGAAACGGTGTCACTTCGTCATATTTGATAACATGCAGAAGAGTTCAACTGACGAGCTGAAGGTACTCAAAAAGAAATCTTCCAGAAATGCTGGGTAGACTGAAAAAATGCCTCCGTCGCTTTGTAATTGCAGAACGGAACTAATTTAAAAGAACCATGATATGTATGTTACGTGCGGCTTCCGCCATCCCCATCGTTTGTTTCGTTTTAAATATAATATAATAATAGATGGTAATGTGGTGAAAAAAGACACGATCCACATGTTGAATGTACGAACGTACTTTTGTTCGATTGTGGATCGTGTGGAAGCTGGATCCCTTTTCGGAGTGGATGGAGATGGAGAGAGAGAAAGGTTTTTTAGGTGTACATAGCGGGAAAAAAGAACAGAAAGTTTGTTCCGTAAAAGGAAAGAAGAAAAAGAGTGATGATCGTTTTTTTTTTGTTTCACAGTTGAAAAAAGAAGAAGAAGAGCGCCGGTTGTTCGATGAACAAAGAAAGTAAAAAGGTTGAAATTGTGACAAAGTAAAAATAAAAATTGTAACAAGTAAAGGAATAAAATCGTACAAGTTAAAAAGCTAAATTGTAAAAGTAAAAGTTGATTGAACAAGGAGAGACAATAAATTGAGATTATTATTGAAACTTTCCTGAACGACGTGTGTTTAACAATTTGTCCGGAGAACTCGAACACTATCGAAGGTTTCCTAAGATCTGTAGATCAATTTACCAACTTGGTTTTACACCGGACCATCGAGAGGATTCATATTGGAAGCGAATTTGGAGACATCCCCAGAGGAGTTGTTTTCGTTTCGTGGAGAGACCATAATGCTTCTAGGCGGGAATAACGATAGAAATACTGGATGCCCCGCGCAGTAAAAACGGCAGGTAACCTATTTGATCAATATATACATTTCTGTGGCGGAAAACGTCACATGTACAACAACAAAAAATTCAAAGTTACAAACTACCAGTCCCATTGTGTTAAAACATCACGCACGGGTTGCTTCAGCAACACCACCGTCCACCCCAGGGCCGAATAAACGATGCTCGTCACGTACTTACCGCAGGATGTTCAAAGGCGGAAACGTACAACAGTTGTACAATCAAAGGACATACAAAAATAAACACGAGAATTCCGAGCCTCTGGGGTTGCCCCTCATCTTCCTCGTCCTAACATCGGCCGTTTCAATAACACGAACCACATCCACCACAATTCGTCATGTTAAACGATATTGATCCACACTACGCGGTCTAATTCCTAGTGACAACCGAATGCGACCCTCGTCAACCGGTCACATGATCTCGTCAATTCTAACCATCTGCACACGCTATGATCTTTGGTTTGCACACTTAATGTAAACATTTTTTTATCACAGCACTATGGATCCCCGGTTATGAACGAGATAAAATCATTTGCAGTTGCATTGTTTTCTCTTCTCATACATGAGTAATATACTCGAAGACGTCAGACTAGAAGGTTGTGTAGACATCTCGAACCTTCTTAATTTTCATGAATTAAATGCAGTTATAAAATACCAGTTGAGGAGTCATATCGTATCGCGACTTGTCATGTGGGAGATTTGTCTATTAGTTGTGTTTAGAGTGGTCACGAGGACTAGTGGTCATGATTTGAGTCGTGTTGTTCGCGATGATTGTGGATCTAGACGCGCTCTTGAAAATGTTTCTTCGGATCTGTAGTCGATACGATCAAGTGTTGTGTTCTCCGACGTGTGCTCGGAAATAATTCCCAGTACTACAGAGCGGGTGATAATCTGGCGCAAGACTAATGACCTTGCCCGGAAAAAACAAAACATTATGGAAAATTTAACAAGCCTCAGGACTTGCTAAATAAGGCCAACACCGGTTCCCGGTTGTAGTGCCGATGATGATGATGATGATGATGAACCGCTAATAAGCCAGTGTGCGTGATGCCACGGTGTTAGTGATATATCAGCCCGTGACACGAGAACAACCTAACCGAAGTCTAAAAAGGGGTTTCCTTGGAAAAAGGTACATTCCTTAGAAAATCGATTTCATGGAAAGAATTTAGTTCTGAAAGCGGTCCAAGATTACACTCTCACTATGAACCATGGGTCATGTTTGTAACGTTGTAAATGGGGGGCCAAATCCCAATCGCGAACGGCTGCCGATTTGTGCACCTAAATACTGCAAACGTCATAAGAGCCAAATAGTAATGAATTGTGATATGATTTTGGAGAACAGGATCTGCAGTATTGAATGCTTACTCGGTTCGTTATATGAATTGTTTTTATAAGGTATTCTTTAACAGGATCTGTGTAAACAGTTTGTCCTGTTTATTGTGGTTTGTAGACAAACAAATATCAATATTTATTCGAAGGTGAACATTTCGGCTGAAGTTAATATTTTGATTAAAGAATCGTCTCCGAAGATTACATTTCACATGAGAATGTTGACATGATGGTACATGGGGTCCAAGAAATTATTTTTAGGTGAGGAGGTAACAGTGATATCATTCCCATCATATCGACTCCAGTCTAGTGACCCTCACATATATAGCAAGTGGGTATTCTATTCGGATTTTAGATGTAATAATATTGCTTGTATTAAGGCAATAAATGGGGTGTTAGCCCCACTAAACTTCAAACTTCAAACTTTTTAACTTCCAGTTGGACAACTACCTCAGTCCTTTTGGAGTACTCTATGAAATATAGACTCACGGTTTTATTCACAATCATGGACTTGGCTCTACAAATAAAAGTAAACAAAGGAAGAAGATTGTTGATCACTCAGCGAAGTGGTTGCGTTGAAAGTTATCGTTGATTAAGTTCTCACGGTCAAAGGGATAGGGTGTAATAACGGATTTACCTACTAGATCAATCATCAACAACTTTCAACTGGTTGCCAATAATTTCAATGGACTCAAGTAACTACGTATCATAAACACAGAAGTGTCCAGCGGCAGAAAGGATTCCCCTATGCTAAGATTAGCGGAATTCATTTTTACTGTTGTTACGCTCCACCAAGGTGGGGATTAGAAGAATTCAAATGTTTTTTGGACAATGTAACGTAAGAAGCTAGAGCTAAGACCGCCCTTATAGTTGCTGGAGATTTCAACGCTTGAGGGGTAGAATGGGGAAGGGCCGACGAAAGAGGTCAGGCACTACACGAAGCCTTCGCAGTCCTAGATATGGTGCTACTTAATGTTGGCACTGATGACACCTTCATAAACGAGAGAGGTCGGTCCAAAATTGACATCACATTTGCCAGCTCCACGTTGGCAAGAAGTATGGAGTGGCGAGTTTCGGACATCTACACCCATACTGACATCCAAGCCGTGATGTAAGAAATATTACCACACAGGGGATTCATCACTGGCAAATTGGCGAAAAAAGCCCAGAAAAATGGGTAGAAAGAGAAGAACCTCGATGCGGAACTGCTCGATTATATACTGGAAGACCAAATCGAACAGTTTGACGCAGAGGCCGATGCGAACAGTCAGGCTGAAAATGTCGTGAAGTAGCTAACTACAGCATGCGATGCTTCTATGCCACGGCAAAGACAACCAACAGGGGCTATCAGAACAGTGTAATGGTGGATCCTGGAAATCGCCCATGTGCGATCGGAGTGCAACAGGTTACGACACTTGCAAAAAAGAACAAGAAACCATATCACCTACCCACAGTTACATGCAACATTCGTCAACAAACGGAAGGAGTTGAAGAATGTAATCTGTAAGAGTATATATGACGCCTTCTGCTCCCTAAGAGATGAATTAATTAGGAACCCATGGGACAGCGCCTACAGGATAGTCATGAAAAGACTACACAACAACAGTAGTCAAATGCAAAAAAGTAAAACACATGTCCAGAATCGTTGCTGTCCTCTTCCCGCAGTGTTATGAGGTGATGAGTGCGCAAGAGAAATGGAACATCACAGAAAGAGAAATACATCCGGTGGTCACCGAGAGGGTGCTCTTGGCTGCAAGGGTCGTTAAAAACAACAAGTCCCCCCTGGACTTTATGGTATTCCTAACGCTGTACTGAAGATCGCTTTAACAAGAAAGTCGGAAGTCTTCAGCAGTTTCTTTACGACTTGCTCCCAAACAGGACGTTTCCTCAACGACGGAAAAAACAGCGACCTGTGCTAATAGTAAAAGGAGTCAAAGAAACCAGAAGCGTCGTCATCCGATCGCCCATTGTGCATGCTGGAGACAAAAGGGAAACTGCTTGGGTGAGTAATTGCCGCTCGTCTAGAACAATTCACTGAGGGGTCATTGGGGCTCTCTGAATGGCAGTATGGGTTTCCGAAAGGTAGATCGACCGGTAAGGCACTATCTGTGGTGTGCGACATGGGTCGCAATGCGATAGCTGGAGCACGGTGGTTAGGAGGTGCGAAAGAATATTGCGCCATGGTGACACTAGACGTTAAAAAACTCCGTGAACTGGAATCGGATTCTAGAAGCATTGGGCGATCTACAACTGCCATCCTACTTGGTGCATATATTAGCAAACAATGTCTCGGATAGAAGACTGCTCTATGACACAGATGAGGGACCGGAGGAATATAAAATAACGGTGGGTGTATGCTAGGTTTTAGGTCCGCTGTTAAGGAATATTATGTATAATTTTACATATTATGCTCAAAGTCAATGTACCAGAGTTAGAATCATTGGGAACGAAGATGATTTGGCGATAATGGCCGTAGCTAAACAACTAGATGACCTGGAGAATATTTGCTCCCACGCAATCCAGAGCATTAAATGCCGGGTAGATACTGACTGACTGACATTAGCCGGACATAATACCGAGGCAGTTTCAATAAACAGCCGGAAAAAAGTGGAACACCTGGATTTAGAAATAGAAAGACAAACAATCAGACCATATATTAAATATCTTGGTGCCAAGAGTCCCTTTATTAAATATCTTCGTGTTATATTCGACAACAGGTTGACCTTCAAGGAACACCTGAGGAAAATGAGTGAAACAATGGCAAGAGTATGCAAAGTCTTGGCGAGACTGCTACCCAATGTTGGTGAACCCAGGCCCCACATAAGGAAACTGATAACCATTGCCAACATGTCAATTATAATATATGCAGCTAACATGTGGGCAGGAGCCGCTCAGTATAGGTCGTACATGAGGGGAGTGAATTCAGCACATAGTGTAGCATCATTAAGAGTATGCTGCGCATTCCGAACGATATCCGAAGATGTCATAAATGTATTGGCAGGGAGGAAACCACTTGACATTCCAGCTAAAAAAAGTTGCATTTCATGAGATCTTACAAAAAAATCACCGGCGAATGCGGGCACAATTAGAGCTCTCAAGTCTAAGAGAATGGCAACGTAGGTGGGATTCCTCCACCAAAGGATGATGGACCCTCCTCATGATAACCGATGTCGAAACCTGGGTAAAAGGAAACATGGCGAGCAGAAGTACCACTTGACTCATCTGATATCAGGACACGGATGCTTTCGTCAATACTTGCACAAGTATAATCATGTTAATCACTCATACTGCTTGTACTGCGAGGGAAAAATAGAAAATGCGGAACACGTACTGACAGACTGGGTGAGCTTCGAGACCGCACGAACGATTTTGAGAGGCATATGCGACGGACAGTTACTCCGGCAGGAGTAATAGAATACATGCTAAATTCCAAACAACCATGATCCATAGCAAATGAAACTCTATGTGACATGATGCAGCAGTTGCGACGAGACGAACGGAGTAACAGGTAAACTCCGTCCCGCCCCGCGAAGGAATATCTAAAAGAAAGTTCCGCGGCGATCAACGGGAGCATGTGCCTGGTGAGAGGTGGTTTTAGTCGGAAAAAATCCCGCATGCCTCTGGGTCGATCCAGAGGTATCTTTTGAAGATATCCACCTTCCTACAGAAACCAAAAAAAAAGCATTGCTTTTCTAGCGTTCCTCATTCGACTTGAGTTGAGTTCATTTGACTTAAGTTGAATTCATTCGACCTGAGTTGAATTCATTCGACTTGAGTTGAATTCATTCGACTACCAAGAGCTAAGTGTCCTTCGGTTTCGATGATGCAAGATACTATTTTGTTGACTGTGGATGGTATTGCCAGCTTCTTGGTTTTATCTCATTCCTGTCTCATTTTCAATAATCTGAATTTAAACTTTACAATTTCGAAAATAAACGTTTCCTTCCCGTTAATTAGTAGATCTTGCAACAAATCTACACACACTCCTTTTCGATTGGTTTCGTACTTTTGACAGTTGTTCCGGTTCAAGCTGATAATTACTTTTTAAATTCAATCCTTCTCAAAAATCACACAAATATACAGAAATTTCAATAACTATAAGCCCTAACCGCGTCCCTTATATATTTAGTTGCTTTACTCTCCCCAGCAATTTGTCGAACCCAAGTCACACTAAACATCTATTATACTCAAATCCAAAGTGTAACAACGACATTCTCGTCTAAATACTATCCAAGCACCAGTAGTTGTATTTATATACTGAACGAAAATATTGTTCATTTGCTCGGCATCAGCTTAACAGGTCAATTGAAAAGTCGCCAGCCTTCCATAGTAAAACACATTTTTTTGGCAAAATTCGTTTTTGACGTGACAACGTCTTATAAATCGGTATACCTTGGGAGGCATTCGGAAAAAAGTTTGTAGCGTTACGATAACGATAACCGATAACGCACGAGCCGCAGCAAAACGAATAAAATAAAAGAAGAGAGAGTATTGTGAACTGTCGAAGAAGCAAGAATATATCGTATCAATGGACGAAATGCTAATTACTGAGCCACCAACATTAATTGCTCCTAAGTAAAGTGCAGAGAGACTATAAACGAGAGATGGTTCTCTTGTACGTCCAGTTTCGCAACGAAGTGACAAAAATTATCGATCAGAATAAATTTCTGTAATTATTTGAGGAAAACGAAAAATTGATCATGGAACGTCGCAGTTTATTCGAGGCGAACCTGAACATTGAAAACGTCATGAAAGAATTGGAAGCAATGATGATTTTGCAGAACGAAGATGAGAGTACAAATGTGCAAGAAGCAGAATCAAGAACGGCATTTGTCGAACGCGTGCTCGGAGAGAATGGTGCTGAAAATGTTGACGATATTCATATTATTGCGAGCTTATACGAACCACCAATCCGGAGCAACGAGAGATTGTTCTGGAGGTTATACATCGAATACACGGTTGTGGAGACGGTGTATCTGAACCCATACAAATTTTCTTTACAGGCCCCGCAGGTTGTGGAAAGACGTATACTTTGAAATGTCTAATGGAAACGTACAACCGCTACAATCAGCAGCATAATTCAATGAACAACGCATACATTGCCTGTGCGAGTACAGGTAAAGCCGGTGTGCTTCTTGGCGGCACTACTGTTCATTCAGCGTTCCGTTTAACCACTTCGCGCATGACGAAACTCTTGTCGACAGAGAATTTACAGGCTTACAGAAATACGTTTGTAGGCGTCAGAGTGGTGTTTGTAGAAGAAATCAGTATGTTGAGTTCTGATATTCTTCAGAAAATAAATTATCGACTGCAACAGATCGCCGATATATACGACAAACCATTTGGAGGCTTCCATGTAATTTTATGCGGCGATTTCAGACAGCTGCCGCCGGTACGAGCAAGTCCCTGTTACAGTATACCGATCAATCAACTCGGAGGACCAATTCTGTGGCACAGCATTAGTTACTTTCCGCTGGTTCGTGTCGTGCAGCAGAGCGACGCAAGATTCTCTACCATATTGACGAAAATTGGCGACGGGCTGAAACTGAGTGACGATAAGATCGCACTTATCGAGTCCAGGCACAAAACTGAATGTCGTTCGGCTGTACTACAGTAATAACGAAGTTGATTCGTTCAACAGAAGCGCCATAATTAACGCGAACAATTGTCTAGCGCAAGACATCATCATCGGATACTCGAGTAAACAAGAGAACACGCAGTGTCGGGGTAAACTTCATAAAATGTCTGTGGCAGAAACCGACGGCTTGCCGTACTTGCTTCCATTGGCAAAGGGGTATCTGTACATGATTACTTGCAATATAGATGTTGCTGATGGACTTGTAAATGGTGCTGTGGGGCTCTTCAGGGCACGAAGAACCTCGCATAATTTTTAACCCCATAAAAATCCTTTAAAACCCATATCTACCCTTAAGTCGAATCACTGGCAAGATCACACAACATTGCCAGAGTATTCACCACTGTCCTAAAATGGCTGAAAACAATTCGGTTATCCTCCTGGATAACCGTCATAAATATTCCATCATAGCCGAGGAGCTTTTTCTCCACATTCGGCATTGTATACTTACCTCGTAGCTACAGACCCATCGACCGATCGTTCTATCGACGATATGCAGAGTAGCCACCATTGACTACCTGCAACCGACTGTATGTCCTTCAAAAATACCACACACCCGATGGAATGTTACCTTGAGCAGAATAAAAGATTACACATCCACCAGTCCCCATGCCCATTAGCGTCCAAAAATACATGCCGGGCTATTTGCTGGCTTGCGCATCTGCAAGCCAGATTTCTAATAGCTCTGCAATAGGACATAATGAGCGGGATAACCCAAAGATCGATTAGCCTTTTTTTTCTAGTTGCTATGGCGAGCGATCTTCTGTGTTACATCACAGAAGAGCTAATTGCCGCCGCCAGCATTGTTCCCTTATGCTACACGAAACACTTCTGTCTATCCGATGTAGACAAAAGAAAACGTTTTCGTCCAGGCGGCAATTTCCTACATAAACAATGTAGTCAAAAGGTTCATGCTCTCAGGCAGCCTGGGTTTTTGCCGATATTTATCACCATCATGGGAAAACCAAGCTCATGATTTATGACTGCATTTTCTGCCAGCCTAAATTTCCGTCCCTCTAATCGACCAGATGTGTATTGGGATTTCCCTGGTGCGCCAGAGGTATCTGATGCTACAAGGGAAGTTGAGGACGATTTCTACGAGGAGTCTGATAATCACCTTTACGGTATGCACTTCTTCTCGGAGTCAGATTTGGTCATCTTAAGAGTGCACACGCAATATACGCGTCTGTTTAATATCTGTAAAATACGGAGTCGTGTCCTAGCGGAGTATCTTTTTGCCTTGTACGTGATCCTGTGCCGAGCTGGTGTTGAAGTCCGTCCTTGTGCGAGTCGTTTGATATAACCGAGTAACTCTTGTTTGTCAAAAGGAACACGTAATTAAGTGAAACGAAAATTAAATTTAAAAGTTTGCTTTTAAACAGAAACACAATTGTACACCAATCCATCGGAGTTACACGAATTAAAATAACATTTTACAACCGAACACTCTTCGTTGTTTTTTTTTGTTCCAGTGTTTTCCTTGTCGTTCTTTTGTTTTACATCGTGGAAGTTTCTAGTGAACCTGCTCCGTAAACGGCGCAAAACGAAACATACCCACAGTGCTATTGGTGTCTTGCAACATATCGAGCGTCAGTTATCAAATAAAGGCGATAATTCTGAAAATGTGGAAGCATCGCACAACAAAGATCGACCGCCACTTGAAGAAGAAATAATTGCCTTGTGGTTTGAGTTTCCCGAAGCGACTACAGGTACCAGTGCTAAAATCAAATGTCGACCTTACGTACAAAGCAAAGGAAATACAATTTCTAGAAAATGGGTGCCGATTTATAAAAAAGTAGTGAGCATTACGCTAACAAAAACCGTAAAGTGCAAACGAAAACAGTTTCCCTGTGTGCCCGCTTGCGCGATTACGATTCACAAATCGCAGGGTGGGACGTTTGAAACGATCGTATATAAATACTCTGCCAAGCAACCGCAGCAGTCACCAACACTTCGTATCTGCATCTGTACCTGAACACAGTTGGTCCTATCATCTGTATCTGAGCACAGTTGTGAAATTATAATTCAAAGTGAAAATTCAATTCAAAGTAAATTCAAAAATTCAAAGTGTTAATCGAAATATAATTCAAAGTGCGGTATATGCTGTGCAGTAATGCACCAGCCCAAAACTATTTGATAAAGCGAAAAAGAAAGGCTATCGACTTTCTTCGCAACCCCCCTAAAAGAAATTCGACCGTCCCAATTCACTTGAGCCCTATCCCCGAAAATATGGCGTCAATTTCACCGGATCAAAGACTGCAGCAGGCCCTGGATCACATCAAGGCCCAGGAGAAGATCATCAACGACCTAACCAGAAAGATCGCCGAACTGGAAAACAACTTAAACCTTCCTGATTTATCAGATGAGTCTGACATGGAAGACCAACCTGCTCAGCTACCAGCACCAGCTGCCAAGGCAACACCAACAATATCAAATTTCAAAACAACCCATGAGCCGAAAGCTCATACGAATGAAGGCACTTTCAAAGGAGGAGCTCCGAAGAACGAGAGGCCCCCGCCAATCAACATAAAAAAGGTCAACAACATCAAAAAAGTTATCCAGCTTCTGGAGAACGCTTTGGGACACCGGAATTTTACCACCAGATCTAAGGGTGACAACGTTTCCGTATCACTATCTTCCTTAAAAGACCACGCTCTTGCCGAAAAAGTGCTTATTCTGAATAAGCTGGACTTCTTCACCTTCCTAAGGTCAGATCTCAAGCCGAAAACTTTCATAATTCGCCACATCGACCCTGCTTGGACTAACGAAGAATTAAGCGCGGAATTGTCCAGATTAAGTCCCAACCTGAAAACGTCCAAAGTCGACTATTATCAAACCCCACACATGAGATCCAACAACATTTTCAACCTACGGATCATCCAACTGGCACCAGACGAAGACATTAATAACCTGAAAAAAATTAAATACCTCTTCACTCATAAAATTGGCATAGAGGTACCTCACAAGCAGGAGCTTCTCCACTGCAAGCGCTGTCAGCAGTCAGGTCATCTTTCATCTTCGTGTCATCTACCACGAAGATGCGTAAAATGTGCGCAGGAGCATGAACCAAACCAATGCAAAGTCAAGCCACCGGGTGAGGAACCAGAACGTATACACACGGAAAATCCGGATGGCTCCATTTCTGTAAAGGAATTGTCAGTTGAATGCTGCAATTGTGGAGGACCGCATCCAGCAAACTTCACAAAATGCCCGCACAAGCTACGTTTACTGAAGCAGAGAGTGCCTCCAACCAAAAACAACACTGGCCAACTTAAGCAACCAACAGCAGCAGTTACTACAACAACGAGATCGAAATCCTATGCGGAAATTACCAGAGGAAACAACGCACCCTCATCTCAACCAGGAACAAACCTAGGACTCGACATCATGGGATACATCCGAGAGTTGCAAGCTCTCTTGCCGACGCTAAATGGATTAAGTAACTTCGAAAAAAAAGGTCAGATACTTTCTCTTATAACCTCACATATATTATCACAAAATGTCTAAGTTAAGTGTAGTTGCCCTCAATGTAGATTCCATTTCGTCAAACATACGGAGGCATCACCTCCGACTGCTAGTGAAGGAGTTTTCTCCAGACGTCCTCCTTCTTTGTGAAACCTGGCTCAAACCCAACTCTCGCATTTCTATTCCAAATTACCAATTTGTTTCAACTCCTCGAATTGACGGTGCAAGAGGAGGTACCGGTATCCTTATTCATAAAAGATTCCAATTCAGTGAAGTCAAATTTAGAAACATCTCCTGTGTCGAATACACTGCTGTCAAACTGCTTTGTGACAACAATAAAGTCTTGGTTCTAGTAGCCATCTATTTACAACCCAAGAGGTACCCTAACTTCCCATCTTCAGACTTCGATGAAATATTCCGTCAATCCCACCCCCACTCATTCATCATCGGAGGCGACTGGAATGCCCGTCATACCGCCTTCAACGACACCGCTTGCAATAAATTTGGCAAACAATTGCTTGCTTTCCTACCTCTCCACCCCTACGTCTATATCGACTCCCCTACGGAACCTACTCATTGCGCCAGCTCTACTCAATCAACTATAGACTTCTTCTTAAAATCTGCGATCCTACGCTCTGTATCTCCCCCTACTGTGTCGCACTTCTTCCCCTCTGACCATGCCTCCATCCACTCGGTAATTGACCTTGGCCCCTTAAATCCGCTTCAATCTCTCAACCCAGTCCATAATTTCTCCAGAACTAACTGGAGAAAGGTCAACAAATCCGTTGGCGATATGTTTCAAACGCTTCCCATCACTGATACGAATAACTTGGATCCTAACGAAATTGAAGAAGCAGCTTGTAAGATGGAAGGGATCTTACAGCAAGCCCTGTATTCTAATACCCCTTCAAGGATGCCACACTCCTTCGTAGGTAAACCACTTCCATATCTCACCCTCAAACTCATCTCATTAAAAAAAAAGCTCCGCCGAAAACTATTTCGAAGATTTTGTCCCCTCCTGAAAGTACAGGTTCAATTATTGTCTACCCTCATTAACCAGCAGTTAAATGCCTTCGTAGAGCAGAACTACATCTCCACTTTAAATAGTATCAGACCCGACCGTAATCTTTACAAAAACATCAATCGCCTTACAGGACGAAAAATACACACCTCAATAGACAGACTAATTGGTCCCAGAAATAATATTCTGTACTCTGATTCTGAAATAGCAAACTATTTAGCGGAACACTTCTCCCAAGTGCATAGGCAAAATGATAGCCTAGGCAACTCCGAGTTTGAGGAAGTGGTCAACCGTTATACATCCCATGAACTAATCTCCTCATTCACTCCATTCATAACTGAATTTAATAATGACAATAGAGCATCTCAACCCACCGATACAAACTTCTTTTTACAACCACAGGAATTTAACCAAATGATATCTTCTCGTAGCAGTAAAAACTCTACCGGCTTGGACAAAATTCCACATGTGCTTTTCAAAAACCTCAACCCTTCAAATCGACTATACATCATGACCCTGCTAAACCACATAATAAATGCTGGTCACATACCGGAGTCTTGGAAAACTGCCATAGTCATCCCCATTAAAAAATCAGGCGCATCCCTGATGGCGGCCAATTTTCGACCCATCTCACTACTTAATAATTTAAGCAAATTACTTGAATTAAAAATTCACCATTACCTACTCTCCTTCGCGGAAACTAACTCATTACTCCCTGATTTTCAATTCGGCTTTCGTGCACAGCACTCAACATGTCACGCTCTCCTCAAGTTTACTCACGACATCACTATGGCTCTTAACGACCAGTGCCCCACTGTGTGTATCTCCCTTGACATATCCAAGGCTTTCGACTGCGTGTGGACTGCGGGTCTTCTGTTCAAATTACATTCCACGTATCGTCTCAACAATCACACTTCCAAGTTTCTCTACTCGTACCTATCAAATAGGAAATTCATGGTCAAGATAAATTCCACCCTTTCCCAGACGTACTCAATAACAGCAGGAGTCCCCCAAGGATCCATTCTGGGCCCCCTCTTATACTTACTATACACATCTGATATTCCTCAACCCCTCTCACCGAATACTCGAATCCTCAACTACGCAGACGATACCCTTGTCTACTCCAGCAGTAGGCTCGTATTATCTGCCAGAAACCGCGTAAATGAATTCCTCCAAATTCTTTCCTCCTACTTCCTTAAATGGAAGATCCGCCTAAACCCCAACAAAACTCAACTGGTTGTATTTAAAGGTAGAAACGTTCACTGTACCAATAACACGGTACGTAACCATTCAAAAATCCAACTCAACCTCTGCAACACCCTCATAAAACCATCTAAATCACTAAAATACTTGGGCATTACTTTCGAAAATAATCTCTCTTTCACGACTCACATAAACAATGTCATCCGCAAAGCGGGGATACAGCTGAACCTTTGTCGGAAAGTAATGTGGAAGGCAGATGGTCTCTCTCAACAAGTCAAACTTCTACTTTATAAACAAATCATCAGGCCCACACTTACTTACGCTTGTCCCATCTGGTTCCATATCTCTCCCTCTCAAATGGAAAAACTTCGTATCTTCGAAAGGAAGTGTTTCAGACTAATCACAGGGCTACGTCGACAGCGCGACTCCCACAAATATATCGGAAGCCTTACGCTATACCACTCCGTCGGCCTGGAGAGATTGGATAGAAGGTTCCTGGAATTGTCGATAAGATTCATTGAAAACCTGTCAGCCAATCCAAACCCTCTCATCAATTCCCTTAGCCTCCCCAGCCACAATGCATCAAATCCCTATCTTCATGCACTCCATTTAAAGGCTCTCTTCTACTCAGGAAGATTAGTAAATGATGCGAACGAAATCATCTACCATAACAGGGTAACCGATCTTAACCACTTCAAATACTCAAACATTCAACCCTTTTCTCGGGTTCTTTCCTTTAACGAGCAGTTGGTGGAGAGACCTCCCTCTGCCGCTCCCCTCCCTCCTTAGGGTATGTAAAGTATGGAATCTCAACTTAAGCTTAAGACTAGTCAAATTTGTTCTAAATGACTATATGTGAATTTATTTAACTACCTTAGATATAAGCTAGATTTAAGTAGAGATAAGTAGTTTTAAGAATATTTATTGTAAACATTGACAATCCATCCTGGTTTTCATGACCTTTCCAGGAGTCATACTAATAAATTGTATCTTATAGATCTCCTTAGACGTAAGACCTCAATTTAAATATTACTTGGAAAAATGTTCTAGGCATTGTAAGTAAATTTGTCACAACTTAGTTAAGTTAGCTGTAAACTTATGTAACTAAACTTTTAATGGTCAATAAAGACAGCGTTTTATAAAAAAAAAAAAAAAACCGCAGCAGTTAGTCCATTATTCACTTCACACACTTCAAACATACAATTCATACTCGATACACTTCATGAGAATCAAAAAGACGCAAATCGTTTTGCCTAAACAATTTGCCAGTTTGTTTTCTCGGGAAAACAGTGTACATTTGAATTAAATATTGTTTTTTATTTAACAGTGAACTTTAAAAAAGTTTTGTGTTTAAAAAAAAAAAAAAAAAAAAAAAAAAAAAAAAAAAAAAAAAAAAAAAAACTTGTGAGTGTGAACGAGAAACAGGACGTTTGGTTCGGACATTTTCAATTTAATTTATATTTCTTCTTTTATATTTTATTATTTGTTTTATTCTTAATTTAATTTATATTTTCTAAATTTATATTTTACTATTTTGTTTGTTTTAGGTCGATTAGGTCTGTTTGTTTCCCTTCTTGGTTTTTGTTGTTCCTCTTTTCTTTTCCCCTCGCCCCACGCGTTTCTTGTTTCCTTTTCTTTTTGGTGCTCGATGGTGGCAACATCGAAATAGATGGATACCTACTCTTCTCGTGGTGTGGGCCATCAGCCCGATCAGGGCATGATGGCTCTCATAAAGAGATTAAGGGAGGACCTCGAGGCTCTCAAGGCAGAGAACACTGTCTTGAGAGATAAATTGTCGCGACTGGAAGCAGCACCACCCGCATCCCCGTCCAGTGCCAGTTCGGAGGCTTCTGATTCGGAATCGGAGCGCGAGCCCGAGTTGGAGGGTCTCGCTGAGAGTTCCGACGAAACAATGGATGACGGTGACTCGCGCACCCCCACCCCAAACTCGTCTAGAGCCCCTAAGCGGAAAACACCGCTTCCCATAATAAACTGCGAAGGAGGACCTTCCAATAAGCGTGCGGCCACCGGCTCCCCGCCAACGCCGCACCCCAAACTGTTGTCGAACCCCGCGATAATACCAACTCATGTCAGGGTCGTACCTCCGCGGCAGCCTTGCTCACCACGACCAACTCCATTAGTTAACCCAAAACCAAAGGCTGCTGGTGTTACCAACACCGTTCAGCCAGAGGTCGGGGACCGCCCACCTGTTTCTAAGAAGAAACAGCAACCCGGGGTCTTTGCACGAGACCTCAATTTAAAAAATTTCGTCGGTGACATGAACCGGCTAGGGATTTCTAACTTTAAGGCAAAGACCTTAAGCCCATCCCTAAACAAAATCATAGCCTACGATAGGGAAACCTATCGCACGGTTAACGCCAATCTCAAGGCCAAGGAGGTGAATTATTACACCTTTACTCCGGCCGACGAAAAGTCGAGGACAATCCTCTTAAAACGAGTCGCTGCCTCTTGGGAAAAGGACGACATCGTAACTGCTCTTGAGGCAACATTTCCTAACGTCAAATTCATTGACGTCAAAAAATTCTCTCCCCCACAGCGGTTTGTGAACATCAGACCGCAAAGATACACCAAGCTGAACATATGGCAGCTTCTCCTTGCCCCAGGAACCGACATAGATTCCATAATACGGACAAAGTCGCTTCCAACTTTGCATCAGCAAGTTGTCTTCGAGGTATTTCATAACAGAGAAATACCTCAATGCAGACGTTGCCAACGTTTCGGGCATGTCTCCCGAAACTGCAACATGGGTCGCCGTTGCGTTCGTTGCGGAAAATCCCACGATATTGGCAAGTGCGAACTTCCGCTAGCGAAATACGATCCCGCAACAAATGTGCAGGATGAAATAACACTGCCAACTTGCTGCAACTGCGGCAACAAAGGGCATCCGGCCAGTTATATAAATTGTCCTAAATATAAGGAAATTAAACTAAGATCCAAGGAGACTCGAGCTAAGCAAACAGCCAAGTCAGACTTCGGAAAACAGGCCACACAAAACCTCATCCAAAATGGATTCACATTTGCCGACATGCTTAGGGGTCAGCAGGCAAGGAATACAAAAACTCTTTCAACTCCTCCCCCTCAAAAACATATTCAAGTCCCTAAGCGAGCCCCGGTAAAGGCCAACACGACGCCTCAAATTCAAGCGGTGGTGCAAAAGCCTCCGAGGGGGCAATCTTCAATGCTCGAGAAACTACTTAGTTTCTCCCGCTTAATTGAGGATATCCGACCCCGATATGAGAAACTATCAACCGAGGCAGAGAGGGAGGCCCTCCTTTTCACTGCATATGCAAGACATACCCTCCACAATGGATTCCAAAATTAAAGTTATCCTCTTAAATGTCAACTCCCTTGTTTCGCATTCCAAGCGTATGATAGTTTCTGACTTCATAAAGGAAAGCCGGGCGGACGTGGTACTTGTAACCGAAACTAGGTTGCATCCATGTCACCGTCCCGTATTCCCAAACTTCTCCATGATTCGAAGAGATCGAACCCTCACTGGCGGTCCCACCATCAACGGAGGTGGAACTTGTATACTGGTTAATAGCGGACTTCGCCATGAACCTATTGACCTCCCACACCTAGAGTCCATAGAGGTATCTGGAGTTGAACTGCATCTGGCTAGTAATGGTAGAGTGAATATATACTCCGCATACCACTCGCATAAAACCAATAATGGCCCCATTAACCCCGAAGATATCGGCAAACTAGTAAGGACCTCGGGGCATACACCCTTCATCATAGGCGGCGATTTTAACTCCAGACATCCCCACTGGAACAACTCTGTCTCTTGCCCAAATGGCACAAAACTGTACCAATGGTACACCGCAAATATGTATGCCCTCAACTGCGAAATAGTCGCACCTACTGTTGGTACTCGAGGTAACTCAATTCTGGACATATTTATTGTGTCCAAAGACTTACTTCCACAAATCACTCCTCCTCAAGTTTCAGCGGGTGTATCTGACCGCAATGCTGTGACCACATTCATTCGCGGCTATCGAGCATCCCGGGCTCACATCAGATACATACCCGATTATGGGCGGACAAATTGGGACAACTTCAATATTACATTGAACGATAAACTCCACCACTTCTCTCTTCCCACTGACAGGAACCTAACGACGGTTGAGATAAACAACGCTGCAAAACGACTTCACGAGATTCTAGTTGAAACTTCGGAGACTCATGTCCCGAAGTATAAACTTGAAAAGACCTATCAGATTCCCCATGACGACATCACTCTTCATCTCATCCGGGAGCGTAAAAAGCTCTGCAGAATGAGATATCGTCACCGCTTTACGCAAAGGGAGCCATTATTGCGATCCATTATTCTCAATATTGGTACACTGATAAAACAGAGAATCCAAAACAATCGTACCCGACAATTGGAAGACAAGCTGAAGGGTATTCAGATGGACCAGAACGTTTATAAAAATGTTAAAAAGATATGTGGCACTTCCCGCATCACTGGGCCAATTATGCACAATGGTGTTGTTGTCAATAACGACACCAATAAAGCAAATATCATCGGAGAGACCTTCGAAAACAATCACAAACTCACTCTCCAAGATGGCGACCCGGAAACTAATGCAATCGTTAGTTCAGAGGTCCACAGTAAGTTGGACGACTTCAACGAGCCAATTGTTGTCTTTAACCCAACTAACAGTGCATACTTCGATGACACACGTGATAATGGTCACGGTTTCATCACACCAAATACCCTACAGAGTCTGGTCAAATCTCGACACCCTAAGAAGTCACCTGGTATCGACAACATGTCATACCACTCGTTGCGAAGGCTTTCTGCCTTATTCTTTATAAAGCTCTCCATTCTGTTCAACCATGCTTACAACATGGGGTACTTTCCCCAAGCTTGGAGGCACGCTATTATTTGCCCAATAGCAAAAGTTGGGAAACCAACGTATCACCCCTCAAGCTTTCGCCCTATCTCGCTTCTCACTTGCATCAGCAAAATATATGAAAAATTCATATACGAAAAGCTAAATAACTTTGTCAGTGCCAGGCACCTAATACCTGATTTCCAATTCGGATTTCGAAGAGCGCACAGCACCACTATGGCTCTTAACTTATTTCAAAACCACGTCTGCGTGCGGCTCTTTAATAAGGAACCCACCGTTGCGGTAAGCCTAGACATTGAAAAAGCTTTTGATACGACTTGGATCGAAGGTCTCGCTTTTAAACTTCTGAATACTGGCCTCAGTAGAACGCTGTGTAGCATCATCTACCAGTTTGTTCTAAACAGAACCTCCCAAGTTAGAATGAATGGAAAGCTTTCCCGAACTTTTCACGCCGCTGCAGGCGTACCACAGGGCTCCATTCTAGGCCCCATCTTATTCAATATTTACACCTCCGATATTCCCCGCCCCGCGGACGGGAGAGTAAACCAAATATGCTATGCGGATGACGTCCTGGTGTACACGTCAACCAAAGGCCCTAACCTCGCAACAAATCGACTCAACCGTCACTTGGACGAACTGTATCAGTATTACAGTCGATGGAAAATCCGACTTAATCCATCCAAAGCAGTAGCCATAATTCTGAGTAGTAAACACTCCCAACCTACTTCTCGATATTCACAGAATATTCGAATAAAAATGGGAGATACTACGATTAGACCACAGGACAAGATGAAATATCTTGGGGTCACTTATACCCCAAAAATGAATTTCATCAAACATGTGACCCACATTCTCCAAAGGGGCCTTGGTCGGTCTAAGCAACTGCACAACATCCTGAAGTGGAGGAACAAAGTTGACACCAAAGTTAAGCTTCTCTGCTATAAGCAGCTAATCCGATCTGGAATATCGTACGCCTTTCCCATATGGTCCTGCATATCTTCGGCTCAAATGGAAAGACTTCGGGTTTTCGAAAGGAAACTCTACAGAAGATGCACCAATCATTCTAGAAGGCCTGACGGTCGTCATTACCCCAACTCTCACCTATACGAAGGCGCCTCCATTACCCCTATCGACGAGTACTTGCTTCAATTAGCATATAAGTACCTCGAAAACATTCAGAACAGCGAGAACCTACTTGTACGGGACTCTTGCGTTCTTGACCCCTCTCTCTCTCGATCTCTTCGGATCAAACCCCCACAATTTCTTCTTCAGTATAAAACTGAAGAAAGCGCCCTTCCCAACAACATTCCCCTCTATAATAGAGGATTTCTGGACCCATCCCATAGGGTCTACAATTAACAAACCAACACACGAACGCACAGTACAAGACGGCACAAATACAAACATACACACCGACCAAAGCGCAGATTATCAGACGCCAAAGACGTGATCTGTGTTTACTACCGCACCCAAGACCCACCGGTCTTGTAAGATTTATTTCCCACCATCCCGCTATAAAAGTAGTTAGAGAACACTTGGACTAACACTGTCCACACTATCCTTGGATACCCCCCCTTTTTTCTTCTCTTTTCAGATGCCGCGAGACCGAGCCCAATATCCTCACGGATGTGGGTGATTCTGGTTATCGCAAGATGACCAGAAGTCAGAGACAAGATGAAGGACACATATGTCCTGTCTCGCCAAATTCAGCCTTCTCGCGACATTTTTTTTTTTTTTTTTTTTTTTTTTTTTTTTTTTTTCGCAGCAGTTAGTGTACATAGCGATGAGTCGGGTAACGAATCTAGACGGCTTGTATGTCGTTACGGAGAACGATGAGCCATTTGTCTTCAAGCGTGGGCGTGAAGGGAATGACTCACAGAATACACGCGATATCCGCAACGAGTATCTGCGACTCAACGGACACATACTTTCAACTATTACCAAGGAGGCAGTGGAATTCTGTAACGAAGCTGACAACGCTAAACAAACAATAGTGACAAACCTCAATGTGCAAAGTTTGTTGGCCCGTTCAGAGGATATTCAAACGGATACTGTCATACCAAGATCAGATTACCTCGTATTAACCGAAACGTGGATGCGCGATGATTGTGATTCAGTGCCAATCAATGATTATGAGTGCGTTACGAAGCAGAACTATCGTTCGGATTCTGAAACAAACGCAGCTGGTGGAGTAGCGATTTATAGAAGATTATCATCGCCGTCCATGGCAAAGGAAATTCTTCGAGTTGAATTGTCCGATTCAGCTCGTCATATTAAAGACACGGGTGATGTGTGCTTGGCTGAAATTTCATGCTTCACTGTCGATAGGATGTACAAAGTATTACTCGGGGCAATGTACATTCATCCTGGATCAAATATCCCGAACATTGGTTTGTTTGTTGCACCAAGCATTACCCCCATATGTACACAATCAGAGTGTACCGACGATCTATGAAGTTGATGCAGACATACCAATTCTTCTTTGTGGCGACTTCAATATAAATGTCACAACTGATAGCGCATTTATTAACTTCACGCGTCGAATGTCAACAAGCCTACAACATTGGGAGGAACAACCCTCGACCTAAGCTTCTCAAGACACGTTACAGTTGAGATGTTACCATTGATATCCTACTTCTCGTATCATCGTCCTATCGTCAACAGAGTAAAAGCAATCGAAAGAAATAATGCAACATAAAATAATTTATCGAACATAATTATAAAAATATATCACAAAATGTAAAATATTAAGAAATAAAAAAATATATATATTACTTATATATGTAATTATCATTTAAGGAATAAAGGGAATAAAAACACTTTAATTTTGATTTAATAACTTGTATATTCAATGTTACATATTTAGGATACGTTGTCACGAATATAATGTCCGAGCGCCTTGCGCCCAGACAACCATTTTTAAATTACCCTTATTTTCAACACTTAGTAAGGTGTAGTAGAAAGAAATTCATTATTTTTTCAATTATGGGCTCTAGCAATCTGTACCCCACATACAATTTTATTTTTATTCAACATAATTCCCTTCGAGGGTGATACACTGATTATAGCGACCCTCCAACTTTTCGATACCTTTTTTGTAGTACGATTTGTCCTTTGCTTCAAAATAGGCCTCAGTTTCGGCGATCACCTCTTCATTCGACGAAAATTTCCTCCCAGCGAGCATTCTTTTGAGATCTGAGAACAGGAAATAGTCGCTGGATGCCAGATCTGGAGAATACCGTGGATGCGGAAGCGATTCGAAGCCCAATTCATGGATTTTTGCCATCGTTTTCACTGACTTGTGACACGGTGCATTGTCTTGATGAAGCAGCACTTTCTTTTTCTTCAAATGCGGTCGTTTTTCGGCGATTTCGTCCTTCAAACGGCCCAATAACGCTGTGTAATAGTCGCTGTTGATGGTCCTTCCTTTTTCAAGATACGAGGGTTGCCTCCTATGTTTCGGGATTTGGCAACCCTAGTATTGCAATCCGGCAATTGACAGCTCTGTCGTAATGTTGGACATTTTTGAGGTTATACGCACTCATAGCGTTTTGACATACGAGCGCTATTTGTGTTGTTTACAGTAACTTAAAAGATTCATCTAGGCCCAAAAATGGAATTAAATCGTCAACATTTTCGTGCGATTATTTTTTACAACTTTCGGCGTGGATTAACTCAGCAACAGTGCATGGATGAACTTAATTCAATTTTTGGCGATGAAGCTCCATCAAGGGCCAGTGTTTATCGATGGTATGGTGAATTCAATCGTGGTCGTAGTTCACTCCAAGATGAATTTCGTGAAGGTCGTCCAAAATCAGTTGTTGTTTCGAAAACCATTGATGCTGTGCGCGAACTGATATTGGAAGACCGTCATGTGACCTATCGTGAGATTGAGACAACCTTAGGCGTTAGTGGGACCAGCATACATTCAATATTGCATAAACATTTGACTGTCAAAAAAATTTGTTCGCGTTGGATCCCACACAATTTGTCAATCGCCCAAAAAAAGGCTCGTGTCAATTGGTCGAAAGAAATGCTCAAAAAATACGGTCGCGGTGCTTCGAAACACGTCTATGACATCGTGACAGGTGATGAATCGTGGATTTACGCGTATGAGCCCGAAAGTAAACAGCAGTCGACTGTCTGGGTGTTTCAAGATGAGCCAAATCCAACAAAAGTTGTTCGCGCACGAAGCACTTTCAAGCAAATGGTCGCCTGTTTTTTCGGAAAAACTGGACATGTCGCAACCGTACCACTAGAACAACGCAGAACAGTCAATTCTGAGTGGTACACAACCATTTGTTTGCCAGTTGTCTTCCAAGAAATCAGGAAAATCAACCGCCGAAGACGGATCACTCTTCACCACGACAATGCGAGCTCTCACACATCGGCTGCGACAACTGCATTTTTGAGCACCCAAAACATCGATTTGATGGGTCATCCGCCGTATAGTCCTGACTTGGCACCGAATGACTTCTTTTTATTCCCGTACGTAAAAAACAAACTGAGAGGTCAACGTTTTTCGACACCTGAAGAAGCGTTTGCTGCATTCAGAATGCATGTGTTGGAGATACCTCAATCAGAGTGGCAAAAGTGCTTCGACAATTGGTTCAAACGCATGCAAAAGTGTATAGATCTTCATGGGGAATATTTTGAAAAACAATAAAGTGATTTTCGATGATCAATATTTGTTTTTGTTCTCTAATCCCGAAATATAAAAGGCAAACCTCGTACACTGTTTACAGCGACCGTCCAACTTTTCGATACCTTTTTTGTAGTACGATTTGTCCTTTGCTTCAAAATAGGCCTCAGTTTCGGCGATCACCTCTTCATTCGACGAAAATTTCCTCCCAGCGAGCATTCTTTTGAGATCTGAGAACAGGAAATAGTCGCTGGGGGCCAGATCTGGAGAATACGGTGGATGCGGAAGCGATTCGAAGCCCAATTCATGGATTTTTGCCATCGTTTTCACTGACTTGTGACACGGTGCATTGTCTTGGTGAAGTAGCACTTTCTTTTTCTTCAAATGCGGTCGTTTTTCGGCGATTTCGTCCTTCAAACGGCCCAATAACGCTGTGTAATAGTCGCTGTTGATCATCATCATCATCATCGGCACTACAATCGGGAACCGGTCTTGGCCTTATTTAGCAAGTCCTGAGGCTTGTTAAAATGTTCCATAATGATTTATTTTGTCTGGGCAAGGTCATTAGTCTTTCGCCAGGGGCTCCCCGATGGGAAATCGAACCCCGGTCTCCCGGGTGACAGGCGGGTATACTAACCACTATACTATCGAGGAGCCCAGTCACTGTTGATGGTCCTTCCTTTTTCAAGATAGTCAATGAAAATTATTCCGCGCGCATCCCAAAATACAGACGCCATAACCTTGCCAGCCGACTGTTGCGTTTTTCGACGCTTTGGGGCGGGTTCATCGTGTGCAGTCCACTCGGATGACTGTCGATTGGACTTCGGAGTGAAATAATGGAGCCCTGTTTCATCCATTGTCACATATCGACGCAAAAACTCGGGTTTATTACGCTTGATCATCTCCAAACACTGCTCCGAATCATCAACTCGTCGTTGTTTTTGGTCAAAAGTGAGCTCGTGCGGCACCCACTTTGCACAGAGCTTTCTCATACCCAAATATTCGTGAATGATATGATGTACACGTTCAGTTGATATCTTTAGAGTGCCTGCTATTTCATTCAATTTCAATTTACGGTCATTCAAAATTATTTTGTGGATTTTTCTAATGTTTTCGTCGGTAACAACCTCTTTTGGGCGTCCACTGCGTTCACCGTCTTCGGTGCTCATTTCACCACGTCTAAACTTAGCATACCAATCCTTGATGGTTGATTTTCCTGGGGCGGGGTCTGGAAACTCGTCATCAAGCCAAGTTTTTGCTTCAACTGTATTTGTTCCCTTCAAAAAGCAATATTTTATCAACACGCAAAATTCCTTTTTATCCATTTTTTTCACAATAACAGAAGTTGCTTCACTCAAAATACTATAATTCACAAACTAATGATCCGACATCTGTAAATTTATACACGCGTCTTTTGAAGGCTGGGGCTAACTAAAAATCATATGGATTTAATTCTAGTGCCGCCATCTATGTGCCGGGCCGGGGACTTTTCAATTGACCTGTTATAGCGTTGCGAATGAAAGTGGAGAGACTGATTCAAAACCACGCAAAAATGGTAAGAAACAAAGCATCCACAGGTCAGACCACGGCCGCCTGTACGTGAAGTTCTTAAGCTATGGATTGCTATTTGAATTACTTTGGTGATTTATTTTTCAAAAAAAGAAAAGAAAAAAAAAAAGAAGATTCGTATATTCGTATGGTTTGATTCTCTTTTGGTATTGAATGTTCTTACTTATAACTGTGTCTTCATGTGTATTGGAAACCCCATAATAGGCCGTCAGAAGCATGTATCGCCGTTTATAAATTAGAGTCAGTTTGAACGAAATGTGTTATATACTGGTGAGAGTTCTCTATTCGTTCACATTTGTGGGACCTCATGGAATGATATAACAAATGCTACTATGATCTCCAGGTAGAGTGTAAAAAATATTTTGTCACCAGAAGAAATGTTTAGGGGTTCTGAGCGTAGTGAAAAATTATTTTATCATTCGGAGCAGTTTTTCTGATCTCAGAGCCAATATTTTTTAGTCGTCCGGAGAATATGGTTTTATATAATAGAAAAATATATATTATCTGTATATTATGTATTATTAAAGTGGCACTAATGTTATAAGTATTTTTAAAAGACATTGTATAGCCGAAAGGTTTATAAAAATGGTATGCAAATTACTCATATAAACCATTGCATTCAAAAGTAAGCATTTTCATAAGATGATGTATTCTGTCTTGGGTTTTATTGACGCTTACCGTATCGTACTAAGATTATAGTAAAGGAGGCTTATTTATTATATGTATTTGCACAAGCGATAATAGTGGGATGAATATCAGCTGATCTATTTTCTAAGGTTACGTATTGAGTTTTCAAAACTCCATTTATTTTGAATAAATAATAATTTTATAATTTAAAGGATTTCAGTTTTGCAAGTAGCTAATTATGGAATGAGTGAAGGCGAAGTAGTGTTTTGCTACGTCATAAAAATAGATAACAATCATAACAACACTAAACTAACAATACTCAAAAGATTGATATTATCGACCTATTTTAAAAAAGCTCATTTTCATATAGCAAATTTGTACATCCACTAATACCGATAGTTTCTGACACCGTATTCGATGCAAGCCGAAGCGTTCACTGCGCAGTACATAAATAGCACTAATTAATCAATGCGCATTACTTTTTTAATGTGTTTGCATTACTCAACAAGTCGTACCTTTTTTCTCGTCAGTCTCAACTGAAATTGATTTTATGTTTGCCGTTATTACGTATTTTATGTTATATTGTGTTTCCATGGCATAATATATGTTGTGTTATATTGTGTGAAATTAAATAAGAAAATATTAACCACAAACTTGTAAAGTGCGAATATAATAAAAATAAATTCAAATCATCAGATCAGTTTGTTAAAGTCAGTGAGATATCCCAAGCACAATTTTAATTCGTTCTAAGTTTGCATTAAACAGATTACATCTTATAGTATATTTATCTTAAGTAATGTAAGAGTCCACTTGGTAGCGTTATTGTATATTATAATACTGGTCAATTGACATTCTCTATTTGGAAGCAACAAGGAAACATTCAGCTGATTATGTCAGGAACAAAGTACCAGAATTGATAATCAACTATTTTAGATGCCAAGCTTTTTTTTTACCATTATTTGATGTGACAGTATGTTTAGGATTTATTTTAATCATTTTTTATGATCAATAGCAACGCAATAGCATACTTCTCCCGCTTACATTAGTATCGTTTTTCTATTGTTAAAATATCCCGATGGAATCTGTCAGCTTGTTTCTCGCTAACTCTTAAAACTCTTAATCTGATCATTAAGTTTCTTTCTTTTTAATATTTCATCCCGACTGATTTGAAAAGCAACGAATATGATTTCTTTAATCTAGGCGACACTGATTTCTTTCAGC
The DNA here is from genome assembly GCA_963931805.1 of Microdon myrmicae. Lineage (NCBI taxonomy): Eukaryota > Metazoa > Arthropoda > Insecta > Diptera > Syrphidae > Microdon > Microdon myrmicae. The sequence goes on from OZ007501.1 coordinate 49,329,825, forward strand.
TAACTTAAACTTCAACTCTATTTCAAATCATTTATAAGGTTTATCATAAGGCTAAAGTGAAAAGGATTTGGGAATATATCCCCACATTGTATTTCATATATTTTGTAGAAATAGTGGCGATATGTTGTCAGGTGGCCTTAAATCATGAAGTCTTTACCAATTCAAAATATTACACCGGCACGCCAAACGTATAGAATTCTCTGGAAATTACGATGGCACATTCCGTGAATGATATGCGAATTCTAAATTATTTTGTCGAGAAACATTAATTACAATTTAAAATTATTTCGCTATGGAAATTCAACATTCATTTCATTTTCATTTGAATGTTGAAATTCCACAGCGAAATAATTGAATGGAACTTTTCAAATGCAAAAAACGCGAATGGGTGAAGACTAGGATCGAAAAAATCATAGAAAATGCCAGAGCAAAGAATAGCAGAGGTATGTATGGCGGCATAAATTCAATTAGAAATGGCTACCGAGGGAGAGCCAAATTAATGCGAGAAACAAGCGGCCGTCTGGTGACAGAAACAACCAACACCGTGACAAGATGGAAGCAGTATTTTCAAAATCTGCTCAATGTGCGCACCAATCAACCACAAATAAACGCACCAGACGTACATACAGCCGAGCTTCAGATCCCAGAGCACTCTTTCGACGAAGTTGGAGACGCAAAAAACCGATTGAAAAACAACAAGGCTCAACGAATTGACTGCATACCGGCAGAGCTTGTTAAGCATGGAGGAGAGACAACCGCTCGAAAGATCGACCAGCTGATCAAAACAATATGGGATAAGGAAGTCACTCCGGAAGAATGGAAAACCTCAATAGTCGTCCCCATATTCAAAAACGGCGACAGATCTGACTGCGAAAATTACAGAGGAATTACATTGCTCCCAACCACATACAAAATACTAACAAATGTCATGCTGGCGAGAATCACACCGTACGCAGAAGAAATATGGGGAGACTACCAATGCGGATTCCATACGAACCGGTCAACAAGCGACCAAATGTTCACAGTAAGGCAACTGGTGGAAAAGAAGTGGGAATACGGAGAGACGGTTCACCATCTGTTCATTGACTTCAAAAAAACCTATAACTCAGTCGCAAGGCAAATACTCTACCATATTGTAGTTGAGCTGGGAATCCCGATAAAATATGCCGCCCTCATTCAAATTTGCATGAACGAAAACAAAGGGCGAGTTAGAATAGAAAACCACCTCTCAGAACCTTTTAAAAACCGGGACGGACTAAAACAGGAAGATGGCCTCTCACCATGTCTCTTTAACCTTGTGCTCGACTATGTCACCAGAAAGGTACAAGACGACAACATGGCCGGATCATTCCGTAAAGGGGGGACACAAGTGCTCGCATATGCGGATGACATCGCCATTCTGGGCGATATTCTAGAAACTGTAAGTAAAATTATCATGCAAGCGACAGAAGAGGTGGGCCTAGAAATAAATGAAGACAAAACAAAATACATGATTACATCGCGAGCCGGTGGATCTCAGAGAACACACATAAACGTCAGAGGCAAGATATTTGAAAATGTTAAACAGTTTAAATATCTGGGAACAATACTGACGGCCAGTAACGAAAAGTCGGAGGAAATTAACAAAATATTACACTCTCGCAACGCTAGAGTGAACTACTGAAATCCAAACTGCTATCACGTAACATAAAGCTCCGTGTCTATAGAACCATAATCATTCCAATTATTCACAAAACGGGAACAAAACAAATTCCGTGTATTGAGGAACAAAGTTTTAAGTTGGCGGTAAATATGACGAGGGGGCAGGACAATGGAGGAAACTCCGTAACCACGGATTGGAAGAGCTTGTGGGTATTTTCGTTATATCGTCTTTAGTGGTAAGGTGCCTCGGGGGCACAGGTTCACCTCTATACCCTGTCGCTGCTTTCAGTTCAAATAAGTAAAACTCCGCGTTGATCTTTTGTTATTTATTATTCAATAAGAACACAAACTAAAGCTTACGTAACGCAGATCCGATGTCGGTTGACAAAACTTATAATTAAAGTAACAAAATCTCTTAGCACTATAATGAACTACAATCTTTAAAGTGTTTGAATTAAAAATATTGGAGGACTCAAGAACGATCCGTATGATTATGGTAAACGGCTATTATACACAACAGAAACTAAAACACCATTGTTCAAATTATTTAACTTAATATGAATGCTATACACAACTGTTTGAATTAAAAATATTGGAGAACTCAAGAACTCGGTATGATTATGGTAAACGGCTTTTGTACACGACAGAAACTAAAACACGATTGTTCAAATTATTTAACTTAATGTGAATACTACACACAACTATTTGAATTAAAAATATTGGAGAACTCAAGAACGATCCGTTTCTGGCTTTTAACATTATATATTTAATAGTAAGGAGGACCCTTTTATTCACCATCCACTGGCGGATACTTGACTCGATTTGGCTGCTATATAATTGGTTTAACGTGGAGGCACGACTTGCCTCCACGGAATCCGTATCGCGATTAATTATATCAACCGAAGCGACAGAACACCAAAATGTTCATCCATCGCCCCGATGACTATATAAGGGATGATCTTAGAAGATGATCACCGAAAGGATGTGCACATACACAGATGCTGGTGACCTTGCACTCTCATGCTGTGTATGAGCAAGCAGACCGTGGATATAATAATGCCATAAGGGAAACATTAGCTGGCATGGTTGCAGCTGGTGCCATTATCTCGACATAGAGATTTAGGTGTTTACACGATCAGCGACTGCGTAAAGCATTTATGCTGATCGTGCACATCTTGGCGGCATCTCCTGGTAGTCGAATTCTCGATGGTCATTTTCCATTTATGAGAACTCGAATTCCTAGGGCGGTCAGCTGTATGCCTTAATGTATTTGTCGGTCGGATGACCGACCGATGTGGGCGTTTATGAAAAGGAAAATATAAAACACCTCCTGCACGTGTGCGGCTGATGTGTAAGGGTATATCTCATCGATTTGGTTCTGACAATGTTGGTTGCTTGATGGTGCAACCAAATTGCTCTTACTTGTGGAAGATATCTACAATTGCTGATGGAATTCGATCCGAGACATGTGTACCGAATTGGTTCGGTTCATGTTGGTTGCTTTCATACTAGGAAATCCGATGATGCAACATACACCCGACGCGTTACTTTCTAGCACATGATGCCCGTGAGGAAAATGTCTCTTGTGGTTCGTGCTATTGAATTAGCGAAAATATGGTTTAGGAGACGCTAGGCAAGCAATCAGCACTTGTTTTATCGGCTTTCGGCCACTCTAGGTGGAAGTTTTTACATGGTTAATGGGAAGATGAGTAGTGGCGTTCAAGGGAACCGCCACAAGCTATACCGCAAACCTACAATAGTGAGAGTAATCAGGTCGCGAAGATTAAGATGGGCCGGACACGTGGCGCGAATGGGCAATGACAGGACCCTGCATAGAATTCTTGACGGTAAACCAACGGGAAAGAGACCGACAGGACGCCCGCGACGTAAACCCAATAACCCGAGTATGTTCCCACAAATAAATAAAATATTCAGGAGGAATAATCAAAACGATATTCAGTGTCTCCATATAAGACGCACGGACAAAAACAAGCAAATGCTGGAAAATATAAGCATCGATGCGGAAAACGCGATCCGAAACGATGAAGAATTTGTGATCGAAGATCCCTTGGAAAAAGTTAATACTATGGGAGCTGTCTTCTAGGATATTTACAACGTGAATGAAACACTTCACCATAACCACGACCTGGAAAATAGAGCTTTACGAAACTGTCAACAGATTCAAAACAGTATTTTGCAATGTCGGTCGGATAATGGCGGTTCTACCGCATTTAGCAGTCAAAACAGGGCAGATGCCGTCACAGCCACAGACAGAGCGAACAATCTTCTGATAACAAAGGAAGAAATCCAAGTTATCTTCGAATCACTGAAGAACAAAAAATCAGTAGGAATCGACGGAGTACCCAACATTGTACTCAAACAACTGCCTCCATTGGCCATGGAAATATACACGATCTTGTTAACAACGCGCTAAATAATGCATATTATCCAACGCGTTGGAAAACGGCCATTATACATCCTATCTCCAAAAAGGGAAAAGATAGCACTAATCCCATGAACCTACGGTCCATTGGTATATCGCCAAGTATTAGTAAAGCCTTCGAGAAGGTAGTAAGCAAATCGTTGCGTGAATGGGTTGAGGAGCGCAACATTATACCAAATAACCAGTTTGGGTTTAAGGCGGGTCACGAAACTACCCATGCCGCATCCAAACTGGTTTCAGACATACAATGGAATAAATGCAAGAACCAGTGTACAGGGGCATGTCTAATTGACTTGGAGAAAGCCTTCGATACCGTATGGCTCGAGGGACTGTACTATAAGTTAGTTAGACTAGACATCCATAAACCTCTGCTGTATATGCTTTATGACATGTTAAATGGGCGACAATTCATTGTCAAAAGTGGGAATGTAACCTCCAGTAGGAGTTATATAATAAAGAATGGGCTACAACAGGGAGCGGTACTATCTCCGATTCTTTTCAACATCTACACAAGTGACTTAATCGGCACTTTGCACCATATCATTGCATATGCAGACGACATCATTCTCTATAGAACAGCCCCGAATATTGAGAGTATTAACAGCCTATTACAGCAGGACTTTAATAAAGTTCAGCGCTATTGCGATGACTGGAAACTTAAAATCAATATCATGAAATGTGAAGCTATCTTGTTCAGAACACCTTTAAATGGGGCTACTAGGGATACGAGGCGAAACTGGAGAAATCTAGTTGTCGTGGGACCGAATGGACAACCAATAGAGACTAAAAACCTAGTCAAATACCTCGGCATTTGGCTAGATCACTACTTATACTTCAATAAGCACGTAGATGCTGCACTAGCCAAAGCAAAAAGAGCTTTTGCCATTACAAGGAGGCTATTTCACAACAGCCAGCTAGATAAAAGAGTAAAAGTTATTTGCTACATGGCCCTCATTAGGCCAATTATCATCTATGGATGCCCGGTCTGGTTCAACGTAGGTCCAAATCTAATGGAAAACATTCGGGTCTTCGAGAGACAATGTCTTAGAACTTGTCTGGGTTTGTATAGAACACCCGAATCTGACTACAGAAAGTACTATCCCAATGAAGCTCTGTACAATGGACCCAATATAAACAGAGTAGATAACTTCATGATCAAATTGATCCGAGGACACGCCGCCAGATCAATGAACTCGCCAAACGATCTTATTTTCTGGGCTTATTACCCAAATACTATGTATTCGGAGAGAGTGCGTAGCAATGGCTTTATCCCACCAGAGGCTTTCATCGGTTTGGATATGGACGGCCTCATACAGGACGAATCTGGCGTTCCGTTGATTTTCCACGTTCACCGTTCGGTCGCAGATAAACACTTAAGCTACAATCGGAATGTCACACAGGTAAATCCAGAGTGCCTGCGGCACAGTAGGGTAATATCTTGGAGGGACGAGAAAGATTTCAAAAAACAACGCGAGCGGTTTTGGTGGTTGAATGGCAGCTAAACACCTGTCTTGTAAAGATCCAATGCAAATCAAATGCAAACGTGACCAGCGGCTAGTTTGCAAAGAATTTCTTATTCATAGGTTAGTTTAGATTTAAGATATTTTAGTTTAGAATTAAGTTAGATAAGTAGTTAAACAGTAGATAAAATTAGATTAGATTAAGGAAAAATTAAAAAAGAGACAACGTTTTTTGTGCTAATCAAAATTTTTCTTTGGGCTACTGTCCGATAGTTTCTTAAATATCTAATCATGCCATGCCGAAAGGCTATTTTTCTAAAGAACCAAAAAACAGATTAGCTTAGAGAGTCTGCTTGGGACCAGTAAGTTAGATCTAATATATTACCATTAAGCTAGTATTTAAACATTTTTGTCTAGCCACTAAGAAATAATTTTTAAGGATAAAATAAAAATGTTTATAAAAATAATAAAAAAAACAAAAAATAAAAAACGCCCGCGACGGAGATGGGCGGACAATGTTAGGTTTGACCTCGAGGAGGTCGGATCGGATGGTCGAACGTGGAAGGAAAGTGCACAGGACAGGGAACAATGGCGGAGTCGAGTCGGTGAGGTCATGAACTTCCGGGTTCCTACAGGCCAATAAATATAGAATATAGAATAAATAGTGAAAATTCAACACAACTTTGGCAAAATTTAAATTCAAAATTATTTCATCGAGACACATTAAATTTCAAACATATACTTATTCCGTTGAGGAATAGAAATGTGTCTTGATTTTATGATGAATGCAATTTAGCAAACGGAGAAGAGTTTTTGGTGAGTAACATTCTTTGTTTTAGGTGGCAATTTGTCATAGATTGTGCTTGGGAACCCGTTAAACTAACTAAATAGTAAGGATGTACATAATCATACCGTCGTCGCCGTAATCCTCTTCGGCTTCCTCCTCCTCGGTATCCGTTGATTTGGATTTACCCAAGCTTTTCAGCTTTTTTCGTTTGGCAGCATTTCTTCTTCTCGCTGAAATATAGTATTTCCAGAAAAATTTTGAAGCAAACACTCTAGAATTTCTGCAAATATTTTACAAGGTATCAACAATATGTATACACCTCTTAATTTCCATTACTAAAAACGCTTAAACAGCACTACGGAAAACCAAAAACAAACTACTGCGCAAAAGAACTCAAATTAAAGAACACTTGAGCCGCATATACAATATTTTTCACATTAATTAATAATAATATTGTATTGGGCTCTGGCAATGAAAGTGGCAATAAGTTGTGCCACTTGTCAGGAAGCTTGATGTTCTATTGTGGCATTTTGAAGCAGATAAGCACTTTGGCTAAAATGAAACTAAAACTAATTGGCTGATGATTCGATGGAGTTTCAAATTTGCCACTATGTGAAATATTTTACAACAGAAGAGCACAACCTAAGGAAAAGCAAACTAAATTTAAACGCGACAAATTATCCGCAATCAAACAAACAAAACAACAGAAAATGTCGACCAAATCATATTAACAGTCTAATTTAGTTGCCAATTTGGTGTAATAAAAATTAATGTAATCTTTAAACATTAATTTGGAATTTGTTTCAAGTTGCATTCAACTCATTTGAGTGAGCATGGTGAAGCTAAATTGTTTTGAAAGGTGAATTGAGCGATTAAAAGCAATGCTAATCATTAGCTCGTAAATATTAATAATAGTATTTATATATAACTTGAAGAATCGATTTTAAATCAAATGGTGAATTGTATTCTTCAATAAATATTCAAATGATTGTGTGAGATGATCAAAATACTCTTGACTTTATATCCTTGTAACGTAGGTTCTAGGTGCCCCAGGAAAGATGTGTCTTTCGTTGATTCCTCTTTAAAGCATTGTCCTGGTGCTGAGACATAAACGAGTATCTGACCAAGTTAATGAATTTTTTTTTTTGTGAGTAAGTCACGTGACAACAACCCAACGTAATGAATGTAAAATCAAAATAAAACAAAGGTATTAAAAAATGAAATCTGTTAAAAATACGAACGTTATGAGTATCATTTATAGTAGAAAATTAAATTGTGTATACATTTTACTGAGACCCACTTATATACTTCTCTCATTACCCTCCATTATGTGCAACTTCTCTTCTTCTGTCGTTCTTTCTTCGGCTAGTATAACTTCCTCTGCAAAAGGTTACAATTAAAAAATTTGTTTCAATTAAAATTATTTCACTTTAGGAAAAAATGAAGTTTTGTAAGTTATGTCGTGTTGAAATATATTTACAGTGATACAAACATCATAGAGGATGGGGTTTATTGGACAAGGAATTAAACGGAATTTATATTGATTTGGTTTCGAATTGGCATTCAATGAATTTTGAAACTTGTTTTAGTTAAATACTCTACCAGCTTTACAAATCCATTCAACATAGCCGTTCAACTCTCTTTCTAGTTGCTGTTGTCTTCTAAGCTTAAGAAACTCTTGTCTATTTTCTACTTTTTCTCGTTCTTTTGCGAATTCACTACGAAAGACAAAACAATTGGTGGAATTTTTTGGTTTTGCTGTTTTCGATGATGGGTTAAAACAAATGATTTTATACAGGAAGTCCTAGCTAATAATAAGAGATGTTAATTTAAATAGTAAGTAGATGAAAATATATATATGACGGAAATTCAAAAATTAACTAAACCAAACACAACAGAGAGAATTAAAACAAAAAAGAAAGAAAATAATTATAAAAACATACACAAAAAAGGTCGATTTATGAGGTGAGGTAATGAAAGGGACAATATTAAAGAGGTTTTGGCTACTATGCCGCAACGAACGTGAGGTACTACAAACTTGCACTCTACTGATCTAAGGACTTAATAATCATGGATCGCCTGGAAGTGTCGTTCCTAAAATTCAAAAGAGTTCATTACGCTTTTTACACTCTAGCTGTTTGGGGTATTTTGATATATTCGTATTTTAATTGTTCAAACTCTGGCCACAGACTACTAAATAGAATCCCACGAGAATTCTCCGTTTCCACGATTTCAGTTCAACTTCATACTTTATTTGCAATAAATATTTTTATTTAGAAAAACTAATACATTGTCGGGGGGTTGGGAGCGAACATACAGGGCAAAGTTACTGATTGCTTTCAACCCGGCGAAGGCCAGGACGACCCTTGTCCCTGTTCAATCCAAGTTGACATGCAGTCTCCACGTGACACCCCTCGATAGCTACTTTAGCACCCGCCAATTAGTGAACCAATGCATGCAGCGACATCCTGAGAAAGGTTGGCGCAAGGCTAATAACCAGGGCCGGAAAAATGAATTATTATGGCAAATTTAACAAGCCTCGGATATGGACCGGATACACGACGACGACCACGGAAACGAAAATGGCTCAACGATTTAAGAATTTTCTCATGGAACGTACGCTTACTATACAGAGCTCGAGCTGCGCAGCAGCTAGCCGATGTCCTGTCCGAATATATAGCTGACATAACAGCATTACAAGAAATAAGATGTACGGGGAGTGGTGTTATTCAAAGAAACGAGTATGACATTTATTACATCTGTCATGCAAAACACCATGTGCTCGGGGTAGACTTTCTAGTCAGCCAAAAACTGAAGCCTGCCATAATCGGCTTTAATGCAATAAACGAAGGGCTATGCACTCTTCGCGTGCGAGACAATTTTAAGAAATAAGCCTCATAAACGTTCACGGACCTACAGAGGAGTACCCTGACGACGAGAAAGAAGAATACTACGAGAGCGTCGAAGTGGCCCCCAATGCCTGCCCAAGATACGATGTGAAAATCGGCCTCCCATCATCGGCTTTAATGCAATAAACGTAAGGCTTTGCACTCTTCGCGTGCGAAGCAGTTTAAGAACATAAGCCTCATAAACGTTTACGGACCTACATAGGAGTCCCCTGACGACGAAAAATAAGAATACTACGAGAACTTCGAACGGGCTCTCAATGTCCGCCCAAGATACGATGTGAAAATCGTTCTTGGTGATTTGAGTGCACAAATAGTCGGGAAGCCAGTTTTCAAGCACTACGCAGGTTCCCATAGTTTGCATGAGAACACTAATGACAATGGACTACGAGTCATCCAACTGGTAGCATCGAAAAACTTGGTCGTTGCAAGTACCAGGTTTCCGCGTAAAGATATCCACAAAGCCACCTGGGTATCACCTGATGGAGCCACTCGGAACCAAATTGACCATGTGTTGATAGATCGCGGCCACTCCTCGAGCCTGACGACAGCACGAACGTACCGAGGTGCCAACGTCGACTCGGATCACTATCTTGTTGGTACAGTTTTCCGAGCGCGGATTGCCTTACGGAGATGTATTGTATCCACGGATCAGGTTCGAATAAATACGGCTGCCTTACGCAATGAGAATAACAATAACACCTTTGGGCATGCGCTAAGACTTGCCCTAGAAGATCTCGAAGGAAGGAGAGTAAGTCCTGGGGCCAGAATGCCGGGCGTAGAAGAGAAATGTACACGCCTTACGAGTACTGTCATTAGTACTGCCAAGTCCATGTTAGGCAGTAGTCGTAAAGATCGGAGTGACTGGTTTGATGATGAGTGCAAACTAGCGACTGAACGTTAGAATGCTGCATACCGGGCAATGCAGCAGTCTCATAGGACGCAGGTGCGCGAGGAGAAATACAAAGAGCTCAGAAGATCTGAAAAAAGACTTCACAGACAAAAGAAAAGTGCCCGGGGAAAAAAACCTTGTCTGTGGAATAGAGAAAAGTAGAGAGCGAGCTCCGCACCAGGCGCGGAAATTCTACCAAATAATCCGCAGTATGACGCGGTACACACCACGCTACACTTACTGCAAGGATAAACAGGGTAATCTTGTGGGGGTCCCCTATAACACATGGAGAACCAACCGACAATTTCATACCTTATTTCGACCACTTTCTGCGATTTCTCCTGATTACCTATTCACCTGAAAAGCATGTTGCAAAAACGGACGCATAGCTGAATTCATTATTCTATGCAAGTAATGCATATTTGAATTCAGCTACCTTTCTGCCATACGGCAACTCCAGTCCTCTAACCATGAGATTTCCACCGGAAATTCCAATCTATGAATGACGCGGTACATACCACGCTCCACTTACTGCAGGGATAAAGAGGGTAATCTGATCACCGGTCTTGAAGGCATTCTGGAACGATGGGAAGTGCACTTCAGTGAATTGTGAAATGGACAGTTCACAGAAGAATTGGAGGCTCCACCAATCCAAGATCAAGACCAAATGCTGCCGCCAACAAGCATTGAGGAACTATGAAAAGCCATAAGACAGCTCAAATCAAATAAAGCTGATGTTATACCAGCTGAGCTGATCAAACAAGAAGGCACAGCGTTACATCACGCAATTCATGAGATCGTGGTGCACGTATGGGAGCAAAAGGAGATGCCGGAAGATTGGCGTCGTAGTATAATTTGCCCCATACATAAGAAGAGAGATATCACACTGTGCAGCAACTATATGAGTATAACATTGCTGAGTACCGCCTATAAGACACTCTCTACTATCCTACAAGATCGGATAGCCCCATACGCTAAAGCCATCATTGGTCAATACCAGTGTGGCTTCATCCCAGGTAAATCAGCAATTGATCAGATATTCACCCTTAGGCAGGCGATGGAAAAATGTCAGGAATTTAAGATTCAATTATATCATCTATTTATAGACTGTAAGGCCGCCTACGACAGCATAGCCAGGGTAGAACTATATAAGGCCATGAGAGAGTTCGGCATCCCAAACAAATTGATACGACTTTGTAGGTTGACCATGACCAACGTAACTAGTCAAGTAAAATTAGCGGGATTACTGTCCAAACCAATAAACATCTTTAATCGACTCCGACAAGGGAACGGTCTGGCCTGCCTCCTCTGCAACCTGGCGTTGGAGAAAGCAATCGGTGACTCTGGCGTCACATCTAGAGGGACTATTATCACCAAGTCCAGCCAGATACTTGCCTACGCAGATGACATCGACATCATCGGTAAAACCGAATAGGCTGTACAGGATTCCTTCATGCAGATCGAGCAGGCGGCACAAAAACTGGGACTGCACATTGGTGAGGGAAAACTAAGTACTTCTGCGCAGAGAAGACCCAGCGTTGGTCAAACTGTCAGGGTAGTGGAACACGAATTTGAAGTAGTGCAATCCTTTAACTACCTTGGGTCAATAGTATCAGTCGATAACAGTATGGAAGAAGAAATACGCGAACGGCTGATCATATCCAACAAAGCCTTATTATGTATTATTGATTGGCCTGTAGGAACGCGGAAGTTCATGACCTCACCGACTCGACTCTGCCATCGTTCCTTGTCCTGTGCATTCTCCTTCCACGCCCGACCATCTGATCCGATCTCCTCAGATACAGCCTACTATGGTCTATCAAGACTCCTCAAATCCCGAAATTTATCCAGAACATCCAAGCTATTACTGTACAAGACCATGGTCTTACCAGTACTCATGTATGGATCTGAGACTTGGGTGCTCAATAAAAGGCATTCTGAACTCTTAGCCGGGTTCGAGAGGAAGGTCTTAAGGAGAATTGTTGGTCCCGTATGTGAAGGAGGACGATTCCGGAGAGGGTACAACCATGAGTTTACGCAATCTACCTTGTAGCTAACGTTGTAAGAAAAATCAAGCTCGGTAGACTCCGGTGTGCGGGACACCTAGCTCGAATAAGCGAAGAGGAGCATGCCCGGAAAGTCCTTTGTGGCACGATGTATGGAAGGAGACAGCGTGACAGACCTTGTCTGTGATGGAGGGATGGAGTAGACCAGGACGCCCAGAGCCTGGGAGTGCCAAACTGGATGACATCGGCTCGAAATCGGGACCGGTGGAGAGATTTATTAAATAAGGCCAAGACCGGATTCCGGTTGCAGTGCCGATGATGATGATGAATACATTGTCTCTTCCAGTTTAATTCTAATGCCGTTTTCTTGTTGTTCTTCGGGAGATTCTCTATCGATGATGTGAATATCTCCTTGTTTTCCACTTTTGGCTGACTTTGTAAGTGTTCAAAAATACTACACTTTTTGGATAGACGTCCTTGAGACAGATCTACAATTTTAACAAGTTCTTCTTGGATTTATGATAGAAATGTCCTTTTGAATAATTTCAACACTGTTGTTATATGTTGTTATATAAACGATACCAACTTTGTACTCATGTGAAAAATTGGGCAGGCCGATAATAATTTTTTATTATGAAAAACATACTTCTTCTAGAGTAACCATAAAACAATACTTGTATCACACATATGGAAAATATGATAAAGTTCTAGATTTTGTTTGCGTTTTAAAGTTATCATTTCTATAAACCAGACAGGTATCGGAGTCCGTGTCAAAAATATAATAGTGATATAAATACTGAGATTGCAATTATATATACATGATTTAATTTATTTAAACAGCCTTACTCTATGCGCTAAACTATTATATAAAAACCAGAACTATTACGGAACCTATAGATTAAAATTTACAACCTGCCTGTATTGCATTAGTTATCCTTTTGAGATGGAGTAAGTTGGATCGTAATAATCGAACCTTTCGGTAGGATACCGAATAATATAGGTCCCGCCATATGGTCAGGAGAAATTCTTCACCAACTTCCTTAACTTGGCTGTTCAACCAGTCGGAAAACTTGAAAAAGGTAGACAATTTTGTTTCAATGGTAGATCCTCGGTGCGATACCATCAAATAAATATTTGACTAACTTATGTAATTCTGGCGCAAGACTAAGGACCTTGTCCGGAAAAAAACAAACTATTATGGAAAATTTAACAAACCTCAAGACTTCCTAAATAAGGCCAAGACCGGTTCCCGGTTGTGGTGCCGATGATGATGATGATGATGCAATTCAGCAAACAGTCCGGTTTTACTGGATCTCAAAGGTAACAATATATAGATAGCAGTTTATCGTGAAACGGTGTAAGCATACGACGGTGGACTGCAAAGTTTCCGACCTCAACGTGAAGATAGCAGTACTCATCAATAGAGGCTAGTGAATGTAGTTGCGCATCTTTTGACAGTTACTCACCAAAATTTCAGCCATTTTGGGGGCGTAGTTTTTATTTGACAGTCGATTGAGTGAGTCGATGTGAGTATTTTTGTGAAAATGGACAAAAGTGGGTATCGAGCTGTCATAAAATGTTTGTATTTGAAAGGCAATACGCCTACACAAATCAAAGATGAGTTGGACTCTGTGTGTAGGGACTATGCATCATCATTTACGACAGTGACACTTTAGGCTGAATTTAAACGTGGCCGTGAGAGTTTGGGAGACGGTGAACGTTCGGGACGTCCAAAAACTGCAACAACTAACGATAACATCGCTAAAGTTCACCAAATGGTGCTAGACGACCGCCGAATTAAAGTGAGAAGGATAGCAGAGGCAATGAAAATGTCCAAAGAGCGTGTTTGTCACATATTAAATCAAGATTTGGGCATGATAAAGCTGTCCACGCGTTGGGTGCCGCATGTGCTCACGTTAGACCAAAAACGCCGTCTCACACCTCAGTGGCTCCCATAGCGAAAAACCACGAATTACGGTTTGAACTGCTTGACCATCCGCCTTACTCACCAGATCTAGCCCCAAGCGACTTCTTTTTCTTCCTTAATCTAAAAATTGCGACAAGAATGCGAACAGATATCACCGGAAATCTTTCGGAAAGTCATGGAAAATGCGATAAAACGGGTCCAAATGTGTATCAACACTGGCGCCAGCCACTTAACGGATATCATCTTTTCCACTTAACAGAAAAAATTGTAAAGGTCCAAAAAAGATTTGCATCACTCAAAATCATTTTTTTTATTTAGTAAAAAATTAATTCAAAAATGAAATTGGATGATTAATTTTGCGCCACCCTATATTTGGTGCCAATTATATTTCTGGTTCATATTAGTTTGAAGTACCATTCTTGTCAGTGTACCTCCCTCTCTCATGCGACTATTGCCGTTCATTACAATTGAACTCAATGAACTCCAGGTCTGCTTTCGTTCAGTTCCTCATTTATAACACCTGGATGGACGTCACTCTTCTTGATCCAACAAGGACTTTCAAGGACCAATGTCGCAATATATGCTAATCCATGTTTTTTTTTTTCTTCCCATAGATATTTTCTCTTTTTCAATTGTCGACAGTTTTATTTAAACAAAGCCTATGTTGTTCTGTTCTGTTGTTCTTCTTTTGTTTGTACACTTCGATGCTACTCTTTCTCTCCATGTGGCATATGTAGCCACAGGAAATTTAGTGTATTTAAATTCAAAACGGGTTACCTGTTTTTCCTCTTTAGGTTCCTCCTCTGGTTCTTCCTCTCTTCGCCACCAGGGCGGCCACCGTCAAATGGTGATTCCAGAGAGAAGTCGATGTGTTTCTGTGGCACCACAAGCGATGGGATTTTCATCTCCGGCTTCGAACTCAATGGTGTCTTTTCCAGATCAACACGCGAACATGATGGACAGAGTTGGCCAGTCCAATCTTTAACACTTGCGCTTTAATTTTCAAATTAAACTTCCAAAACTTTACTTTTACGAAAACGTTTTAGTATTTTGCTTTTTATATTCAGTTTCTAACATTCCATTTTGACAATTTTTTTCTCAAGAACAAAAGAACAACCAACGGGAAAACTTTCCTGCTTCTTCCTTTTTCAACTCTAAAAACTGAACTCTATTCAAAAACAGTATTTCTTCAACATCAACCGTATTCAATAATAATCTTTTTGTCTCGAATCGACAGTATCGAGAAACAAAAACAAAACAAACGGAATCGCAACAAACTTGGTGTTCCCTTCTCTCCCTCTCCATCAACATCAACTCCGAAAACAGAATTCGAACTTGCACACGATCCACACTCGAACTGGGGTATGTTCGCACACTCACATGTGGATCGTGTGCTTTTCCCACCACCTCACCATCAAATTATATTAAAACCAAATTATATTAAAAACAATTAAATGATGGGGGTGGCGGAAACTGCATGTAACATCCACCATCTCAACAATATTGTGACGCATATGACAATCAGCTGGACATATGGCAGGTCTGTGGCGGTTTCGCCAATCCCCACTGCCTACTTACCTGAAGAACCCCCATCCCTACAACCCAATCTGCATAACTTTTTGCTAATGCAATTGCATTAAGCACCTGTAAATGCTTCACGCATCAAATAGATCAAATTTATAATCTAAAATTCCCTATAAGAATTATTTCCTAACTTATCATGAATCCCCAAACCAATTGGGCACCTTCGGTGCCAGGCAAATCCAAATCGCACCAAGTGCATTTCCCCCTAGACGAATTTCTGAGAACAAAATGATTTGGTTTACATACAAGATTATGTTGTTATGATGACAGGGACAAAAACAAATATACGCATCTTGCGTCTTAAGGCATCAATTAAATCCTACAGCATAGGCAAATGCAAATAGCAATTGAATACCTACCCGTACCAGCGATGCCATAAACACCATTTCCCGGTAAACCAGCTAAAAATAATTAGCACAATGTTCATGATGCATTGCGGCTGTCAATACAGCTGCTATGCACATTGTAGACAACGATGATCAACGGTCCCTTTGTCTTACATAGTCCTCGATCCGTTTACCATTGACCTTCTCACATAAGCAAACAAAAACCCAATTAGCATCCAATGAGATTCGGCTTGTTTGCTTAGCCGAACTCACATCTCATGGATGAACATTTTCCCTTTCTTTGTTTTAGATTAGTTCCCATGGCTCTGATCCATGAAAGAACCAATGTACACACATACATGTGTACCGTGACGATCTTCTCTATGAGATCTGTTTGGTTACCCGAAAGAGAGACGTTACGTCTCTCTTGGAATAGAAAAATGCACCCCCTAATTAAGAGAGCCAGTTTCACTGGCCGAATTTCTTTTGATAGCGAATAAATATCGCTGAGTCCAATTACATCCACCGACCACCACGGTCATGCCGGTCCGCCCCCCGCGCACGGGGGCGCGAAGTTTCTACCGAGTCGTGTGTCAGTGCGCTGATTTAATCGAGTGAAATAAAAAGTAATTTTTAATACGCATTTCTAAAACGTGTTAGCGTCAACAGTAAATACGATACAATTCAGATTCAAGCAAAATAAAACCGGAACTTAGATTAAACAGTATAGCAGTGTGTTTTACCTCCTGTGTTGGTGTTTCGGAGTTTCGTTTGCGTTTCCCTCTCAGTGCGCCTACTTTGCCCTTGGTGTGATTGTTTTTTTTTTTTTTTTCTTGGGGAACACAATTTCTGCGGCTGAACGTTCGATGAACTTATAGTGACGTCGGTGAGGGCGAAGTAGAACCTAGTGCCCGTGTTTGGTACAATACTTCGTTCCCTGCAGGTCTCCAAAACAAAGTACTGGAAAACTGGAGACTATGAGCAGTAAAAACGACAAGTCGCTAGTGAGAGAAGTGTCGCCGGGAATGAAAGACGAAAAGGCAGGAGAGAAATGAAGTAACGGTTGTCATTAGCGGACGAATAAAGTTTTAAATAGCAAATTGATTTCACGGCTCTTATTTTACGAGAATAATTAATCCAGCGAACCCTAAGCTCGCTACAATATTAATGACTTGCAGGTATAAGCAGGTAACAAAATATTCGCGGTGAATGGAGAGTTAACCGGAAGCTTCCACGTCGCTACATGCGTACCCCAAAGCTCCATTCTGGACCTTATCCTGTTCAATATCTACACCTAGTAACTCTTCCCCCTTTGATATATCCCAAAATCGGGCTTGGATGGGACTGATGCTGACGATCGCAGGTCAATCAGCAAGCAGAAACAATGAAGGAGAATTTATTCCTTTTTCGCAGGTTAATCATCCTACCATTCTTTTTTCTACGACAAATTTAAGTACTGTCAAGTACTTAATAAATTTAAGGTTTAAATATTCAGTCATAAATTTTTATAAGAAAAATTTAAATATTTTAAAACAATTTAATACATTTTGTAGTTGAAATTAAAAAGCTTTGAAAATACTAATGTTGTGAGACTATTCTCTAAACTGTCATTTATAGAGGCAAACTTTTGAAATCTAAGTATAAAAGGACATAGTATTTGTTTTTCTATCTAAGAGGTGTGAAGGGTATAGGAAATATCAACAATTTGAGCTAGTTATGTATTAATATTTACATCGAATATGTATATATCATGTTCGTAGCTCTAAATGTATTGTATAATATTACAAGTGGCTGGACAAAGGGTTTTAATTTTATGAAAGTTAAGAAAAACACTAGTAAATCACACAATAAGGATGACTCTGTTTGTCTATTGGCTGTTAATAAACGTCCTCAACATAGCTAACATGTTGGAGAGACATACGTTTTGCATACATTAAAATTGTGGCACTAGTACCAGTATGTTGGTGAATGATATTTTTGTGGACACTATGTGGATACTTTAAATTTGTATTTGTTGTTGCTAAAAACCTGCTTGTGTAATCCAATCTAGATATGCGGTCATAGCATTTTGGAACAACGTTCTCGTCCGGCACTTTTGAAATTCCATACGTCGCTCGACACGATTTCGTTCATTAGAAAATTCTCTTCAAATTATATATATATAGGTTTGTCGATGTTAAAAAAAGTTTAAAACAAAATTTATTATAATGTAAAACATAAAACAATAAAAATGAAAATAAAAACAAAAATATTAATATATAGTGAAAAATAAAATGTTGTAAGTATTAAAACGTAAAATGTAGATTTGTTAAAGTTGTTTAGAAACTTACCCGCTAAGAACACCAAGAACTAAGTTGAGCATAAAAAATGAGCCTATAACTATTAGAGGCACAAAATAGATCCAATTAAATGTTGAACCTAAAGCGTCATTGGTCTGAAATTATTTAACATGTACATAAGTGTTATTCATTTTATGTATCTTTTACTTTCTCGGACAGGTCCATTTATCTTACATACTATACATTTATATTATTATAATAAAAATACTACCAGTACCACACATACATAAGAGTTGCTTAACACATAATTCTTAAGTTTGGATAAAATCACACATAGTTTTCCAAGTAAATGGAATTAAGCATTTGTTTTTAGGATTATATTTAAATTTTAAATAGCCGCAATGAGTATCAAATATTGAGTTCGAAAACAAGCAGTTTGATTAGAAAACAGAGCGTAGAAAATAGATTGCTAATTTTAATCGCACAAACTTATTGGTGATAACAAATACTTATTAGATGTATTTAACTTAAACTTAATGGACAGTTAATATAGTTCACACATTTATTTATTGTACATGGGATATTATTGTCTGCTCTAATCGAAAAAATAAGTAATGCATTGGTTCAATACACTGTTGTTTTTTATTTATTTATTTACTAATTTATTGCCTCTAGATTGCAAAAACCTTAACGAGGTGTGAGGGCTTAAATGACAATCAGTAATTCAGGTTATGCTGACGGAAGTATAGCGTTTGGAATGATAGTGAAGAACGTGTGATCCGAACTGACGCTATGACAGTTAGAATCACCAAAAATTGAACCAATGCGTAACACATCAGGCTACTGGTCGTGCTTAGAATTCGATTTTTAAACTCAAGTATATTCCACTGATGTGAATTATTATGTTATCACTATGGTATACGGCTCTAATGGATTTTCTCATTCGATCTTCGTTCGGTGTTCTTCACTATTTGCGTTTGTATTGTGTGTGTATCTGTGAGAGACGCTACACTACTCCCTCCTCAGCTTCGTGTGCGAACGACGGAGCGAACGAGAGGACGACGGAGCAGGCGAGTGGAGCACACTATGTGAGGTGCTCTATGCGGAAGTCATGATCGTGTGTGAAGTTCTGTTTACTACGGGAAAGTGTGTGCTGTGTGTTCAGATCACGTCGTAGTCAACAATTTATATTTTGTTTTAAGGAAACTAACTCCACAGGATCTTACTAGTCCGCGTCAACTTTTTTTAGCGATCGTTACTTTTGAAGTTCACGGGAGAACATTCGTTAAGGAGTTAACGCTTAATCACCAATAGTTTATGATAGTTGCAATTGCAATTAAGAAACACAAGTTACTGAGTTAATGTTTTAACACACGTACGACATGACCTTCTCGATTAACTTTCCCATCCCTCCTCTCAGAGTAGACTTCCTCGATTAAGGATCATATCCACTAAATCCCAATTCCCCATCGGCAAGGGAAATCTTTCTCTGCACAAAACTTCCCCTCATATCTGCTAACAGACTTTCCCATAGTATCTGTTAACAGCATAAAATTTCCCATTGCATCTCAAAAAGGAGAATTTCCCATAGGATCTGAAAAGGAGAAATCTTACCTCATAATCATCAACACCATTAGCTCTTGGTTATCGGAATCATGTTCCTTTTGTTTAAAGATCGGATGGCGCCGCTTATTCTCCGATCTTTCCGTGGGATATGTTTAGGTTAGCCATCTGGCTTAAGCTAACAATGTTCTTGTGCGTTTCAGATGGGTAATAAAAGGAACCGTGGGATTGGTATAGTTCCTTTGTTAGGATTTTCGAACAATAAACATCTAGCGAGCGATCTACGTTAAGATGTTTATGATTGCATGACTATTGGACGGCAGCGAAACGATGTGCCTTGTTTGCACAAGTGTGCCTTTTGCGTTAGGGTCATGCAAGGGATTTAGGTGCTAATTGCTATTAGCTACCAGAGTATGCATCAGTTGTTCAGTTTATTTACCGACAATGGTATTTCAAGGGAAACATCGCGTTGATACGTAGGATGGTTGAGCGATTTTCATGCGACGCTTTCCTGCATGGCGCATTTGCTTAGATGCGATGCTTTCCTGCCTTTTGGAATTGGGGTAGAATACAATGTATGGATGCATTGAACTCGATATTGCGAGCTTTTGAACGTTTAGTTCCTTGCTTTCTGATATCGGGTTCAACGTCGTTGCATGTCCTATAACCCTTTGTTTCAGGTAAGGTTACTGACTATTGGGACACGTGTCTGTGGGCACGTGTGCTGAAAAAGGGGAATAAAGTTCCTTGGCGGAAAGGATACCTCAACCTGTAGTGAGTTGTATGGTTCGTAGAACCGCTACAGAAGCTCCCACTTTCAGCAGGGTAACCCACGTCAGACATGCTAGCGAGGAGTAACACACAAATATCTGCCACCCCTTATCCAGGGTGTTATACGTCTCGCTGCCCATTGGGTGGTTTGGAGCCAGGAGGCTTTATCATAATGGCGCCTTTCTGACACTGGGTCAAATCAGAGCAGTAAGTAGACCTTACCATATCAAAACGGTACCCTGATATGTGGGACTATTTTAAGCCCGAAGTACAAAACCAAAACGTGGCAATAAAAATTAATGGAAACTATGAACACAACAAACATAAAAAACCCGACTGGCGCAGTTGTGCTGACAACGACACTACCATAAGGGACACTTCTGACCACTGTGTCGTGTCAGCTAAATTTGCTCTAACCAACAGTAACGTTAATGAGAAAGCTCCCAAAAGAACAGAATGGTTCTACGAGAAAGCCAACTGGGAAGGTCTGAACGACTTTTTGGGAGGTTAAATCGGTCGTTATTTTTCCTCCATAACGATGTTGACTCTATAACGGACACATTGACAGACACGATTCTACTTGGCATGCGGACCTTTATTCCACACAGATTAAAGAGTATCATACCCAAGAGAAATATGTGGTTTGATTCCGGATGCAGAGAAGTCATTAAGGCTAAATAGCTGAGCTTCCGGTTGTATAAATCAAACAATACTGAGGAAAACCGGAAAAGATTTAAGAGAGCTAGGAATGACTGCAATGCGTATATTCAACGCACCAAGTTCTTGCATGACCAGAGAGTGAGACAAAAAATAGCACACTCTCCCGCAGGTAGTAGAAACTTCCGGGCATTCGTGAAAAACATTCAAAACTCAGTCTCTTCATCCATTCCATCGCTTATAGTCGATGACAAACCAGTCACCACTGCAACCATCATCATCATCATCGGCACTACTACCGCGAACTGGCCTTGGCCTTATTTAGCAAGTCCTCAGGCTTGTTAAATTTTCCATAAAGATTTGTTTTTTTCCGGGCAGGGTCATTAGTCTTGCGCCAGAGGCTCCCCGACGGAGTATCGAACTCCGGTCTCCCGCGTGACAGGCGGGTATATTAACCACTATACTATCAAGGAGCCACCACTGCAATAGAGAAGGCGAATCTACTTGCTGCACATTTTCCAGCCAACTCAACGCTGCATGATACCACATCAGTTCCGCCTCAACTTGAGCATAAGCAGTACGCCATGAGCCAGATTTGCTTCCGAATGCGTACTGTTGCCCGTGCACTCAAAGAGCTAAACGCACACAAATCCGCTGGTCCGGATGGCATTCCCCCAATCATCTTCCTCTTTACTCGTTAAACCACTGCAGAAACTCTTCCATTTGTCATATTCTACTGGCCGTTTCCCAAATAAATGGAAGTCAGCAAACATTCAGCCAATTCCCAAAAAGGGTGACAAATCATCACTATGTTCTTATCGACCCATAGCACTAAGATATATTCTCTCCAAGATAAGGGAATCACTTATCAACCGTCAACTTTCGAAATATCTGGTATCAAATGAACTCCTCAATCACCGCCAATATGACTTTCGTAGCAACAGGTCCACAGGAGATCTGATGGCGTACTTTACCGAAAAGTGGAGCCATTCCATCCATTACCTGGGTGAAAGCATTGGATATTTCAAAAGCCTTCGACAAAGTTTGGCATCCGGCCCTTTTGTCAAAATTACATTCATATTGAGTGGACAATTCCCTGATCCAATGCATAAGAGACTATCTTACTGGCCGTTCAATTCAAGTGGTTCCTGATGGGGTCAAATGAAATTAATGCAGATATTCCCCAGGGTTCAGTATTCTTACCCACTCTCTTCCTCATATTTATAAATGATATCTTGTCAATTACTCACAACCCAATTCACACGTTTGCTTGTGATAGCACGTTGAGTTTCTCATACTCATATGAACACTCCCGTCCAAACTCTTCGAACGTCACTACCGACCAGCAACCTATGCTTGATACATTGAATTCAGACCTCAACAAGATGTATCAGTGGGGATTATCTAACCGAGTAGAATTCAATGCCCAAAAAACTCTGTGCTGTCTCTTGTCGTCGAAGGCGAGCCCCAAAGTAAATATACTGTCTATAAACGGCACTTGCATCGACGAAGCCAAGAAACTATCAATTCTCGGCACTCGAATTAATTCGACTCTTAACTGGAATGACCACATACTTGAAGCTGCGAAAAGTGCAGCCAAATGTATGGGGTTCCTTAAGGGATGCAGAAGATACTTCACTCCACCCAACCACTATTTACAAGGCGGATATGGGCCAAAAAAAAAAAAAAAATCATTATGGAAAATTTAACATGTCCCAGGACTTGCTAAATAAGGCCAGGACCCGTTCCCGGTTGTATGCCGATGATGATGATGATGATTCTGATGATATTCGTCCAAAAGTGGAGTTCAACTCCCATATTTGGTCAGACGCATCCAAAACTGCACTAGACGTGCTCGACAGGATGCAAAAACGAGCAGTGAAACTTGTTGGGGACCCAGCCGTAAGTCGATCAATTCCGTCGTTAGAACACAGGCGCAACGTATCATGCCTATCTCTTTTTTATAGGTATTACCACGGTCGTTGCAAAATTGAACTTGCTGAATGTGTTCCGCCCCTTCAGACATTTTCCAACGATACCCGTCAATCTGTGAATGTGCATCAGTTCACGTTGGAAGTGGACTTCAGGCGCGCAAATAAACATACAGAGGTCATTCTTTAGCCGAGCCACACGAATGTGGAATGTTCCAAAGAAATACTTCACTCCATCCATATTTACAAGTCGTATGTTCGGCGCAAAATGGAGTTCAACTCCCATATTTGGTCAGGCGAATTCAAAACTGCACTACCCGTGCTCGGTAACATGCAAAAACGAGCAGTAGAACTTATTGGTGACCCAGCCGTAAGTCGATCAATTCCGTCGTTAGAACATAGGCGCAACGTATCATGCATATCTATAGGTACGACAGCAAGTCAATAAGTCCTTAGAAAAAATAGAATAACAGTTTTTTATTTTTTTTTTATTTTTCAAAATAATCTCCTTCTAGTTCAATAAACTTTGAGAGACGTCCCTCCAATTTTTTAAGCTTTCAGAATAATATGATTGAGGTAGTTCCTCAAAATAAGTATTTGTGTGTGCGATGACCTCCTCATTTGATGTAAATCGTTGTCGGTGTAAACATTGAGAGTCACTCTTTAGCCGAACCACACGAATGTGGAATGTTCTGCCCGATCATGTGTTTTCTGGTCGTTGTGATGTCCAGACATTCAAGGCCAATATACGTCGACACTTCCTTTCTCTATTCATTAGCCTGAATTCAAATCACGTTCGTCAAAACCGTCGGTAAAGGCACACTCTCTTTCAAGATTGGCATAAATCTATTCTGAAACGTTCGAACAATGTCTATACTTGCTCTCGAACTATGTATAGAGCTTAAACGTCTTAGAAACTCGTGATAAATTCTCTCTTAAATTTTACCCCCATCACAAAAATCGAATCGCATTTCAAATTTACATGTCATCTATACCAGAAATCCCATAGAGCGTAAGTATTATCTTTAAAAGCGACAATTATGCAATTATTATACGAGGGTTGCCTCTTATGTTTCGGGATTTGGCAACCCTAGTGTTGCAATCCGGCAATTGACAGCTCTGTCGTAAAGTTGGACATTTTTGAGGTTATACGCACTCAGAACGTGTTGACATACGAGCGCTATTTGTGTTGTTTACAGTAACATAAAAGATTCATCTCGGCCCAAAAATGGAATTAAATCGTCAACATTTTCGTGCGATTATTTTTTACAACTTTCGGCGTGGATTAACTCAGCAACAGTGCATGGATGAACTTAATTCAATTTTTGGTGATGAAGCTCAATCAAGGACCAGTGTTTATCGATGGTATGGTGAATTCAATCGTGGTCGTAGTTCACTCCAAGATGAATTTCGTGAAGGGCGTCCAAAATCAGTTGTTGTTCCGAAAACCATTGTTGCTGTGGCCGAACTGATATTGGAAGATCGTCATGTGACCTATCGTGAGATTGAGACAAGCTTAGGCGTTATTGGGACCAGCATACATTCAATATTGCATAAACATTTGAGTGTCAAAAAAATTTGTTCGCGTTGGATCCCACACAATTTGTCAATCGCCCAAAAAAAGGCTCGTGTCAATTGGTCGAAAGAAATGCTCAAAAAATACGGTCGCGGTGCTTCGAAACACGTCTATGACATCGTGACAGGTGATGAATCGTGGATTTACGCGTATGAGCCCGGAAGTAAACAGCAGTCGACTGTCTGGGTGTTTCAAGATGAGCCAAATCCAACAAAAGTTGTTCGCGCACGAAGCACTTCCAAGCAAATGGTCGCCTGTTTTTTCGGAAAAACTGGACATGTCGCAACCGTACCACTAGAACAACGCAGAACAGTCAATTCTGAGTGGTACACAACCATTTGTTTGCCAGTTGTCTTCCAAGAAATCAGGAAAACCAACCGCCGAAGACGGATCACTCTTCACCACGACAATGCGAGCTCTCACACATCGGCTGCGACAACTGCATTTTTGAGCACCCAAAACATCGATTTGGTGGGTCATCCGCCGTATACTCCTGACTTAGCACCGAATGACTTCTTTTTATTCCCGTACGTAAAAAACAAACTGAGAGGTCAACGTTTTTCGACACCTGAAGAAGCGGTTGCTGCATTCAGAATGCATGTGTTGGAGATACCTCAATCAGAGTGGCAAAAGTGCTTCGACAATTGGTTCAAACGCATGCAAACGTGTATAGATCTTCATGGGGAATATTTTGAAAAACAATAAAGTGATTTTCGATGATCAATATTTGTTTTTGTTCTCTAATCCCGAAATATAAAAGGCAACACTCGTATTGCAACTGGCATTCAAAAGTTCATGTGCTGAGAATGTATTCGGTGGTCATGCAGATACCCAAACCCTTCATGATCAATTTTCAATCATTCAACGAAAGACTGTTGCTTTTCGTGTGTGAAGGCAAATTTGAAGAAACTAACTATATAAACAATAACAGGCCTACAAGCTCACAGAAGACGGTAGAGAATAACTCTTCGAAGTAGTCGTGAATTCTGGTGGTCGAGCGACAGACAGAAGTGAGAGAAGCCCGCTTAGGATTTTTTTAATAAATATGCAGTCAGATGTCGATATTCTCTCTTACAATGAACAAAAATATATTTACAGCAGCTGAAGCGGTCAATTACCTGCAAATGGTTAACATGTTTGAAATTCCATTTACTTATACATTAAAAATTATTATACATTACACGAAATATATATAGAATGCGTTAAGAGGTTAAGCTACAGTATTGTTCGATCCTATTTACTTTAAAATGTTACATGTTGTCCCTTCCACTGTTGTTTTTTTCTTTTTCTTAAAATAATAATTACTCTGATAACGATTTAATTAAAAGCATTTAAGTTAAAACATTTAAACAATTTATGTATTTTCTTACTTTCTAAAACGTCTCCATATTAAACTTATGATTATAAAGCTTGATATAATCGAACATTACTGCATGGCGGTAAGTACAATATATAAATTTAAGAGATAGCATGCACACACTAAGAAGTTCAATGTTGGTGCAAAGCATAAGCTGCTATGAGTCCTGGCAAATTTAAATACATACTTGTATTGGCACATACACATTTCTGAAGAAGTTTTAATAAAAAGTAGTCCATATTTTGAACTCGATGGCATATGTCATGTGAAAAAACAATCACATGTAAACATTATACGATGTAAACAAGCCATCGCATAAAACATTATATTATTATTAAAGTTGATGGTAGATAGACACGGAGTCTAGAGAAATCATTTTAATGTGCCATTAATTAAAGTCACACTTAGGCAGAATTATTATGAATATACGCGTAAATACATGATTGAAACATTTCAGAAATGTGTTTCGAATTTAATAACGTATGCCAATGTTATATAGACTCACAGTACATATACAATCCACCAAAAGGCAAAGAACTTCACAAGAAATCACAAGTTAGTGCGCATAAAACAGGAGATAGTAATATGTTACTGCTACGCATAGTAAATGAGCAGTCGATGCGATGCTAGAGAAAGATCAAATCTATCGTATACGATAGGCAATTCTGTATTAGGTAAATTTGCAATAGATAGTGCAGCACAGCTTAAAACCAGAAACTAAGTCATAATAACACATAAGAAATATGAAATAAAAGAATTAGAAAATAGATTTAAACACATACACGGACGCATGTGCAACAAATAATTTGTCTAATTAGTTTTGAAGCGTTCACTTGCTTTTCTCTGTAATCCCTTTTCAGTGTTATGTAAAGGCATTACATGAATCACAGGTTGCATATAGATTTATAAATTTCTCTCTTTATAAAGTAAACATTGGTGTTGTTTTTATTTTGAATTTACCCAATACAGTATTGCTGTCCAGCCTTCCATAGTGATGCACTGGAATACGGTCAACATAGCAAAACCGATATTGTCAAAACTAGTTATTCCAGAATTTGGTCCGTCCCACTTTTCTAGGCACATACTGTTTGTAAAATTACAAACGTACGCACCACCCGACGCTATAGATGAGTTGTCCGAGTTACAAGGTGTTTCCATCTCGCCCTCCTTAACAATTCTATCTGTTAATGCAAAATAAAATTTGATAAATATTTACTATAAATGCGTTTTACAAATACAATAATAATGATATTAAGTATATTTCAATTACTTGGATCCTCTAAACTATAACAAGTCTTATGCAGTACGCCCGAATAGAACTCGAGTCCGATGATTGCAAATATAACGATCGCAAACAGGACCAAAAGTCCAATTTGAAGTAATGGCGCCATTGCCTTGATAATTGATTTTAAAACTACTTGTAAACCTGAAAATCGTATTTAAAATGACAGCAAAATAGAGAAAATCATTTAGTTTTAGTTTAATTAAAATCCATTTAAAGCATTATATACGATTATAATTTAACAGCTAAACTAATCATGCTGTGAACCTACATTTGCTTGAATTCAATATTATTACTCAATTAAAAACAAACTACGAGTATAACCGATGTAAATAACAATTTAAATAAGTTAAATCATCCTCAAAAATTATAATTCTACTTATTACGAGGTATATATAATTTTGTTAATGTTACTATGTTAGTGTGCAAAATAAAACGAATGCTACATTCTATCTAATTTAATAATTTTTACATTAAAATTGTTATTTTGTACTATTTTAAACACAAATTTGTAAATGATTATATATTATCGAACTTCTGTTTAAAATAATACATTAATATTCTAAGAAAATAATATTGTTAATTGCTAATGGGAAACTATAGTTTAAATTAGTAAGAATACTGAATCTAAAAGTAAATTAAACTATAATAACAATCTAGTATTACGTAACGGTTATAACAAACTATTATTGTTTAACTACTCACTAGGAATTCCAGAAACTAATTTTAGGGGCCTTAGCACACGAATAGCCCTTAGGGTTCTTAGATCTACTTCAGGCCCTTTTTGTGGGAACATTGTGATGAATCTAGTGAATTTTCAATTTAAAATTTTCACATCATTCAAGCGTTTCACACTAATATAATTATTTGAGGGTATTTTGTTTAAATCATTAAATGAAAATA
The DNA here is from genome assembly GCA_963931805.1 of Microdon myrmicae. Taxonomy (NCBI): domain Eukaryota; kingdom Metazoa; phylum Arthropoda; class Insecta; order Diptera; family Syrphidae; genus Microdon; species Microdon myrmicae. Next base: position 49,358,116 of record OZ007501.1, read on the forward strand.
TTCACTTAAGATAAAAGTAAAACAAAATTCACATCTGCGTGGTAGATGTTTTAATTGGATTCTATTATACATTTATTTTACAGCGGTAAAATAAAAGAATAAAAAATGTATACTAAAAAAATGAAATTAACTAAGATGCTACGAGCTAATTTCTTCTAAATTTGTGTTAATAGTCTAGTCGACTATAAAAAGAAAGTAAAGTAAGTATGTATGTTTAAAACTAATAAAATAATAAGAGCAGCGATTCGTAATAAAAAGCAATAGATAATAACACAAAAGATTTATAATAATAGCAATGGTTCACAAAGCGTTTAAATTACTCCTAGTGAAAACTTTGTAAACCAAAGTTGATACCTGTCATATGTTAATATAGTACACTAATAACTGATGTATAAAAAATATAATAACATTTAATTATATACAATGATTAGCGAAAAGTAAAATAGCAGCTTATCTCTTTTTTTTATTTTGTTTTTTGTCTTGATTTTAGACCACCGATTTTCAATTTATCTTAGACGCGCTCTGTTGCAGTATTTGGGACAATTTTATACGCATATCTCCTGAATGTCTATCCCTTTTTATATATGTTTTTAATTATCTTACAATATTTCCACATATTGTACATATTTACAAACCTCTCGAATGGTGTTCCTTGAAAGAAACCACTCATAAACTATCGAATGGTGTTCCTTGAAAGAAACCACCCATAAGTTACTTATAATAAAGCGTTACTTATTTGAAATTTTGAACGATTTTCACTCCCAGAAAATCTTAAAATTGCCCTTATTTTGTTTCAATAAACCTTAAGAGGGGATGAGGTGATAGGTGGCAATTGTAATTTCATCCACTTGAAGACAGCAATGGGCAAAATTTGGATTTCGTGGAAGAAGAATATTCCCTTTTGGTGGAGAGAAAGTCCTGTGGGGATTCTTCTTAAAGCTCACCTGAAGAACCCGCCATATTCGTGACCCCAACAACCCTTCAATTCCGGCGCCTCACTACACATTAGCTACTACGCGTAGCAAACAGTCAGAATGACGCCCGGCTACACCTTTACTTGACCACTCTCGACTCCCTGCGACTCTATCTTGACTCCATTTAACCTCTTTCCGACTACATCCCAACTCAACGCCTTCAATTCGACTCCATTCACTCCTTCTCAGGATGAGGGATAATGGATATGTATGACGCGCTGAAAGCGATCGAAATTAGGTGGAAATTGTGGTTGAGATTGTGGGTTGTTTCTCATGAGAATTGAGAAACCCCACACGCCCGGCTGTACCCCTTACTACCACGTAAGGATCTTTCCTCCTTGGGACTCCCGACGTCCCCCAAGCCACCACGACTCAATCTAAGCGGCAACCATGGGCAAAACACGCCGCCTCACCATTACCAGGTGCATCAACCACCCTTCGGAGAGCGCTTCCATTACCCTAGGGCACCCTGCGGTTGGACACAACCAACCACCCACCAGGCGTCCCCTAAGCTAGGTCGCCTACCTTCAACCAAGCGCGACTGGCCGGCACCGCCTCATAAGTTGCCGTTCGGCGAAGTCGCAGTGACCATATACCGAGCTCCGTCGTCGACACCGGTGCCTATATACCAGGATATACGTATGGACGAAAGACACCGACTCTGGACTCGGTTCTCCTCAATTCTATCCACTGACACTTCGTTGTACGATGTCAGTGAGTCCCAATAGGTCCCATCTCCTGGCACTTCGTTGTACGATGTCAGCGAATCCCAATAGGTCCCATCTCCTGACACTTCGTTGTACGATGTCAGTGAGTCCCAATAGGTCCCATCTCCTGGCGCTTCGTTGTACGATGTCAGCGAATCCCAATAAGTCCCATCTCCTGACACTTCGTTGTACGATGTCAGCGAGCCCCTAATGAGATTTTACCTATTAGGAAGGTACAACTTGTTGGCAGATACTGCCAACAACAGACTAGTATCCACAGCGCCTCTATCTGCCTCTTCCCACACATGCCACTTCGTCACTGCGGACGCGAGCAGATTTCCGAAAGGTTCCGACCTACTCGGACGATAAACCTGTTGGTCCTGTGGGGCTTTTCAGGGCCCGAAGAGCCACGCATCGCTCGATCCCCACTATTCCAGGCGAACGACTTACCTCTCGGTCGAACTTCAGCAAGGTTGCGTAACCTTGCTACGGCATTTACCCCCAGCCAAATCGCCGGAATTAATACGGTTACCCAATCGGATAACCGTTTTGAATTTCTGTTAGGCAGCTTACCTATTCTGTAGGGGATTTCCTTCCAGACCCCTTTTTTCTCCAGCATCACTACTGAAAACATTAAATCCACGGCAAAGCTTATCACCTTGCCGTGGCATCGAAAACTCACCCCCGAGACGTACATCATTCCCTAAGAAACATTAAGCCCACGGCAAAGCTTATCACCTTACCGTGGCATCGAAAATTCACCCTCGAGGCGTACATCATTTCCTAAAAAAAACATAAGTCCATGGCAAAATCATCACATTGCCATGGCATCTGAAATCCTATCTTTAGGCATACATTCTGCCAGGGCATCTAGTTTCCATAGCCTTAAGCTATGGAAACAACAATCAACAAGAGCTCCTTGTGGCTCGTTGTATTTGTTTACCCTCGGCATAACATGCATGCGGCTATTTGCCCCTATTGATTTGCTACCGCCGACAAGGTTTCTGCTGATGCAAACCAAACATGTCCCGGATTACCAGCAATCGCTGGCTTCCAATTATCGATCCCCATGTTCAGAGGCCGTATTCAAGCAACGATCAAGATGCAGCCAGAAAATGTTTACTTTCAACATCTGGCAATGGCTGCACCCTATGTTCGTTGCAATGTTTAATCATCGGCAACAGAAATGATGATTTATGGCCTTCCATTAGGATGACCAAATCATCGGTTTGGGTCTTTCACACCCCAGATGCTATTATTTACATTCCTAGAAAATGCACTAGCGATGTTGCCCGCCATCCACGGTCGCTGAACGATCGTATGCATGGCACACGCACACATGCGTAATGTATGCCTATTCCGTCCGGTCCAATCACGATTAACTACTTCAAGTTAATCGTGTAACTCCGCCTCCTTTCCAGTTTCTTTCAGGGTTCCTTTCCTTTTGATGACTTCCAATGGGATTAGTCAGATTTCACCAGTCGAAGGAGTCACCCGCGTCGCCGTCGAAGTAATAAATGTGTCTGATTATATGACAGTGAATCCCTTCGTTACACATTCGTGTCCGAAGTGCCGAATGGTAGAGTACCAATTTTTATTCAATTGTTTTCCCCTGTCGTGTCGGTGGTGTAATTCACTGAATATTCGCCGTACCGGTTAAGTTATTTTTAAATGGAACATTCAATTAAAATCGTCAACAGTGGCCTTTCGTCATTTTGTGCATTTACTGTATTTTGCTTTTATGTTTACAAATCCGCCAGACAGTCGGGATATCGGTGTGGTTGATGGTGCCTTTGAGCGTGTAAAAACAAACAAATATCACCTCAGTTAGTGTTTTAAGCATTGTAAAATTAATCATATCACCAGTGTAAATAAAAACCAAGAAGATAATAAAAGAACGTTTTTTTTGGCTATTAACAACCCGGAGTTCAATTTCATTTTTGGCGAACATTTTGCTTTTCGTGTGTTCGGTCTCCGTTGTGAACAATTTTTTTTGGAGAACTATAAGTGGGTGTTGGCTGAATCCGCACCCGTGCTTGGTGCCTAGCCCAACACGACCCACATTGGTGACCCCGTAAAAAACGCGCAACCTTCGTGTTCGAACCTAAATCGATGACTTTGGTGACTCTTAATGAATGGACTTACAATCTTCCACAAAGTGCCAATAAAAGGAACCACACCTCACCTGTAGTCACCTGCCGCCATCGCTGGACAGACGCTGCCTCAACATCCGGAACACCATCATCTAAATCAGCCACCTAAGATCAACACCACCTTAACTAGTGCAGTGCGAGTGCTCCCAACATCATCGGATGAGAAACACCTCCCAACACGACATCACCAGATAACAACAACAGGTATCTTCCTTTTTCTTATTTTCGTTCTTTTTTTTTTTTTTCTTTTTTTTTAATGTAAATTTGGTAAATGCGAATTAAAAACACATTGCTTTCCCCGATTCCTTTAAAACAAATTAATTTTTTTTTAGTGGCTTTCAGTCGTGAAGAATTGATAATTTCTGTGTATACCAAAATTAATTCTGTGGTACATATATTTTTTTTTGTATTGTTAATTTTTTTTTCTCTTGCTTCTGCTAAGAATATGTATCTACTCCCTACCATCAAATTAAATCAGATCCCCGAAACACTGTAAGAAATTTCAGTAAGTAAAGTAATCGTCAATGTTGAAAAAAAGAAATATCCTGTGAAGTATTTTTAATAATTTTTATTTCATGTAACTCTCAAACCAATCTGTTAATTCATGTCAAAGAACTGATTAATCAAGAGGAAATCATAATTAAAAATTGCCGAACCGAATTACTACTTATATTAGGTTCAATAAAAGGGACGTTATGAAAATTGAAACTATATATAAAGAGAAGAAGAACAAGAACAATATCATAAAAAAAGCAAATTTCATTTGTAAGAATCCAACTACGACAGCTTATAAAGTAATTTAACAATACTTGGATCACTCTTGTGTCATATATATATTTTGGTTTTTCGCGGGGAACCGACTTTAAAATTATTGTTGATAAACTAATTAAGATCACTACCAAACGCGTTCCCCATTATAGTATTAATTTAAATTGTTTTAATGAATCACCAATTGTCCCTATATTAAGTTTAACATAAATAAATAAACATTATTAAAAACAAATAGAACCATTTGTGAACCCCGTCAGGGTATTAAATAACATAATAAAAACCCAAACTGTACAACAATATTATTAAATTTAAATAAGCGGACAACAACAACAGAAGCACCTATTCCAAAATTAATTAAAAGGACAATTGTTTCTCATTGTTCACTGCTGTCCGCCACAAATGAAAGACGGACAAAAATATATACTTACATATAATAATATACTATAAAGATACGAACAAGAGTAAACTCTTTCAGAATAGTACTAAATTTATTTAACCACACCGATAACGTATATTAAACATAGAAATTATTAACACAAAAACCGCGACAATATCCACGACTACACTCGACGATCCGCGACTCCTTTAGGTGCCACTTGACTCAGTCCAAGCCCTCCGCCTTCCTCTGCGACAATTTCTAACTTCTCTTTTTATGTTAAAAGAAGACCGAAATTAAGAGAAAACAAATACGTAGGTCAGAAATTCACACACATACACCGGTGATTACAATATTTATAACTTTTCCTCACGGTGGTTTTGTTTTCCTTTCGAACCTTTTTATTTTATTTAAAAGTAAACGGAGTACACAATTAGTAGTACGCAATACTCGGATCGAAAATAACACGAAATACTACTTACATTCGCGTCTTAAAGAACTCCACTCGACTTGGCACAATTCTCCTTTGACTCGGCTCCTTCAATCCCTTTCTTTTCATCACAATTTGGCCCCTCATAACCTTAGTTGGCCCCTTATCCCCACTCCATTCAATTCTGTCGACTCATCGGCCTCCCTTCACTCTTCTTCGCGTCCTCTTACGCTTTTGATCCCAGTTTCGCGTCATACAACCCATAATGGTCAACACGCGGAACACCATGGCCAAAAAGGCTCTGGAACAATCCGAGCCTCTCGAATTCCACGACGCCTCCAGCGTCGATTTCCCCACCGAGCAAGTCGATGCTGACCTAGACTTGCCCGGACAATCTACTCCTCTGGCACCACCCGTTGCCCCCAGCGTCGTGAACCGACCCCAGCCTACTTCCCCAGACACACTCTCGACTGCTCCTAACGCCCCTGTTATCGGCCCTTTGGCAAATGCCGGCATTTTAAGGCCCAAAACTGGTGCCAGTACCTCACAACAACACCAAAGACCTTCAGAGTCCCAAGAATTCCACGATGCTTCCAGCCTCGGGAACGGGACTCGTCATTTAAATATAGGGCTTCCCCCCTTCGATGAGGAGGACCCGGACTTGTGGTTTGCAGTGGCAGACCGCATCTTCCAGGCCGCAGCCTTGCACGACGAACAACTTCGTGCAGTTGAGCTGTTGAAAGTGCTTGACCGCACTCAACGACCGCATGTTGCACACATAATAAGGTCGGCCGGCCGCAACCCATATAGCAACATGCGCGAAGCTCTGCTCGACGCATTGGACGAGCCAGGAAGTGTGCGGCAACAACGTTTAGCCGCTGTATCCAACCTTTCTGGGATGAGACCATCTCTTTTCCTGACCCATTTACGCTCTATAGCGGGGACCAGGATTGGGGACGACCTAATAAAGCCTCACTTTTTGAGGTGTCTTCCCCAGCATGCCCGTTCGGCACTTATAGCCCAACCCAATCAGAGTTTGGGCTATTTATCCAAAATTGCGGACGCAATTATGGAAAGCTCAGATCAGTATTCTGAGCCTCCAGCGTACCAGGTAGCGGCGGTTTCTCAACACGCCGCCCAGCCTGCACGGCACCCTCGTCTGCCTTTCTCAGCCCATCAATTGGTCTCAACTCCCAATTCTCCTCAAGCTCAATTGCCTCATAGAAGGCCCGCCTCAACCAATTTCCCTCAGGGGAATCCAGAGGCAGGCCCCAACCTTAACCAAAGAAATTCGCCACCTCAATTAACCACTGCTGACCTTCGGGCGCTTCAAACCTCACTCCTCCGCGAGATAACGCAATTGCGCTCGGAGGTGAGGAACAATCCTCGAAGCGCCCAGAACCGAGCCATGCCGAGCCGTCCTCTCAATCGGCAAAATTCCTACCAAACTGCCCCTCAGAGGGCCTATATGCCTCAAAACGCCCCACAGAGGGCCAATTCCTCTCAAAATGGCCCTCACCGGGCCAACTCCCAGCGAGCTCCGGCTCGACCTCCCCGTAATGGCAATAGCAATACGCAGAATATCCCTGATAATGCCGTTACTCTGCCTTGGTGCGCCAATCACCAACGATATGGTGACCGCGCATTCAATTGCAAAGCGCCTTGTGGTTGGACGCAACCTTCCACCAACCAAAGGCGCTCTTTAAACTGATTTTGCCGACCGACACCCTCGCGCAATCGGCCGGCACCCATACAATAAGTCGCCTAACCATCCGGGATTCGAAACTGAATATCGCTTTTACTGTCGATACCGGCGCCGATATTTCAGTCCTCCCGCGATCGTTTGCTCCGCGTAACCGCGTGCCAGCCGCACTTAAATTGTCAGCCGCAAATAATACGCCGATACTTACGTACGGACGTAAAAAGTTGACACTTCACTTGGGTCTTTGTCGTCCGATCACTTGGCGTTTCGTCATTGCGGACGTGAATGAACCCCTGATAGGTTCCGACCTATTAGGTGCACATAATCTGTTGGTCGATTCGACCCATAACAGACTAGTGGCTCCAACCGCACCCCCCTTGCCCATGACGGCATCACCAGCGGCAACTTCAGGGGCCACAGAGTGCATAGACCCATTCCAGGTTATGGTACAGGAATTTGTGAGTACAACAATTCCTCTGCCTAACCAGCGCCGACATAAAGCCACGGTGTTTCATCATATAGAAACACGTGGTCCTCCGGTGAGCCAGCGTCCACGTCGACTGGCTCCGGAAAAATTACGTGCGGCGCGCGCGGAGTTCGAGCATATGATCGAACTAGGTATCTGCCAACCGTCGGACAGTCCCTGGGCAAGCCCACTCCACTTAGTGAAGAAACGTTCTGGCGAGTGGCGCCCATGTGGCGATTATAGGCTGTTGAACGCAGCAACTGTCCCGGACAGATACCCAATTGCACACCTCTACGATTTTTCGTACAAGTTACGAGGGTGCAATGTCTTCACAACCCTGGATCTCACCAGGGCATACCACCAAATTCCGGTGGCACCTGAAGACATCCCCAAGACCGCAGTCATTACACCTTTCGGACTCTTCGAGTTCAAAGTGATGACTTTCGGCCTCAGGAATGCCGCACAGACATTCCAGCGGTATATCGACACGGCTTTACGAGGTCTTAATTGCTGCCATGCATACCTTGATGACATTCTCATCGCCTCCAAAGACCTCGCCGAACATAAACGCCACTTACGTCAGGTCCTAGAGCGCCTCCGCGAATTCGGTCTTGTCATCAACCCAGATAAGTGTCAATACGCCAAGGAGCAAATCACCTATCTGGGTTATGTCGTTGACAACCAGGGCATTCGCCCACTTCCAGACCGTGTGGAGGCCCTCATGAAGTACCCCCGGCCTACTAACGTGAGTGAGCTGCGTCGATTTTTGGGCATGCTTAACTTTTACCGCCCAACCCTGAAGAATGCCGCTCAGATTCAAGCTCCCTTAAATGAATTTTTAAAAGGAGCTAAGGGCCCCATCAATTGGACAGAAGTCTCTGATAGAACATTCCAACTGTCCAAAGAACAATTGGCAAATGCCACCTTACTCGGATACCCTCTCGAGGGAGCGGCACTTTCTATCCAATGCGACGCATCGGATACCGCAATCGGAGCCGTCCTCGAACAGGACATTGAAGGCCGTCCGGAACCACTTGGTTTCTTTTCAAGGAAACTGAGTCCCACTGAGCGACGTTACAGCGCCTACGACCGTGAATTGCTCGCGATCTACAGCGCTGTTAAGTACTTTCGTCATATGATAGAAGGACGTTCGCTCTCTATTTTAACAGACCACAAACCATTGGTCTATGCGTTCCGGAAGAAGTCGGGAAATGCCTCCCCCCGACAAGAGCGTCAATTAGACCTCATTGGGCAATATTCTACGGAGATTAGGCATATCTCCGGTAAACAGAATGTCACGGCGGACGCCCTTTCTCGAATCGATACGATTCACTTGCGTTCCGCCTTGAATAACGCTGATCTTGCCCTAGCTCAAGAGGAGGACGAACAGCTCAAGTCCCTCCTAACTGCCGATACGGCACTAGAGCTCAAGAAAATTACCCTTCGCGACCCTTTGGGCGAAATCTGGTGTGATGTCTCCACTGGAACCGCTAGACCTTACATTCCCGAGAAACTTCGTAAGGGCGTGTTCCAGGTTTACCACAACCCTGCCCACCCCAGCGGCCGAGCAACAGCCGCTGCTGTCCGTCGCAAATTTATTTGGCCCCGGATGAACAAAGACCTCACCGGTTGGGCCCGTGCTTGTCTCCAGTGCCAGCGCTGCAAGGTAGCGCGACATAATGTACTGGAGCCAGCGCAATTCAAGCTTCCCACGGCACGCTTCGCCCATGTCCACATAGACATAGTGGGACCGCTTACTCCATCAAGAGGATTTTCTTATATCCTCACTATGATGGATCGCTGCACGCGATGGCCAGAAGCGACACCTCTCCGGGCAGTTACCGCCGAATCAGTCGCCAAGGCCTTTTATTCAACTTGGGTCACACGCTTCGGTGTACCAACCACCATTACTTCGGACCGAGGTCCACAATTTGAGGCGACAATCTTTAGGCAGCTAACAGATCTTCTCGGCTGCCAAAGAAGTCGTACCACCGCCTACCATCCGCAATCAAATGGGATGATAGAGCGCTGGCATAGATCCCTTAAAGCCTCACTCATGTGTCATAATGACACACAATGGTTTGACGCCCTTCCAACCGTCCTCCTCGGCCTGAGGACAAGTATTAAGGAGGACCTAGGTGCTTCGGCAGCAGAGCTTACCTATGGTACCAACCTCCTTCTTCCAGGAGAACTTTTCCTGAATGGCGAAACACCGCGTGACCAACTTCGCGAATTGGGACATCTCCGTGACCTGCTACGTAAGGTTAGGGCAACCCCTGTAACCAGGCACGGCTCCAAAAAACTTTTCGTCCACCCTGAACTGCACAGCTGCACGCACGTCTTTGTCAGGGTGGATAAGGTCAAAAAACCCCTCGACCCACCTTATGATGGCCCATTCAAAGTCTTCCGCCGCATCAGTGACCGCGTCTTCGAGATCGACATTAGAGGCAAGCGATCCACGGTCAGCGTCGAAAGGCTTAAGCCCTGTTTTCTGGAAGCTTCCGCTCCAGAATTACTTCCTTCTACTGACACCGCTCCTACGCCACCAGCACAACCTCCCCGTACTCGCGCTCAGGCGCGCGCCTATAACCAACTAACCACCCCCTAACCTGCCTTACCTATTTCGTGACTACGTCACTGGGGAGGGAGTGAAGTGGGGCTTTTCAGGGCCCGAAGAGCCACGCATCGCTCGATCCCCACTATTCCAGGCGAACGACTTACCTCTCGGTCGAACTTCAGCAAGGTTGCGTAACCTTGCTACGGCATTTACCCCCAGCCAAATCGCCGGAATTAATACGGTTACCCAATCGGATAACCGTTTTGAATTTCTGTTAGGCAGCTTACCTATTCTGTAGGGGATTTCCTTCCAGACCCCTTTTTTCTCCAGCATCACTACTGAAAACATTAAACAAGAGCTCCTTGTGGCTCGTTGTATTTGTTTACCCTCGGCATAACATGCATGCGGCTATTTGCCCCTATTGATTTGCTACCGCCGACAAGGTTTCTGCTGATGCAAACCAAACATGTCCCGGATTACCAGCAATCGCTGGCTTCCAATTATCGATCCCCATGTTCAGAGGCCGTATTCAAGCAACGATCAAGATGCAGCCAGAAAATGTTTACTTTCAACATCTGGCAATGGCTGCACCCTATGTTCGTTGCAATGTTTAATCATCGGCAACAGAAATGATGATTTATGGCCTTCCATTAGGATGGCCAAATCATCGGTTTGGGTCTTTCACACCCCAGATGCTATTATTTACATTCCTAGAAAATGCACTAGCGATGTTGCCCGCCATCCACGGTCGCTGAACGATCGTATGCATGGCACACGCACACATGCGTAATGTATGCCTATTCCGTCCGGTCCAATCACGATTAACTACTTCAAGTTAATCGTGTAACTCCGCCTCCTTTCCAGTTTCTTTCAGGGTTCCTTTCCTTTTGATGACTTCCAATGGGATTAGTCAGATTTCACCAGTCGAAGGAGTCACCCGCGTCGCCGTCGAAGTAATAAATGTGTCTGATTATATGACAGTGAATCCCTTCGTTACACATTCGTGTCCGAAGTGCCGAATGGTAGAGTACCAATTTTTATTCAATTGTTTTCCCCTGTCGTGTCGGTGGTGTAATTCACTGAATATTCGCCGTACCGGTTAAGTTATTTTTAAATGGAACATTCAATTAAAATCGTCAACAGTGGCCTTTCGTCATTTTGTGCATTTACTGTATTTTGCTTTTATGTTTACAAATCCGCCAGACAGTCGGGATATCGGTGTGGTTGATGGTGCCTTTGAGCGTGTAAAAACAAACAAATATCACCTCAGTTAGTGTTTTAAGCATTGTAAAATTAATCATATCACCAGTGTAAATAAAAACCAAGAAGATAATAAAAGAACGTTTTTTTTGGCTATTAACAACCCGGAGTTCAATTTCATTTTTGGCGAACATTTTGCTTTTCGTGTGTTCGGTCTCCGTTGTGAACAATTTTTTTTGGAGAACTATAAGTGGGTGTTGGCTGAATCCGCACCCGTGCTTGGTGCCTAGCCCAACACTACCCACAGTCCAAGCAACCCACAACAGGCTAGTGGACCACGCCACACACCCGTTGCCCCCGCGCCACCAACGCGGTAACATCCGCGTCCACCCCGATTATCGACCCAGGCCTATATCATGACCCAGGAACTCGTCACGCGAAGTTCCTCTAACATAACCACAGCGTCTTCCGAAGTACGCAGGGCCTCCTTGAATCCCAAGCGTACAGCCCTCATTCCTGCACCGCACCAGCTCCTCCACTCTCCCCTACTTATTTCGTGACTACTTCACTGGGGGGAGTGATGTGGGGGTTCTTCTTAAAGCTCACCTAAAGAACCCCCCATATTCGCAACCCATATTTCCACCTCAATCTCCCCACAACAAAAGCATATCCTTTCACAAGGGCATTTTCCATGCATCAACGCATCGGCAAAATTTTCCTGAAAGAATCCTCAAGCATTTCTCCCATCTAGGGCATTCATGCATTTAATGCGTTATACCATTTTCCCTGAAAGAAATCGGTACGCCATTACCGCATACATCAATGCATCTCAGCATTGTTCTGAAAAGAAAAACATTTCGGCTGCCGTACTAGGTAACCGAAATAAACTATGGAAACAATCATCGGAACCCTGGTTTATCTTTACCCACGGCGGCTTCTATCCAACCAACAAAGCACAGCGCGATTCGCGCCTAGCTGGCAAGAGCCGAATTCTCTGTCAGTGTAAATATTCACACTGGAATCCGACCCTTGAGTCGCTCCGGATGCTATATACAATCGACGTAGTTGTATACACAACCGTCATTGTGTAATCATCCCAATTGCTTCCCAATGACTTGCACCTATTGATTCAGCTGCAGAAATGTTGCTTTATTTCGAATTGCATTCCCACGGTTCGTCCACCCATGAGCTCGCGTCACGAGCAAACAAAGTGATCCGCGCGTAAGTAGACACACACTCGTTAGGATTTTTGTCCCGGAGATCTACTCCTATTGGTCAGTCTCAAAAGGAAAATTTCATTTCCTTTTCACCACACCACCAAACTCACCCCAAACGAGGATTGAATCATTGGGTCATCTTCCATCCTTCAGTGCGCGCGCATCGAGTCTTTTTATCATCCCTCGTAGGATGCGCACCGGAGTCTGCACCCCTGCGGGACCTGTCCCTTCGCGGATTCGAGTGTGCTGGACCCTCCTTACTTATTAATCGGTAATGTCACATCGATCCTTTGTTAACTTTTTTTTTTTTTTTTTTTTTTTTTTTTTTTTTTTTATTAGACTTCTCTCGGGAGAGGCGAACCTATAGCGTCGAGTGGGCGCCCCGAGATGCCATCAAATAACTGTTGCAGTTCTTTTTGAACAGTTGCAGGTTGTAACGCTCCGTGAACACTCGCGTCGGAAGGGAGTTCCACAGCTTCCCCGCTCTGTAACGGAACGAGTTCTGATACAGGGATGTTCGCGCTGTCGGGAGATGAACCACAAACGGGTGCGATCCGTCGGATTGTCTTGTGGAGCGCATATAGACCGAATTGCGTGGAACAATGCCAAGAATCTCCGAAGAACAGCACCCGTGATAATATCTGTAGAACAGACAGAGGTCGGCCACGCGCCTTCGATGTGATAGCGACTGTAGTCCCGACGTCAGCGCCGAGTCCCCGATCAGGCGGATCGCTCGTCTTTGTACGCTCTCAAGTAGGTCGAGAGTATGTTTAGGAGCCGAGCTCCAAACATGAGAGCAATATTCGAGCGCGGGTCTAATTTGGGATTTATATAGGAGAAGAAGTTGGGCCGGAGTAAAATATTTCTTGGCTCTAAAAAGATAACTCAGTTTTCCTGAGGCTGATCTGGCGATACCCGATACGTGTTTATGCCATGATACATTCCCACAGACCGTGACGCCGAGCAATCTCAAACTTTCCCCAGCCTCGAGGGCCCGGCCATTCATCATCAGCTGTGGAACCGATGATCCGGTTTTCTTTGTGAATGTTGTATACTGGGTCTTCGTTGCGTTGATGTCGACAAGATTGGCCTTTCCCCACTGCAGAACTTTATCTAGATCCTGATTCAGAGAGTCAATCTGTCTACATCTCAGCTGGTGCGACGTTGATGCACCAATCGGCCGATCACTCGAAAAGGAGGAAACAAGCGTACTATCATCCGCAAAACTGAACACTTTGTTATCCGTTGCCTCCAACAAATCATTTATGTGGAGCAAGAACAAGGTTGGAGCCAAAATAGAACCCTGGGGCACCCCCGAATTAACAGGATACAGATCCGAACACTCGCCGTCCACAACAACCCGGATCGATCGATTCTCGAGGAAGCTCCTCGTCCAGTCGCAAAGCTGTTGGGAAACAGAACTATTAATAAATACCCTAGTGACATGAATATTGCAACTTGAAATAACAAAACAGTTATCACCAGCCACAAAATCGATGCAGAAACGAAACTGTACCTTAATTAACAGTCGAAACAAATTAAAACAAAATGTATTTCAATCAGCACATTTGTGCCTCCTCGCTAAAGTTAAATAAAAAGAACAATTTACCATAGAACAGCATACAGTGTGTTTTAATTACTTCTGGTGGACGGTTTGTTATGCAGTTTTGCACAAGTTGGTGGTCAGTGTTAATCTTTTGGCGTTCGGCGGAACAATCACAATTGGTGAAGTATGATGGGGATGGGAGTGAACCGAGTGCCGTACGCTGCACACCTACTCCTACCCCACAGTCCCCACTTTGGTGGAGGCGAAAATCCCCACTTATTCGACGTAATCCCAGCTGCAGTTTGCCTTGACTTGGCTAAGGCGTAAGGAATAAAATTTTAGAGCTAATACTTAAAAACTAAAATATGGAAAAATGACGACGGAGAGAGTTTTAGAGACGGCATTTTTATGGTGACGTAAAAGAAGGAGTGCTTGCACACATTGGTTCGATGTTATAGCGTGTTGAGATGATTCTAAAATCATAGTAAAAGATAAATCCAACGCCGTAACACATCACTCTATAGTCGCGTGTAAATGATGAATTGTCGTGATCCGGAGGCTTAAACTACAATGAATCAATCAGGTTATGCTGGCGGAAGCATAGGCTTCCAGTAGGGCCACCCATGTCAGACAGGCTAGCGAGGAGTAACACACAATGATCGACCACCCCTAATCCAGGGTGTTACGCGTCACCGTCCCCATTGGATGGTTTGCAGCCAGGGGTATACCGGCTATATTATAACAGCGCTTCTCTGACACCGGATCGAATCAGGGCTGTAAACAGACTTTTCCATATCAAAGAGGGGCTCTGATATGGCGGACTATTTGAAACCCCAGACTGTTCCCACGAAATGAATAAGCAATATACAAAAAACAATCTCACGAAAAACCCGGTAGGCGTAGGTGCGATAAGCCGACACTACATAAGGGAACAATTCATCAAGAAAACACCGATTCAGCAAAAAGGAGAGGTAGGGAAAAAGGAAAAAGCGGGATATACACGTCGGCACGTGGAATGTTCGAACGTTATATAAGCCAGGTGCGATACAGACGGTCGTAGAAAACGCGAAGCAATATAAAATGGACATCGTCGGGCTTCAGGAAGTCCGACTGTCACATCAAGTAATCGAAACCAACCGTTTTACACTGGCGTACCGATACACATAACCTCGGAACCGGGTTCATCATAAGCAACAAGATTACGCCCCATGTAAAAGATGTGAAATTTATTAATGACCGAATGTCGATGCTAAAAATACAGGGTCCACGTTACAATTATATATTTATAAACGTACACGCTACAACAGAATCTGCCGACAAAGGAACGAAGGACATATTCTACCAGACGTATTTGATGGGATCTCATCACTCGATGTTAAAATCCTTCTCGGGGACCTCAATGCGAAAATTAGAAAGGAAGATATCTTCCAACCAACTATAGGTAAAGAAACCTTACACGGCGTTGCGAACGATAACGAAATTCGAATTATCACGTTCGCAGCTTCAAAAAATCGGGTAGTGAAAAGCACGATGTTCAAGCACAAGCAAATTCATAAAGCCACATGGATATCGCCCGATATCGTAACGCGTAACCAAATAGACCACTTCCTCATAGACAAAACACACCACTCGAATATCCTTGAGGTAAGATCATAAAGAAGAGCAGATTGCGACTCCGATCATCTTCTAGTGATGGGCAAAATCAGAAGTCGGCTCGCAGCAGAAAAGGAAGGAAAAAGCAGTAACGTGTAAAAAGAAGAAAAAGTAAAAAGAAATCTGGAGAATCTGGAAGCGGGAGCAGGTTTTTCTTGGCTCGGAAGCAGATACCTCTTTGCAGCACCTAAGCAACAGGAGCAGTGGACAGATAAAGGTGAACTGAATTTATATTTTATAAGTGACGATCCACGGAGACCCGACGCCACAACAAACTGTATACTCAACAAACTGGCGTTTGTTGTGGCGTCGGGTCTCCGAGGATGGTGCTGCAAAAGGGATATCTGCTTCCGAGCCAAGAAAAACCTGCTCCCGCTTCCAGATTCTCCTCGCAGTTCTTGTAGGACTTGGAACCAATCTACATATCACTTATTTGTGGACCTTCTAAGTTTAAACACTTGCCATCAACTAAGATGTGCTTGATTTTAATTTATTTTCACGTTTCTCTTTTCAAACGTTATTGTTACAAAAAATATTCAACAATTGTTAGTTTCTTTTCTTTTTACTATTTCTTCCTTTTACACGTTACTGCTTTTTTTCTTCCTTTTTCGTTGCTAACGAACTCCCAACTCTCAACGGGATGCAAAAAACAGTATCTAACCGAATCGACAACAAACGGAATCTTTTTAAAAACAGTATTCATTCAAAACATTAATCTGTTGTTTTCCTCTCGCTCTCCCTCAACATCCACTCCAAAAATCGAACTAGAACCCGCCCACGATCCACACTCGAATCGGGGCGTGTTCGAACACTCACATGTGGATCGTACCTTACCATCAAACTATATTAAAACAAAATTAATCTAAAAACAATCCACTGCTGGGGGTGGCGGAAACCGCACTGAAACAGATGGTCCGACCGAAAGCTCGACCGCCTACACGATCCGGTTAGGACCCCTCCGCTAAGGCGAGGTGATCCCCCCTCGTCCAACCTCTGAAATGTCACCCGGCCGGCGAAAGCGTCCCGCTCCTATATATTTTCCTTGTGTTTCGTCTCTGAACTTGTTTATTCCCAGTAGGGCTTTAGACGGTTGTTGTGTACAACCACCGTCCTCTTACCTAGCTTCACCGCGCTGTTAGCGGCGCTTTTCACCTCAACCACATCATATGGACCTCTCCATAGGGGCGCCAATTTTCCTTTCTTGTTTTCCTCCCGCATCAAGACTTTATCGCCCACATGGAACATGAACGGGCGTAACTGACGGTCATAATACCCCTTGGACCTCCTTTTTGAGATCAACAGATTGCGCCTAGCTATTTCATATGTGTTCTGAAGCTTGTACTTCAATAGCTTATGTAAGCTCTCATGGTTGTTAACCGGTTCCGGAGGTAATTGGATGTTCGAGGGAACCTCCGGAGTAAAACCAAAGAGACAGTCCATCGGCGTCAATCGGGTACCCTCGTGCACGCTGGTGTTGAACACGAAAGTGGCCGCCCTCAGGTACTGATCCCAGGTTTGGGGATTTGTGTCCACAATGCTGCGTAGGTATTCTACCAGCGGTCGACGGGCTCGTTCCAAGGCACCATTCGATTGTGGATGGTACGCTGAGGTTTGCAGTTTATTGATGCGGAGCAGCCTGCGCACACTTTTAAACAGGCTGCTCAGGAAATCGCTGCCCTGATCGCTGACTAGCTGCGTCGGTACACCATACCTTGCAACTATTTGGTCAAAAAAGACCGAAGCCACCGTCTCTGCCTCTGCATTGGGCGGGCATAGCAATCTATATACTTAGATAAATTATCCTGGAACGTAAGTATGTATAGATTGCCTTCAGGAGTACGGTCCAGGGGGCCCACGATATCGAAATAAACTTTTTCGAAGGGCCTCTTGGCAATGTCGGTGATTACCATCGGCATTCGTAAATTTGGGGAAGACTTCATGCGCTGACAGATCTTGCATACTTTAATATAATGCTTGATATCGCGCATCATATTCTTCCACCAGTAGTGCCTGCGTATCTTCTTATACGTCTTGATCACCCCTTGGTGCCCACCTAAAGGGTGATCATGGTAATCCCGTAATAAGTGTTGGATCTCCTCGGGATTAGTTATTTCCATTCCTTTTTCCGTGCAGGAAGGAATGGTGTCCTCTCCTAGAGGTGACTCGTCGTCACTGGGTCGTCCCGGGGATCCCTCGCTTTCCCGTTGGTTCTTAGCCTGGGCGCGAGTCACTACATTGCACCGCGGTGGTGGGACAACTGGGAAAGATGTCCAAATCTTTTTGATGGAGACTCTAGCCTTGAACTGATGCAATAGTATTCACAAATCGGTCCTGTCAGCAGAAAGAGGGAGCAAGGGAAAGAGGAAGAAAATGTTAAAGATCGTATAGTTAAGATACGACCATTGGTATATATACTTGAAGAAAGCCAGGGATTACTATGATACGAGCTTACAGGATGAACCTGAAGCAAAGATAGTAAAAAGGAAGTGTTTTCCTTTTAATATAATAATCTAATCGTTGCGCCCCCCCCCCCCCCCCCCCCCCCCCCCCCCGGGCCACCACTCGCCAAGTCTGTAACTGTGATCAAATGCCTTTTTTTCAAAAATTTGATTAGTACTTCATTTTTAGTAATCTTCACTCCGATTTTAAAACTTCTAAACTAAGCTCCAGTTAATTAATAGAGTTCTAAATGGAGCAACTCCTACTTGTAGCGGCTTTAGATTACGTAGCCTTTAAAAATGCAAAGCGTTTATGCCGTCATAAAATCGTGTAACACTTCCAGAACGGAGCTAGCGAGAATAGGAAAACAACAGCAAAACTATACCAAGTGTCTAGAATTTCCGAAGAAATAATCACTCATTTTCAATGTGACAGATCGCGTTGCCTTGGCATGGTGAAAGATGAAAAATGAATTATAATAATAAATATAAAGAATGATTTAACTGAATTCAATTGAATTCAAAAATGAATTTCTTGACTATTTGTTCACTAGCAAAACAGCCAAATGCTCCTCTGTTTTAATATTTCATATACTAGGTCAGCTGACAAGAGCAAACGTTTTATTTAATTGGTTTATAATTGGTGCGAAGTAGGCAACAAATGTTTCAATGATGGGCTCTCTTCAAACCTGTCATAAAATATAGTTTTTTTGTCGCCTGGAGAAAATTTTTTTAAAAGAACAGGCAGATATGAGTTTAAGAATAAACGAGAACAAGTTGAAAATGAGCAATTGGTAAGATATTTTGCCGAAAGCTTTACTGAAATCAATTATAATAACATTGTGTTCATAACTGTACTTAAAGGTTGACAACACGAGGTTTATAGAAGTTTAGCCACCGATTAGGAATTCATGTCTGCTGACTATTATAGGCTCCTCAATAGTATACTGGTTAGTATACCCGCCTGTCACGCGGGAGACCGGGGTTCGATTCCTCGTCGGGGAGCCTCTGGCGCAAGACTAATGACCTTGCCCGGAAAAAAAAAAAACAAATCATTATGGAAAATTTAACAACTTGCTAAATAAGGCCAGGACCGGTTCCAGGTTGTAGTGCCGATGATGATGATGACTATTATAGAAAATGCTTTCTAGAAAATTGGTTGTATGAGAAAATAAGCAGTGCCACGACAATTGTCTACTTCGTCCTTCCTGTATCTCTGGTGTATTTTTTTTTTTTTTTTTTTTTTAATATATATTTATTAAAATTATTTTTATATATTTTTATTATACTTCTCTCGGGAGAGGCGAACCTATAGCGCCGAGTGCGGGCCCCGAGATACCACCAAATAACTGTTGCAGCTCTTTTTGAGCAGAAGCAGGTTGTAACGCTCCGGGACACTCGCGTGGGAAGGGAGTTTCTCAGCTTCCCCGCTCTGTAACGGAGCGAGTTCTGATGGAAGGATGTGGTGCGATCTGTCGGATTGTCTTGTGGAGCGCATATAAGGCAAATTGTGTGGAACAAAACCACGAATCTCCGAAGAACAGTTCCCGTAATAATATCTGTAAAACAGACAGAGGTCGGCTACCCGCCTTCGATGTGATAGCGGCTGTAGTCCCGATCTGTATGCTCTCAAGTGGGTCGATGGTATGTTTAGGAGCCGAGCTCTAAACATAAGAGCAATATTCGAGGGCTGGTCTAATTTGGGATTTATACAGGACAAAAAGTTGGGCCGGAGAAAAATATTTCTTGGCTCCAAAAAGGTAACTCAGTTTCCTTAGGCGGACCTGGCGATGCTCGACACGTGTTTATGCCACGATACATTCCCACAGACCGTGACGCCGAACAATTTCAAACTTTCCCCAGCCTCGAGTGCCCGGCTATTCATCATCAGCTGTGGAACCGATGATCCACTTTTCTTTGTGAATGCCGTATACTGTGCCTTCGCTGCATTGAAGTCGACGAGATTGGCCCTCCCCACTGCAGGATCTTATCTAGATCCTGATTCAGAGAGTCAATCTGTCTACATCTCAACTGGTGCTACGTAGCTGCACTAATCGGCCGATCACTCGAAAAGAAGGAAACAAGCGTACTATCATCCGCAAAACTAAACACTTTGTTATCCTTTGTCTCCAACAAAACATCAATGTGGGGCACAAATAAGGTTGGGGCCAAAATAGAACCTTGGGGCACCCCCGAATTAATAGGATACAGATCCGAACACTCGTCGTCCACAACAACTCGGATCGATCGATTTTCGAGGAAGCTTTTTGTCCAGTCGCAAAGCTGCTGGGAGAGTCCATATGAACGAAGTTTGTTCAGCAATACCCCGTGCCAGACGCGGTCAAAAGCCTTGGAGATATCCAATGCGACCGCCCTTGACTCACCATGCCGTTCAATCGCAGATGTCCATATATCGGTTATGAGTGTCAATACGTCTCCCGTGGACCGCCTGCCACGGAATCCGTATTGGCGATCATTCAGAAATCCGTTGCGCTACAAATACTTAACTAACTCTGTATTGATGACTTTTTCCATTACCTTAGATAAAATAGACAGTAATGCTATCGGACGGTATTTTTGTGGGAGACACTTTTTTCCCGTCTTTGGGATTGGCTGAATTCGAGCGATTTTTCAGCAGGCAGGAAAGGCCTTCCGTGCATAAGATAAACGGAGGAGTCTGCCAAGAAGCAGCGATAGTTCTGGAGCACAGTTATTAAGGACTACTGCTGGTATCCGGTCCGGGTCGGATGCCTTCCTACAGTCCAGTTCACTTAGAATGTGTTGAATAGTGCGCGGGCTAAATCTCACATCCCGTATGGAAGACTGTACCGGCGAGATCACAGGTGGCTCCAAAAGGCCGGGATCGAGGTTTGAATTCGCGGAAAATAAATTCGCGAACACATTAGCTTTATCCTTTGGATTCGTGATTAACGTCCCGCTGTCTGTCACCAACGGAGGGAAAGAGGAGGAAACGAAGTTATTGCTGACAGCTTTTGCCATTGACCAGAAGGAGCGCGAACCAGTCGGGCACCGAAGGAGTTTATTGGTCACTCCGTCGTTGTGAGCTTTCTTCGCGGTATCGATCGTCTGGTTGCACGCGTTTCTGATTCTAACAGAATTCGTTCTGTTAACATCGATGGGATTGGAGCGCCATTGTTTAAAAGCTCTATTTTTTGCCGTTGTAATATGCTCGCATTTTTTATCAAACCATGGTTTATCAGATGAACTTTGTTTGATGGAATGTGGGATGTATATTTCCATCCCTAGAAGAATATTCTCTGTGCCCGACTCCGCGCAAGCGTTAACATCGGAGTCTCCGAAGCACACCTCCGACCATGGAAAGGATGCGAAGAAATCTCGGAAATCCTCCCAGTTAGCAGCCCTATAGTGTTTGGGGTGATAGTGAAGAACGTGTGATTCGAACTGACGCTATGACAGTTAGAATCCCCAAAAATTGAACCAAAGCGCAACAAATCAGGCCACCGCCGTGTGGACGAATTCGATTTCTAAACTCAAATATATTCAACTGATGTGAATTGTTATGTTATCGCTATGGTACACGGCTCTGATGCATTCTCTTATTCGATTTTTGTTCGGTGTTCTTCACGATTTGCTAGTGTATATCTGAAACGCCACGGCCCCATACTTCCATACATGGCGAATATACCTAGGCCGGTTTTCGCTTGAAATGCAAGTGCTTGCACGACAGATACCAAGCAATGATCTGAGTTTCACAGTGGCGCAGACACCTCTACGGTATAAGTACTCGGTTCGGATGTCAAAAACAGATCCAGGGTGTTCGCATAATCGCCTCGGGCCTCCGGCACTCACATTGTTTCCTCCACGAGTTGAGTCAAGTTGCGGCTAACAACAAACATCTCCGCCAGCCTCCCAGCCTCGTCTGTTCTGTAAGAATGTATCAACCAGCCGGAATTGTGCACATTAAAATCGCCTAGGACAACAGTTTCAGAAGC
The DNA here is from genome assembly GCA_963931805.1 of Microdon myrmicae. Classification (NCBI taxonomy): domain Eukaryota; kingdom Metazoa; phylum Arthropoda; class Insecta; order Diptera; family Syrphidae; genus Microdon; species Microdon myrmicae. The sequence continues at coordinate 49,380,280 of OZ007501.1, forward strand.
TGGATAATTTATCTGTATCCAGTCGATGGTATATGAAAGATATTCGAAAAATGTCGACGGTCGATCGTGATTTGGGGAGCGGTAAAGACAACAAAGAAATTTAACAGAATCCCTCAGCATGACCCTTAACCACATGATATCCATGTTTTTGGGTTACAACGCCTCCATCTTCTGGCAAGCTAGATCGGGTCGCGTGAAGACGCAGACTCCGCCCTTAAAACGGAATCTCGAATGTGAGTCGTATCCTGAGCAACGAAGATATGTCGAATCAGTTGACGAATCAGCCTGGGTTTCAGTTAGGGCAAGGATATTAGGTTTCGTTGTTTGCAAATATTGGTGGTCGGCGTTTACATTCGTAATTAGGAAATCTTCCATATATGGGGTTTCACTTAGTGAAAGAAGTGCTCGCCTATAGGCGGTCAAGTACAGAGATTGCACATTGCGCCTACTACAAAATTCCATGACAGCAATAAACCATTCGAAATATGTCTGCATCACTAAGCATAGGCGAAGGTTAAAATCTTGTATATTCCCATATACAAATGACCGTATGGGTCATACCTTTAGACTAAATGCAACTAATCGATTAGCTAAAAAATTACCGTAACTTTTTGGGTTTTGAGGGCTTTATCGCTGAACTGGTCTGGATCCTTAGTGCACCTCTTAACTATATTGGAGAGGAAGGAAATGTGCGACTTCTACTACAGTATTAATGTTGTAAGACACAGTTCGATGGAGAGAACATATAACTCATATGAGAGGAGAACTTGCGGAGACATTTCGACACGGTGAGATGTTATTAACTATAGGTCGGCATTAGACATGGTTCAGAGATCACTGGGAAACCAAACTAGATGACATCGGCTCTAGAACGGTGTGGAAGGGAAAGACGACTACTGGAAGCCCAAATCGTTTTTATCACTCAGAATAAAGGATTTCTGCTCACTTTTAAGCTTGTAAGCTTGTACTAAGTAAGCTTACCGAAGGACTTATCCATTCTTTAGTCGCATATATGAAAGTTACGGAGATCAGAGATAAACGCGATATGGTATGTTATTGGATTCTAGACGAGCATATGACTACAAGATGAGATCAGATCGTAAATATATTACGCACTGGTAAGCTAATTTTTATTGATTAAAACTACTTTACATTTTACTAAGGCACCTTATTTTTCAACAGAATAATACCAATCTACATCTCAACTCAGCATAGTAATTGTTAAATTCAATATTAAAACTATGACCCACCAAAAATGGTGTCGTCCCACTCATTTCTATAGTAAATGGCTTTATATTAATCGCTGATTTACAGCGATTATTCTACTCTAATAAATAATCTTGTGTAAACATCTAGTTTACACTAGTAGCCTTGGACAGAAAATTATTCTGTCATTGAAAAAAATGCATCTTAGTCGCAATCATTTAAACTACCATAAGCGACTCACATTGTGGACGACATTCTATAACAAACCATTGTTTATGACATCAGCTATAATCTATTGTCTAATCTATTCGCTAAGATCTCCACTAAAACATCGATGAATCGGACAACATATCTAAAAAATATGTAATATTAATGTATATAGATAATAAAACAAATTCACAAATGGATTTCTGCGAAAAATTCCTACTTAATTGCGCATTATTGCTGAGCTCTTGGACGTCTTACTTGGTATTCTCGAGACGAGCTTAAGCGGCCTTAAAACTCGAAAAGAGCGCAACATTCGCAGGTCGACATCGATATTAGCTTCTGCGAAGATCGTCATAGCGCTGAAGTGGTACGTAAGTAAATGTTTTATTTTTATGTAACAACAAATAATAATTTTCTTATACGATTGCAATTGATTTGTGGCAAGAAAAATTAAAATAAATAAAAACTTATTAAAGCGCAAAGCAATCACATACTTAACAATAACATAAATAAAATTTAAAAAATAAAACTGTAAGTAAAATGTTAAATCTTGTGGAAATTACTTTTTATATGTGAAACTATAAATTAGACCGAAACTTACCCCGTTACTACAACGAAAAAATCCATTATGTTCCAAATATTCCTGAGGTAAGAGTGCTTGTGCAAAACGAGCCCTAAGGCCAAGATCTTAAGCGATGCTTCTACGCAGAAAATGCATAAAAAATAGGCTTCAGTTTTTTCCTGAAATACCAAATGTTAAGTAATTAATTTAGTCGAAGTAACAAAACAATTATTGTGGATACCAATTTTTGAGCCAATACTGTTTTATCACCCTCAGGCAAATGTTCTTCTAGTGCCAACACTACACAGTTGGCAATGATTGTCAATAACACAGCATATTCGAAGGGCGGCCATTCTATAATAAATCGTGTATACTTCCTAATTGGATTATCCTCAGTGAGGATAAACAGTGATGTGGGCCCACCACCTGGTGGTGATTGGCCCTGACTACTCGGGCCACCCATTCTATCAGCTAAGCGATGGGCTCCCCTTCGCGCCAAGTGCCCCCCGCTTGTGGAACCCTGTTGCTGTCCTGCTAGCGCTGCTTCCTGAGCCGCTGCCAACCTGTAAATAAAACAGAGTATCCATTAAATACCTCTAGATGAATGAATTTGTGTATCACTATCAAAATACAAAAATAAAAAACAAACTAAATAAACGACATCCAAATCACTTGAATTATTTTGTAGTAACGTCCACAGAATATTCCTGAACGTTAAAACACAACAGGTTGAGGCTACAATATCCTTGTAGTCATTGTGGAATTGCATTTGGCGAGCAACTTGCTTTAAAGGATTCACATACTTGATGGTATTCTATGTGGTGGAGTAATACTTGAACTATTTGTGGTTAACAATGGGCAAAAAGGCTATCGAACTGTGGTATTAGTTGTCATTGTATTTAGAAGGCTAAGGAAGTTAATGCACTGCATGGATATATAAAGCACCAGGGGGGCAGAAATCATGTATTTAACGAGTGGCAATTGCAGAAAATGTTGTCTTTACATATCGCTTTAGCCTACATTCCCCAAAATCTCACTGCATTTCTTAAAAATGTGCAACGATCGAGTTATAGGATACTGTGGCGGTTCTTTAATACATTCCCAAAGAACCGCCCATCCTCTTAATTTAACCACCTTCCAAACCCATAGTACTTACCTGCAATTAGGGCCAGCGTAAGCTCCCCTGCAGCATCACACCTGAAAGTTAAACCTTATCAGCATGCGCATCAAAAATCATTTCATTCATTCATACATGGACCGTGCCAGACAATCGGCTCAGCTTGTCAGCAATTATAAAAGATAAATACTCGCTGGCCAGCGTAATTGTTGACATAGCTGTAGCCGGTATTCTTGCTACGGTTCATGTGTGTATATAGCCCCAATCCCAAGATTCGCAACACTTGCGACCAATTTCCCTTATCGGTTATCTACCGATCATGGAATTTGGGCACTAATATGATTGACGTTAGACAATCATACCCCAGATCAAGCCTAACGATGCTCCGGCCTGTTAAATAAACAAACACGATGTGCATATCATCGTGACCCTTGAAATAGCGTTTTTGTGTATCTTAAAGCAAAAACCTATTTCGTTCTCAGGCGCAGGTCATCAAAGATCTATGGCCCTCGAAATAGCGTTTCTGTTTATTTAAGACACAGAAACCTATTTCTCCTTTCAGCGATTGCGCTATCGCGTATCTCTATAATATCTACAATCCATTACACCAGCCCATATTTATTCAGGTGCATTTACGTCGTTGCTGATATACAGGCTGAAGGGCAACGTGCTTGTCCTATATGGACACATATAGAATCCTCCCACACCAATGTAATCCACACCGTTGAATCTGGCAGATATGGATAGTATCTTCGAGTCAGATTTTAACATCCAGAGGGTGCGCACATACTCTGAGAAATCAACGCGGATAGTCATAGAGTTCCTTTTTTTTCTTTTTCACGAAGTCGAGTCTTTTCATGTGCGTCTTTTTGTCATACCGTGTATCACCAGTGTTTGATTTCTGTAGCGAGTCAGTTGCGTAATAGAACCGTAATTTAATAACATTTTCGAAAACAATTGTTTCCCATTAACGTTTAATATAGTTGTATAGAACGAACTGTATCACACTAACTTTGAAGTGTTATAAAACGAGTGTCGATTGATCGGTGCTTTAATACACATATAATATTAGACCTAAGTGCAATGTCCAACAAAACGTTAAATAAAGAGAACGTATTAAAAACACCACGACATCAGTGAATTTTTATTTTTACTCTTCCTTGGATTCTTGGATATTTAGTGGTCGTGCTCGTCGGAATAACTTTTAGAGAACGGAAGCAGTGACAATCGGTGGTGTTGTTACTGAATCAGCGCCGTACGCTGGTGCACCCTATTACAACAACCCACAATACTTCAAACCATATGGTAGTGAAAGCCCCCCTAAGTCAATCAACCAGGCGCCAGTGAATTACTTCTTCAATTGTATATTAGAAGCCAGTTTAAATGATTCATGGTCTGTTTCAAAGTCAAACTGGATATTCAGATGAATTTGTGCACCTAATTCCCTTGTAGAAATTACTACGAAGTTGACCATACGTTGATTAAAGGTAAAGGAGTCTGCGACGACTTGGCGAGCCTCCACAAAATGCCCGGTAGGAAAAGGAAGAAGAATCAACTTCACTTTCTTGAGAACCTTCCCTCACCCGAGCTTCCAAAACCTATTACTTATCCAACGAGGCAATGTTAATATGGAGCATCAAGATCCTTGCTTTAAGAATCCGACCTGTGAGATCGCAAACACAATTTTATACATAGAATTGGAAGAATACGATCCTCGGATTGTCTCGCGCCTTAATTCCTCTCTCCCGGCACCATATCGATAAGCTCGTAAACAGAATTGCTGATTAAAATATCTACAATATTGTGACGCATATAACAATCAGCTGTGATATCTGGCAGGTCTCCAAAACAAAGTACTAGAATATTCTAGAAAGTACTGGAAAACCGGAGACTATGAGTAGTAGAAAATTCGAGGCTATGGAACGGGCGGAAGCGAAATGCCGAATCAGAATGAGGAAAAACGGTATAAATACGTCGCACGCAGATCAAGGAGGGGTAAGCAGTGAGAGAGCGATAAGTAAACAGTAAAGAAGCGAAATATCAAAGAACGGTTATTATTAACAGACTAATAAAGCGTTTACAAACAAAATCGATTTAACGGCTCATATTTATTAAAATAATTAATCCAGCGAATCCTAAGCTCGCTATAATATGATATTAATAATGCGCCATCTGAAATGAAATGATAAGAGGGTAGAAAAATGCAAGCAATGGATTAATATACTTTGATTGTGCTGCCAAAAGTCATTCCCATAAGAATAAGGACAAGTAAATCGAACGTGATACTTATCGGCATGTTGGCTACATAAGCAGCGAGGCGGCTGCATATTTGACTGCTTGTAAGGAGACATACGGCGAACAAAAATAAATGACCAATCTCAGAACGAACTAAAAAAACAGCAGTCGGGAAGAGAAATCTTACACATAACCTCTATAAGAAGAGCGACGGGTTGGGACCCAAGACTATGAGACGGTTTCACTTAACATGCCAACATGTTGAGTTGGTGTGCTTAGGTTTACCAAATTGACTATGGTTGAAATTTGAGTAAATATTATCTGAAAACAAATCCATAAATAATATGATATAGGTATTATACGGTCGTTGCTCAACTGAACTTACTCAATGTGTTCCGCCTCCTCAGTCATTTTCCCGCGATTCCCATCAATCTGAGAATGCGCATCAATTCACGTTGATAGTCAACTTCAGGCACACAAATAAAGATAGAGAATCATTCTTTACCCGAACCACACGAATGTGGAATGCTCTTCCTGATCACGTGTTTCCTTGTCGTTGTAATGTCCAGGCATTTAAGGCCAATGTACATCGATATTTCCTTTCCTTATCCGCTTCCTCTCCTTCCCCTCACACTGTGCTCTAACCTTTAAGTGTACTCAAAAATCCCCTTTTGTGTGCGCGTTTGCGTAAAACAAAAATTGCTTCTGAATTCAGATCCCATTGTGAATGATTAAGGTTTGCTGTACTGAAACATTAGTCGCGTATAACGATCGCTGAGATTTTTTGTAAGACATCATGGTTATACAGAAGAAGTAGTGGCACATTTTCAGCGTGTGTATAGTAGTGGATGGTATAAACGACGCTGGGGGGATGAGAGCAAACACACAGGGCAAAGTCTCTGATTGCTTTCAACCCGGCGAAAGCCAGGACGATCCTTGTCCCTGTTCAATCCAAGTTGATATGCAGTCTCCACGTGACACCTCTGGATAGCTACTTTGGCACCCACCAAGTAGTGAAACAATGCATGCAGCGACATCCTGAGAAAGGTTGGCACAAGGCTAATAACCTGGCTCGAAAAAACAAATTATTATGGACAATTTAACAAGCCTCAGATATGGACCGGATACACGACAACGACCATGGAAACGAAAATGGCTAAACGATTGAGAATATTCTCCTGGAGCGTTCACTCACTATACAGAGCTCGAGCCGCACAGCAGTAGCCGATGCCCGGTCCGAATATAAGGCTGCCATAACAGCATTACAAGAAATAATATGGACTGGGTGTGGTGTAATTCAAAGAAACGAGTATGACATTTATTACAGCTGTCATGCAAAACACCATGTGCTCGGGGTAGACTTTCTAGTCAGCCAAAAACTGAAGTCTGCCATTATCCGCTTTAATACAATAAACTAAAGGCTATGCACTCTTCGCGTGCGAGGCAAGTTTAAGAACATAAGCCTCATAAACGTTCACGGAGCTTCAGACGGGTCCCCTGAGGACGAAAAAGAAGAATACTACGAGAACGTCGAACGGACCCTCAATACCTGCCCAAGATACGATGTGAAAATCGTTCTTGGTGATTTGAATGCGAAAATAGGTCGGGAGCCGGTTTTCAGGCACTACGCAAGTTCCCATAAGAGAACACTAATGACAATGGACTACGAGTCATCGAACTGGCAGCATCAACGAACTTGGTGATTGCGAGTACCAGGTTTCCGCTTAAAGATATCCACAAAGCCACCTGGGTATCACCTGATGGAGCCACAATGAGAATACCAGTAACACATTTGGTCATGCGTTAAGACTCGCCCTCGAAGAGCTCGACGGAGGGAGAGTAAGTCCTGGGGCCAGAATGCCGACCGTAGAAGAGAAATGGAGACCCCTTAAGAATACTGTCATTAGTACTGCCAAATCCATCTTAGGCAGTAATCGTAGAGATCGGAGCGACTGGTTTGATGATGTGTGGAAACTAGCGACTGAACGTAAAAAAGCTTCATACCGAGCAATGCCGCAGTCTCATAGGGCGCTAGTACGCGAGGAGAAATACAAACATCTCAGAAGATCTGGAAAAAGACTCCACAGACAAAAGAAAAGTGCCCGGGGGAAAAAACATTGTCTGTGAAATAGAGAAAAGAAAAGAGCCAGGTCGGCACCAGGCGCGGAAGTTCTACCAAATAATCCGCAGTATAACGCGGTACACACTACGCTGGACTTACTGCAAGGATAAAGAGGGTAATCTGATCACCGATTCTGGAGCGATGGAAACAGCACTTCAATGAATTGCTAAATGGTCAGCTCACAGAAGAATTGGAGGCTCCACCAATGCAACATCAAAACCAAATGCTGTCGTCACCGGGCATTGAGGAAACATTAAAAGCCATAAGACAGCTCAAATCAAATAAAACCCCCGGAGCTGATGGCATATAGCGTTTGCGACGATAGTGAAGAGCGTGTGATTCTAACCGACGCTATCACGGTAAGATTTTCTAAAATATAGAATCAAAGCTCAACGCATTGGGCCACTGCCGCGTGTACGAATTAGATTTTTAAACTCAAGTACACTCAACTGATCTGGAATTGCTATGTTATTGCTTGGTATACGGCTGATGCATTTCCTTATTCGAGTTTCTTTCGGTGTTCTTCGCTATTTGCTTGTATATTGTGTACAGGCATACCAGCTGAGCTTATCAAATAAGGTGGAACAGTGTCACATCACGCAATTAATGAGATCGTGGTACACGTATGGGAGCAAGAGGAGATGCCGGAAGATTGACGTCGTGGAATAATTTGCCCCATAGATAGGAAGGGGAATATCACACTGTGCAGCAACTATATGGGTATAACATTGCTGAGTACCGCCTATAAGATACTCTCCACTATCCTACAAGATCGGATAGCCACATACACTAAAGCCATCATTGGTCAATATCAGTGTGGCTTCATCCCGGGCAAATCAGCGATTGATCAGATATTCACCCTCAGGCAGGCGATGGAAAAATGTCTGGAATTTAATATCCCATTATACAGACAAAAGAAAAGTGCTTGGAAAAAATCTTGTCTGTGAACTAGAGAAAAGTAGAGAGCGAGGTCCGCACCAGGCACGGAAGTTGTACCAAATAATCCGCAGTATGACGCGGTACACACCACGCTGCACTTACTGCAGGGATAAAGAGGTTAATCTGATCACCGATCCTGAAGACATTCTGGAGCGATGGGAAGTGCACTTCAATGAATTGCTAAATGGTCAGCTCACAGAAGAATTGGAGGCTCCACCAATCCAAGATCAAGACTAAATGCTGCCGCCACAAAGCCTTGAGGAAACATTAAAAGCCAGAAGACAGCTCAAATCAATTAAAGCCCTCGGAGCTGAAGGCATACCAGCTGAGCTGATCCAACAAGGGGGACAGCGTTACCTCACGCATTTCATGAGATCGTGGTGCACGTATGGGAGCAAGAGGAGATACCGGAAGATTGGCGTCGTGGTATAATTTCCCCCATACATAAAAAGGGAGATATCACACTGTGCAGCAACTATATGAGTATAATATTGCTGAGCACCGCCTATAAAATACTCTCCTCTATCCTACAAAATCGGATAGCTCCGCGCGCTAAAGTCGTCATTGGTCAATATTAGTGTGGCTTCATCCCAGGTAAATCAGCAATTGATCAAATATTCACACTTAGGCAGGCGATGGAAAAATGTCTGGAATTTAAGATTCAATTATATCATCTATTTATAGACTTTAAGGTGGCCTACGTCAGCATAGCCAGGGTAAAACTATATAATGCCATGAGAGAGTTCGGCATTCCAAACAAATTGATACGACTTTGTAGGTTGACCACGACCAACGTAACTAATCAAGTAAAAATAGCGGGATTGCTGTCCAAACCAATAATCATGTGTAATGGACTCTAACAGGGGAACGGTCTAGCCTGCCTCCTCTTCAACCTGGCGTTGGAGAAAGCAATCCGTGACTCTGGCGTCACAACTAGAGGGACTATAGTCACCAAGTCCAGCCAGATACTTGCCTACGCAGATGACATCGACGTCATCGGTAGAAGCGAATCGGCTGTACAAGACTCCTTCACCCACATCGAGCAGCCGGCACAAGAATTATAACTCCACATTACTGAGGGGAAAACTAAGTACATGGTGGAAACTTCTGCGAAGAGAAGACCTAACGTTGGTCAAACTATCAGGGTAGTGGAGCACGAATCTGAAGTAGTGCAACCCTTTAACTACCTTGGGTCAATAGTATCAGCCAATAACAATATGGAAGAATAAATACGCGAACGGCTGATCATATCCAACAAAGCCTTATTATTTATTATTGATTGGCCTGTAGGAACCCGGAAGTTCATGACCTCACCGACTCGACTCCGCCATCGTTCCCTGTTCTGTTCACTCTCCTTCCACGCCAGACCATCTGATCCGATCTCCGCAAACAAAGCCTACTATGGTCTATCAAGGCTCTTTCTTTACCCGAAATTTATCCAGACCACCCAAGCTACTACTGTACAAGACCATGGTCTTACCAGGAGTCATGTATGGATCCGAGACACGGGTGCTCAATAAAAAGCACGCTGAACTCTTAGCCGCGTTCGAGAGGACGGTCTTAAGGATAATTGTTGCCCCGTATGTGAGGGAGAACGATTTCGGGGGCGCTACAACCATGAGTTGTACGCAATCTACCTAGAAGCTAATGTTGTAAGAAAAATCAAGCTCGGTAGACTGCGGTGGGTGGGACACTTAGCTCGAACGAGCAAAGAGGAGCCTGCCCGGAAAATCCTTTGTGGCAGGATGTATGTAAGGGGAGAGCGCGGCACACCTTGTCTGTGATGGATGGATGGCGTACACCAGGACGCCCAGAGCCTGGGAATGCCAAACTGGATGACATGGACTCGAAATCGGGACCCGTGGAGAGATTTGTTAAATAAGGCCAAGACCGGATCCCGGTGTGCAATAAAATAAATTTAAATCTACGATTAAATGAACAATATAAATAAAGAAAGCTTGGAACAATAAAATACGTCACTGCGTTCCATTACTTGTGTGCAGCTTGTTAAGTGGGTGAACAATTTATGATGGAGGAGGAAGTGAACGGAGTGCCCATGCTAGGCACAATACTCCCTCCCCACAGATCTATATAATGTCATGTGAGAGTTCTGCATTCCAAACAAATTGATACGACTTTGTAGGTTGACCATGACCAACGTAACAAGTCAAGTAAAAATAGCGGGATTGCTGTCTAAACCAATAATCATGTGTAATGGACTCTAACAAGGGGATGGTCTAGCCTGCCTCCCCTTCAACCTGGCGTTGGAGAAAGCAATCCGTGACTTTAGCATTACAAATAGAGGGACTATTGTCACAAACTCCAGTCTGATAGTTGTCTACGCAGATGACATCGGCATCATCGGTAGAACCGAATCGGCTGTACAGGACTCCTTCACCCAGATCGAACAGGCGGTACAAAAACTGGGACTGCACATTAATGAGGGGAAACCCAAGTACATGGTGGCAACTTCTGCGAAGAGAAGACGTAATACTGGTCAAACTATCAGGGTAGCGCAGCACCAATTTGAAGTAGTGCAATCCTTTAACTACCTTGGGTCAATAGTATCAGGCGATAACAATATGGAAAAAAAAATACGCGAACGGGTGATCAAATCCAACAAAGCGTACTATGGCCTATACAAGACCATGGTCTTACCAGTACTCATGTATGGATCCGAGACCTGGGTGCTCAATGAAAGGCACTCTGAACTCTTAGCCGCGTTCGAGAGGAAGGTCTTAAGGAGAATTGTTGGCCCCGTATGTATGGGAGCACGATTCCGGAGAGATTTGTTAAATAAGGCCTAGACCGGATTCCGGTTGTAGTGCCGATGATGATGATGATAAACGAAGTTGTTTTTCTCATTCCCCAGTTTGGGCAGTTCTGGATAACTTCAAATCTCCTTCCCATCGAATTGCTGTCAATGTTACGTACAACACAACGCTTCTCATTTTTATAAAAAAAAAAATGTCCAAATCACTAGATTTTTGATGACAGCCCATTACGGGTTACGATTCACCCAGTCATTCAAACATTTTATAGGCCGCGGTCAGTATCTTCGATTTTTCTTTTATAGCTCTAATCGACTCGCAACGTGTTCCTCGAAGTAGCAATTTAAGTTTAGGAAAAAAGAGAAAAGCCACAGGGAGCCATATCTAGTGAATACATTGATTGTTAGATCATATTAGTTACATTTTTGATCAAAAACTCGCTCACAATGGTAGCTTTGTGAGATTTGACATTATTGTGGTGCAAAATCGAATTACCCCGATCTAACCAAATTCGCGATAAACGAACCAAATATTCGTTTATCACCCTTACACCAACTCCCTATAATTATCAAACAAAATCAAATAGATATCCCATTCCTTTTCTCCAGTTTCTCATATACAAATCTCAATGAAAATTTGTATAAAAGGGCGATGAATCCCAGATTCGAGGATCAATGTCTAGATTTGCGTCCAACGTTTAAGGACGTCAATCAATGAGAATAAATACACAATATCATCATCATCGCCACTACAACCGTGAATCGGTCTTGGCCTTATTTAGCAAGTCCTGAGGCTTGTTAAATTTTCCATAATGATTTGTTTTTTCCGGGCAAGGCCGTTAGTCTTGCGCCAGAGACTCCCCGACTAGGAATCGAACCGCGGTCTTCCGCGTGACAGGCGGACATACTAACCACTATACTATCGAGGAGCCCAATACACAATATACTAAATTAATAAAATCCAAAATTAAAGTATTTTTATTGGATTCGGCCCAATTTCAGGTTTCTTTTTTCAGTAATCGGTCGTCACTCTTTTCGGAGGCCCCGGAAGCGCGGTGGTCGCAACGAGCCTTCTCGGGAGCGTCTATTAAAGAGATCTGTAGCGATTCTAACAGATACACACAATTATAGCGTTTTTTTTTTTTTTTTTTTAATAATAGTGAAAAAGATCGTGTGATTCGAGCTGTCATAGCGTCAGTTCGAATCACACGATCTTCTTCACTATTATTTAAAAAAAAAAAACGCTAAAGATCCTTCGTCCTTTTAATGACAAGGAGACACGCTCCCCGAGAGGAAGGCTACGATAATGTTTTAAGAGCTACGGCGGATGTGGACTCAATGAAATCGGTGCGGGAGATTTCATAAAGCATGGGAGTATCCTCAATGACAATAAGTCGACATCTTTCTCTCATAGGAAAGGTAAAGAAACTCGATAAGTGGGTACCCCGTGAACTGAACGGGCCCCAAAAAGCCACTGCGCCTGGAAATCTGCGCATTGCTTAGATTAAGAAACCAAACTGAACCGTTTTTGCACCGGTTAGTCACCTGTGATGAAAAGTGGATTCTGTATGATAACCGTAGAAGACCTGGGCAGTGGTTGGATGCAGGTGAAAAACCAAAACACACCCTCAAGCCCGATCTTCACCCAAAAAAAGTTATGGTGATAATTTGGTGGACATCGAAAGAACCAATCCACTCATTTCTTCAACCAGGAGAAACGATGAAATATTGTGAGGATATCGACATGTTGCATGGCAAATTGGCGGAAAAGCAGCCTGCGTTGGTCAATAGGCACGGCCCGATCCTTTCGCATGACAACGCTAGACCCGATACCTCACAAGTAACGGCGCCAAAACGGATGCAGTTGGGATTTGAAATTCTCCCGCATCCATAGCACTCTCCTGACCTCTCTCCAACGGACTGCCACATTTTCCGCAATCTGGATTCATTTTGCAGGCAAAACGTCTCCCGGAACCAAGCAGAGGTCATAAAAGCCTTTGAAGATTCGATTGCCTCAAAATGTCAGCACTTCTACGAAAAAGGAATTTTTGACCTTGTAGCACGTTGGAAGAATGTCATAGATGCCAACGGATCATGTTTTGATTGAATAAAACTTTACGGGAAAATAATATTGGCTTTTAAATGTTTACTATAAAATCGGACATTTCATGTGGTACAACCCAATACATTCTTTTTGGTAGTGGAATAATGTTCTTCCTAACAGCGTAATACCCCATCTGCTTTGCTTTTCGAAGCATTAGATAAACCTAGTGGCCGGTACAAAGGCAGTGCCAGAAAAATAAGAAAACCTTACAACCACAAAACAAACAAAAGGAAAAAGAAGACCGTGCAGCAACAACGACACCCCGTCGAGCCAAACCCGGGGGAGGTATGTGGGGGGCGAAGTCGTGGCACCGACATGGGCGCAAAGTTCTACTCCGTCCCCACTACTTCCACTAAGGTTCCACCACGTAAAACGCCGAAGGAAAAGGACGAAACGCCGCCACGTTCATCCACAACCGGGTGTAAGGGGAAAACACAGTCCACCGAGGAAATCCAATGAAACTCACTGTTTTAAAAGGAAATGTTCTTTTATTGTATGGGTGTAGTTTAATTGACCTTTTAATAATAACACACTATTTTAATCAAGTTTCCGGGTTGCACTATTTAGTTGAGCTTTAATATCTTATCTAAAAAAATTACACCGAAGATAAACGGACGCACAGAAACAACATATGGGACGTTAAACTTATTTTGATCAAAAAACGAACTTTCTCGACTCGACGAGTTTACGACTCGGGGCGATATTCGCGTCTCCGGCTGGCTAAGGATATTCTGGGTGCATTCGCTTTCTCTGTGGTGATAACCGGATCTCATAAAGGAGATCGTCGTGGTACACATGTATATGTGTACGTCGGTTCTTTTCATAGGTCGAAGCCATGATAACGAATCTGAAACACATGCATCCAGGAGATGTGTGTTCGTTAAAACAAACAAATCGCTTTTCGTGGGATGCTAATGGTTTGTGTTTGATTATGCGTCGAGGTCATGGGGGATGGATTCAAGGCAATTACAATACAAAGGGAAAAGCGACCTATGCATCGTTTGATAATGAGGGTCAGCTGGATAAATAGTAGCCGCTCATTAAATGAAAACTGCGTTTAGGATACCACAAATGATATGGATTGTTTATGGTATCGGCCGGAAGCCTATGGAGGAACAGCGTTCTTTGTTTGCACTTGGTGCGAGTTAGGGAAATTGACTTCAGCGTCGATTGCGCTAATTGAATGCAGCTGTTTGGGATTCATGATGCCATATGCACTTTAAAGAATTATTTCTAGGAATTTTAGAAAATGCGTTGTATGCATTAAATGTCCTTGTAAAAGGAAATGTTTCAGGTATGCTGGGTGGAGATTGCGGTGTAGGTGTAGGAAAGTTGAAATTTGCCTGGGGTTCCTGAAAAGGTAGAAAGAAATTCTTACAGGGAATTTGTATGCGAAGGGATGCATGAAAGGTAAATTTTCTTTTCCAGAGACTTTTTTTTATTACTGATTTGATCTCATTAATGCGTGAAGCATTTAAGATGCTAATGCGATTGCATTAGTGAAATTAGGAGATTGGGTGAAAGTTATGGGGGTTTTTCAGGAAAGCGAACCGTGGGGTTTGGCGGAATCGCCACAGGTAAACAGTGAGTACTCTTCTATATTTATTTTGTTTTGCACCCAAAAAATAAGTACAACAGCGGTTACTAGATTGATATAATAGTTATCCCACAGAAGCGCTAAAGAACTTCAACCTCTGTTCGTGATGGATTTTACGCCACCCTTACCTTACCTTTTACAAGGGTGGTAAGGATCAGATAGTACTCATTGCACGAACCGATCTTCAATCTGAAGACAAAATTCGGAAACTATCGATTTCGGTGAAGGCAGGAGTTGCTTCGTTGGCAATAAGCGGTTGGTCAACGGCAACATTGACTCTTTTTACCAATAGATCAGGTACTTTGTTTAAAAATGTGTGAACAACATTGGGTTACTATTCACTTATAAAACCCCAATATGTGACTGCTAACTAAATATGCCCCAACATGTGACTGCTTACAAAAACAATCTGTTTTCATTGCAGATAACATACTACTAAATAAATCTCCCGCAGCTGCTATAATTATGGTGCAAAACCACATGTTAATTCTATATCAAAACACCGATGTTTTCCTTCATTCACCTGCAGCCTGAAGGTAACAAGGATGTGGATGACATTTGCTTGCATTATACTTTTCCACGGTAACCGTAACATGCCATGGGTTTTGACGTGACAAAGTGATTACGTCGCGAGCTCTAATTTACCCACAAAGTTATAGAGTCACAGCTTCAAATATAATATCTCAGATTACATAGAACTATACATCTTTAAATATAAATCAGTCTCCAAACTCTCCATGCAAATAAATTGACGCCGAGGGACACCGGCAATATATGCCTATTTTGCTTATAGAGAGAGTATGCCTTAATGAATGTCCTCAGCCCCTGACTGACATAAACAACTCGATTGTACCATCTCATCATGTCCTCGTTATGGCAACGTGCCAAAAACGAATTGAAATTCCTCTCAGTTGCATCATTTACAAAATACATACGAAACGATTCGTCTTTTTCCGTCTAGCCTTAAAGAGCATCACAAACACGAGTACAATTTCATTCATCAATCCAATAGCTCCTAGGACCCTAAAGATTTCTAATTATTTCCTAAAGTGCCTCTAAACATTTCCTGTTAACTTCCTCTAGTTTGGCTCGTGTCGTTCGCTCCAATATCAAGCCTGTTTTGTTTGGGGCTGCGTTCAATGTCGTGGATTACTTGGGTTTGTGGTTGCGATTTCCAGTGCTACTTCTCTTTTACGTCCCCAGCGTGCCATGTGCAAATTGATGTGTCCTTTGATAAGTTGCCCTTTGATAACCTTAATCCCATTGCCGATTTTTGTGTGTGAGATGTTAAAATCTGTTTTTAAAAAATAATTACAATAGTTATCCCCCCATATTCGTACAGTAGACATTTGTAATCTCGTTGTCAACGGATTTGGTTCAGCCAGTCGGGATAACGCTACCTATTGTACCTCTGTCTGGGATTACCATGGTAGTCGCTTTCGGTTCAATAATTTTAAATCACCCCAGTGGGAGTACAAACGGCGTATGTATAGACAGACAGACACGTCTTGTACTTTGTACTATTATACCATCAAAGTTACGAAAATGTGTTCAGGAGTTTCTTGAAGAACAGCGTAATTTTATCCTCAGTAATTTGGACGCGAAAGTACGCTTGATAATGTTCTCCAAATGTCATGTCGTAAGGTATATTGTCATATTTTCGATAAGTAATAAGCACTGGGGACTACATTTTCCGATCTGCTGCTGAAAATGTTTATGCTCAATTAAATTAATTGGTGTGAAAGGTTGCAGAGCCTAATGCCAAATCATTTCTTAGAAGTGCAGCAGCTGTGAACTGTATGAGATTGGGTTTTAGGTAAAGGCGAAAGCCCTTTACAAAATATTACGAACTTGATTTTGTCTCACAAAAGGAGATTTTAAGGTGTCTCAAAAGCCGCGGTGCAGTGTGAGCTAAAGAAAAAGGAAAGGATGAGAAAAAGAGCCATGGAGGAAAATTGTTCTTGATTAACCGGATATTACAAGGGCATAGGAAGACGTGATCAGGCAAAGTATTCCACATTTGTGTGATTCGGCTAAAGAATTATTGCCGGTGGTCCTCCGTATGTTTGAAGTTAACTTTCAACACGAACTCATTCGCATTATCAGATTGATGGGTATTGCGACGAAATGTTTGAAGAGGTTGAGTATATTTGGCAAATTCACTTGATGCATGGACCGTAATAACACCAATAGAAAAGGGATAGGCAGTATACGTTCCTCCTATGTTCTAACGATGGAATTGAAGGAATTGTGGCTGGGTTTCACTGGAGCAGTTCAGATAATTAAAAAATATGTATATATTTGAATGCTACTATATTCTCTCAATTGGGGGGATGGGAGCGAACATACAGGGAAAGTTCCTTTCATAAATTTTCCGTTCCCACAACTAAACCTGCAATTCTGCAATTCCCACGTTCCATCTATACCCATGCCTCTGCACCTGAATGCTATTTGATACAAGCAAACAAAAAAATGCTCATCACCTTAATGATCACCCAACACTCCATCACCTTCAAGGAAATTCCGCCTTGTACACACATGCTATTTGCTATGGGCACATGAGATTCGCATCACCTTGAATCGAAATTTCCCCGTGGCCTTGGGGTGCAGCTGCAGCCAGAGTAGGCGTAAGATTGCCACCTCGGGGTGAATGGCGGAAAATTGCATCGTTACAGTTCCCATCGTCATTGGCATGGCCTTCGACTGGGCTGGCATCGGGTGGCTGCCTCAAGGTGAGAAATGAATCGTGGGAATGTGAAATTCTGATTTGATTTTGGGTATAAATCGAGAGTGGGGGGATGGGAGCGAACTTACTGATTGATTTCAAGCCGGTGAATGCCAGGACGATCCTTGTCCCTGTTCAATCCAAGGTGACATGCAGTCTCCACGTGACACCTCTGGATAGCTACTTTGGCACCCCCCAAGTAGTGAACTAATGCATGCAGCGACATCCTGAGAAGCGTTGGCGCAGGGCTAATAAAAATGTCCGCAAAAATGAATTATTATGGCAAATTTAACAAGCCTCGGATATGGACCGGATACACGACGACGACCATGAAAACGAAAATGGCTAAACGATTTAAGAATTTCCTCATGGAACGTCCGCTCACTATACAGAGATCGATCTGCACATCAGCTAGCCGATCCCCTGTCCAAATACAAGGCTGAGATAACAGCATTACAATAAATAAGATGAACGGGTAGTGGTGTTATTCAAAGAAACGAGTATGACATTTATTACAGCTGCCATGCAAAATACCATGTGCTCGGGGTAGGCTTTCTAGTCAGCCAAAAACCGAAGCCTCCCATCATCGGCTTTAATGCAATAAACGAAAGGCTATGCACTCCACGCGCCCGAGGCAGGTTTAAGAGCATAAGTCTCATAAACGTCCACGGACCTTCAGAGGAGTCCCCTGACGATGAAAAGAAAAAATACAACGAGGACGTCGAAAGGGCCATCAATGCCTGCCTAAGATGTGAAAATCGTTCTGGGTGATTTGAATGCGAAAATATGTCGGGAGCCGGTTTTCAGGCACTACGCAGGTTCCCAAAGTTTGCATGAGAAAACTAACGACAATGGACTACGAGTCATCGAAGTGGAAGCATCAAAGAACTTGGTCGTTACAAGTACCAGGTCTCTGCGTAAAGATATCCACAAAGCCACCTGGGTATCACCTGATGGAGCCACTCGCAACCAAATTGACCATGTGTTGATAGATCGCCGCCACTCCTCGAGCCTGACGACAGCACGAACGTACCCAGGTGCCAACGTCGACTCGGATCACTATCTTGTTGGTACAGTCTTCCGAGCGCGCATTGCCTTACGGAGACGTATTGCATCCGCGGATCAGGTTCGAATCAACACGGCTGCCCTACGCAATGAGAATACCAGTAACACCTTTAGGCATGCGCTAAGACTCGCCCTCGAAGAGCTCGAGGGAGGGAGAGTAAGTCCTGGGGCCAGAATGCCGGGCGTAGGAGAGTAATGTACACGCCTTACGAATACTGTCATTAGTACTGCCAACTCCATGTTAGGCAGTAGTCGTAAAGATCGGAGCGACTGGTTTGGTGATGAGTGCAAACTAGCGACTGAACGTAAGAATGCTGCATACCGGGCAATGCCGCAGTCTCATAGGACGCGAGTACTCGGGGAGAAATACAAAGAGCTCAGAAGATCTGAAAAAAGGCTTCACAGACAAAAGAAAAGTGCTTGGAAAAAACTTTGTCTGTGAAATAGAGAAAAGTAGAGAGCGAGGTCCGCACCAGGAGCAGAGGCCAAAACATGAGAGCAATATTCGAGCCCTGGACTAGTTTGGGATTTATACAGAAGAAGAAAGCCGGAGAAAAATTTTTCTTGGCTCTAAAAATATAACTCAGTGTTCCAGAGGCGAACTTGGCGACGTTTATCATGTGTTTATGGCACGATACATTCCCGCAGACCGTGACGCGGAGCAATTTTATGCTTTCCCCAGATTCGAGGACCTAGCCATTCATTATCATCTGTGAAATCAATGATCCACTTTTCCTTGAAAACGTTGTTAATTGTACATTAAAGTCGACAAGATTGGCCTTTCCCCACTGCAGAACCTTATCTAGATCCCGATTCAGAGAGTCGATCTGACTACATCTTAGCTGGTGCGACGTTGATGCACCAATCGTTAGCAGTTACAGATCACATAAGCATGTACAGAAACACAACAATAAACGCACTCCACAAGAAAAAGAGCAGACTACTATCAAAACTAAAATAATTACACAGACAGTTTACAGATAGACCAGTAGATAATATCACTGAAATCCCGATTAGAAAACCTCCAACAATTACTTGAAGCTAACTATAGATTAGCAACAAATTTGTATTGGAAAAATAGAATTCGAGCTATAGAGATAATAAGCCGAATATCTTCCCACCAATAAATAAAATATTCAGGAGAAATAATCAAAACGAGATTCAGTGTCTCCAAATTCCACGTACCGACGTGAAACAAGCAACTGCTAATCAACATCGGCATAGATACAGAGAACGGTATCCTCAATAAGGAGTTCTTCGCGATCGAAGATCCTTTGGAAAAGGTGAGCGCTGTGGGAGCTGTCTTTCGGGAAATGTACAAGGTGAAATTACAGCGAAATGTACACCGAAATTACGACTTGAAGGACAGAGCTCTACTGAATCACCTGCACCTCCGAAATGAAATTTCACTTTGGCAATCGGAGAATCCCGGTTTTACCGAATTCAGTGACAATAATCTGTCAAATGACATTAACGCTAATGGTAGGACTGTGGCGAACGTACAAATTCCCCACAGGAAAAGTCCAGACCAACTTGAGGTAACGCACTTACCTGGACAACATCACGTCCACAGACGCGGTCCCAAGCCCAGCGGGGGCCGCCAGTAACCCAACGTTGAGTCGACACCAGAAGGCAAGGAACTTAACGTCCCCAAAGCCTCTAATACCGAGCTAAACGCTCCATACCTAAAACCTACGTCCTGAAACAAGGAGAAACATCCATGCATCCTTCGACGTGTGCAATCGCAAGCTAAGTGAATGCCAGCACCACAAGTCGGCAACCCTGAACATCTGCACGAGATGCAGGGAATTACAATCAAAACAATTAACCGACCAACGGACGTGGTGCGGTTGATCTAAACATTAGATCACCCAAATATTCACCGCAAACAAAGGAGCACATTCCTTAGCCTCGTTAACACCCAGATGGCGCGAAAAACCAAGCACCACGTAACTCCAAACAATACTTTGTTTGGAGTTTTACGAAGGCCAGCTGCAATAAATAAATACGGCACAGCATTGCGCCGTTGCCACTGTCCGCCAAGCAGAAATGCATCAGCGGAATGTTTGTTTTTCACACCATGTGAAAAACTCTCTTGGATTTCAAATCCAATAGATACCAGCGGACTAGACGTCCAGGCGATCGTCAACACCAGATGGTCGACCTAACCAAGCAGCGTGGGAATAGAATCCACCGTCAACAACGACGGTGAAGCTTCCATATGTATGCGTGAGAATTTTCTCCTTACAGGAAATTGTGTCTGCACAACTGCAGATACAAAACACACAGATACTGGAAAAACAGTATCCGATAGGTTGCAGGAGAGTGAGTTTTGACATCGAACAGAGGAGACGAGAGGTCTACTTCGAGCAACAGTCAGAGAACTCCGACGAGGAGCTATCCGCGTAACGAATTTAAATAACTCAATAAAAAAAAACCGCCGGCCCGAAGTCTCGTGATGTTTAACTACGCGAATTAAGAATAGTCGAAATCGAGAACCAGACGAAGAAGATTGGTGGTGTCAAGACCGAGTCCCGAAAAATATCGATAGTGTGTCGTTTAATTGTGGAGTCGTTCCTAAGAGTAGCGTTGAGTATCGAACAACTTGTTTTCGGTCAAAGGGGTCTGAAAGACTTAACTGTGTTTCCTTTTGTTTCACAAGTAATCGACAGAGTAAAACTTTGTAGACTAACGACCGATGTTTTAGGGTATTCAATCCCCAGTTGTGTAACTAAATGTGACAATAAAATTAAATTAAAATAAATCGAAATATCTCTGCGTTTAGACTAACGACGGATGTTTTAGGGTATTCAATCCCCAGTTGTGTAACTAAATGTGACAATAAAATTAAATTAATACAAATCGAAATATCTCTGCGTTTCATTTGAACTATATCCGCCAAAGGACTAATAGCCTTTTAATTATGAGCGAACGCATCTTCGACTCATTGAAAAGCAAAAAGTCAGTGGGAATAGGTGGAGTACTTAACATCGTATTCAAGAACCTCCCCCCAATGGCAATAGATATATACACGGTCCTATTTAACAACGAGTTGAACAATGTAAACTTTTCCACGCGTTGGAAAACGGCAATCCTACAGCCCATCCCAAAAAAGGGTAAAGACTGTACAAACCCAATGAACATGCGTTCGATAAGTTTACTCCCAAGCATCAGTAACGTATTCGAAAAGACCATTAACAAAGCTCCTCTAAAATGGATAGACGACAACAACATGATTAAGACGGTTTTAAGACGGTTCATGAAACCACACATGGCGCAACTAAACTGTTCTGCGACATACAATGGAATAAAAGTAAGAACCAATACACCGGTGCCTGTCTGATCGACTTGGAAAAAGTCTTTGATACCGTCTGGATCGAAGGGTTATATTACAAACTGGTCACACAAGGCATATATATGTACTTTACGATATGTTATAGGACAGGAGGTTCCTGGTCGAAAGTGGCAATGTGACCTCTAATAAAATGCATGGCTTGCAACAGAGAGCGATACTTTCTCCGATTCTTTTTAACATTTACATTAGCGACTTATTAGTGGCACTTCCGCAGGTTATTCCATACGCAGGCGATCTTATAATTAACAGATCCATGTCCGAAAGTTGAGATCATAAGAGCGAGACTTCAACCAAGTGCAGCGCTATTGCCACGACTGGAAACTTAAGATCAACTTCCAGAAATGTGAAGCCATCTTATTAAAACCCCATTATACATGGGTGATCTAAAAAGTATCCGAAGATAGCAGCACTCGTTAATAAAAGCTAGTGAATGTAGTTGTGCATCTTTTGGCAGTTACTCACCAAAATTTCAGCCATTTTGGAAGCGAGCTTTTTATTTAACAGTCGTTTTAGTGTGTCGATGTGAGTGTTTTGTGAAAATGGACAAAATTGAGTATCGAGCTGTCATTAAATTTTTGTTTTTGAAAGGCAATACGCCTACGCAAATCAAAGATCAGTTGGACTCTGTGTATGGGAATTCTGCACCATCATTTACCACAGTGAAATTTTGGGCATCTGAATTTAAATGTGCCCGTGAGAGCTTGGGAGACGATGAACATTCGGGGCGTCCAATACTGCAACAACCTACAATGATAACATCGATAAAGTTCATCAAATGCTGCTAGACGACCGTCAAATTAAAGTGAGAGAGATAGCAGAGGCTATGAAAATGTTCAAAGAACGTGTTTGTCACATGTTAAATCAAGATTTAGGCATGGGAAATCTGTCCGCGCGGTGCGTGCCGCGTTGGCTGACGTTAGACCAAAAACGTGTTCGAATAAACATTTCCAACGCTCGTTGCGCTTCAGGAAGTCCGACTTTTACATTAAGTAATCGAAACCAACGGGCTTACACTGGTGTGTGGAGATACCGATAAACATAACCTCGGAACCGGCGTCATCATAAGCAAGAAGATTATGCCCTATGTAAGAAATGTGAAATTTATTAATGACCGAATGTCGGTGCTAAAAATACAAGGTCCATGGTACAATTATATATTTATAAACGTACACGCCCCAACAGAATCTACCAACGAAGAAACGTTGGACACATTCTACGAGACCCTAGAGGAAGTATTTGATGGGATCTCATCATTCGATGTTAAAATCCTGCCCGGGGCCTCAACGCGAAAATTAGAAAGGAAGACATCTTCCAAGCAACTACGGCCACATCACAGCTATTGTACTCTCTGGTCTGTTGGAGCAATAATGGAATTCGAATTATCACGTTCGCAACGTCAAAAGATCTGGTAGTGAAAAGCACGATGTTCAAGCACAAGCAAATTCATAAAGCCACGTGGATATCACCCGACGGCGTAACGCGAACCAAATAGACTACTTCCTCATAGACAAAAGGCATCACTAGAACATTCTTGACGTAAGATCATATAGAGAAGCAGATTGCAACTCCGAGCATCTCCTAGTGATAGGCAAAATTAGGACCCGGCTCGTAGCAAACCCAGTTGGGCAGTCACTGTTGACAAGCAAAAAGTCCGACACTGATAAACTAAAAGACCTGCGCAAAATGGCTGAATATCAAGACGAACTAACGAATAGATTTAGATCCTAGAGAATGGGAGTAGTGGGGAAAAAGAAACCAATTATGTGGACACTAAATGGGCATCGATCAGAGACACAATCAAACAAACAGGCGAAAGGTATTAGGATTTAAGAAAACAGTTAAGTCCGAACCTTGTTTTGACGATGAGTGCCGCGAGAAATTCGAAGAACGTAAACGCCTCAGAGTGATCCACTTAAAAAAAAATGATGAAGTCAACGCAGAAAGATTCGCTACTTTTCGGAAAGAGACGACGAGACTTTTCAAACGCAAACAACGCGAATGGGAGAAGACTCGGATTGAAAAAATCCTAGAAAATTATAGGGCAAAGAACATCAGAGGTATGTATGTCGGCATAAATTCAATTAGAAATGGCTACCGAGGGAGAGCCAAATAATTCGCGACACAAACGGTTGTGTTGTCACAGAAACAAGCAATATCGTGACAAGATGGAAGCAGTGCTTTGAAAACCTTCTCAATATGTGCACCCATCAACCACAAATAAACGCACCAAGCGTACATACAGCCGAGCCTCAGATCCCAGAGCCGTCTCTCAACGAAGTTGTAGACGCAATAAAGCGATTGAAAAACAACAAAGCTCCCGGAGTCGACTGCATACCGGCAGAGGTTGTGAAGCATGGAGGAGAGGCAACCGCTCGAAAGATCCACCAGCTCATCCAAACAATATGGGATAAGGAAGTCACTCCGGAAGAATGGAAAACCTCAATAGTCGTTCCCATTTTCAAAAAAGGCGACAAATCTGCCTGCGAAAACTACAGAGGAATATCATTGCTCCCAACCGCATACAAAATATTAACAAATGTCATTGTGGCGAGAATCACACCGTACGCAGAAGAGATACTGGGAGACTACCAATGTGGATTCCGTAGGAACCGGTCAACAAGCGATCAAATGTTCACAATAAGACAACTGCTGGAAAAGACGCGGGAATACGGGGAGACGGTTCACCAACTGTTCGTTGACTTCAAAAAACCTACGACTCAGTCGCAAGACAAGGACTCTACCATATTGTAGTTGAGTTGGGAATCCCGAAAATATATGCCGGCCTCATTCAAATTTGCATGAACGAAAACAAGGCTGTCAGCATAGAAAACCACCTCTTGAAATCCGGGACGCACTAAAACAGGGGGATGGCCTCTCATCACGTCTTTTTAACCTTGTGCTCGAGTATGTTATCAGAGAGGTACAAGACGACAACATGGCCGGATCATCCCTGAACGGTGTCACACAAGTGCTCGCATATGCGGATGACATCGCTGTTCTGGGCGATAATCTAGAAACTGTAACTTAAAACTGTGAAAAAATCATGCAAGCGGCAGAAGAGGTGGGCCTAGAAATAAACGAAGACAAAACGAAATACATGATTACGGCGAGAGCAGGTGGACCTCAGGGAACACATATAAACCTCAGAGGCAAGATATTCGATAAAGTTAAATAATTTAAATATCTGGGAATGATACTGACGGCCAGTAACGAAATGTCGAAGGGCATTCCGGCAACGCTAGCTGCCACGCAGTCAGTAAACTGCTGTCACGTAACAAAAAGGTCCGTGTCTATAGAACCATAATCATGCTCATTGCTCTATACGGATGCGAAACATGGGCTGTCACAAAACGGGAAGAAAGAATAAAATTTTAAGGAGTATTTTTGGCGGTAAATATGACGAGGAGGCAGGACAATGGAGGTAACTCCACAACCACGAATTGGAAGAGCTATACCCCAAACCTACAATAGTCAGGGTAATCAAGTCGCGAAAATTAAGATGGGCCGGACATGTAGCGCGAATGAGCAACGATAGGACCGTGCATAGAATTCTTGACGATAGATCAGCGGGAAAGAGACCGACAGGACGGCTGCGACGGAGATGGGAGGACAATGTTAGGTTTGACCTTGAGGAGATCGGATCGGCTGGTCAAGCATGGAAGGAGAGTGCACAGGACAGAAAACGATGGCGAAGCCGAGTCGATGAGATCATGAGCTTCTTTCGGGTTCCTGTAGCCCAATAAAAGGGGGGTTATAGCGATGCGATCACGGTTAGAATCACCAAAAAATAGAACCAAAGCTCAACGCATCAGGCCATTGCCGCGTGTATGCATTTGATTTCTAAACTCAACTACACTCAACTAATGTGCAAAATGATGTTAGTGCTATAGTATATGGCTTTAACGGATGCGCTTTGACTTTTTCGACTTGTCTTTTTGTCTTTCGGTGGTGTTGTTCTTCACTTTGTGTGTGTATCTGGTAGAAGCGCCACAGTACACTCTTCCCAGTAGCTTTGTTACGATCAACTTTGAAATACGTACGACTGAGCGAGGGGCGACAGAATGTCGGACCAGGCGACTGAGCCGGAGCTCTGCGTAGAAGGCGTCTGATTATATTAATAAAGTTCTGTGTGCGTATGGGAGTGTGTGCTATGTCGTACAGATCATGTCGGGGTCACCAATTATAGCGTTTGCGACGATAGTGAGAAACGTGTGATTCGAACCAACGCCATAGCGGTTATTATTTATTTTCTGTCTAATGGTAAATGCAACTTGTACATTAAAATTTTGCATAACCAGCGAGTAGTACAAAATAAGGCTAGTCCCACAAAATGTATTTCTAGAAGTACAAGAAAAAAACGAATTATGTTCAATTGGTCAGTAGTCCGCTGCACGGATTTCCATAAGCTTTTCCATGGAGGTTATTGATTGCATTCAAATGTCGAGAGTTGTTGCCATTTTTGAATTTGTGCTCGATCTAAGACTCGCGGCAGAACTTCTCTAGATTTCCATAATTAAATGCCTTTAATAGTTCCACCGCCCATTCGTTCTCAGTATCTACCTTTAAGAGATTCCAGAATGGGATGCACCAAAAGTTCTCCGATATTGTAAATACCTTCGCCCAAGAGCGCAGCCAGCCCTAGGAAGAAGGCTTGCTGTGGCCATTGATCTTTTGGAAACTCGTCCATGGGGCACCCCAGGAATTGCAACCCCAACGATAGTAATCACTGTGTAGACCAACACGACGATAATAGTATGAGGCCAACATATAGTACTTCCCATGCACTGGGCTAACATTGCCTGCCTCTTCGAGCACTTCGTGCAACTCTTCGATGGTCTGCTCAGTATTCTCGAGATCGTTCAAATTGTTGAGGTACAAATTTCCTTGCAAAACCTTAATGTACCAAACGGCTTCATCGCAAATTTTAACCATATCCTTGAGTTTTTCTAAAAACATCACCGTCTCAGACTTGTCTGAAATATGTTCGACAACCACCTCTAGTATTTCAATGAGTCCATATGGGTTTATTTTCATTTCAAATGTACTTATGAAATTTTTATATATTTCCATCTATATCTCCTCATTTTGAAGCTGTTTGTGTCGAATGAATTTTGTTAGCTTTATTGGCAGCTCATTCCAAAGTTTTTCATTGTAAAGGTCTTCAATTGTTGTCCATTCCGCCGCCAATCCTTTGTCAGTGGTTTTCTTTTGCGAGAATAATTATTATGCTACAGAAACGCTAGACGTCATCGTGATGACTGGAATTTTTTCGAAATTCAGTTCTTGACAATTCCAATTGTCAATGCGTTATGTGTCAAACTGTCGCACGTTGACATGTAATAAAGTGTAGTTCTCTTACGAGAGTGTTACGGGAGACGTTAAGAAACGAGACTGCATAAAAGAGTAGAGAACAGTTGCCAAGAAGTAAATGCCCATTTCAATTTGTCTACTTCGCAATTATAAAAACGACGCTATTTTGTATGTCCCCTTTTAAAATCTCGTGATCTCATTAGAGTTCTGCAGGTCATTTTGAATTGTTCGGTGACATGAGATACACTTTCTTTTAGAAGGAGAATATGAAAACTCTTTTAATTTAAAAAAGCTGATGTGCACTCTTCAAAACTGGGATTCGCTTGACGCCATCGGTTTACGCAGATCACACAACACAGTTATCTAGTTGTTTGAACTAATTTCTTTTTTCTTTTTTGTTTGCTGGAAATTGATGAAGAGGTCTGTCGTTACCTTTTATTACTTTCAAGGGGTTTGTTATGATACAGTAACGGATAGGAGTTTTAAAATACTAGGATACTGTTGGTCGATAGGTGACTCGGGCTCGTTGGTCTTCAATGAATAAAAGTCCAGAGTTAGCAGTGATTGATATTATTAATTTATTGTAAAAGAAAAAAAAGACGGGAATTCTTCCAGACTGTTAAATAGCACTGGTTTGGATAAGTGAATTGGTTGTTAAGGCATTTTATTGGACATAAAAATATTTTCCATGAGAGTACATCCGATGCGCACACCGGCGACAACGAAGTTGGTCAAACTCAACGAACATCCACCATCTTGTATTTCGTCAAGTTCAAATAGCTTTCCAGATGACGCACGTGCGCATCATCAGTCTCTTTCTGAAGCAGCTGCCACGGAGTTCGGACGTCTGCCGCGAGCCATCCCCGGCGAATCGATTCTGCGCATTTATTTTTTACATTGTAACTATCCACTTTTATTTCATTAATTAATAAAATCCAACAGATTTGCTGATTGATAAGGAATACTTGTAAAAATTCAGATTATATTTCGAGGCACGTTTCCCTTTTTTCCATTCGATCTTCAGTCTTTGAATCTGGCAGTTGATTGGAAGATAGGATCAGTGCCAACTTCAAGTCCAAGAACAAACAGAATTGTGTGGAGTTCGCACAGGTTCACGGTTGTGTTGGGGAAGGTCAGCTGTCAATTGATCAATTCTCAACAAATACTGATGATATCAGAAAATAAACAAATATAAGGGCAGTCATCCAGACGGAAATGAAATGAAATGATAAATCTTCTTTTTTAAATTGATAAGGGATCAAGGTAATATATGATACATCCAGGTGTCGTCTTTATTTCGGTGTAAATGGTAGTTTGGCTGAAATGTTGTTTTTTTTTTTTTTATATATATATATATATTACAGGGGTATTACCTCACTAGTTACCCACCAATACAATCCATATTGAAGACTTTCTCGCAGTTGTAGATTGCATTTTTTAGCGCAGAAATGCCACTGAACATTTGAGAGGAATGTTTCCGACCTAACAAACATACAAGACATATAATATAAAATTGATTTTTAATTTTCTACATAGCCTCCTTGTAACTATACACACATCTCCCAACGATGCTCCCATCTCTCTAACCCGTCCAAATATTACTCGTCGTTTTTCTCTGCAAAATAACTGTTCACGAAGGTGATTGCCTCCTCATTTGAGGAAAATCTCTGTCCTCCGAGCACAATAAAAAAAAGTCGCTTGGAGTTAGATCTGTAAGGCGGATGGTCAAGCAGTTCAAACCGTAATTCGTGGATTTCCGCCATGGCAACCGCTGAGGTGTGAGATGGCGCGTTGACTTGGTGAAACGGGATTTTCTTTTTCTGCAAATATGACCGTTTTTCCGCATATTCTGCCTTCTCCTGTAATGGTTTTTCCTTTTTAAAGATAATCGATTAAGATGACTGCATCACCATCCCAAACAACAGTCACCATTACTTTCCCAGGAAAAAACAGTTTTTGGTTTTTTTGAGCCGATTCCCCCTTTGCAGTCCACTGTTTTGACTGTAGTTTAGTTTCGAGCGTATAATGGTGTATCCAAGTTTCATCGACAGTAATTAATCGGCGCCAAAACAGGGCTTTATTGCGCCTAAACTGTCCCAACAGAGCATTGGAAATATTCATTGGAACACTTTTTTGTTCTAGCGTAAGCAAACGCGGCACGCAATGCGCGGACAAATTCCTCATGCCTAAATCTTGATTTAATATGTGACAAACACGTTCTTTGGACATTTTCATATCCACTAATTCGGCGGTCGTCTAGCACCATTTGGTGAATTTTAGCAATGTTATCGTCAGTTGTTGCAGTTTTGGACGTCCCGAATGCTCATCGTCTCCCAAGCTCATCATGATCATCATCATCATCATCGGCACTACAGCCGGGAGCCGGTCTTGGCCTTATTTAGCAAGTCCTGGGGCTTGTTAAATTTTCAATAATGATTTGTTTTTGTTTCCGGGCAAGGTCATTAATCTTGCACCAGAAGCTCCCCGACGGCGAATCGAACCCCAGTCTCCCGCGTGACAGGCGGGTATACTAACCACTATACTATCGAGGAGCTCTCACGGCCGCGTTTAAATTCAGCTTGCCAAAATGTCACTGTGGTAAATGATGGTGCAGAGTCCCCGTACACAGAGTCCAACCCATCTTTGATTTGTGTAGGCGTATTGCCTTTCAAAAACAAAAATTTAATGACAGATCGATACTCAATTTTGTCCATTTTCACAAAACACTCACATCGACTCACTCAAACGATTGTCAAATAAAAACTACGCATCCCAAAATGGCTGAAATGTTGGTGAGTGTTGCGGATTCACACTGGATGCGAATTCGCAATTGAATCCAACTATCGCAACCGTAAATAACAATTGTCAGCAACCAGCTGACAGACGAATAATTTTGGTTGTCAAGCAATTAAAATAAACTCTTCTTCGTCAGCGCTTGGCGACTACAGGTCATTATTCATTTTGTGAATCAGTAAAAATCTTGTCCATCAGCTTAAATAAAGCAGAATAATTGTTAATTAATAGTAACAAACTATTGTCATATTTTGGAGAAAGATTTCTGGGAACTATTGTCATATTTTGAAAGTGGTGTTAGGGTACCGAATATACCGGTACTCAACAATATTTATTTTTGTCTTTATTTTGCTGTTTAGCTTACCTTCGTACCTCCGGAACCGAATTGAAAAACCGTTTATTTTGTATGATCTCTTTATTGTACGCTTTCAACTTGTCTGCTAGGTTTTTACTGTGTTGGTGGTCAGTAACTAACTGGCCGCGAAACCAAAATGCGCCGCCATTTTATGTTGTGGCAAATCGAGATTTGCACACAAGTATTAATTAATTTGCGAAACACAAACTCGATTGTTTGTCCTTTAAAAGGAAATTAGGGTTGGCGGATTGAATCAATGTGCGGCAGATTAACTTTAGGTTTAACCTGTCGCACATATGGTTCACTATGGGAATGGATTATGTTCTAACAAAGGTAAGTATGGATTTTAGGTATGATTAGGTATTTTATGCATAGGAATGGGTTAGGTTAGGGGGTTTTAAGTAAGTGAAAAGGTGTAACGATTTGGAGTCGCTACAGAGGATTTCTGGGATTGCCATCGACTAACCGAGGTAATCATTTCAGAATTGAATGGTATTAATTCATTGCTTATAGATAACGATAACCGAGTGTTACTGCACGCCAGGAGACTACATTGTTCCTAACGTCATCCCCCTGGCCCACTAACAAGATCCAGTTGTTGGGGGAAGTTGCGTTCGACGCTTGTGGATCGCAAAGAGTGAATAACTGTCAAAAGATGCACAACTGCATTCACTTGGTATTATTGACGAGTGCTACCATCTTCACGTTGAGGTCGAAAACTTTTTAGACCACCTTCGTAATTTGTTACGGCGTGCTCCGAAGAATGGAACCTCCTGAAAACAAATCGACACCATGATATTATCTCTTCTTTTTCACTGAAAATTTATTTACTCATAGCTTTTTCTAATATCATTCCAACATGACGCAGAAGAGTCATTGGTATTTAGCTAGGCAAATCAGAAGTGTCTTTATTCATTTCTATTGTTGGATATATTGTTGACTGTTTTCAGGAACTCAAAAAAAGGCAATTGTAGAGACGACTATTTAAAATTGTTGAATATTTTCATTTGATTTTGATCGACATGTCCTTGAGAATGATGTAGGAGCTATTGTTGAAACGGCTCGACTTCTCGTAATCTAGTCTTCGGAATATAACTATTTTTTACATCAAACACGTACCAAACTGTGACTGGCTACAGTTTTTCATAGAATAGGGAGCCAATCCTCAATTTATTTGTTTGAGAGTTCATCACCTTTCAACTCCTCAGAGAATTCTTAAGCCAATAAAAACATCGATATTCGAAAAAATATAGAAGGATGTTATCCCATAAGCAACCCATCGATCTAGACTACGTTACATGCTTTCTTAATGTCCGTAGATTTGATTTCCCGGCGACGTAAAACCTCTTCATTAGGTATTACCTCAATTTTTTAAAACCAGGTTTATTGACAAGAATCGCCCACAAATGAAAACCGATCCGTGCCATTATCCATCAAGCAATTGTTTTCTGTGATATGACATCATCATCATCATCATCATCTGCACTACAACCGGGAGCCGGTCTTGGCCTTATTTAGCAAGTCCTGAGGCTTGTTAAATTTTCCATAATGATTTGTTTTTTTCCGGGCAAGTCATTAGTCTTGCGCCAGAGGATCCCTGACGGGGAATCGTATACTACACTACACTATACTACCGAGGAGCGAGGACTTAACATCTGTGATATGACAGTGTTAACTATTAATCTTCGAATCATCGAGAGGCGAATGTTTTGAGGAATATTTACCAAAGTGAAGTTTACATTTAAGTTTGATATTAAAAACATGAATCTTAATTTAGAATTCAGTACATTCGCATCTCAGCCCTTCCAGAATTCCATTACGTCATTAATCTTCAATTGTACTTACACATCCTCTGGTTACTTCCAGCCAGCTGTTCTACCTATTGAACTCATTTAAAATTCAGAGCACTTTAAGTATTTATAGCGTCTCTTAATAGAATTCAGTTGTGTTCTATAATTAAGACATATCCATCTATTTTCCAGTTTCATCAAATGTGTACCTTTCGCTACATAGACAGAATTCGCATATTAAAAACTCATCCCCCACAAGTTGAAAGTGTTAAGCTGTAATACTAAGTTATTTAAGACTAATACCAAAAAGTAACTTATCAAGAAAAAATACTACTCATTCTAAGGCAATGGATTGATTTGTGTCATGTGCCCAATTATATTTTCTGCCAAAGAGTCCATATGATACATCATCAGGAACAAGTTTCGGATCAGTAGTCTCTTAAGAGCTATCCCAAGCAGCATTTAAGGACAATGTCATAGGGTGGCATCATGCCCATTTATTTACTTCTATTTCAATCCTCTTTCTCTCTGGCGGCTCTCTTCGGAAAAAAGTTATGGATGACTCGTCCGTGTCCTTGAAATCACTTAGTGGCCTTCAAATACTATTCGTGCTTTGGGACCAAAAACAAAAAACAACACATGCGGATGAGGCATCTCAGCAATGCTATTGATATTACTAAAAATACACCCTATTGCTCAAACGTCTAAACATAATTCTCTGATGTTACATTTCTACCCGCATTCCGCAGCTCTTTCTACCCACTTTAAAAAGGAGATCAACGTTTCTTGTCTCAAATCCAAGTAGGACTCTGTTACTGGAGATATGTATTGGCAACGCACGCTTTTGGCGACTATGTACCTACATGTGTGCCCAAGTTTACAAACCTAGATAAATTATTTTTGTATATTGTATACGTCTGCATATATATGTATTTATATATTTATGTATACATACATATTTTATTGCCAACGGGATGACTGTTTGCAGACAATAGGACTCCGGTTTCGAAATCCATAAAGGATATTGACGCCGACAACGTAAAAGCAAAACTACTTTCATCTTAGTAAGGCAGCCTCGTTCTACGCCTTGGAATTCTTCGTCTCCCAATGGTTCTATGTAAACATTGCCTATAATTCAATAGACATAACCCAATAGCCAACGATGAAACCTACCGATGGCTTTAGAAGGGGTTACGTCACTTTTTGGCCAAATACGTCTAAGGGAGCAGTTAAAATTCAGTAGATGACAAATCCTGTCCTTTTTTTATCGTATGCGCATAATGACTCAATATTTGACTTTAATTCCACGGAAAACAACTAGAGACCAGATTAGATTTGTAACCTCTCAACTTTACACACACACAACCGTGTAGGGAGGAGTATGCCGTTTAACTGGTTTACCCCCATCAATATTTCTTGGAATCATTTAGGTATGATGCTTCATATATTCCGGCTTCATTCAAAAGTGGTGGTTACAGACGTCAACGAAAAAATAAAGCAGTCGATGATGTCATCCTAATGGCTGCAGAGGTTTGGAATTTCATTCATGGAGAATTATGGCGGCCGAATTGACATCTTTCCCCTTTTCAATTACTTTAAGTCAATAAAATATTAAACCAGTTCAGCTAAATGATTGCACCATAGAAGGACTTTGGCATGTGTAGGAATGTATGACTTGATATCCTGTAATTGATGCAATCGGTACTTGTTCGAGTTGCAAGTACTACGGATATTCAAAAGTTATCATTTTATGTACACGGGTTTTTCAGTTGAAATCAGAAAATTATTTTTGGAACAGAATGCAGGGAAACCTTTCATTACCATGGAATAGGAAAATAGGACGTGAAAAACCCATCATTATCAAGACTGGCAAGGAGGTAAAAAATTCCAATCCACCTATAAATATCATCCTAGTTCCGCGTGGGTTGACAGAAAAATCTGTGTAGGTTGACATTAAAAATCAGAGGTTGACTTTGCAATCTAGAGAACAGTGATTCTTTGACGAAAATAAATAAGCAGACAATTTGAATACTATTATTACCTTGCTTGTCAATGTCGCGGTTTGAGACAGTTATGACATGTTTGTGGCTGTAGGAACATAAGGTCAACGAACGATTACGTCCTCTATGACGGTAGAACATTAATTAAAAATTCAAACTGGTTTCGCTCCATGCATTAGTGCATGTGGTTCTTTTACCTCATTGATATTGTGATATGCGTCACAATCAGTACTAGAATATTCTAGTAAGTCCGAAACAAAGTACTAGAATATTCTAGGAAGTACTGGAAAACTGGAGACTATGAGCAGTAGAAAATTCGAGGCTATGGAACGGACGGAAACGAAACACCGAATTAGAATGAGGAAACGGTATAAATACGTGACACGCAGATCAGAGAGGAGGAAGTAAGCAGTCAAAGACTCGATAAGTTCGGAAGCGATATGTCAGGAAATCGTTAAGTGTACGGTAAAAGTAACGGTTGTTATTAACGGACTAATAAAGTGTTACATTGATTCAAAATCGATTTAACGGCTCTTAATTAATAATATAATAATTAATCCAGCGAACCCTAAGCTCACTACAATTGGTGTCAGAAGTGGGATTAATTATTGGTGAAGTGAATAAGTCTGTGAAAGTGTGTTGTGACGATGTCAGATCGACATTTGGAGATTCTTCGCGTTCCTGACTTCAAGAAGGAACTTGAGGATCGGAATCTGGATAGCAGAGGACAGAAACAAATTCTTCGACAGCGTCTGCAAGCAGCAATCGAGGAAGGGGGTATTGATGTCGACACATATGTTTTTACTATTGGGCCAGACTGTCCGGGTGGAGAAGAAACAGCGAGTCAAGGTGGTGACAATGTAACGGAGAAGAGTCCGCCACAGTTGGACATTTCAGAGATGTTCAGGATGATTATGACAAAATTGGATGCGCAAGCTACAGACATTAATACAAAATTGGACGCGCAAGCTACAGACATTAATTCAAAATTGGACGCGCAAGCTACAGACATTAATACAAAATTGGACGCGCAAGCTGCAGATGTTAATGCAAAATTGGATGCCCAAAAAGTGAGGGTTGAAATGTAATATTCAACACTTTAAGGAAGAAATTCAAAACGAAGTAGAAAATCTGGATCTAAAAGTCACCGATCAAATAACGCGAATCGAAAAGAGACTTGAGTGTGTTGAGAGAAATAAGACATCGCCTAGCAATCAACATGACTACAAAGATACAAGGATGCAACCGCCAACCTTCGATGGAACGGACCCTTCTCCGTATTTATACGTCAGTTTGACGCCGGGGCCAATTATAATAAGTGGTCGGATGAGCAAAAGTCAACATCACTAATTTTGTCACTCCGCGGGGCGGCTGCAGAATTTCTACAAACCATACCAGCAGAGAAGCAAACAGATTTCCAAGCGGTAAGAGACGGCCTTGAAGCTAGGTAAGGAGACAACCACATGCAGCAGGTCTATCGCATACAACTGCGGAGCAGAACACAGTAACCTGGAGAAAATCTTCAACAGTTGCAGGCAGACATTGAGCGATTGGCAAACTTGTCTTATTCAAATATGACTAAGGAATTTTTTAACGAAGTAGCAATGGCTGCATTTATGAACGCCCCCCAAGATCGGGACCTGCAACAGGCCGTTCGTTTGGCGGGAAAGACGACGACTAATGAAATACTGGCGTTCGCATTGACATATGAATCTGCTAAACTGGCTACCAGGAGTACAAATGCCTGTGGGAGTTCTATGTATGCGCCAGCACTGACGCGGTTTCACTGCGCCCCCATCACGTCACTGGAAAAATAAAACAGACAATGTTCACCAACGGAGAAGAGAGAAAGGGAATAAAACGCACTGGTCCGGTTTTAATGTTAATATTTCTCTTTTTATTTGTCTTCACTTACCTATTTATTGATTAATTCCCCCTTTTACTTAGGATTACTCCAGTACTATATTCCACTTAACCACGGTTTTGGGAGCACTTAGTTTTGGTTTGGGTTTGATTCCCTAAGCCACATTTTTTTTGCAATTCAACCCGATTAACAACGAACGCGGACTCTCGAAAATAGCACCTCGAGACACTTCGCGACCTTCGGCGTCTGGTGGTTGGGTAAGTCCGCGTGCTCCTAACAGTTGCCCAAGTTGCGCCGCGCTATATTGTAAAAGGCGGTTTGATACGCGAGGGTAGCCAAACGTAAGGTGTCCGAAACGCACGCCAGGTTCTGGTGAGCGAGTCCCGAAATATACTATGTCAACACTGACTGAGTGGGTTGAATGGAAACATTTGTAATTAGGCAAAATGCTTGCAGGCAGCGATGCGCACTCGATGGCGGTTGGATCTCGACTGACTAATGAAAAGAACAGTTCATCGCGTCGTGGCAGTGGAGGCATAGCTAAAATAAACTCACTGCCACTTCCGAAGAATTTCGAGAAGTGTTGCTATGCTCGATTCAGTTCCAGAGAATCCTCGCCGTACAAGCTGAGTTGGATTCGTTGGTTGTGTAGACCGGGAAATTGAAATTGCTTGGGTGCAAGCAAGGAATATCGTTTAGATAAGATATTAACCGAAGTCATTTCTGGGAAATGTATGCGGCTTGGTATAGTTGGTGGCGATGGTTGATGTTCCGTTGTGGATTTGAATATGCGTATGTTACAGCATATGAATTTCGGGGAAATTAAGATTGCTTGGCCGCAAAGAGCGAATATGAATTAAGTAGAGAATTGACCGAAGCGATTTTCGGAAAATGTATGCGGGGATGGTTAGAATATATTCTGTTGAATTGTATTCTGTTGCGGGTTTTGGAGTGTGGTTATTGCGAAGTTAGGAATGTATGGTATTCCGGATTTTGCGTGGGGAGTTGGGTTACAGGTTAAGCTAAGGTGACGCGCTGTTAGCGGCCAAGGTTGGTTGGCATTGTGGGTTGGTTCTCCATGTGGTATAGAGAACCCTCACAGGTCCGAGAAACATCCGTCCAGGAATGTTCCTGCCAAAGAATCGGGCATGTACAACGGAGAACCCCAAAACCTGATATGAGGTGTTGGACATGCGGCGAAGTCGGCCACATCTCTGTTGACTGTAGGAAACGTCGACGAATGAATGAAACATCAATTGAGAATTGTTGTTCATGCACTAATCACAAGAGAAGCCTTCAGCGTGATTCAGACTTGGACAGCACCACGACCGAATGTAAATCCTTGCATCGACAGATAATTGCTCTTAAGACCAGCCGAGAAAAGGTCATCGCTTATCAACTGATCTAGCAGGGAGGCAAGCTGAAATTTTGACCTTAAAGCGTCACCTTCAGGATTCAGAAGTAGAAATTGATCGTTTAAAACAAGAGGCGTACGACCTCCGAAATGTACGAGTAGAAGTACTAGATGGGTGGACGAGTGATGCTATACGCGCAGCTCAACGTCAGGATGAATATATGCCGCTAATCCTGGAGCACAAAGAAAAGAACGAGCGGCCAACTTGGAACAATATTTCCGACAAGTGTGGAACATTTAAGGCATATTGGGCACAAAGGAATTCCTTCTGGTGGAAGATGGGATTCTAAAGCGTAAATGGGCAGCCGCAAACGGAAAATCCCATCGAATGCGGATTCTAGTCTCACCATCAAAAGTGAAGGATGTGTGGCGGTTCTTTATAACATTTCCAAAGAACCGCCCATCCTCTTAAATTAACCACCTTCCTCTTTGCATGCAAACCCATAGTACTTACCTGCAATTAGGGGCAGCGTAAACTCCCCTGCAGCATCATACCTGAAAGGAAAACCTATCCGACGGCATCCACACATTCTGAATTTCCCTGGTTCATATTCCACGAACCAGTTCATCTCCTATCGGCTCAGCCTGTCTTCAATTACGATAAACAAACGCTGGCCAGCGTATTGTTGACATAGCTGTAGCCGATATTCTTTCCATAGGTCACAATTGTATATCGCGCCTATACCCTTAGGTCCACGACAGTTGCGACAATTCCTCGTTATCGGCTATGAACCGAGCATGAATTTGGGCATGGATATGATCATTGTTTAGTTACCCTTACCCATGCCATGCCTATGATGACCCGCCTGAAAACTAAATTAAACATACAGTATCTCACTGTGTGCGTTTTACTTACCCGCATATTAATCAAACATATAGCCATCCAGCCTGACCCTTTGCCGCCGTCGACGAAGTTTCTGCTGACTTATGTCAACAAAATAATTTGCCTCCTTGTGCACCGGAGCCATACGGCTAGATTGGATATTCCTTACATCGGCGTTTCCAAGGAATCTTAGGCAAATACCATGGCGGCCCCTAGTATCATAGGCATATCATTTTACATCATGTGTGCCACCATTTGATCAGTGAAATAGAGTTTTTGTTTACTTTGAAACAAAAATCTAATTTCGATCCCTGGCATACATCATCAACGATGTATGGGTATATCGCCGCAACCCCCGATCATTGCACGTCTGTTTAATCAGGTGTCCGCCGATCATCGCCCTCATCGCAGGGCATTGTACTAGTCCTATACGAATAAATATAGAATCCTCCCCTATCGATGCAATTCGCGGCCATTGAATCTGATGGATCTGGGTTACGTCGTGGAGTGAGATTTGAATCGCCCTATCAACCGGATGTAGCGAAGAAGTCGTTGTGTATCAGGCATCAATTGAAATCCAAGCATAAACGATGCAAATGGGTATTCAATACGTACCCTTACTGGCGAGGCCATAAACACCATTTCCCAGTAACCTAGCTAAAACTAATTAGCACATTCCCGCATTGCATCGTGGTCTCTTTGTTTAGCTGCTACGCACATGCATCCGACGATTTCGGTTTTATTTGCTTTACCGAAATCGTATCCTAGGAATGCACTTTATGTCTTTCTTTGTTTTAGGCACACATACCATCATGATCACGATGAGCGAGTGAGCTCTGAACGAGCAAGATATCGTTGAGTCGTAATTCAATCTTCAGAGCGGTCGGGTCGCTCGTCATCTACCGTGCCGGCGCCGGTACAGTGGGTTAAGACGTTTGTGCCGCAGTTCGTGTGTGTAATTGCTAAGAATGTATTAAAATAATTCAACAATAATAATAAGTATAAGTAAGGATTTTTTTTTGTTTACAATAAATAATGTGTATGCATAAATAGCATCGCCTGAGTGTTTTTGTTTCTGTGTTGTGTCCGCTCGGTCGCGAAGGTCAACCATCGTTTTCTTCCCCCTTGCGTTGTGAGCAGTGTTCGCGCGAACAGTTTATGATGGAGGAGGAAGTGAACCTAGTGTCCGTGTTAGGCACATTACTTCCTCCCCACACTTCCTTTACCCTACAGATGTAAATGCACGACGGGGCCACCGGTGGACACCTGGGAGTTAATAAGACACTTTCAAAATTACGATCTCGATTCTACTGGCTTCACATGAGAGATGGCGTCGAGTCTTGGTGTAAGAAGTGCACAACTCGCACTGCGACCAAAGGACCAGCAGCAAAACCAAGGAGCGCTATGAAGCAGTACAACGTGGGTGCCCCTTTCGAGCGACTTGCGATTGATATCTCAGGACCATTTCCAAAAAGCAACGACAACAACAAATACATGTTGGTCATCATGGATTACTTCAGCAAGTGGGTGGAAGTCCTTCCAATTCCAAACCAAGAAGCAACAACCGTCATTGAGCGGCTCATCAATAATTGGATCAGCAAATATGGAGTTCCCTGTGAGCTTCATTCCGATCAAGGCCGAAACTTCGAACCACAGATATTTGAAGGCATCTGTGCGGCACTGGGCATAAGGAAAACCATGACCATACCCTTACATCCGCAGTCAGACGGAATGGTCGAAAGGTTCAACCGAACAATGAAAGAGCACTTATCGAGGGTCGTAAGTGACCACCAACGAGATTGGGACAAATATGTACAAATCTTTCTCCTGAGTTATAGATCGACTAATCACGATACGACAGGCCATTCTCCAGCAAGAATTATATTTGGACGAGGGATACGATTACCAACCGATCTGCGATTCGGGATACCTCCAGACGCCATAGATAAGACTGAAGATTACGTAGCCGAATGGAGAAATCGCCTCGATGAGATTCATCATTTGGTTCGAAAGCAAATCAAGGTATCAAGTGACAGGATGAAAACAAGGTACGACATTCGAGCCAACGCATCCGGATTTAATGCAGGCGATAACGTGTGGCTTTATAACCCTCATCGGTAAAAGGGAAGGTCTCCGAAGTTGCAGCAACATTGGGAAGGACCGTATAAGATTCTCACAAGAATTAACGACGCTGTCTATAGGATTCAGCGAAGACCGGACGGCAAGATGAAAGTGGTGCATCGTGACCGACTGGCGACTTTTTGTTAACCCAGAAGACCAGTGAACTTTGTTCGGGACGAACTAATCTAGGCGGAGGGTAGTGTGACGCATATGACAATCAGTACTAGAATATTCTAGAAAGTCCAAAACAAAGTACTAGGATATTCTAGGAAGTACTGGAAAACTGGAGACTATGAGCAGTAGAAAATTCGAGGCTATGGAACGGACGGAAACGAAACACCGAATCAGAATGAGGAAACGGTATAAATACGTGACACGCAGATCAGAGAGGAGGAAGTAAGCAGTCAAAGACTCGATAAGTTCGGAAGCGATATGTCAGGAAATCGTTAAGTGTACGGTAAAAGTAACGGTTGTTATTAACGGACTAATAAAGTGTTACATTAATTCAAAATCGATTTAACGGCTCTTATTTATTAAAAATTAATAATCCAGCGAACCCTAAGCTCGCAACAATATGATTTACAATATTGCCTTCACAATCTGAATTGGAACAATATGGAAGAAAAAAACACGCCAACGGCTGATCAAATCCAATAAAGCCAACTATGGTCTATCAATGCTCTTTAAATCCCGAAATTTATCCAGAACATCCAAGCTACTACTGTACAAGACCATGGTCTTACTCATGTATGGAGCCGAGACCTGGGTGCTCAATAAAAGGCATTCTGAACTCTTAGCTGCGTTCGAGAGGGAGGTCTTAAGGAGAATTGTTGGCCCCGTATGTGAGGAAGGACGATTCCGGAGACTCTACAACCATGAGTTGTACACAATCTACCTTGAAGCTAATGTTGTAAGAAAAATCAAGCTCGGTAGACTCCGGTGGGCGGGACACCTAGCTCGAATGAACGAAGAGGAGCCTGTCCGGAAAGTCCGTTGTGGCAGGATGCATGGAAGGAGACAGCGCGGCAGACCTTGTCTGCGATGGAGGGATGGCGTAGCCCAAGACGCAAAGTGCATGGGAGTGCCAAACTGGATGACATCGGCTCGAAATCGGGACCGGTGGAGAAACTTGCTAAATAAGACCAAGACCGGATTCCGGTTGTAGCCCCGATGATGATGATGATAATGAACAAAATAATAGAAAATAAATATTAGAAGCTTGGAATACAATAATATAACCTGAAAAATAAGCAGATAACCACAAACAGCTGTTTTGTTTCCGCAGAACCAGTGTTTCCATTCAAATGACATCAAGTTTCGAGTGTTTTTCAAGTTTGTAATGGAGATTCCACTAATCGTACAAGGGTATAAATAACCCATTTCCATTTCAAAGTCTTAGCCTCCAACGATATGAGCGATTCTGGTGATCGCAAAAAGGCCAAAAGCCAGAGGCAGATATGAAGGAAATACGTTCTTGGTCTTGGGTTCCAACTGGATACTTCGCCCGCGTTTCTTTTTTCTCTTGCTGGTAGCATAACTTGATCGAATTCTTAAAGGAACACATCACGACAAATTTAATCGAGTTATATAATATATTTATACAAATTAAAAAACGCGTTGCTAAATTAATTTAGTGCGATATGAGCATATGGTGGCGCAAGGCTTATAATCTTACCCGGAAAAACAAATTCTCAGACTTGTTAAGTAATCAAAAAAACAATCCTCAGACTTGGTAAATAAGGCCGAGACGGGATCTCGGTTGTAGTGCCGATGATGATGATGATGATGATGATGATGATGATGAGCATATGACTGAAATAACGTCAAAATATTGAATCGATTTCAATACCGAAAATACGTACATTACATTCCGACTAGGAATCTGTAAACGTCATTGGTCGTCTTATATTCGAAAAACCGTTCAGTTGTTTTTGAAAATGCCGCTTAGTTTTCCTTTAACTTGCCAAATTAAAAAAAAGATGTTTGAATTGTATTTGTAATCAACTGCCGTGACATTTACTCCTTAGTGATAACGTAAGGTAAGCGAAAAATCATCTGATACGTCCTCTCACGCAGTAAACACATTTTTTATGCGTTTTCATCCTCTCTCTGGCCGTTCTGTGTGGGGTTTCCTTTTTTAACCTCTCAGTCGACGTCATCAAGGATAGCTTTCATTTTCCTTGTTGAATCACATCACTGCATCAGTTAAACACTTAGCCGCACACAGTGTACTCTATTATATCCCCCACAAGTCGATGCAATCAATTCCCAAACAACAAAACAGAAAGCAGAAAAAAAAGCCTGAAAAAGGCAGAGCGAGGAAAATAACCCAAAAGGAATATAGCAGAAGGATACAGTAGTGTGTGATTATTTGCAAACAAAATACAATTATCTATCTTAAAAAGCTGCTGTCACGGCAATACAAAACCGGGTGATTGTGCTTAGTACACAACCACATAATTACACTTGTGCTACTCGCAAGGAACTCTTCCCTTAGCTTATTCTGATGCTCACCTAGCCATAATTTGACCCATATACACACCTACATCTGCAACGAAACATAAAGTAAGATTGTGTACAGTCGAAGCTAAAGCTCTCTTTCAAAGTTCACGTGTGGAAATTACAGAGAGTGGTATATAGGACCTCGTACTTTCAAATACGCAAGCCT
The DNA here is from genome assembly GCA_963931805.1 of Microdon myrmicae. NCBI lineage: Eukaryota > Metazoa > Arthropoda > Insecta > Diptera > Syrphidae > Microdon > Microdon myrmicae. Next base: position 49,423,422 of record OZ007501.1, read on the forward strand.
TAAGTGCAAAAAGTAAATAAACTACTTTGTATTTTTGTCACTGCTGTTCGTAACACAGCCACACATCTATCCAAACACAACACATACGAATATGCGGCTTCGATTATGTACAGATTCGGATAACCAGATATTACCGGATAAAATATGCGTAAGGATAGACGCATGCATGAGTGTATGTAAGTATCTTTGCGAGTGTTGCGTGTGTTACGAAAGGTGGATAAAAAATCCGTTCCTAAGTATCTAACCTCGCGCATAAATTCAAAAACTATTTTGGGTAGCTGTAGCCCACTAGGGACTGTATCGAATACTTTGTGGGCATTATGGATGAATTAGGGTGTTTTGGTGGCACGTGTTCCATCTAAAGCGACTGTCTCCTCTGAAATTTTGATCTAAGGGTAACAACAGGACACTAGAGCATTTACAATTGAGGCATAAACGACCTCATCCACTTGGAATTTATGCACATTACCGTCCTATGCAGAGAGGTACAAGGAGCAGAAGCGGCAACATTATCATAAATTAATTATTTTATTATTCTAACTTAACGATTCACACTAATAATAATACTGATATAGAAAGGACTTGCAGGAAGACAAGAGAATTCATTATTTATTTACGACACCAATTGGCAGTATATTATTAACAGGCGACAACCTAAGCAAAAGAAAACAATTAATTTATAAGATGCTCCCATACGCAATTTGATAGAGTTTTTCTTATAGTAAAACCAAAGCATTTGTAACACCTAGAGTAATATAAAAAGAATTTATCTATTGTGGAGACAATGACATACAACTACTTTAATTCGGTCCCCTCTGGAACACCCCTAAAATGTTTCTCCATTAAAAGTCGCCAAAGGGTGACTACCCATCGGTCTAAATCATCAATACCATTTTACATCGTATGAGTATACTGCCAAAAGACTGCTTATGACTTCTTAGTTTTTTATTTTGGGCGCAATTTACGTCCCCATATTAATGACCTAGCACAGATGGTGAAGCAATTTATTTAATTTTTGTTGAGGATGAAGAAATCTCTTTGTTTTAACCATGGCAGCAGCCGTACACCTACGGGTTCGAGTGACGCCGTCATTGCCAACTGTACAAATTGCCTTGTATAATCTTAGTTGAATAGGACCGATTCTCTTAAGAGAGGACTAAGAAATGATTTAAATCTAAGCCGCATAGAAACTGCGAGAAGCAACGAGAACTTCGAAAATTAAACCGGGCATTACTTGACCCACATTGCTTCATTTGACTAGATGGGTTATAACGACCGTAACGCATGTATACATCAGAAGATGTCAGTCGGTAGACTAAAATACGTTATTGCGTACGAACGTAATTCTTGTGGCAACTTGGAAACTGGTGCAAAATGTTCGCCGCCCAGTTTACATCAATGCGTTGAGTTTGCGTTTTTTGTGACTGTTTGTTTTTGAGACGGGCTGTTCCATTATGTAAAGGGTGTTCCAATTAGAAGCAACGATGTTAAATATGTCGGGGAGCCTCTGGCGCAAGACTAATTACCTTGCCCGGAAAAAAAAAACAAGTCATTATGGAAAATTTAACAAGCCTCAGGACTTGCTAAATAAGGCCAAGACCGGTTCCCGGTTGTAGTGCCGATGGTGATGATGATGATCTTAAATATGAATGGAGCAAAAACGTCAAGAGAGGGTTGCCTCTTATGTTTCGGGATTTGGCAACCCTAGCGTTGCAATCCAGCAATTGACAGCTCTGTCGTAAACTTGGACATTTTTGAGGTTATACGCACTCAGAACGTTTTGACATACGAGCGCTATTTGTGTTGTTTACAGTAACTTAAAAGATTCATCTCGGCCCAAAAATGGAATTAAATCGTCAACATTTTCGTGCGATTATTTTTTACAACTTTCGGGGTGGATTAACTCAGCAACAGTGCATGGATGAACTTAATTCAATTTTTGGCGATGAAGCTCCATCAAGGACCAGTGTTTATCGATGGTATGGTGAATTCTATCGTGGTCGTAGTTCACTCTAAGATGAATTTCGTGAAGGTCGTCCAAAATCAGTTGTTGTTCCGAAAACCATTGATGCTGTGCGCGAACTGATATTGGAAGATCGTCATGTGACCTATCGTGAGATTTAGACAACCTTAGGCGTTAGTGGGACCAGCATACCTTCAATATTGCATAAACATTTGACTGTCAAAAAAATTTGTTCGCGCTGGAACCCACACAATTTGTCAATCCCCCAAAAAAAGGCTCGTGTCAATTGGTCGAAAGAAATGCTCAAAAAATACGGTCGCGGTGCTTCGAAACACGTCTATGACATCGTGACAGGTGATGAATCGTGGATTTACGCGTATAAGCCCGAAAGTAAACAGCAGTCGACTGTCTGGGTGTTTCAAGATGAGCCAAATCCAACAAAAGTTGTTCGCGCACGAAGCACTTCCAAGCAAATGGTCGCCTGTTTTTTCGGAAAAAGTGGACATGTCGCAACCGTGCCACTAGAACAACGCAGAACAGTCAATTCTGAGTGGTACACAACCATTTGTTTGCCAGTTGTCTTCCAAGAAATCAGGAAAACCAACCGCCGAAGACGGGTCACTCTTCACCACGACAATGCGAGCTCTCACACATCGGCTGCGACAACTGCATTTTTGAGCACCCAAAACAACGATTTGATGGGTCATCCGCCGTATAGTCCTGACTTGGCACCGAATGACTTCTTTTTATTCCCGTACGTAAAAAACAAACTGAGAGGTCAACGTTTTTCGACACCTGAAGAAGCGGTTGCTGCATTCAGAATGCATGTGTTGGAGATACCTCAATCAGAGTGGCAAAAGTGCTTCGACAATTGCTTCAAACGCATGCAAAAGTGTATAGATCTTCATGGGGAATATTTTGAAAAACAATAAAGTGATTTTCGATGATCAATATTTGTTTTTGTTCTCTAATCCCGAAATATAAAAGGCAACCCTCGTATAAGGCAATTTTTGCTATAAAAAGACTAACAAAACTAAAACGTTTTAAATTTATTGAAGCCCATTGCGAAAATTGATATTCCATTAAAAATGCATTTTGCCTACTTCGCGATTTTCTTTGTTGACAACATAATCTGACAAATTGACACCATAATCTGACCAGGTGAGAGCTCAACTGCAAAAATGGCTGCACAATTTAAAGAAACAGGATCCCTAACCGATGTGAAAACAGTAATGCGTATTCGTGCGCGCTATTCAGCCGAAAACGTTGCTCCGAGCCGAACGTATGTGGCCGAAATCCAAGAACCTCAATTCGTCACCGCACCCAAGAATTGAACCTTTCCACGACCAGATTATATCGGGAAAGGTTTTATGTCTACACACTTACGAAGTTCAATTAATACAAGGATCGAAGCCTACTGACCATCTTAAGCATTGCATCTCCGCTAATTGAATATACGAGGAAAGACAAATTGATGAGAATTGTTCACAAAATAAAATTTTCCTTCTAGCGCATTTGGGCATATATGGAATTGTTGCATTTGAGCTGGTGAAAATGTTTGTCGAAAAGGCCATACATCCACAAACGGTCACTGTTGGACGTGCATTTATGGCTGGAGGAATCACTGGACCCTTCTTTCGAAAATGATTTGGAAACGTCTGTTGACGTGGTGAATGTTGGCCCCTACCGCCTGACACTAACCGACAATTTTTGACTGAAATTGGATGCTATTGATACCGACGATTAACTCATGCCTCTCAGTTCATGCACCATGGCTTTATTGAATGTGAAATTTCTTGATCTGTTATATAATTAAGTTCATTTAATTATCGGCTACGTTCCAGAGACTCATGAGCCATGTCCTGACTGGGTTGCAAGGTATCGAATGCTTTGTCTACCTGGACGACATTGTCGTCTATGGGAAAAACCTAGAGAACCATAGTGACAAACTCCAGAAGGTATTCGAACAATTGAGATATCACAATCTCAAATTGCAACCCGAAAAATGTAGATTTTTACAAAAAGAAATAGTCTACCTCGGACATGTTTGTTCTGAAAACGGGGCAATGCCAAATCCCGACACGACAGCTAGTCTCACGGATTTCCCCATTCCCAAGACGGTAAAGAACGTCCCATCATTTCTAGGACTGGCGAACTATTATCGAAAATTTGTTCCAAATTTCTCAAGGATAGTGCGACCCTTACCAGATTCACCTGGTCAGACAAATGCCAACAAGCATTTGACAAAATAAAAGGATTATTGGTTTCGCCGCCAATATTAATCTATCCAGATCTCACCAAACCTTTTAATCTGACTACGGATGCGAGCAGCGAAGCACTTGGTGCCGTGCTATCGAAAGGGGAAATAGGCAAAGATCAGCCTATAGCTTATGCAAGTCGAACCTTGAATAAAGCGGAAAGAAATTACTCCACCATTGAGAGGGAGTTAATAGCCATTGTGTGGGCGACTAGAAATCTCCGCTGTTATTTACAAGGGCGAAGGTTCAACATATATACGGATCATAAGCCACTGAAGGGAGTTTTTAAACTGAAAGACCGCACGTCACGTTTAACCAAATTCCATCACAAATTATCGGAGTTTGATTACCAAATAGAGTACAAACCCGGTAAATATAACACCAATGCGGATGCTTTGAGCCGCATCCCGCAAGGTTGTGATGAGACTCCCAAACTACAGAGATGCAATGTAGGAACACGCGCCCAAGCAAAAAAGCTAAGGGAAAGCGAAGGATCCCAGGGAAGTCAAACAAATGACGAGTCTGATCTACCAGATAATCCCATTCCTCCCTGCACGGAAAAAGGAATGGAGATAACAAAACCTGAGGATATCCAGTTATTGCTACGGGATTACCATGATCTTCCTTTGGGCGGACACCGAGGAGTTATAAAAACCTATAACAAGATTCGTAGGAACTTTTGGTGGAAGAACATGATGCGCGACGTTAAAGTCTACATTAAGAAATGTAAGGATTGTCAAACCATGAAATCTTCCCCAAACCTACGGATGCCCATGGTAATCACCAACATTGCAAAGAGGCCTTTCGACAAGGTATATTTAGATATAGTCGGGCCTCTGGATCGAACTCCAGCAGGCAATACATATATACTAACCTTTCAAGACAGTCTGTCTAAGTATATAGATCACGGTATTCTTTGACCAAATAGTTGCTCCGTATGGTGCTCCGAAGCAACTGGTTACCGATCAAGGAAGCCACTTCCTAAGCAGCTTGTTTAAAAACGTGTGCAAGCTGCTCCGTATCAAGAAGCTTCAAACCTCAGCGTACCATCCACAGTTGAATGGCGCTTTGGAAGGAACACATCGACCACTCGTAGAATATCTACGCAGTATTGTAGATGAAAATTTTGGTGTTCTGTCGTTTCGATGGCCGAAGTTAATCTCGATTCGGATTCCGTGAGGGCAGGTCGCACCCTCACGTTAATTTACATCCCTCTTGAGCCGTCCTAAGGGATTTATTTTAGGATTCAGTCGTTGAGAGAAATTGAAAAGGTTTAGCAAAAACAGTCGTGGTGCGCCAATACCTTTTATTGAATTTTTGTCTGAGTTATACATTAAATCGAAAAATAAGAACTACAACGTATAGTGTATATCTATAGTGTTATTCTTTCTAATGTTATTCTTCCCAAGTAATACCTTATAGTGTAAAAGTAAGAACTATAACGCATATTCAATATCTACAGTGTTCGTTTTAATGAATTTTTGTCTCAGTTATACATTAAATTGAAAAACAAGAACTACAACGTATATTGTATATCGATAGTGTTATTCTTACTAATGTTATTCTTCCTAAGTTATAATTGTAAATAAAATCAATGAACATTTAATTGAGACCTACGGAGTTTTGTGAACATATTCGTCCTAAGCCTAGTTTGACATTTATTTGGATAAATAAAGTTCGGTCAAGAAGACGTTTCATTTCTTGTGAAGTCAGATACTGAACGGAACCAGTGGGCAAACGTGGTTAACCTGTCCCCTGTGGCACCCTATGTTGACACACCACGTAACAAACAGACCATAACCCCTTTTCTTAATATGCCCATCCCGAATTTGATACTTACTTAATGAAAAACGGGATCGACCAAAGACCCTCAAAGATGCCCCCTCATCCAATCTAATCTAGAGGCCCATTTTGGGGGAGAGGACGTGAGTAGAGTCAAATGTACCATTATATACGCAACAGATGTCCAACCAGTGCCCTCCGAAGCAGAACTCCGTAAGAAAAATTTACATACAGCTTATTCGCTCAATACGGATCTAAAAGAGGAATGTTCGTAGGATATCAGAACTTTCCCAACAGCTTTGCGACTGGACGAAGAGCTTCCTTGAAAATTGATCGATCCGGGTTGTTGTGGACGGCGAGTGTTCGGATCTGTATCCTGTTAATTCGGGGGTGTCCCAAGGTTCTATTTTGGCTCCAACCTTGTTCTTGCTTCACATAAATGATTTGTTGGAGGAAACGGATTACAAAGTATTCAGTTTTGCGGATGATAGTACGCTTGCTTCCTCCTTTTCGAGTGTTCGGCCGATTGGTGCATCTGCGTCGCATCAGCTGAGATGTAGACAGATTGACTCTCTGAATCAGGATCTAGATAAGGTCCTGCAGTGGGGAAGGAACAATCTCGTCGACTTCAATGCAGCGAAAACACAATATACAACATTCACGAAGAAAAGTGGATCATCGGTTCCACACCTGATGATGAATGGCTAGGCCCTCGAAGCTGGGGAAAGCTTGAAATTGCTCGGCGTCACGGTCTGTGGGAATGTATCATGGCGTAAACACGTGTCGAGCATCGCCAGGTCATCCGCAGGGAAGCTGAACTATCTTTTTAGACCCAAGACATATTTTACTTCGGCCCGACTTCTCCTCCTATATAAATCCCAAATTAGACCCGCGCTCGAATATTGCTCTCATGTTTAGAGCTCGGCTCCTAAACATACCCTCGACATTATGTATTGTGTATTGATTAAATTCGAAACAAATTTATACATCACCAACAAATAATTTCGCTACCGGGCATAAATAGTAGAAACATATTCGAATCATTACACTCACGCGACTCCATACGATCTCACGTGGCCCCACACCGGTGCAATTTAACTTCCGCAAACCGGCTCCTCACATAACAACGGCTACTTCGCGGAGCAAAATTCCGTAGAACGCCCGGTTACACCTCAAATTGCCTCCTTTCTGCCCTTTTCGACAACACGTACACCGCGACTCCATCCGACCCACCTTCGACACCCTTTAACCTCATTAGGCCTCTTTCTAACTTCACGCGTCCTCTTTACGACCCGTTTCTGCTTCCGCCGATACACTCTCGACTGTCTCCAACTTCCCCAATCCCGACTCCTCCGTAGATTTCTGCATCGCAATGCCCACATACCGGTAAGCTGCACGCATGACGTCGAAATTTTGCAATAAAAAGGGTCACCTTTACGACGAGTGCCTTAAAAGGCGTAACACAACTTTCTGGAGTGCTGGCAGTATGGCCACGACATTGTAAAATACAGTGCGCACCGTACTCCACTCCCGCAGAATAGGTCACCACACCCACCCGCCGCCTCTAACAACCCAGCAACATCCAACCTCTGAGTCTCTCGCATTCGGAGTTGCTGCACGTTGTGTGGCCGTACAGGTCACACGGAGAACAAGTGCGGAGTTAAGGTGGGCGTGTAAAAAGCCCGAAGTTCCACAGTAACACTCACCCCAACATGAACCCGAAAGACCAAGTCTAAACGTCAAAGCCATCGCCCACAAACTCACACGTCTGTCGAGGACGGCAAACAATTCTCCATACCAACGTAAGGACGAAAAATGCCGATCCTGAACCAGGATCTCCTTCACCCCGCACACGGCACCTCGTCTCTGCGGAGACGAATTATTGCTGGGCTGGAAGCCCCCCTTCCCGCCAAGCTACTCCGTTACTGCGAACACGAGCAAGCTTCCCACTGGCCTCGACCGTATCAGACGTCACACGTGTCGGTCCATACGAACCACAACAGGTCAGTGGACCGCACCGCAATCGCCTTGCCCCTGCCGGCATCAACGCGATAACAACCAGGTCCACTCCCAATACAGAACACCGAACTCCTCCGCCACTACCTTTATTGCGTGACTGCGTCATTGGAGGGGGGGGGGGGGGGGGGGCGAAGTGGGGGTTCTTTAAAACATTCACAAAGAACCATCCATTTCCTTAAATCAACCTACCTTTCATTCGCTTCCACCTGTAAGCAAACCCTAGCATGCATACACCTCATTAGACTATCCAGTTCATAATATACGAATCACCATATTCCTTATCGCCCAGCTTGTCAGCAATCATAATCACCAAACATACGCCAATCTTTCAGCGTGTTCTTGTTCCAACAATCTGTTGGTCTAAGAATATACGCTGACCAGCGTACTTGTTGACACAGCTGCAGCCGATAATTTTCCTACGATTGAAGCGGACACGATTGATTGCTATTCCAACAATCATACCCATGATCATGTCCCTTATACCAATTCCTAATCAAACATTGCCCCCATATCCATCAGGTTGCCAACAGAGCAACCAATTTCTACTTATCAGCCATCAACCATGTCACATGGACCACCACATGAACCCTAACAACAGCCACCGTAGCCATTGCCTTGGCAAACAAATCTCCGGTCGACATATCGTCACCGAAAATCCTATAGCCCTCAACGGAATGATCGTGAGCGCTTGGGTAAACACCAAAATGCTCCCATGTCGCACTGGTTAAACTAAACAATACGCATCCCAGCGACGAACCCCGAAATTGTGTTTCTGTTTATTTAAGACACTGAAACCTATTTCTTCCTTCGGCAAGCGTTATGATTTATTTACAATAACGATGCTAGCAGCCCTAATGCTTGTTCCTTTGTTTGAACAAGTGCAAGGTCGATCGATGTCCACATTTCTAGCAAAGGGTATTGTACCTCACCACCACGGCATAGAAAATTCCATCACGATGGCCGCTAGCGGATGTGGAGTGAAACGGTCATCGAGGGAGTCAGATAGTAACCTTGGAACCGCGCACACGTACCGGGGACGTGGCGTGAGTTAGATTTCTACACATAGGGACCCTTAGTTCCGCGACAGCTGCGACAATTCCCCGTTATCGGCTATCAACCGATCATGGAATTTGGGCATGGATAAGATCATTATTTAGGCAATCTTACCCATGCCATACCTATTATGACCCGCTTGAAAACTAAATTAAACATACAGTATCTCACTGTGTTACTTACCCGCACATTAACCCAAACATATAGCCATCCAGCCTGACCCTTTGCCGCCGTCGATGAGGTCTCTGCTGACTTATGTCAACAAAATAGATTTCCTTCTTGTGCACCGAAACCATACGGCTGGATTAGATATTGCCTACATCGGTATTTCCAAGGAATCTTAGGCAAATACAATGACGACCCCTTGGTAACATAGCCACACCATGTGCATCATGCGTGCCACCATTTGACCTGCGAAATAGCGTTTTTGTTTACTTTGAAACAAAAATCTATTTCGATCCCTGGCATACTTCATGTCCCGATGGTCGTACGCCTGTTTAATCAGGTGTCCACCGATCATCGTTTTCATCGCAGGGAATCGTTCTTTTCCTATACGGACACATATCGAATCCTCGCACACCGATGTAATCCACCACCGTGGAATCTGACGGATATGGATTGCGTCGGGGAGTCAGATTTCTTTTCCTGAAGTACGCACACGCACAACTTATCGGGAGTAAAAGTCCAAACACCCAGGCGTCCTGGAGTTCCTAACGTGGAGCCAAGCGCGTGGATGTTAATCAAAGTCGAGGCTCAAAACGCGTGCAGTTTGTCTTACTCTGTCTACCTTGATTCGAGTGCGTGATTGTTTAATTAGTTAATATGCATACGGTGTTGCTAAAGCGAATATAAGTATTTCACCATAACATATAAACAGTAACCTCAGCATCTGTTATCGCGAGCTAAATATCCTCAAACGAAGATAAATTAAGATCCGTGACTCATTCAATAAACTATATATGTGGGCAAATTGATGAACGGATTGCCAGCTTAATTGATATAGAAGAATAGACATTAAGTGATTGTATGCAGTGGGTGACAATTAATAAACTGCTAGACATTTCTAAACCGACTGATAAGAGGAACCAATATTGGAAGTGCGCTATTAACAATATCCAGTAATAATAAAGTAACATTAATACATCTGTACAATAAATCAGTGTTAAATTTCTATCCGTTTTGCATCCTTCCGTGTGCACAGTTTTGTTGAGAACCCGAGTGTGGACCGAACAGTTCTGGTGTTTTCTTTGGTTATTCATTTTCTTTTTCGCAGGGTGTAGACATCGGTGGTGTTTTTATCGAACTCGCATCCTTGCTGAAGCCAACGTAAAAACAACCCACAAATATCACACTGTACAGCAACTATAGGAGTATAACATTGCTGAGTACCGCCTATAAGATACTCTCCTCTATCCTACATGATCCGATAGCCCCATACGCTAAAGTCATCGTTGGTCAATATCAATGTGGCTTCATCTCAGGCAAATTAGCGATTGATCAGGTATTCACCCTTAGGCAGGCGATGAAAAAATGTCAGGAATTTAAGATTCCATTATATCATCTATTCAGAGACTTTATGGCCGCCTACGGCAGCATAGCCAGGGTAGGACTTTATAATGCCATGAGAGAGTTCGGCATTCCAAGCCAGTTGATACGACTTTGTAGGTTGACCATGACCAAAGTAACTAGTCAAGTAAAAATAGCGGGATTGCTGTCCAAAGCAATAAACATATTTAATGGACTCCGACAAGGGGGCGGTCTGGCCTGCCTCCTTTTTAACCTGGCCTTGAGGACAGCAATCCGTGACTCTGGTGTTACAACAAGAGGGACTATTTTCACTAAATCCAGCCAGATACTTGCCTACGCATATGACATCGACATCATCGGTAGAACCGAATCGGATGTACAGGACTCCTTCACTCAGATCGAGCAGGTGGTACAAAAACTGGGACTGCGCATTAATGAGGGGAAAACTAAGTACATGGTGGCAACTTCTGCAAAGAGAAGTCGTAACATTGGTCAAACTATCAGGGTGGTGGAGCACGAATTTGAAGTAGTGCAATCGTTTAACTACCTTACGTCAATAGTATCAGCCGATAACAATATGGAAGAATAAATACGCGAACGGCTGATTAATGCCAACAAAGCCTACTATGGTCTATCGAGGCTCTTTAAATCCCAAAATTTATCCAGAACATCCAAGCTACTACTGTACAAGACCATGGTCTTACCAGTACTCATGTATGGATCAGAGACCTTTGTGCTCAATAAAAGGCCGCGTTCAAGAGGAAGGTCTTAAGGAGAATTGTTGGCCCCGTATGTGAGGGAGGACGATTCCGGAGATGCTACAACCATGAGTTGTACGCAATCTACCTTGAAGCTAATGTTGTAAGAAAAGTCAAGCTGGTAGACTCCGGTGGGTGGGACACCTAGCTCGAATGAGCGAAGAGGAGCCTGCCCGGAAAGTCCTTTGTGGCAGGATGTATGGACGGAGACAGCGCGGCAGACCTTGTCTGCGATGGAGGGATTGCGTAGACCAGGACACCCTGAGGCTTTGAGTGTCAAAGTGGTTGACTTCGGCTTGAAATCGGGACCGGTGGAGAAATTTGTTAAATAAGGCCAAGACCGGATCCCGGTTGTAGTGCCGATGATGATGATGACAATCTGTAATTGCATTGTTAATAAATGCGGATATAAAACAAAAGCAAAAAAACATTAATATGCCAAAACTATCCGGAGCGTAGCACCGTGAAATGACTCGAACAGTTGATAAAGTAAGGACCAAAGACCAATAAGATGTACATTCGGTGAGACGCAAGAGGAATCACCTATTTCGATGAGACAAAGCAATAAATTTGGACGACTACTATCAACGACTGGTCTGTTTGAACTTAATGATTGTTCTGAGGTATCCAGAACCGACCAAAAGGAGAAACATCATGTTCAGGACCACAAACGTCTATAATGACTCGTCAGAAACTCAGGGAGCTTGATACGTATACTAGCAACAAGCAATTCCGTTTTTGTTATCATTGCAAAACCGCCTTAGTAATAAAAGAAAATTATGAAGATGGTTTAGTCGAGTTTTTCTCCAATAGGGTGCAGGACTTCCATGAGCGAGGCATTATGAGGTTGCCTTTTAGTGGTAGCAAACTAAGGTACATATTTGAAACAAATCAGGCAATCTGTACCACGTTAAATAAAGATTTAAAATAAGCACACAAATAATAGATTTCTTTTTCCCCAAACCAATATATATTTCTGCAATAACAAAATAGTTTGTATTTATTAAATTGTTATTACAGATTGGATGAATTAGGGAAAATAGCCCCGCAACGCAGTTTATCACACACGCCCTTTCGGAATGGATGTAGCAAACGCATGATATTCCCTGGACAATCGATGCCCGACGACATACGGCCACTGTTGGTGCTGATTCTGATTGTTAATCCAAAACTGATACGCAGTAAGCACAGTGATAAAGTGCTACCATGTTATTTTTTAATCTAATCTACTATGTAGTCCAGACAGTAAAGTAGGTTATACTTACATCTGCCGCATTTATGTTTGATTTCCTGTGCAAAAGCATTATAATGTAGTATATTATGAAAAAAACAAACTGCTACTCCACGGACGCTACCAAGATACGAGTAGGTAAGAAAATAGGTTCATTTATGGAGGTGATGTCGTGAATACTTGGAACTGAAGGATGCCAAATTTGTTCGTATCGGTCTAAATCGATACCAACAGAGAGGACTAATATTGAAAGCCACTGCTATCCCAGGTGCATCACTGGAAAAAAGGAGACTGTTCCACCAATACGACATGTGATGAGACTTCAACAGCTGTATCTTTGATGGGTGTTTTGTAGAGACAAATAAGTGTGTATGTGGTATGCCGTTTACAGTTTTCGTTTAGATCAATATTTTCACAACTTCCCATTATATTGCAAGACTAAGCAACGAAGTTAATGTCCTGCCACCCCAAAAGCCCTCGAAAAGTCTGTCTTAATGTTTGGTTTAACATCAACGATCTTCCAGTAATAAGAATGTGAATAAGATCGACGCTGCTGCTTGAATAGCCAGTAGCACTTCAGTCTTCAGATTGGTCTTTCCCACACACAACGATACACACTGACCGAGTGCGGACGTGTTTTAAATTCGCCGATCGAGATAAATGTAAAAGTTACTTTTATGAGTCGCGAGTGAAATTTGAAATAATAAGACTATTTATAAATAAATCAATTCTAGTGACAAGAACAGTCAAAACAAAGTTATTATACATAAATATAAACTAATAAAAGAGAACGAAGCCACGTGGTTTGACAGTCAAAACAAACACCGTTTAATACTAATTAACTGTGAGAGTGTATGTGAGCACATGTTTAGCGAAAAAAAAAAATTGAAATAAGAGAAAAACAAAACAAAAACAATAAATATAAATAAAAAAAAAACAAAAGGAACTAAAATATACAGTGAAATTGCAAAGTGAAGCCAACCTAAGAACTGGTTTTAAACAAAGACTGGCCTGCTATCTTGGATGCAACAAGCTCGGTGTATGGACCCTCAGCATGCAGAATGGCAGACAAAAAACAAAATATTAAAAAATTAAAACCGAAGTCCGCGTTAATAAAACGCCCGGCGAGCTCCCCACTAACACGAGCTGCAACAAAAATAAACAAGCCAAACGAGGCAATAGCAGACTTGCTCGAAAAGGCGCACAAAATGGAAGAGGACAATCTATTCCCCCCGGTTCCATATAATGACGGCCATCTCACCAATAACATGTTTGCATGTTTAGCGACTACCGACACTGAGGACGAAGAAGATGAAATCAACGATCTTGAAACAAGGCTAGCCCGAGCAAGGGCGCAATTAGCAGAGAAGCGTCGCAGGAAAAAGGAATTTGCTGAAAAGGAGCAGCTAATAACGAAACAACAGCAGAATCAGCAACAATGTGCACAACAGAAGCCAAGCCAACAAAAAGAATGTCCACCACAACAGATGACGCAACAACAACCACAACAAGAGCAACAGGCAGCAAAAAGGAAAACGAAGATGCCACCCATCAACATTACAGATATGGACTGTAACGAACTGGTAAGTCTATGTAAGCTTTCTATTGGGGAAGATTTTTCAATTAAAAGACTGACAGGGAACAGGTTGGCCATACAGACAAATTCGGTTAAGGATTTCGAAAAAATGAAAAATGTGCTAAAACGGGCCACCGCGGAATTTTACACGTACACCCCGAAAGAAATAAAGAATATAACGGTTCTACTAAAAGGCGTTGACCCTGAAACAGAACCAGAAGTTCTATTACAAACGCTGCGAGAGCTTAACTGTAATGATATTGAGTTTATCGCAGTAAAACCTTTCAATACAGCTAGGGCTAGACGGGAGAATAGAAAATTACCATTCTTCCTGGTGCAGCTGGGCCCTGGGAGCAAAATTGGTGGACTTAGGAAAATCACTATCCTGAACCATCAAATTGTCACATGGGACAAATTGAAAAAAAGCAGAGATATAATCCAATGTCTTCGCTGCCAAAGGTTCGGGCACTCCGCAGCAAACTGCGAAATGCAGTATCGATGCGTAAGATGCGGACAGGACCACAACGCAGAACAATGCACGTTAGGTAAAGAAAGGGTAGACGACAGATCTCTTCTAAAGTGTGCAGTTTGTAAGAGTGAGGGACACCCCGCTAATTATCGAGGCTGTCCTAAGTTCCGCGAACTACAGGAAAAAAAGTTTTCACAGCAACGAAAATCAGAACGCCCGATAGTTCAAGGCAGACCAGCACTAAATGTAACACCCCAGTTCTCGTATGCTCAAGTAACAGCTGGCAGGAGAAACACGCCACAACCCACCACACGGGTACCGCCGCAACATACTGTGCCTCCAGAAACAGTAACACTAGCAGATGTGCTCACAACCTTGCTCGCTATTCAGACGCAGATGACACAAATGCAAAAACAAATAAAAGAACAGGACACTAGACTAGACTGGGTCTATTCGCAGTTGTCTAGCCAGACGTCAATATAAACCCCCCAACAGAAAGCACAATTAAGGCTTTAGTCGTGAATGTAAATTCACTTATCAGAATCGAAAGAAGAGCCGCTCTCTTTAAACTGTTGCAAGACGAAAGTCCTGACGTGCTTCTGGCTAGCGAAACTAAGCTGAATCAGAGGCATAAACTATGTCACACAAACTACGACATTATACGAAGAGACCGACCCAACTCCACACAAGGAGGAGGGGTGGCAATCTTTATTAAAAAACAACTTCAACATAAGGTAATATATAGTGGTGAGATTCGCAGATTTCAGGTGCTTGAAGCGTGCATTATCCGCATACCCCTCCGACAAGGTAGGGGGATGTATGTGATATCTGCCTACGCACCAGAAGCACATCAACAAAATCAATTTATAGTGGAGCTAGAGACTCTTTTCCAATGCTTACAACTTTACTCGGAAGGGAACTATTACATCGTGGGTGGCGATTTGAATGCTAAACACCCAAATTGGGGAAATAGCATATCCAACACGAGAGGAAATCAACTAGCTAGTTGGCTAGATCAACATCACATTGAATATAAAGTTGACCTGGTAGCTACAGAATATTCTTCTTTCCCCAGAGGGGGCTCGTTCCTCGATATTATGCTTATTGACACACGCCTTAAACATACACATACTAACAGACAAAATATAAACTGCCTACGCACAATTGAGTATGACAGCGACCATTGTGCATTATCAATATTGATAAAAACACCAAGCGAAGTTGTGGAACTCGGTGAATGTATGATACCGCAACCCTATAACTATTGGGGTATGCGATGGACGCGTTTCACGAGAACCTTAACAAGAGAAATTCGCTTAAAAGACATTAACCCTCCTACCAACAGAAACATACCCAACGATGACATCGACAAATACATACAAAAAATGGACGAAACCATAAAACAAACTATGGACAAAACAATACCAAAAACCACACCTACAGACAACATGAACATGTACCGAAACGCCACAATCAACGCACTCCACAGAAAAAAAAGTAGACTTCTGTCGCAACTAAAACTACGGTACAGACGATTTATTGATAGGCACGACCAGGAGATAATATCACTGAAGTCCAGATTAAAAAATCTCCAACAGCTGATAAAAGCCAACTATAGGCTATCAGCAAATTTGTATTGGAACAACAAAGTTCGGGCGGTAAAATCCAACAACCCTAGTATGTTTCCGCAAATTAATAAAATATTTAGACGGAGTAATGAAAACGAGATTCAGTGTCTCCAAATACCACGAACTGACGAAAACCAACGAATGCTGGCAAATATAGGCATAGACACAAACAACGCCATCCTAAATGACGAAGTTTTTGTGTTTGAAGATCCCTTGGAAAAAGTGAATGTTGTAGGGGCCGTCTTTCAAGAACTGTACAAGGCAAATGAAGTAATTCGTCGCAACCATGGCTTGGAAGATAGAGTTTTACTGAATTATGGTCATCTTCGAAATGATATTTCACAGTGGCGATCAGAAAACCATGGTTTTAACGAATTCAGTAATGAAAATACGGCAAACGCCGAGATTACTGTCGAAAGCGCCAACAGTCTTTTGATCACTAGTGAATACATCCATGGCGTCTTTGCATCATTAAGAAACAAAAAATCAGTTGGAATCGATGGAGTACCCAAATTCGTACTAAAACATCTTCCTCCAATCGCAATGGACATATATGCAGTATTGTTTAACAACGCTCTGAACAACGCACACTATCCAGTACGTTGGAAAACGGCCATCATCCAACCGTTACCAAAAAAAGGGAAAGATAGAACAAACCCAAAAAATCTGCGATCGATCAGTTTGTTACCGAGTATCAGTAAAGTATTCGAAAAGGTTCTAAACAAGGCTCTACTTAAATGGGTTGAGGACAATAATATTATTCCAAATAACCAGTTTGGTTTTAAAGCTGGTCATGAAACCACACATGCCGCAGCTAAACTGGTTTCAGACATTCAGTGGAATAAAAATCTGAAACAGTGTACAGGTGCCTGTTTGATTGACTTGGAGAGGGCCTTCGACACCGTTTGGTTAGAAGGGTTATATTACAAGCTAATGAGACTAGGCATTCATAGACCACTACTGTATATACTATACGACATGTTGAATGAAAGGAAATTCATCGTCAAAAGTGGCAATGTGACCTCTGACATTACTTACAATATAGAAAACGGTCTGCAACAGGGAGCGGTGTTATCTCCGATCCTTTTTAATATTTACACTAGCGACCTGGTAAGGTCTCTTCATCAGGCTATTGCGTATGCAGACGATCTGATAATATATAGAACAGCACCAAAAATTGAAATCATTAACGGATTATTACAAGGGGATTTCAATGATGTTCAGCGATACTGCAACAACTGGAAACTCAAAATCAATATCCAGAAGTGTGAAACCATCCTCTTTAGAACACCACTGGCTCAAGCTACCAGAGACACCAGGATAAACTGGCGAAAGCTAGCTATTATGGGACCACACCAACAAACACTGGAAACCAAAACCGTAGTCAAATACTTAGGCATCTGGCTGGATCAGTATCTATATTTTAACAAACATGTGGAAGCTGCCCTAGCCAGGGCAAAGAAAGCTTACGCTATGACAAGAAGACTGTTTCATAGTAGTCAACTTGACAGCAGAGTTAAAGTTATATGCTACATGGCTCTCATCAGACCGATGATCATATATGGATGCCCAGTGTGGTTTAATTTGGGACCTAGCTCAATGGAAAAGATTCGGATTTTTGAGAGGCAATGCCTCAGGACTTGCCTTAAGTTACATCGGACTCCTGAATCCGATCACAAAAAATATTATCCCAATGAAGCGTTGTACAGTGGGGCCAATATAAACAGAGTGGATAACTTTATGGTCAAGCTGATCCGAGGGCATATTGCGAGATCAATGAGCTCACAGAACGATTTGATTTTTGGTGCATATTACCCAAACAATATGTATTGTGAGGTGGTACGTCGCAATGGCTTTATTCCACCAGAAGCATTCCTTAGTCTTGACATGAACGGCCTCATACAAAATGAATCCGCTATACCGTTGATTTATCACGTGCGTCGGTCGGGTATAGATAAACGAATATGTTTTAATCGAGAGGTTGCGCACACTAATGAAGAGAGCCTGCAGTTCAGTAGGGCAGTAGCACAGAGAGACCGAAAAGACGCGAATAAGCAACACCAGAGATTTTGGTGGCTGAGTGGCAAATAAAACCCTGTTTTCTTATAAAACTAAAGAAATAATAATAATAATAATTAAAAAAAAAAAATAAAAAAAAAAACCCGACAAACAACGGAAAGCTTACATAGATTTAGCATTTCTAAAATTTAGTTTTGATGTTAGGTTTAGAATAGAGTTAAGTTAAAGGAAAAAAAAAAAAAAAAAAAATTCTATAGATAGTTTAGTATTTAAGTTAGATATAAGGTAAAAACAATAACAAGAACAAAGTTTTTTCTTTTCTTCATTTTCTTTGTATCCAATTAAGTTCCCTAAAAATTCATGTAAACAAAATAACCATAATGTCGAAAGACAAATTTTCATGCTTTAAGCGTATGCATGTAACTTAGAGAGTCCGCAAGGGACCAGTAAGTTAAGAAATAAGATAACATAAGCTAGAGTTTAATCATTTTTGTCTAGCAAGTAAGTAAATTATAATAATAGGAAGAAATAAAAAATGATATCTATAAAAAAAAAAAAAAAAAAAAAAATTGGTCTTTCCCTTATTATTGTACTTTCCTTCTGCAGCACTGCAGGGCTCGGTTTTGAAATATTCTCCATGTCATATCTATTTCGTTTTCTATTTCTATTCAGTCCTCTCTATAATACTCATTCCAATCACTTTACTCTCCTTATGGTAACGTCATCGTCGACGTAGTTCCAAGTTCCTGCAAGTTATTCTATTAACGTCTTTTTCGGAAAGCTCTGACCTGTGCGTTGGCGCCTCCTTTTTTTAGCGCTGACGTTTGTTGCCGTAAGCCAAAGGAAATCAGTACGTGTATAAACACATAGGTGATAGGAGATGATAGCAGACCATTGGATAAAGCAATTGACCACTTGTTCTACCCTCGAAAAGAGTAACAAAACAAAGAAGACACCGGAAAAGCTCTCTAGTGTATGTTAACCCTTGTTCAAATTTATTTTTATCCCGTTATTAAATTATAATTTATTCAGCCCTGAATTTAATGCAATTACGACTTAGACAAAATAGGTTTATGTAGAATGTCTTCTTTCCGCGTTGGCAGCAGATGTACTTGAAAGGATATGTGCGTGCTTCACGTGAGCAATCGCAAATCGCAGAAAATTCGATAAGCCAAACAGTTTAAAGGGACGAACAATCTACGGGCATTATTTGCTGTTAGTTAAGTAGGTTATGTGTGCACTTGTGGGCTATTTTCGGACCGAACCAAACAAACAGAGGTATTCGTGCGCGGGACATTGACTTCTGAATATACACCTTCAAATGGGAATGGAAATATCCGACATATGGGCGGGTAGTTATGGGTATGTACGAGGGAGCACGAAAGGCCAAGGAAAAATTCGCGCCTATTTGTTAGGTAATAAAACGTGGACTTTATTGAGTCAATTATTCTCCACTGGTCAATAAAATGTATTTTCATGGATAAACAAGGAATTCGAATTAATGTTGGAAGTTCCGTGTATTGGGAGCTTTTATGAGAAATTTACCGACTCCATCGAATTTATTCTCGTCTACTGACTTTTGAATAGGTTGTAGTGCTCTGAAGAGCCCTACCATCTCCTTCCCCCACACCTACATCCAAATCCCAGCAGTAATACACTAAAACCTAAAATTCAATCAAAACCCGAAAAAACCCAAACTAGACCCAAAATTCGCAATAAACGAATCAAATATCCGTTTATCGCTTAACATTTACCTCCACGGCATAATTTAATCTAAAAAACCAAATTAAAATCAAAATTCACAATAAACGAATCATATATTCGTTTATCGTTTTGCATTTGCCCCACGGCATCATCCAAACTCAAAATCCAGAGATCATTATCTCTATTTGGGAAAATTCTTAATAAATTGAACAAACAAAAACCCAAAACCAGATACATATCGACATCTGCACAATAGTTTCATAGGAATTCAGGAAACTGAATCCTTATCTTAAATAAACACTGAGCATCTCACTCAGGATTCCAAAATCGGGATTTTTGTAGGAAATTGTGTATTTTCGAGATACAAATTTCGATTTGTTTCTCTTTATAAGGGTGATGAATTTCAGATTCGAAGATCAGTCTCAATTGGCGTTCTAGGTGTAAGGACGCCAGAAAATGAATATACAAATAAAAATACAAATATCATAAAATAAAAAGTATTTTTATTGGGCCTGGCCGATTCCCAGGACTCGAATTCAACAATCGTTCGCTTCTCTTCCTCGTTGATCGAGAAGCACGGAAGCGAACCGTACTACAAAATGGTGGCAGCGGTTTGGGATCCCAACATCCCCTACCAATAAAATACAAAATGAATTGAGCAGTGGATCGGACTGATTCATTCATCCCCTACAAAAAAGACTGACGGCAGCGGATTGGACTTGAGGTGTTAGAAATACTGCACAAGGCATGGTATAAACAAAAGCAGTGGTATCTAGACGGAGATCATGAATGGGATAACCATCCCCTATGCGAAGGAAATACGACAACATCCTTTTACAATAAAATAAGGAACGAGCGTGTTAGTGACTGGATGCTAACATTTAGTTGGAGCGAGACAATAGTGGCCTTCAACAATTTCAACAACTACATCATCAGGGAGGAAGCGTAAAACATTCCCTAACAAGCGGAGGAGCTAACAAAACCAGAGTACTCAAATCATTGAGATTTACGTCAACACACACACAATTACATGCCCATATCACAGCATCGCAACAGTACGAGCAGTCGATACTGCTGTAGTAGTCAACAACATCAGCAACAAAACATATTTCACCAATAACATCAGTAACGTGAGCAAGTATTTCCAACATCATCAATAATAAGTTCCGAAATAAGCCAAGATCAGCAATCACAGCGATGACTTCAACAAAGCAAGAGTCAAATACTCATCAACGAAGCCTGAAATGGTAGCGGACAACATAACAAAGGAAGATCACAGGTATTTATATCCATTTTTATTTGTTAACACATTTGCAAGTGGACAAAGAGAACCCCAAAATAAATTTAAATTTATATTCACATTTTTACACATTTAAAAAAAAAAGGGGACCCAGAGAACCCCCAAAACAAATTAAATTATGGAAAAATAAATTAAAGGGGATATTGAGATGTGAAATTTTTTGAAAATTTTATTTTTTTTAAGGAAAAAACAAACGTGTTCATTTTAAGGGTACAATAACGTAACCGATTTAAACATTTTTTACATACACATAAATATACATATATTTTTCTATCAACTTATATTACTTGGGGAAGACTCTTCATATCGTTAGCAAAACTTAGGCAGGAAACCCTCGACTCTGTCCTTAGCATCATTTGTGGGTTCTCCACTTGTTAGTTTGTTGGTTTCTTCTTCTTACCTTTGGCGTTTTCCATAGAATCTATCTTGAAACCTGTTTCTCTTCTTGCCCTCGACTTAGGTGTAAAAGGATCTCTTATTTTCTTTCCTTAGTCAGGATTCTTCCATTTTACGATTGTTCCAGTTGGGTTCGAGAAGTCCTTTTTCCTTACCCTTTGCCTTTGTTGCACTTGCGATTGGGAAGCTGCGCACATATGGGAAAAATCTTATCTAAAATGAACACGCGACTCGAATATTTAACGCGCGAAATTATCACGTAGCCAATAATGAATATTACAATCGGATTGAAGGATATCTTAGATTTCGTGCCGGTGTTTAACGGTAACCCGGACGAACTCGATGATTTCATTTCTTGCGGAGATACTATTTTTTCACAGGCACAGGACGACAGTCGGCATGCTTTTTATCTAAGCGTGGTGAAAACCAGACTGAAAGGGCCAGCATACGACCACATCCGGTACAAGGTCATTTCAACCTGGAATGATCTTGCTTCCGAATTAAAGGGAGAATTTAAAATTCTCACCTCAAGGTCAGCGGCACAAAACAGTCTGGTGAAAGCCAAGCAAGATAGCAAGGAAGATGTGAAGGAGTTTGGAAACAGACTCGCACACCTCCTGCATCTGCTGAACAAAGCCACGTTCGAAAGCACTGTCGATCCTGCGGTACGAACATATCTCCTCGAAGAAAATAAAAAGCTCGCCTTGCATACATTTGAAGATGGTCTTAGGGATTCCCATTTAAAACTCTTAGTTAAAGCACGAGGTACCCCAAGTCTTAGAGCAGCAATCAATTACGCTCTCGAGCAGGCCCCACGACTAGGCGATGGAAACCCTCTTAATTTATGTAATAATACCAAATATAGCCAGCCACAAATTTGCCAATCGTGCAATAGGTTTGGTCATACTTCTGCGACATGTCGTCGAAATGAAAACGTTTGTAATGCTATTCCCCAACAAATTAAGACAGAGGTTCATCGCATTGAATGCACTTATTGCAGAGTTAATCATTCCCAAGCAGAATGTAGGAGACTGTCCCATTTCAGAAGTCAAAAAGACTCTCCATCAAATAAAAATGATTTTAAAACTCAGTCCACTTCTACCACAAACGTTTGGAGAAGTGGAGTATTAACCAAAACGAACAGGGTACAATTAATAAAAATTGATTCCGAGAAATTAAATAGGGGAAAAATTGAACAAGCGACGTTAGAAGCTAAGGATATAAACAGGAAGGTAGAAAATGCCTCACCTTACAAGGTGTCGTCTACGGATGAAATTGGCATTCGGGATAATAGGGATAAAAATCAGAGGCAGGACGATCGAGAGGCCCCCCAAATAGAGGGAGTAGCGACCAAAGATCTTATCCAACAGTCAACATTTGAATCCGTTTGTCTACGGACCGGATCTGATGATTCGACAAAGACCCCTGAACATACTACCCTAACACCTCTCTCTACTTTCATATTATTAAATGCTCCGACTTTTAGCAACAACACGTCCAAGCTCATAGAGCACAAACTGAAAACCCCGGCAAAATGTAAGCCTGAGGAGCAAGAACTCCCAGCAAACTGTAAGCCCGAGGAACAAAAACTTTCAGCTAAGTGTAAGCCTGTGGAACAAAGAGTCCCAGCAGAATGTAAGCCTGAAAAGCCACAAGAACTCCCAGCATCCGATAAGCCTGAGGTACAAAGATTCCCAGCTAAGAGTAAGACTGAGGAACAAGAAATCACATCAGAATATAAGCCTGTAAATAACAGCTATATCAAATTACCTCTTTTAAATTTCTTGTTTGTCCGCATCGTTTCCCTCGTTTCTCTAATTTTTCAAACTTTAAAATGGGTTCTACAAATTAAACATAAAAATAAACAAATAATCAAAATCCCTTTTACAAATATAACAATGGTTGATCCTTCAAAATCTATTATGAATTCTACATCCTTCAAAATGATTTCCATAGATGGATTTACTGCTCAAACTTTGAAAAATGTCACACAACCCAACCCTAAGAAAACATGGAAAATTTTTCACAAATTTAAAGAGAGACTTAAAGTGAAACAAATGGATTATTCCTTTTCAAATATATGTATACATGTATGAATATAAAAATAAAACACAAATTCTCAGATGTAAAAAATGAAAAAATAAAAAAAATAAAATAAAACTATATGTAAATTAAATAGAAAATATACAATTAATAATTTTTAATTGCCCTCTTAACAAATTATTGTACAAAAACAAAATAGTAACATATACATATTAACACAAATAAATAAAATAAAAAAAAACCAACTTTGTTTTGGGACATTTATGTATCTAAAAGAAAATTGTCTATAACAAACATAGAACATTTGTAAATAATACAACAGTATTAACAACTCAGGGGATAATAAGCAAAATATAATACAAATAAATCTTTAAATTGCTTATATTATGAAGAAAATCTCCCCAAATTCATATTATTAACACACAAATGATGAAACAGATATTAACTCCCTCAATAAAATAATTTTGTAAATATTATACAATATTTTAATTAATTGCCATTAACTTAAAATTTAAATAAATGAACAAAAATATTTTAATAATAAATGATCTTAATTTGTAAATAAAAAACATATATAATTCTAAGTTAAAAAAAAAAAAAAATGTTTAACTAAACAAAACAAAATCTATGAAATAAACAATTTTAAATAGAAATATAATAATTTCAAATAACTATGTAACATTCTTCAATTAACCAAATTACATCTATCCTAAGAAAAGTAAGGAACTAACATTTTTTACTTAACTCAAGACAAACTTAAAAATTTAGAATAAAATCTGTCTTTATAATACATGAAAAAAAAAACATAAATATGGTCCTCAAAATGAAACAGAAATATACTCTGTAGATAATGTAAATTCCTATATAATACACAAGTTGTAAGCCTTACCTAAAATTGATCTGTAGCACAAATTGAATTTAATATTTTATTAAAAATAATCTTATTTCATAAAAATAATTCACAATTATTATTAAATATATTGAAAAAACAAAAGAACACTGTATATAACATTATTAATATATGTAACTTAAAAATGTACTTATATACACGATACGAAAAATTGTGAATTTAAGCCAATAGTCACATAATCTTAGTATTTCTAAAATCGTAACAAAATATTGAAGAACACACTACCGTAAGCTACAGAATTAACACAAAATTTTGAATAATACTTAAAAACAAGAACAAACATTTAAAAAAGTAGCAAGCAATTGTAACTACAATGAAAATTTAAAGTAACCATGATAATTGGAAATCCAAATTATGTAACGAATCATGATGACATCGCCCTTCATCTTTTATCGCGTCATTCCTACAAAATTAATCTCTTACAGATTAATTTTTTTTGAAGGAGGGGAGGATGTAGTGCTCTGAAGAGCCCTACCATCTCCTTCCCCCACACCTACATCCAAATCCCAGCAGTAATACACTAAAACCTAAAATTCAATCAAAACCCGAAAAAACCCAAACTAGACCCAAAATTCGCAATAAACGAATCAAATATCCGTTTATCGCTTAACATTTACCTCCACGGCATAATTTAATCTAAAAAACCAAATTAAAATCAAAATTCACAATAAACGAATCATATATTCGTTTATCGTTTTGCATTTGCCCCACGGCATCATCCAAACTCAAAATCCAGAGATCATTATCTCTATTTGGGAAAATTCTTAATAAATTGAACAAACAAAAACCCAAAACCAGATACATATCGACATCTGCACAATAGTTTCATAGGAATTCAGGAAACTGAATACTTATCTTAAATAAACACTGAGCATCTCACTCAGGATTCCAAAATCGGGATTTTTGTAGGAAATTGTGTATTTTCGAGATACAAATTTCGATTTGTTTCTCTTTATAAGGGTGATGAATTTCAGATTCGAAGATCAGTCTCAATTGGCGTTCTAGGTGTAAGGACGCCAGAAAATGAATATACAAATAAAAATACAAATATCATAAAATAAAAAGTATTTTTATTGGGCCTGGCCGATTCCCAGGACTCGAATTCAACAATCGTTCGCTTCTCTTCCTCGTTGATCGAGAAGCACGGAAGCGAACCGTACTACAAGGTGCTTTGAAAAATACAATTATATGTGATATTGGAAAGAGGGTATTTTAAAAAACAACTAACAACTAGGTGGAACGAAATGTGTCCGAATGCACTTATAATTCATAAGCAAACTTGCTATCGAACTGTAATGTTATGTCCACTTAATCCACACCAAATCATAGTCCAAATAAGGAACATTATCTATCTAATATTCTCTTGACTTTCTTCATAACCTGAACGGTTGCAGAACAACATTCATGTTAAAACCAGAAAGTGGGAATTATACGTTAACACTTCGTCTTGAAAAGTAGTCCGTTTAGGTGACATGCTGTCACCAACGCTCCATAGAACTGTGGTAGGTCTTTTACCAACACCGAAGAGAAATTCATTCGTAACAAGCGCAATAGAGAATCTTCGTCACTCGCTGGTAACCAAAACAAGAAATTAAACAGCGGCTTACAGTCACAGGATATTCTTATTAATTAAATGAATTAAACTTTTAATGTACTTTTATTTTATTAATAAACAGAATTAAACTTTTCATATACTTTTAGGTAGTACTGTCTGAGGTAAAATTCACCTTAATTACTAACTATACACTTTCATTTTATATACACACTTTTATTTTATTAATAAACGGAATAAAACTTTTCATATACTTTACGGAAGTACTGAGAATTCACATTGATTACTAACTATAGTTTATACACTCTTATTTTATTAACAAACAGAATTAAACTTTTAATATACTTTTATTTTATTCATAAACAGAATTAACTTTTAATATACTTCTAGGAATTACAATACTGTCTGACAATACCGACGACTGGCGCACTCACTCCACTGGTAGCAGTTTTCTGACTTTTATTATTTAACGTGGAGGCCCAACTTGCCTCCACGGAATCCGTATCGTGATTGACTATATCAACCGAAGCGACAGAACACCAAAATTTTCATCTATCGCCATGACCATATAAGGGATGATCTTAGAAGATGATCACCGAAAGGATGTGCACACACACAGATGCGGTTACCTCGCACTCTCATGCTGTGTATGAGTAAGCGGATATAATAATTCCATAAGGGGAACACTAGCTGGCATGGTTGCAGCTGGTGCCAATATCTCGACATGGAGATTATGGTGTTTACACGATCAGCAACTGCGTAGAGCATTTATGCTGATCGTGCACATCTTGGCGGCATCTCCACGTAGTCGAATTCTCGATGGTAATTTTCAATTTAGGAGACTCGACATCCTTGGGCGGTCAGCCGTATGCCATCATGTATTTGTCGGTCGGATGACCGATCGATGTGGGCATGTATGGAAAGGAAAAGATGAAACATCTCCTACACGTGTGCGGCTGATTCGTAAGGGGATATCTCATTGATTTGGTTCTGGCAATGTTAGTTGCTTGATGGTGCAACCAAATTGCTCTTACTTGTGAATGATACCTACAATTGCTGATGGAATTCGATCCGAGACATGTGTACCGAATTGGTTCGGTTCATGTTGGTTGCTTGGTGTCTGCCGCATGTTATACTTTCATACTAGGAAATCCGATGATATAACATACACCCGACGAATTACTTTCTAGCGCATGATGCCCGAGAGGAAAATGTCTCTTGTGGTTCGTGCTATTGAATTAGCGAAAATATGGTTTACGAGACACTTTAGGTAGGTGACAAAAAGGCAAGTACATGCTTAATTGCTAGGCAAGCAATCAGTACTTGTTTTATCGGTTTTCGGCCGCTCTAGGTGGAAGTTTTTACATGGTTAATGGGAAGATGAGTAGTGGCGTTCAAGGGAACCGCCTCAGAACTGTTCCTGTAGAAATGGTTCGATATGAGATTTTCGTCGGTGTTCGTCAGCTGTACCCTGGTCTTTCATTATTGGATAATCTCCCGCTTTACCTTTTTTCTTACCAGTTTTTCATCACTGTTCTCCTCGTCAATAAGCCTACCGAGAACCAATACATTGGCTCCCTTCATATTTTGCTGCTATTCAAAGACTTTGTGGCGGGCACACGAAACAAATTAATTAGAACCCATCTCAATTTCCGTGACAAGTGACGGATCTGCACTGATTTCGAATCAGGTCTTGAACTAACGAGAAAAACATGAAAAACATTCGGTTGCGAACGAGAATACTCCCTGCGACGAGTCAATTGGTGATTGAGAGATCTACTAAATCTCCTTTGTAACCGTCGCTATTCAACCGACATGGCAACACTCTGAAGGCTTGAAAGTCGCGACGAGTGCGCTTATTTATCATCTTTTAACAGCTTACAATGGTTGAGAATCTCAGAAAAACTTTCTTCGACATAGCATCAAAACATAGCATAGACAAAACTATGAACCAAGAACCTTCCTCGAAGAGTTTGCCCTTCTTTAGCCCTCTTGTGATTAGGTACTTTGAGAAATACAATTATATGTGATATTGCGATTAGGAATCTCCAGTTATCTGTTCCAATTAAAGGAGTGACTCTTTGTCGCCAATCTCTTGGCATTCAATCTTTTGCATCTTCCAATTGTCTCCTTCTTCTTCACCTCCTGTTTAGAAAGCTTCAAGTTGTTAATTGTTCTTGCTTCAATCAATCTTTCGTCCTTTCTTTAGATTTATTTTATTTATAACTGTACCTTGTGCGAGTTTCATTTTCTTGTTTCTCTTTCACTGAATGTTTCTATGATAAGTTGTTTTTTTTTTGCACAAACGCGTGCACAAAAGGGGGTTTTGGAGTATCCTTAAGTGTCAGAGCACAATGCGAGCGGAAGGAGAGGAAGTGTATTAGGAAAGGAGGTATCGATGTACATTGGTCTTAAATGCCTGAACATTACAACGACGAGGAAACACATGATCAGGTAGAGTATTCCACATTCGTGTGGTTCGGCTAAAGAATGACTCTCTATGTTTGTTTGTGCCCATGAAGTTGACTTTCAATGTGAACTGATCGCGGGAAAATGTCTGAGAAGGCGGAACACGTTCAGCAAGTTCTCTCTTGAGCAACGACCGTGATAATACCTATATAAGAGAGATAGGCATGATACGTTGCGCCTATGTTCTAACAACGGAATTGATCGACTTACGGGTCCCCAGTAAGTTTCACTGCTCGTTTTTGAATCCTATCGAGCACGTGTAGTGCAGTTTTTGATGCGCCTGACCAAATAAGTGAGTTGAACTTAATTTTTGGACGAATATACGCCTTGTAAGGGCTCCTCGATAGTATAGTGGTTAGTATCCCCGCCTGTCACGTGGGAGACCGGGGTTCGATTCCCCGTCGGGGAGCCTCTGGCGCAAGATTAATGACCTTGCCCAGAAAAACAAATTATCATGGAAAATTTAACAAGCCTCAGGACATGCTAAATAAAGCCAAGACCGGTTGATGACGATCATCATCATCATCGGCACTACAACCGGAAACCTGTCTGGGCCTTATTTAGCAAGTCCTGGGGCTTGTTAAATTTTCCATAATGATTTGTTATTTTTTTTTTTTTTTGGCAAGGTCATTAGTCTTGCGTCAGAGGCTCCCCGGCGGGGAATCGAATCCGGTTCTCCCGCGTGACAGGCGGGGATACTAATCACTATACTACCGAGGAGCCCTTACAAGGCGTATATTCGTCCCAAGACCGGTTCCCGGTTGTAGTGCCGATGATGATGATGATACACCTTTTAATAGTGGCCTGGATGGATTGAGTGAAGTACTTTTGCATCTCTTAACGAACGCCAAACGTTTGGCCGCACATTTCACAACTTCAAAAATGTAGTCACTCCAATTAAGAGTCGAACTAATTCTAGTGCCTTGTCTTCCTCGATGGAAGTGCCATTCATCGACAGTTTATTTACTTTGGGGTTCACCTTTGATGACAGGAGACAACACTAAGTTTTTAAGGTATTGATCTCTACTCAGTTAGATAATCCTCATTGATATATCTTGTTGAGATCGGAATTCAGCGTATTAAGCATAATATGCTGATTGGCATTGACGAAGAGTTTGGCCGGGGATGTTCATATGAGTATGAGAAACTCAATGTCCTATGATCGGCAAACGAGTGAATTGGGTTGTGAGTAATGGACAAGAGATCATTTATAGAGATGAGGAAGAGAGTGGGTGTGAGTACAGAACCTTAGGGGACACCCGAGAACCACTTGGATTGAGCGGCCAGAAAGATAGTCTCTTATCCATTGAATCGGGGAATTGTCCACTCCATATGATTGTAATTTTGATAAAAGGGCTGGATGCCAAACTCTGTCGAAGGCTTTTGAAATATCCAATGTGATTACCTTGCTTTCTCCGAAGTAGTGGATGGAATGGTTCCACTTTTCGGTAAGGTAAGCCATTGCTGTGTTTCTTGTAGGGGTTTTTATTTTCAGGAAGCGTGTCTCCTGGTCCTTAAAAGGACAAGGCGATCTCTTAAAATTTGACCGCTCCTGAAAACCTTGTTCTACAAAAGGGGTCGTTGCCGTGCTTCCTCTGAGTTCATAGGGAAGAGCAACGTCCTTTGATTCGGCCTTCGTCCTGATGTCTTCACTTGGTCTTCCGTGGGGGCCAGGTGATATTTACATATCCGTGGAAATGAAAAGTCGTCTAGTTTCATTTTTGAATATGATTTTATTTGTATTATTCAGGATTTTCCTGGGGTACTTCCTCCAGGGACTGTGAGTTTAGACTGCCGCCGGAGATCACTATACTATTCCTTTATAAAGGATAACGAATCGAAAATTGTATGCCAAAGATACACATTTTCGTGCAACAATCTCGATTTTTTGGATATTTGGAGCGAGATGTTGTATTTATACAAGATAAAAAGTCAATTTCTTGAATTCTTACGAAACTATCGCGCAGATGTGTAAATGTATCTGCTTTTGAGTTTTTTGTTTGTTTTCCTGAATGGAAAATTTTGGGATAGAGATAACGATCTCTGAATTTTGGATTTGGGTGATGCTGTGGAGCAAATGTAGAACAATAAACGAATATTGGATTCGTTTATTGTGAATTTTAATTTTAATTTTGATTTTGGATTTAATTATGCCGTGGGGGCAAATGTTAGGCAATAAACGAATATTTTGATTCGTTTATTGCGAATTTTGGATCATGTTTGGGTTATTGTGGGTTTTGATGGGTTTATACGTTTTAGCGTATTATTGCTGGGATTTTGGATTAGGAATGGGGGAAAAAGGTGGTAGGGCTTTTTGGAGCACTAGACCATCAAATCTCCTGTGGACCTGTTGCTACGAAAGTCATATTGGCGGTCATTGAGGAGGTTATTTGATTCCAGATATTTCGAAAGTTGACGGTTGATAAGAGATTCCATTACATTGGAGAGATTAGAAGTAAGTGCTATGTTCGCTGACCTCCATCTATTTTGGAAACGACCAGTAGAATAAGACAAATGGAAGAGTCAAAGGCAATCGCATGTTACTTCCTCAACGACGGAAGCAGAACACGTTGCGTTATGTGAAGGCACGAAAGGGGCGATTTGACTTCGTGGAGTGCTTGTAGAAATCAGCCATGAGTAGACGGGCAGTAAGACAATGTTTAGCGATAATCAAAGCACAAAGAACTCTGAACACCATCGTCGAATAAAGCATATCAATAAGGCAAAGCACTTTACAAGGGGAAAACACCTGGAAGACGACATTGAAGTTGAGCACGTGAAAAGCGAAGAACAACTTGAGATGTTTTCACCAACATATTGTCCTCGACAAAGTTCAGATCAAATATTCTTCGACTAGGGCTAGGTGTTGAAAAATAAGTTTTGATACTTAATTTGTGTTTTTTTTTAATTGTACATACCTTAAATTTATTTACCGAATTTATGTCCTTTTTAATGATTTCAAATAACTTTAAACTGAAGAATTGTAAATGTTTAAATGAGTGGGGGTGTTAAGATTTTCATTAAAACATTTTTGATTCTATTCTTAGCATAGACTCTACGAACACGCACCAAAACACTTCCATTAAGTTTAAGATGTCTCCTTTTTTTCGTTCATTTGTTCTTTTCCTTTTCATTCATTCGTGTGCACACCGTCAATTAATAAAGTCATCTGAACTGAAATTTTCCATTTCATTATTTTAGCTATTCTAAATAAAGTACATTTTCAAAAGAGCTCTATAATAAGCAATATAAGCTCTGTGGACTGGGCTACCAAGTGACGCAAAGTCTTGGTTTACTGTGTGAAATTGCTTTGTTGTGTGCACAGGTCACGCCGGGGTCAACCTTTATTACGTTTTATGACGAAATTGTGAAAAACGTGATTCGAACCCTACTAGTACTAAGTTCATGACCTCATTAATTTGGCTTCGCCCTTGTTCTCTGACTTGTGAACTTTGCTTCGACGTTTTGGCACATATCCCACGTTATGAAAATTTTATAGCTGATGCATCAACCCATTACATCGCGGCCGCGTGATAGGTTGCCATGTTCATACTTTGGTAAGCGACTAGGATGATTTCTTTTTTTGATTCTCTTCTTGTCGTGCGTTCTTCGTTTTATTGCTGTAGGTGTGTTTCTGTGGGAAGGCCACGACGGTGATGGGAGGACAATATAGGGCGCTACCTAAAGGAAATTGGATCAGAGGGCGAAGCATGGAAGGATAGTGCACATGACACTGAACGTGGCGCAGCGTTCGAATCACGTTTCTCACTAATTCGTGAAATCTTGACCCCGCCGTGATCTGCGCACACAACAGTAGCATTAGTAGTACTTCTATTGAAATCATCCCAGCCTCCTCCATTCTCTTCTCACCGATGCCATTGATGGCGATTCGGTGTAGGGGAGGTAGTCTAATTTCATATAGGATACTTGATCAATCTGACCTTCTATATTGGAAGGAATTTGACGAAGAGCCTTGCTTCTTGACCAGTTCCCGTTTTTCAGTGACAATTTCACAGACAATTTCCAATATTTGGCATTTAAAAACCTAGAATACATTCTGTCGAAGAATTACCGGGAGATGATAATTTAAAAAGCCCACTTAAAGGGATTGTTAAAATTCTCTTCGTCGCTAAGTTGGCACAATTATCCTCTATCCCGACGTAAAGTTTGAGCGCGATCTGTCATTTAGTTTGTTTACAGCGCCCAATTTTGTCAGTTCATCTTAAATGTGTTTTGCAATGTTGCCACTGTACCGAGTCAATTCATAATGAGATATGGGTTTGACATGCAAACCAGACAACAGGTTCGGAATGGCAGTTTCCAACTGCGTCGACACCGAAAAAATAAACACTTCAAAGTCGATCAAATGTCTAAGTAATGTAATGTAAAGTAATGTAATGTATAGTGATGTAACTGTTTTCTTTGATTATCGCGGTGTTGTGCACTGTGAATTTTTTCTAGAAGGTCAGAGGGTAAATAAAGAATATTATTTCGGCGTGTAGAGAGCACACTACCCCAAAACGCCAGGTTTGTGCAATAAAAACATACATTTTGTACCACGATAAGGCGGCATCTCACAAGACTATCATTGTCAACGAATTTTTGGCCTAAAACTCAACAAATATCATCGAACAAGCACTGTACTAACCTGATATGGCTCCGGCTGATCTTTTTGTTTTTCCAAAACTCAAATGACCACTTCGAGGCACAGTTTTCAGACAATGGAAGACTTTAAAGATTAATCTCGTCGAGAACTGAAGTTAGAAAATGCGCACTGTAGACAAATTGAATGACAGATCGCATTCAAACTCAGAATAGAAGACAATGGCACCAACTTAGCGACATGGGGGATTTTGACAATCTCTTTAAGCGGGCTTTTTAAATCATCAAATTTTCATACTTTTTTCAGAGAATGTACTTTGTGGAATTTTGATTACCCAGTTCTATTTCTGCTTCGCATCTTGGATAGCATGAATCGCCCTCCTCACTAATCTGCGTTTCCTTAAAGACGAGCTTGTTCCTAATGGCTCTTCTCCGGGTGTCAGGTCATTTCGGGCGAGAAGGAGTCGTCATACTCATCTACTTTATTTCGCTGTAGTTGTTCTTCCTCTCACAGACTGTGGTGGTACATGAACATCTGCCTGACAATATCTTTGTGAGCAACACCTTTACTGCTTCTGCGTTTAAGTGCTGCGCCTTGCCCACCGCCTGAATAGTCGCGAATTAGATACCTAACGAATGTCCATAACATATATAGATCGCGTATTCCGGGATCCAATACCCTTAAGTTTTTACCGATCAATAGAAGACTTTTTATAGCTTCTGTTGTTCCCGCCTAGAGTACCATTAGCAAGCGTGCCAAAATCTGTGCGTAGATGAAATAAATTAAGCGGGACCCTCTTGTAGCTTTAAATCAAGCCAGCGTTAACATCAAATCAAAGTTTTTTACCGCAATGTTATGTCGCCATAAATTTATGGAATTTTCCTAAACGAAGCCAGCGAGAGTTCGAAAACAATAACAAAGCCAGGCTCTAGAAATTTTGACAGTGTAGACTGTTGTTTCAGTGGAGGATGATTCAGTCTGCTTCAGTAACTCACTTCTTGTTGTGTTTTGTTATCGTTCTTAATTTCGTCTTCACATGAACATTGCCACAATTATTTTGAGAGCATTGTTGTCGGTTACGTCCAAATTGTAATTTCTGTGAAATCTTAAATATGATTTTTTTTAAAAGCACAAAACCCTAAGATATAGCCTTTTTATTGACAATGCCCAAATACCACTAAAACACTTAACTATCGTACTACATATTGAACGTTAGCCGTTCTTCATTGGCACCGTCGAAGCATGGGATCTCTTAAAGTGGGTCGTTCTGATTTTTGAAAACAGTTTTTCCATCACTTGTTCTATCTTTCCAATGTCAAATTTCCTTTCATCTTATTGATGTGGGCAGCCCTCCTCAACCAGCTTCGGCACCGTCACGATGACATTTGTCTGCATCAGCATCCCCCTCTGCTTCTGAACTCACTTCCAATGATTCTGCTCATAGCATTTTGTTTTCTATCTTGGCAGTTTCTACATTCGCCTGGTGATTATCAACTTTGTGAGTACTATTACGTCGTTCTAGTACTTCGCCTGTCTGAAAAAGATCCCAGGTTGCATATTGTGCCTCAAGATCTGCAGGACACACGTTCTCTCCCCTTCGACGATGTGAGCCCACAGCTCTTCCGACTAGGACATCGGAAAAAACTCCGACCGATCCAGAGATTTGCGTTCTGGTTCCCTTCTTCGTGTGTGAACGCTGGCAGGTGTGATCTACGATAGGACTGATAGATGATGTTCTTCTAAAGCGGCCTTGCAGGGGTTTTTTTTTAACTTTGCTGATCTGTTGGCTATCATATTTCTAGCTTTCCAAGTTAATAATACAAAAATACTGTAAAACCCATTTGAGTGTTCAAAGATGGTCGTGAGGGTTTTGCCTCATCCGAAACGGCGCGGCAGACGAGTTACCGAGTAGGAAAACATTCGAACAAAACGGTGATCGAAAATCATCACAACAGCTTGAGAGAACTTTTATTCAATTTTATCAGTACTCAGATCAGATCAGAACTTTTAAGGGTTAGTAAAATGTACATTTGCCTCTTGGTCGTGTCCAAGAGAAAAATCAACAAAAAAAAAAATTGGAAAATATTGGGCTGCCTATGTGAGTGAGGACACCTTTAATGTTATGAGGACATCTTTAATGAGGACATGTTTAATGTTATGAATTACGCAATCATCTTTAATGTTATGAGGACATCTTTAATGTTATGAATTAGGCAATCAGCATCGTTAACGTCAACAAGATCACAAACCAGGCCTTCAACTCATTTTGTTTTTACATCCCCCCTCCCTATGAATGGCTATTCCATCACCCGGCAGATGACGCTCTTAAACTGGGTAAATTCTCCGTTTTTAAAAACGATACTAATATCAACGCTTCCCTTACTCATAAAAAGAGCTCCACTCGTAACGTCTCGCGGTAATTCAACAATATCCAATGCCAATGCATACCGCCAGTCTCGACTGGACTCTTCGTACAGCCCCCTCACGGCCTAATCAAGACAACTCTTATTACCCCAATAAACGGAAAACCGTTAACCACAACCTCTCTCGTAAAAAGAACGTTTGCTTCAAACTTCCCCCTAATAGAGGCTCTTTTAACCCTAACCCCACCTTTTCCAACGCAACAAAAGCCCCTAGCCCCACTCTCCCTGCTCATCCCATAACACCCATCACCACAATAACATCAAACAAATATCGCAATTTCATCAAAGCCCATTCTATTAACCCATCACACCGGCCATTTTAGAAGTCCTTTTACTCTCCCAGCTCTACCCAACTATCTACCGTACTATTTAATTCTAGCCACTCATCGCGTTCCTCATCCCCGTTACACCCCCCCCCCCCCCCCCCCCCGCCACCGCCAGCCCTCGTTCTCAACCAATTTTTGACCCTGTCTTCCCTCCCACAGTAAAAATCACACAGCTTACCTCACAAACATCTGATTCCCGCTTCGCACTGTCCAAACGTAGACACCAAAAGACATATGAAAATATTCATCTCTTTCTAGCGTATCTCCACGATAAATCTGATTATGTCTGGTACGAAGGCAAAACTAAAACCAGTGTCAAACTCTCTATTCAACACGAAGGTTTACCCACTGACGTCCCCAGTCTCCACAAATTATTCGTAAAATTTTATATAATTTTCAATTTATCTCCTCAGAAAGTGTCGAATGACCTAAAAGCTTTCGGCCACTTCGTTCACTCCAGAACGTTATCGCATCTTCAACGTAGTGAGGCCGTCTTCAACAAGTTTTTTCGTTCCTAAACCCCTAGCTGCCCTCCATCAAACCGGCAGTATAATACCCCTTACCATCTATTATAAGACATAAGAGGTCTTCGATCAAAGACCCAATCCATTCTGAAAAACTCCCATGTCCTACCCGTCGACAGTTTCGCTTTAGGTGAAACGAACTTAATACCCAGCATTCATAACCAGGAACTGTTTCCCACCACGTTCACCATCTTCCGCAATGACCTCCTCAATCATACTACTAACTTTTCCCCCAGTCGAAGAGTACTCATAGCTATCTATAACAGCCTCGAGTCGTTACTTGTCGCTTCCCCCACCTCCTACAAGCAGGACTTTGTGACTCTCAAAATCGCTCTTCCTCGGAAATCAATCTTTGTCTTCTATATCTTGCCATACCAGCCTATTGAGGTTTACGAGCTACCTCTTAATGCTACCGACCATATAATCGAGCTGAGTAATTGCGAGGACGACATCATCATCTTCGGAGATTTTAATCTTCAACAACTCAATTGGGCTATAGCTGACGATGTTTCACAGTTCAGCTCCCAAGGAATGCCTCTTCATTGATCGACTAGATGATTCTTGTCTCTGTCAGATCAGCAACGTTCGAAACCTATTGGGTAGGAAACTTGACCCCGTCTTTACAACAGACCCTATCAATATATCTGTCTCACCCAGTCCCTTCGTCCTTACATCTATAGACCACCACCATCCCCCTCTTCTCGTGACCCTCTTCCGAGTGCCCCCCCCCCCCCCATCCCAATCACTACGCCTACGACTTCCATAAAGCCAACTTTCGCCTCATCAACGACTACCTAGATCGCCTTTCGTTCAACTACGATCACCAATCCGTTAAAGATGCCATCACCCACTTAAATACCGAAATCCTTTACTTTATTTCCCCTTGTTCCCTACTCTAAAAAAAACATCAACCTCTTCCCCTCCATGGTACAATCACAATCTTCGCTCCCAGCGTAATAAAAGGAATAAGTTATTGCTCATCTTCTCTCGGAATCGAACTATACCTAACTACTTCAACTCTCCCAACCCCCAACTCACGGAACTTTTCAGCACGCTTTAACCCAACTATCTTACCAAAACTCCGACCAATCTCAAAAACGACCCCAAAACCTTCTTCCAGTTCACCAATCACAAACGTAGATCCGACGGTTACCCCATTTCGCTTATCTTAAACTCTCATACCTCATCTGATCCTGTTACGAGTACTATTGCTAACTACTTCGCCACTCACTTTAATCAAGTATTCAATAATGGCTAGTTTGTTCCTGACCCGTCATACTTCAACTACCTACCTAACTTTTCTCGCCGGCCCCTTCTCCACAACTCCTTTGATCCGACCTTAATTGAATCCAAGGTACTGGAACTCAAAGACGAGTTTATACCGGGCCCTGATGGTATCCTTGCAATCCTCCTCAAGAAATGCTCATCCATTCTCTCTACCCCATTTTCACTGATCTTTAAACTCTCACTCTCGCAAGGCGTATTCCCCTACATTTGGAAAATCTCCTTCATCACCCCCATTTACAAGGAGAGACACAAAAATTATGTCGGAAACTACCGCCCCATCGCCATACTGTCCCACTTACCCAAGATTCTCGAAAGCCTTCTATACGAATCTCTTAGTTTTCGGTGCAACTCTTTTATTTCACCAAGGCAACATGGTTTTCTCAATGGCCGATCAATTACAATCAACCCTGTTGAGTTCACTTCCTTTACACTCTCGGCACTAGAGGATGGTTACGAGGTCGATGTGATCTTGATCGGCACCAGTAAAGCATTCTCCCACAATCGAATCCTCTTCAAATTATCCGCGCTCGACTTCGAACCTAGATTTCTGAAATGGATTTCTTCCTATCTAAACGATAGACTTTATTACGTTCGGTTCAGGTCCATGATATCCAACCCCCTCCTTGCCGTCTCTGGGGTCCCTCAAGGAAGCCACCTGGGTCTTTT
This sequence comes from Microdon myrmicae, assembly GCA_963931805.1. NCBI lineage: Eukaryota > Metazoa > Arthropoda > Insecta > Diptera > Syrphidae > Microdon > Microdon myrmicae. Next base: position 49,461,908 of record OZ007501.1, read on the forward strand.
CCTATTTATACTGGCCACTAATGACATCGATAAGATCATTAAGAATTCCAGTTTGTCCCTATACGCTGATGATACCAAGTTATATAAGACCTATGAGTCACCACTTGATTTTGCACTGATCTTGACAGCTTCTCGATTTGGTGGGACAAACATTGCTTTGTATGGTACTTAACATCGCCAAATACCAATCTATAACCTTTTCCCGTAAGCGTATTCGCTCATCCTCACGTTTCTATACCCTTCATAACCAACCCCTGACCATTGCCCAATGTATTCGAGATCTTGGGATCCTCTGGGACAGGGAGCTTAACTTCCACTCTCATATTGATAAGACCATCCGGAAAGCCAATTCTGCCCTCGGATTCGTGAAAAGATGGTCGAAGGAGTTCTCCAACCCTTACGTTACGCGATTGCTTTACTTTACCCTCGTCCGCCCACTACATGAATATGCTAGGTATGGTCTTCTTATCAGAGGATCCATATATGTAGAATCGAAAGTATTCAACGTCGCTTTCTTCGGTTCGCTTCCCGAGGGCTAGGATGGGAAAACCCTGTAGCATCTCTAACAGATGCACACACAATACACAAGCATTAACGTACATTAACCGCCTCCAATTAATTAACCTCAGAAACCTTGAGGAGCGCACGGTCGTGACTGACATAATATTCATTCGTCGGGTCCTCTCTGGCTCGGTCGACTGCGCCTATCTCCTTAACTTAATTCCTCTGAACACAAACCTTCGAAATAGCCCCCCCCCCCCCCTCCTGAAAACCCACTTCTTATGGTCTGAACGAACCCCTTTCGTGGATGCTGAGAAATGTCAACTTCAGTTCCACCTTGTTCGACTTCGACCTCTCTACCCATACTCTCAAACACTGCCTCCTAAACCATTCTCACCACTGATCTTAAGCGGCGCTTCGACAGTCTACTATAACCTGCCCCCACCACTCCCCCCAACACCAGCCTTCTTAATTTGTCCTGGTTACCTTAGGATAACCCCAGTTAAGAGTTCTTAAGCTCTTTAGTTTGTAACTTATATATACTTTAGATGTAGGTAATAATGTTGCTTGAATAAAGTCAATAAATGGGGTGTTAGCCCCCCACTAAACTTAAACTTAAGAAATGCTTCGACATTCGAGTTGTGATAAAAAAGGGGTGTTGACTCCATTGAAAGGGCACAGAGTTCGTTGGTGCGTAATGCGCCCTGACCGGTAAATCCTTTGCCATCGGATTTTTAGTAAAAAACAGCGGACCAAATCACACCTCTGTCACCGGTAGTCTTTAACTAAACTGAAAAGCATTCAAATTGAACCAGCTCAAGATAAAGATCGTTGGAAAATACGACTAATGTTAAGTCGGGGTATACAACTGGGTAAGTAGGTAATTGAAAGGTAGAGCAGTTCGCGAGAAAAATTCACGGATATTAAATGAACACACAACAATGAGATATATCGTCTCATAAGTACATGCTAATTTCACCTTTTCTCGTCTAGGTATTGAACACTGATTAGTGTTAGAGTTTTATAATGATTGATATCTTGGGTTGCGCTACTTATGAGAATACTAGTTATATATGTATATGAGAAACCAATAAACAAAATTATCTTCAATTAAATGACGATGTCAAGATGTTTCCTGTCATTCCCATTGGCAGTGCTTGAAATAAATCATTTTGATCTTATTTTTGCAATGCGCAAACCATTAAAAGACGAATAAATTATCACCTCACCAGATCAGAGTGTGACTATATATTACACCTACTTGTGTCCCTGCAAAACGAGTCACACCAGATTAGGGTGGTCATAAGAATTAATTAACATCTTGGCGTGTCTCTCTCACAACCGATGCAATGGGATTCAGTTTGTATAAAACCCCTTCGGGCAACAATTACAGCAATTGCATAGCCACTCCATTTAATTTAATGCAAACGTTGTGTCTTTGCCAAAATTGGAAAATTATTTCCACGTCTCTCGTTTTGTTCGTGCATATTCTGCTGACAATTTTGCCTTTTGCTCTCGGGACAAAATCCAACAGAAAATCTAGGTATGAAATAAAAATGTTGGCAAACAAAGAATTGGGTTTGGTGTACACTGTTGTGCTACATCAACCGAGTCCTGAAATTTCTTGTGTGCTGCAACTTTAATTGACCGGGTGTCGTGACCTCCTTCTCCATTGACCAGTAAGGGCAATGTTTCCTGCAAATATATGTATAATACAACAATCCAAACCCGACAAGCAAAGATAGGCATACATAGGAAATTCATCCTACATCTACACAGGTTTCCTCCTTTCTTCACCATAGAAACTTATAATTATGCAAGTTGAAAGTGCATGGGAATAGTTTTTCTATTCCTTTCGTAGGTTCAACATATCCACGGTGTACGGCAATTATACTCCTTGAAAGAGAGGAACTCGGAGTAGAATTGTTGTTATGGCCTGCTCCATTTTCAGAATGAAGGAGCGACTGTGTGAACTGAGATAATTTCCGAGAATTTCACTGCACAGCAATCCAGTTGTGTTCAAGGAGTTTTACACTCTACCTCTTCCTATAGTGGTGCTCTACATGTGCTCTGAATGTGTGCGGGCAGGTAAAAACATTATGGAACTAGAGGAATCATAAAAAGCTTTTCAGATTAAATAAGTATTATCAGGACTTTATAACTTAGTTTTAATTCTGAAAAACCTGACTTTGTTTATGTTGTGTCTTCAGTGGATGTTTCGAATATCTCTGTTAAGATGTAGAACTTTTGTCTGTTTAGTCCATATAATTCTGATATAGTTAATAAAACGTTTATAACGCCACACAAATAACTAAACAAACAGAACCTTTAAATTGTCTTATATAAACAATTTGATTGGATCTAAATAGATTTGCCCAACTAGAGTATTTTTTAATATCGTTTATATATTTCTATTAGAACATGCTAACCATAAAGCCAAGACGAATGTACATACATAACTGTTGATATTTTAATTGAAGCAAATCACAAATTTACATAAGGATACGAGAAAAGTAGTGAAGAATGCGATTTAAACCAATGCTATGAAATATTACAAACAAAGCAAGACGCACCAAACACAGCCGCGTGTAGACGAGGATGTTTCAATTGCTTTAACTGCTACGTGAATGCTCTGTTATACTCATCCAAAATGGATATACATTTGCTGATAAGGTTTAAGGGCTCCAGACAAAGAATATGAAAACTCCTCCACCACCTCTCCCCCAAAACCATATTCAAGTCCCTAAACGATCCGCTATACAGGCCAACACAACGCCATAAATCCAAACTGCGGCACAAAAGCCTCCAAAGGGGTAACCCTCAATGCTCGAGAAACTACTTAGTCTCTCCCGCCTCATTGAGGATATTCGACCCCGATATAAAAAATTAACAACCGAGGCTGAGAGGGATGCACTCCTTTTCACGGCATATGTAAGACATACGCTTCAAAATGGATCCCAAAATTAAAGTTATCCTTATAAACGTCAACTCCCTCGTTTCGCTATCAAAGCGTGCGATAGTCTCTGATTTCATAAGGGATAACCGGGCGGACGTGGTTTTTGTAACCGAAACTAGGTTGCATCCATGTCACCGTCCCGCTTTCCCAAACTTTTCAATGATTCGAAGAGATCGCCCTGCACTGGCGGCCCCACCATCAACGGAGGTGGCACCTGTATTGTAGTTAATAGCGAACTTCGCCATGAAGCTATTGACCTCCCACATTTCTCTGGGGTTGAACGGCACCTAGTCAATAACGGTAGAGTGAACATATACTCCGAATCATCATCATCATCATCATCGGCACTACAACCGGGAACCGGTCTTGGCCTTATTTAGCAAGTCCTGCGGCTTGTTAAATTTTCCATAATGATGTCCTTTTTCTGGGCATGGTCATTAATCTTCCGCCAGAGGCTCCCCGACGGGGAATCGAACCCCGGTCTCCCGGGTGACAGGCGGGTATACTAACCACTATACTCCGAACACCACTCGCATAAAACCAATAATGGCCCCATTAATCTCGTGGGCATGAGCCAAATAATAAGGTCCTCGGGGCATACACCCTTCATCATAGGCGGCGATTTTAACTTCTGAAATTGTTGTCCTTGGTGATTTTAATGTGCACAATTCCGGCTGGTTGTTACATTCTAACAGAACCGACGAGGCTGGGAGGCTGGCGGAGATGTTTGCTGTAAGCCACAACTTGACTCAACTCGTGGAGGAACCAACGCGAGTGCCGGATGTCCGAAGCGATTGTGCGAACACCCTGGATCTGTTTTTGACATCCAAACCGAGTATTTATACCGTAGAGGTTTCTGCGCCATTGGGAAACTCAGATCACTGCTTGGTATCTGTCGCGCAAGCACTTGCATATCAAACGAATAACCGGCCTAGGTAGCTTCGACATGTATGGAAGTATGGGGCTGCTAACTGGGACAATTTGCGAGATTTCTTCGCATCCTTTCCATGGTCAGACGTGTGCTTCGGAAACTCCAATGTTCACCCTTGCGCGGAGTCGGTATCAGGGATTCTTCTTCTGGGGATGGAGATGTATATTCCACATTCCACCAAACAAAGTTCGTCTGATAAACCTTGGTTTGATAAACAATGCGAGCAGATTACAGCGGCAAAAAGTAGAGCTTTTAAGCCATGGCGCTCCAATCCGACCGATGTTAACAGGACGAATTTTGTTAGAATCAGAAACGCGTGTAACCAGGTGATTGATGCCGCGAAGAAAGCTCACAAGGACAGGGTGACCAATAAGCTCTTTCGGTGCCCAACTGGTTCGCGCTCCTTCTGGTCAATGGCAAAAGCTGTCAGCAGCAACTTCGCTTCCTCCTCCTTCCCTCCGTTGGTGTCAGCCACCGGAACGTTAGTCACGAATTCAAAGGATAAAGCTGATGTCTTCGCGAATTTATTTTCCACCAATTCAAACCTCGATCCCGGCCTTTTGGGGCCACCTGTGATCGCGCCGGTAAGGTCTTCCATGCGGGATGTGAGATTTCGTCCTCGCACTATTCAACGCATTCTACGTGAACTAGATTGTAGGAAGTCAGCCTGCCCGGACGGAATACCAGCAATATTCCTTAAGAACTGTGCTCCAGAACTATTGCCGGTTCTTGCCAGGCTCTTCCGCTTATCTTATGCACGGAGGACTTTTCCTGCCTGCTGGAAAATCGCACGAGTTCAGCCAATCCCAAAGACGGGAAAAAAGTGTCTCCCACAAAATTACCGTCCGATAGCATTACTGTCTATTTTATCTAAGGTAATGGAAAAAGTCATAAATACAGAGTTAGTTAAGTGTTTGGAGTGCAACGGACTTCTGAATGACCGCCCATACGGATTCCGTGGCAGGCGGTCCACAGGAGACCTTTTGACACTTATAACCGATATATGGACATCTGCGATTGAACGGCATGGTGAGTCAAGGGCGGTCGCATTCGATATATCCAAGGCTTTTGACCGGGTCTGGCACGTGGCATTGCTTACCAAACTCCGTTCATATGGACTTTCCCAACAGCTTTGCGATTGGACGAAAAGCTTCCTTGAGAATCGATCGATCCGGGTTGTTGTGGACGGCGAGTGTTCGGATCTGTGTGCTGTTAATTCGGGGGTCCCCCAAGGTTCTATTTTGGCTCCAACCTTGTTCTTGCTTCACATCAATGATTTGTTGGAGACAACGGATAACAAAGTGTCAGTTTTGCGGATGATCAGAATGCTTGTTTCCTCCTTTTAGAGTGTTCGGCCGATTGGTGTTTCTGCGTCGCATCAGCTGAGATGTAGACAGATTGACTCTGTGAATCAGCATCTAGATAGGGTCCTGCAGTGGGGAAGGGCCAATCTCGTAGACTTCAATGCAACGAAGACACAATATACGCGATTCACATATAAAAGTGGATCATCGGTTCCACAGCTGATGATGAATGGTCGGGCCTTCGAGGGTGGGTAAGCTAGTAATTGCTCGGCGTCACGGTCTGTGGGAATGTATCATGGCATAAACACGTTATGAGCATCGCCAGGTCAGCCTCAGGAAAACTGAGCTATCTTTTTAGAACCAGGAAATATTTTACTCCGGCCCAACTTCTTCTCCTATACAAATCCCAAATTAGACCCACGCTCGAATATTGCTCTTATGTTTGGAGCACGGCTCCTAAACATACCCTCGACCTACTTGAGAGCATACAGAGACGAGCGATCCGCCTGATCGGGGACTCGGCGCTGACGTCGGGACTACAGTCGCTATCACATCGAAGGCGCGTAGCCGACCTCTGTCTGTTTTACAGATATTATGATGGGTACTGTTCTTCGGAGATTCGTGGTATTGTTCCACGCAATTCGACTTATATGCGCTCCACAAGACAATCAGACAGATCACACCCGTTTGCGGTTCATCTCCCGATGGCACGAACATCCCTGCATCAGAACTCGTTTCGTTACAGAGCGGGGAAGCTGTGGAACTCCCTTCCCGCGCGAGTGTTTCCGGAGCGTTACAACCTGCAACTGTTCAAAAAGAACTGCAACAGATATTTGGTAGCATCTCGAGGCGCCCACCCGGCACTATAGGTTCGCCTCTCCCGAGAGAAGTATAATAAAAAATAAATAAAAAAGGCATCCCCAGTAGAACAACTCCTTCTATTTCCCAAATGACACAAAATTGTACCAACTGTACACTAAAAACTCGCACGCCCTAAATTTTGAAATAGTCGCACCTACTGTTGGTACGCGAGGTAACTCAATTCTGGACATCTTTTTCGTGCCCGAAGATTTAGTTCCCCAAATTACTATTTCGCTACTCACCTGCATCAGCAAAATATATGAAAAATTCATATACGAGTAACTAAATAACTTTATCAGTGCCAGGAATCTAGTACCTGATTTCCGATTTGGATTCAGAAGAGCGCACAGCACCATTATGGCTCTCAACATATTTCAAAACCACGTCTTCGTGCGCCTCTTTATAAGGAACCCACCATTACGGTGAGCCTGGACATTGAAAAGGCTTTTGACACGACGTTGATCGAAGGTCTCGTTTTTAAATTACTGAATACTGACATCAGTAAAACGCTGTGTAGTATCATCTACCACTTCGTTCTAAACAGAACCCTCCAACTTCGAGTGAATGGAAAGGTTTCTCGAACTTTCAACGCCGCTGCAGGCGTACCGCAGGGCTTCATTCTAGGCCCCATCTTATTTAATATCTACACCTCAGATATTCCTCGCCCTGTGGACGGGAGAGTAGACCAGATATGCTATGCGGATGACGTCCTAGTGTATACGTCATCTAAAAGCCCAAAACTCGCAACAAACCGACTCAACCGTCTTCTAGAGGAACTGTATCAGTATTACAGTCGATGGAAAATTCGACTTAACCCATCCAAAGCAGTAGCTATAATTCTGTGTAGTAAACACTCCCAACCTACTTATCGACATTCATAGAGTATCGGAATACAAGTAGGAGGTACTACGATTAGACCTCAGGACAGGATAAAATATCTTGGGGTTATCTATACCCCAAAAATGAATATCATCAAACATGTGACCCACATTTTTCAAAGGGGCCTCGGTTGGTCTAAGCAACTGCACAACATCTTGAAGTGGAGCAATAAAGTTGACACCAAAGTTAAGCTTCTCTGCTATAAGCAGATAATCCGATCTGGAATATCGTACGCCTTCCCCATATGGTCCTGCATATCTTAGGCTCAAACGGAATGACCTCGAGCTTTCGAAAGGAAACTCCTCAGAAGATGCACCAATCACTCTAGAAGGCCCGACGGTCGCCATTACCCAAACTCTCACCTATACGAAGGTGCCTCCATTACCCCCACCGACGAGTACTTGCTAGAAAGAGCATACAAGTACCTCGAAAGCATTCAGAACAGCGAGAACCTATTTGTATGAGAGTCTTGCGTTTTTGACCCTTCTCTCTCTCGATCTCTTCGGATCAGACCGCCACAATTTTTTCTTCAGTACATAACTGAAGAAAGCACCCTTCCCAACAACATTCCCCTCTATAATAGAGGATTAATGTACCCATCCCATAGGGATACTGCTAACACCCCACCCACACACACGCACGCACCTTAGAAGACGGCACGAGCATACACACACCAACCAAAGCGCAGATCATCAGACGCCAAAGAAGTGATCTGCGTTTACTACCGCACTCAAGACCTACCGGTGTTGTACGATTTCCCTCCATTCCATCCAAGTAGTTAGAGAACACATGAACAAACTCTCTCCACTACCCCCCCCCCCCCTCCTCGCCTCCCACCCTTTTGTCTTTCTTTTCAGATATCTCGAGACCGAGCCCAACATCCTTACGGATGTGGGTGATTCTGATGATCGTAAGATGACCAGAAGCTACAGACAAAATGAAGGACACATCTGTCCTTGTCTCGCCAAAGTCGGCCTCTCGTCACTTTTTTTTTTTTGGTTAATGCTTTGTTATACGGCACTAATGATTTTTTCCATTTCTCTCGTGTGCAGTATCCTACATTGCGCTTGCACAATCTGTTCGAGTCGCCATACTATTTCCTCCATAATAACTATATTAAAATCATCTTGGTAGATTGGATGAAGGATGATTTTGATGAAGAGGAAGATGAGGACCTTTTGGGAAGCGATGTTGATGTTGAGTATCGCAACAGTTCAGTGTTAGGTTGTTGAGTTTTTCGACATATTTGTAGAATTTACCCATTTTACTTTAGGGCCATCCATCTGACACTGAAACATTGTTAATTATTATAGTAATACGAAATCGCCACGTTTGGCGGCAATTTGAAGGTACCAGCAAAATAATCAATGTTTTGGACTTCGACTACCTACTGAAAAAATTGCAATCAATCGAGGTCACGTGAATTGGAGTTACGACTGAACCGGTGTTGCTAGTCAAAGGCGCTAAGAGCGAAAGGTTGTAAAGTTCTGGTTGACTAAGGGAGAGTACAGCGTTAAGCAATGATAGTGAAGATGGTGAATTGAACACACTGAGAAACGGGTGAGAAGCGAAGCATTGAAGTATCAGGCTACTGCCGCGTGTGCGAATTCGATTTCTACACTCAAGTACACTCAACTGACGTGGAGTTGTTATGTTATCGCTATGGTATACGTCTCTGGTGCTTTTGCTTATTCGAATTTCCTTTCGGTCTTCTTCACCATTAGCTTGCAATAGTGTGTTTATCTGTAAGAAACGCTACACTACTCCCTCCTCAGTAACTTAGTTACGATCAACTTCGTGTGCGAACGACGGAGCGAAGAACGAGCGAGCGAGAGGACGTCGGAGCAGGCGAGTGTGCCGGTGCTCTATGCGGAAGTCGTGATCGAATAGTAAAGTTCTGTTTACCTATGGGAGATTGTGTGTTGTGTGCATACAGATCACGTTGGATTGTTGCGTTAAGCAAGAATAGCGAAGACGGTGATTTGAACATACGATGATACGGGTGAAACTTGAAGTATTGAAGCCTCAGGCTACTGCCGCGTATACGAATTCGATTTCTAAACTCATGTACACTCAACAGATGTGGAATTGTTATGTTATCGCTATTGTATACGGCTCTGATGCTTTAGCTTATTCGAATTGCCTTTCGGTGTCCTTCACTATTTGCTTGCAATAGTGTGTGTATCTATTAGAAACGTCACACGCCGACAACATTGTGGTGTATAGATCTGGTGAAAAGATCGATGTCATAAACAGACTTCTACAGGATGACTTCAATACAATTAAACGTTTTTGCGACGACTGGAAATTAAAGATGAATTTTCATAAAACAGAAACTATTCTTTTTAGAACGCCCTTGTCCAGGGGATTGAGGGATACAAAACAGTATTGGAAACAATTTTCCATTATAGGAGGTAATAATCTTCACCTAAAAGTAAAAAACTGCAGTTAGATAGCTTGGTATCTGGCTTGATCAGTATCTTTACGTTGATAATCACATAACAGCAGCTCTTGTCACGGCTGAAAACGCATATGCTTTGGCAAGAAGCCCCTTCCGTAGCAGTCTTTTAGACTCCAAAGTGAAAATAATATCATACTCGGCATTCATCCGATCAATATTGGTGTATGGCTGCCCGGTATGGTATAACATATCCCCATTCTACATGGAGAAGTTTCGGATGTGCGAGAAGCAGCGTTAGCGTTCCTGCCTTGGAATGTATAGAACGCTAGAGTCGCAGCATAAGAAGTCATACCCCAATAAAGTCCTCTACGACAAATCGGGACTAAATAACTTCTAGATAACTTCATAATTAAAATTATCCGTGGTCACACTGCATGATCAATGTGCAGTGGAAATAATCTTATTTCGGGAGCGTTCTATCCCAATGATATGCATCTAGAGCGTACTCTCCAGAATAGGTTTGTGGTTGTTTCTGCTAGTGCGTCAACACGGACGCTGATTCAATAGAAACACCACCGATATTACGCTGAAAATTGTTCTTACAGGAAAAACTACACCAATAGCAAAACACACAGATCTATCCAGTAGCAATGAAACACACGGTTATCTAATTGTATTTAATTGTTGAACTTTATTGAGTATTGGTGTTATTCTAGGATATACAATTTCACTGTTTCGAAGTTCTTTTGTCTCTGGACATTACCGGTTTCGACACATACACCAGGTAACTATGACAATGTTTTTACATTTAGAATCTTAACATGTAGTTCAATTTCAAGGTTGGTTATAACCCACACTCGACAATATTTATAAATGGAATTCACAAAACTCCGACACGCAACGACCTCGACAAGTGTATCTCGTCCGGCGGTTCAAATCTCACTCCCCGAGAGCTGCTCGATGCAAAACCAACCCCGTGCGGGAGGTGGATTTCCACTAGTGTGGTAACAAGGGAATGTGAGCTTTCTTTCGCCACTGTGACCATTGAGAAACCGATTTGCGTTTCATTGGAAAGGTTCCCATGGATATCGTTCAGATAGATTGGATGTCCGTACCTTGGAAGTGAGGACAACGAAAAATGCGTTGGTTGGGAAGAAGAGAAACCAACCAGCGGCTGTTCGAACAAATGTTCATGCACAGAGGCTAAGGCCTTGCCTATAGGATATTGCCAGAGGCAGAAATAGATTTTTCTGTTGATGTTAAGTCAACAAAAAATTCGTTTACGATGGCAAGGGTTAGGATGGATGAGTGCATGTTTGGTTTAGAAAACGAATCATAGGACATGACCATTGATATGATTGTTTGGATAACAATAATGGGTCGTGTCCAATTCGATGATCGTTTATCGGTTAGGCGACCGATCATGGGAAATTTGACTTGCAGGTGTGCAGGCGAGCAACTTGCCAGGCTTGTCTTTGGACCAACGTATGGTTGGAAAAAGTAAACACAGGGGGATTGCTGTGTATATGATAGACATGACGCCGCCAAGAGGACCCGGGTAGATTCTCAAATGGTTCGTAATGGTCATGGGTGCCGGCTAGAGGAACCAATTACGCTTTGGGGAATAAAGCAATGTTGCTTGATGCTATGGCAAGATGATGATCTTGCCATGGGTTATTTTTCAGGTGGGAAATGGTTGAAAGTGAGCTTTGTGCTGCTCGTATGCAGGTAAGAGATAATGATTGGTAATGTATTGCAGGTTGGGAATGGGGAGTTGTATTAAGGGCAATGGGTGGTTCTTCGGAGGTGCTTAAAGAACCCCCACAAGCTTATTCCCCCAGAACCATTTTCCTTTTTGGATATAAAAGGTCTTATAGAAGTCAATCCTGGAGTCCCTATTATTTACCACGCTTTCCGTGGTGCCAGGGATAAACGCATTCTCCATGATAGCGATATCTCTGATGGTCCAGATTGCCTACGTTTTAGTATGGTGATCAGTGAAAGAAATAAATCTAAACGAGACCGATCTCATCCCAACTGGTGGCGGGTGTGTGACGAAGAAAGGACCTTACGTCCCCAAATATATAATATGCCTGTCAGGCGGAATGCTCTCATTCCCCCTCCCTAGCTGTAGTATGAGTTTTAATATTATTTCCGTCCATTCAGTGTTATTTAATAGCTTATGATGTTTCGTTTGGGCTCCTCGATAGTATAGTGGTTAGTATCCCCGCCTGTCACGCGGGAGACCGTGGTTCGATTTCCCGTCGGGGAGCCTCTGGCGCAAGACTAATGACCTTGCCCGGAAAAACAAATTATCATGGAAAATTTAAAAAGCTTCAGGACTTGCTAAATAAGGCCAAGACCGGTTCCTGGTTATAGTGCCTATGATGATGATCATGTTTCGTTTTGTTCTAAAATTCTTGTGTGTTTGGACCAAAAAAGAAAACAAAAAGTAGCAATGTAAAAGAGGACGACCTCTTAAATGTTAATATATTGATTACATATTTTCATTATATGTTAATTAAGAAAAAGTTATTGTACGCTGAAAAGCATAACAAAAAATACGAAGTATAATTTAGATTTGGCGCAAGGCTAATAACGTTGCCCAGAAAAACAAATTATTATGGACAATTTAACAAGTCTCGGATAAGGACCGGATACCGGTGGAGAGACTTGCTAAATAAGGCCAAGACCGGATCCAGGTTGTAGTGCCGATGATGATGATAATATAGATTGTTTGTGAAGAGCCAGAAAGTTATTATAATATAAGAAAAATAATTATAAATATGATTTAACATTTAATCTTGTTGTGGATCCGCCCTAAGCTGCGTGCTCTATACGATTGTAGCGCCGGACCGGGCGTTACGAGTAAAAGGCAAATGAATTCACACCTTAATGCGATCGCCCTACTTCTGACAGTTGTACCAGACCGAGCGCGCCTATTGCTACATGCGTCTCTTTCATATTGCCGCGTCAGGCAAATGTATATTTGTTGGAACCAAGTTCACGAGTGCTTCGTTTGTAATATTAAATAAATAATATCTTTCGTACGATGAGTCGCCCGTTCATTTCATTTCCTGCTACAACAAATCTCAGGTAACAACTGTAAATTCATTGTGTAATAAATGTGTATTTTAAAGTAAAAAAAAGATGGGTGTCGATAAGCCATTGCATTCTCTTCTGTTTTCAAATAAAGGAAAATATTACCCAAGCTATGGAATTGGTTAATTCGACTTTGGGAGAATATCCTTTGAATCATTCAGCAGTAAAGGAGTAGTTTGCAAGATTTCGTGAAGGAAATTTTAGTGTTAAGGGCGCTTCACGTCCAGGTGCACTAAAAAAATTCACGACGAAGAACTTCACGTTTTACTAGATGACAATCCATGTCAAACTCAAGAAGAGCTTGCCGAACAGGTAAGAGTTTCGCACTAAGCAGTATCAATCAATATTTGTATAGGTATCTTTGAATTTAACCAAAAATGCCAAGTTTCCACTTGCACACCTCTTACATCGATGTCCCGTTTCCTTACCCTCTTCTCCTTCTTTGATGTACCGAAAAGTATAATATAACTAATGTAAGTATTTGCTGTTAATCGAAATTTCACTTAAAATGAATTGATGTAATCCAATGACATCTCATCAAAAGCAAATGGTGATCCACAAATATATAAAACGTTTTTCAAATATTTCTACAACAAATACTAATTTGCTATAATAGTACGGAGAACTCTTGAACCCACCCAACGAAAGTGGCCAATCTCAACCTTATTGTTTCGGCTTAACTAAAATACAATTTATTTAAATTATTTAACAGACGAGAGAGACAAAACAGCAACAATAATTAGAAATATCATTAACCCCACAGCAAAAGAAATACCACGACACATCTTCCCCGACCGGAAGGCGAAACCACTGATTCTCATCTCACTGCGGCAAAACTACGGGCATATTAACTGCACTCCAGTGGCAACACTAAAATCTTTAGACGAAATTAGGTCAGGTAGACGACCTCTGCATTGTAGTTGTATTGAATTATAGGTTGCCCTAGATATACAACAATTAGAAAAAATCCCAACATAATTTAGGATTCAAATTGTCATTTAAATACCCCGAAACGGTTACCCGTTCGTCCTTTTTGTCTTCGACAATGACCTAGATACATCGAGTTTATAAACCATTTTTAAAATACAAATTTTCTGGTCATAAATATTGTTCCGCTCCATTTTCGATTGATATAATAACAAACTCTTAGAAAAGTACAATAACAAAAACCAAGAATAAATTGGAAGACTATTTATGTGCCAAGGATAATGATCGGGATGTCGTAGACTCTCTTTTTATACATTTTGTGCGATTCACATTGATTCGGTGCATTTAAATTTTGTCAACGAGCACAACATCGAGTTTATTGTTCTACATTACAATCAGGATAATGACAGCAGCTTTTTGTTGTTTTCGAACCGTTTCACAATCCTTTCGACAGGCCATTACCATGCACAACCCTTCCTTATTATTCTTCTCACGATAAATAACAATAAAAACTCACCGATTTTTAAATATCAGAAACATAAAAATAAATGAGAAAATAACAACAAAAACACAAATAAACAAATAAATAATATGAAATAGAATTCAAGTTTGTTGAAAGAACCTGCAGATACTGGGATACAGATATTTCACGTGCTCTTCAATTCAATTCTAGTCAATGGATTTGCGTTGTGGGTCCTTTGCACGTACGAGGAGATAAGGTTTTTCTGTTTGTTTCGTTGCTGGTTTTTTGTTTTTGCTTTTAACGATTATACGATTATTTGTCGCAAAAGTGAAAATAAATCGAGGTAAGTCATCTCACTTCAGATGGTGTAGTATGTTTAGTGTGATTGTGTCCCTTTTGTGTACAGGTACAAATATGTGTGGGTGTGCGAGGGTGGGTAAGTGTGTGTTTACATTATTTAGCTACTTTCTGCCGATGATAATGCTACTAACCCATCTTGTTCTGATTTTCTCAAGTGCATCTGCACTCTTCTTTTGGTCCTTTTTTTGTTTTGGGTGAATAAGCTCATACAAACACTCACACAACACTTGCTTTGAAGCGGGCGTACGGATATGATCGAACACAAATACCTTAGCGTTCACTTAGTTGTGTTCCGATGTTATACTGTGTGCTTTCAGAGAGTAAAAGGATATTAATTCCACGTAGAGAACAATAGAAGCTTGGCAAGGAAAAAAGTATCAATTTCTTACCACCATATGACTGGTTAACTGCTCTACGATATGAATCGAAGCAAATAAATTAAATCGAATTTGAAATTGTCTATAAGTAACAAAAATGATTAATTCAACAAATTTTTAAATCACCATACGTTAGTTGTTAGGCATGCCACTGGATTATAACTTGCTGGTACAATTACCGAGCAAGTGAATAAGTGTCGAAGTGTCGAAGTGTCGATACAACACAACGAAGAGATGTTAAATTCATTATACGGACAATTTATGAAATTATAAAGTTTCTTTGATCTACTAAATGTGACTCAACCTGGAAACTAAGATAAATGTGAATTGAATGTCAGTAGTTGAAAGAGAGATGGTAAAATTTAATTGATGGAGAAATCTAGGATGATTAATCAAATGAAAGTCTGTAGACATACCGTCAATATTTCCAATTTCTGATAATCAGCAGACCACCGCTCCGCCATATTGTATTAAACAGGAGTAGCGGCAGCATTTATTTCTTCCCATCCACGAGAAACCCTCATTTCATTCAGCTTTCGATGCATCAGACACAAGTTTTGTTTTATATGAATTTTTATAGATTCTCCTGTTTTTCTAATTACTTTACGGGATTTTTATATGTAGTTTATAGTTTTACATTTAATTTATAGGGAAATAAGCAATCTTTTTTTTTAAATTTGTTATTAATTTTTATTTCAATAGTTAATCCGTTATTTAGTATTGTTTTGTTTGCTTGTGTATAGTAGATCAGAGTTATGATTCGGAGGATTACCAGATTTCACGAAATTATTCCTTTTTTATATATATATATATGATTAACACTTTATATTTAATTTTGAAAAAAAAGTTTGTTGTATTTTTATTCTTATTTAGTATGGATCTTAATTTTGAATTATTTACTCGCGAAAATCACAAAAATCACAGATAAATTAGAGTAGATTATTTATTACCTTAGATATCTCAATTTTCCTAAAACTTGGTTTTATTACAAATTATTTTATTATATTTCTTAATTTTATTTACACTTTACACTTTTTCCTTTTGTAATTGTATTAAATTAGTAGCGACTTGATGAAGGATATTTAACACTATGAATTTTTTTGTTAAAATACGAAGTAATCATTTTTAAATATAAATATTTTATTGCATTAGTGGGAGTTGTATATTTCATTTAAGCATAATTACGGTAGGAAATTAGTATTTATTTATATTATATATAAAAACAAATAATGGCTGGTTGAAATCGTTCTTCTTCTTTGTAACTCCGACAGTAATATGTTATTTATACCCTTATTGTGGATGTACTAACCATCCTTGTTTTGCTTATTTCAATTAAAATTCACTTTAATTTTCTTCTTTTTACTATATCAATAATCTTTATTTACATTATGTTCTACGAACACATTATTAGTTTTATGGAATTTCTCCTTTTAACTTAAATTCACTGCACTGTACACAAACTGCAATAGAAAGCATATGATAGGTGGAATGACGTTATGTTTACAAAAATCAAACCTGACGAAGTATAGATTCTTTTAATAAGTTGGCAAAATTACTAAGGGGCTAGATATAGAGTTAGAATTAATTGATTATTTTATAACTCGTACATATCGAGCGACTATGTAGGCAGTCTTAAAAAAATACGTAGATTGTGGACCTCAAGGGATGTACATTTGTTGAGGACTTACTCTCCAGAGGTCCTTTTCATAAATTATTCAACGAAAAAACTATACAATAAAAACAAAAAAATATATATTGAATATATATATATATATATATATAAATGCGTCATTTTATCCTATAAAAAGGTTTTTTCCGGGCGACAAAATACTGTATACTCCGCGACAGATGTGAAGCAAGCCCGTTATTTTGACATTTGTTAAATCCCCTGGTGGGATGTCGCAAATCTGAAGCAATAAACAAAATCCAAATAGTACCAGGTAACTGTGGGGGTTTCAAGTAGGGTGTCTGGCACGAGACGGGTTCACTTGATCCCCCAAGATTGTTCACAGAGGAATCGTTCGCCGACAAAGGGAGAGTATATGAAGAAAACACTAGGGATGTTTGGCAGATTAAAATTCGTTTATTTGTTTCTACTTGACTATGGGTTGGGACTCGCGCGGCGCGGCTCGACCTTACTTTCCACACGGGGGGGGGGGGGGCTGTGCCCCCGTGTGGGCGCGGCGGCTATCGGAGGGGGGGGGGGGCCCTCGACGTTCGCGTGTTGAGAGTTGAATGACGTCTGACTAAAGAATGGGAAAAATCTATTCATCGCGTCGTGCCAGTTGAGTCATAGCTGAAATAAACGGCTGCCACTTACGAGGAATTTCGAGAAGAGTTGCTATGGCTGTATAGGGCATTGGGTTCCGGAGAATCATTGCCGTATAGGCTGAGTTAAATACCTCTGGCGCTATGTATACGAGGAATTGATATTGGGTAGGATGGGAGCCGAAATGGTTTTCGGGGAACTGAATGTTGCTTGATTGCAAGCGAGGAAATAGTTTAGGCAGAAAGTGAGCCGGAATCATTTTCGGGGGAAATTAGAATTGCTTGGTAGCAAGCAAGGAGGGAATATGAATTAAGTAGAGAATTGACCGAAGCAATTTTGGGAAAAATTATATGTGGGGTGATGTAATTGAGGGAGATGATTTAGAATGTATTCTATTGAATTGTATTCGGCTGGGGGTTTTGGGAAATGCCTTTCATTGCAGATTGGGAGATGGATTCTTGCAAGTTCGGGATGGATGCGCTTGCAGATTGGGATTTGTTTTGGCATGTTTTGAAATGGGTTACGGGTTAGGGTAGAGTTACGCGCTGTTAGCGCTCCAGGTTGGTTAGAATTGTGGGTTGGTTTTCCGTGTGATATAGAGTACCCCCTCATAACTGTAAATTGTAAAAGAAGTAAAAATATGCACGTTTTAACAGCAGACTATCGACCATATAATTAATATTATAGTGCAGAATTGCCATAGTACATTTATCATTTTTTTATCTCACAAGTTTTTGTATTATAAGTTTTCATCGAGTGTTTGTTATGGATTACTTATTGAAAACCAGACCCACTCTATTCAAATAGTTGCAAGACGAAAACCCTGACGTGCTTCTTGCTAGTGAAACGAAACAAAACCAGAGGCAGAAAATATAGCACAATGATTACAATATCATACGAAGGGACCAAACAAACTCGTCTCAAGGGGGAGGGGTTGCTATCTTCGTTAAAGGGGGTTTCCAACATAGGGTTATATATGTTGAAGAAGTGCGCAGATTCTGGAAACTTGCATCGTACGCATATCCCTGCAGCACGGAAGAGGGGTGTACGCGATCTCGGTATATACAGCCGGAGCACAGTAATCTAACCCCTCTATTGCAGCGGTCAAACCCGTCTTTAGATGCTTGCAACTTCACTTGGAAAGAAATTATTTCATCGTGGGTGGCGATTTGAACGCCAAGCATACAGATTGGGGAAATAATATTTTCAATACAGAAGAATAAATACTGGGAGACTATCAATGCGGACTTCGTGGGAACCGGGCGAAGATCGAAGAACGTAAACGCCTCAGAGAGATCCACTTAGAAAGATGTGATGAAGTCAACGCAGAAAGATACGCGACAATTTCGAAAGAGACAATTGAACTTTTCAAACGCAAACAACGCGAATGGGAGAAGACTAGGATCGAAAAAATCATAGAAAATGCCAGAGCAAAGGACATGAATTAGAAATGGCTACCAAGAGAGAGCTAATTTAATTCGAGACGCAAACGGCTGTCTGGTCACAGAAGCAAACAATATCGTAACAAGATGGAAGCAGTACTTTGAAAACCCTCAATGTGCGCACCCATCAACCACAAACAAACGCACCAGACGTACAAACAGCCATGTCTCAGATCCCAGAGCCATCTTTCAACGAAGTTGTTGACGCAATAAATCGATTGAAAAACAACAAGTCTCACGGAGTCGAATGTATACCGACAGAGCTTATGAGGCATGGAGGAAAAGCAAACCGCCCGAAATATCCAGCAAGTGATATAAGTAATATAAGTGACAATATGCGATAAAGAAGTCTCTCCGGAAGAATGGGAAACCTCAATAGTCGTCCCCATTTTCAAAAAAGGCGACAGATCTGACATTGCGAAAAAAACAATATCATTGCTCCCAACCACGTACAAAATACTAACAAATGTTATACTGGCGAGAATCACACCGTACGCAGAAGAAATACTGGGAGAATACCAGCGCGGATTCCGTAGGACCAAATGTTCACAGTAAGGTAATTGCTGGAAAAGAAGTGGGAATACGGAGAGACGGTTCACCAACTGTTTGTTGACTTCAAAAAAACCTACGACTCAGTCGCAAGGCAAAGACTCTACCATATTGTAGTTGAGCTGGGAGTCCCGAAAAAATATGCCGCCCTCATTCAAATTTGCATGAACGAAAACAAAGGGCGAGTCAGAATAGAAAACCACCACTTACAACCATTTAAAATCCGAGACGGACTAAAACAGAAAGATGGTCTATCACCGTGTCTTTTTAACCTTGTGCTCGAGTATGTCATCAGAAAGGTACAAGACGACAAAATGGCCGTATCATCCCTGAACGAGGTCACACAAGTGCTCGCATATGCGGATGACATCGCTGTTCTGGGCGATAATCTAGAAACTGCAAGTAAAAACGGTGAAATCATCATGCAAGCGGCAGAGGAGGTGGGCCTAGAAATAAATGAAGACAAAACAAAATACATGATTACGGCGAGAGCAAGTGGAACTCAGGGAACACAAATAGATGTCAAAGAATTTCAATATCTTGGAACGATACTGACGACCAGTAACGAAGGAAAATTAACAAAATACTGCATTCCGACAACGCTAGTTGCCACGCAGTCAGTAAACTGTTGAAATCCAAACTGCTATCACGTAACATAAAGCTCGGTTGCGAAACATGGGGTCTTACAAAACGGGAAGAAAACAAATTCCGCGTATTCGAGAATAAGGTTTTAAGGGGTATCTTTGGCGGTAAATATGACGAGGAGGCAGGACAATGGAGGAAACTCCACAACCACGAATTGGAAGAGCTATACCACAAACCTACAATAGTGAGAGTAATTAAGTCGTGAATATTAAGATGGGCCGGACATGTGACGCGAATGGGCAACAATAGCGTCACCGTGCGTAGAATTCTTGACGGTAGACGAACGGGAAAGCGACCGACAGGACGGCCGCGGCGGAGATGGGAGTACAATGTTAGGCTTGACCTTGAGGAGATCGGATCGAATGGCCAAGCGTGGAAGGAGACTGCACAGGATAGGGAGCGATGGCGGAGTCGAGTCGGTGAGGTCATGAGTTTCCGGGTTCCTACAGGCCAATAAATAATAATAATAATAATAAAATAATATGTTCAATACCAGGAGAAATTAATTAGCTGCCTGGTTAGATTGGAATTTATTTATTTTATTTTATTAGTCGTGGGAAACCGGGGTTCGATTCCCCGTTGGGGAGTCTCTGGCGCAAGACTAATGACCTTGCCCAGAAAAAAAGGCATTATGGAAAATTTAACAAGCCTCAGGTCTTGCTAAATAAGGCCAAGACCGGTTGTAGTGCCGATGATGATGATGATGATTTTATTAGGCTTAAGTTAAGAAAATATAATACCTTACAGACTAACTTAAAAACTAAAGTAGTAATTCAAAAAAAAAAAAATATATATACATATATAATTGAAAAAAGAGAAGAAAAAACAAGGAAGGAGAAGAGGACTTGGGGGTAGGGGAGGTAAGAGGCTTGCGAGAGTATGCGGGATGGCAAATGTAACATTTGTGAGACAGAGACAATGGACGCCATATGTGTTGGAAAGTGTACGGGTTGTAAGGGGATAGGCCGTGGGCGGGGCAAGGCCAGGAGAGGAAAGAGAGGAGACGGAGTTTGAGTGCAGTAGATGTAGGGTAGAAATCGAAGGAGGTATGGTAAGAGTTTGGCCATCTCAGCATTCGCTAAATGAGTTCATTAGAGGCGTAAGAAGTATGGTGGGTGGGCAAATAGAAGAGACGAAGGCTTCGCAAATTACGAGTGTTAGTGTAGAGTGCGGTGGTGGAGAGCAACCTTGAGCAGTTTATGCGCCTGAGAGGAGACGGTGGATGAAAGGGGTAGCGGCAAGAATTCTGAGCTCCTCAAGTGTGTTGAGGTTAATCAGATGGAACCGGCTTGTGTATGGGAGGAGATTCCGAGCATTCTCCCAGTTCAGTCCGCGGATGGCAAAACGCAGAAAACGACGTTGCACGCTTTCGATTCTGGGCATATAGGACGAGTAGGGTGGAGACCAAACCTGACTGGCCCATTCAAGAAGGGGCTGGACGAAAGAACGGGCAACGTAAGGATTAGAGAATTCTTTAGACCAGCGTTTCACAAACCCAAGGGCAGAGTTGGCCTTAAGAATAATATCATCAATATGCGGGATGAAGCTAAGCCCACTGTCAAATAAGATCCCGAGGTTATGTATCGAGGGTACAGATGATATCTGCTGGTTTAGCAGGAAGTGGGGACGTGGGGGAGGGGCGTTTGCGGAAGAAGGTGATGGAGTGACGTTTGAAAACGTTGAGTTTGAGGCAGTTATTACGGCACCAAGTTGAGAAGCTGTCGAGATCAGTTTGGAGAATTTAGGAGTCGAGAGGAGAGATGATCGTTTTGTAGAGTTTTGTGTCGTCCGCATAGGAGCAGATGGGTGAGTATTTGATAATGGAGTCAACGTCATTGATGGTAAGTATAAATAGGGGGCGACCTGGATGACTGCCTTGGGGAACCACTGACCTGGGAAGAAAAGGATTGGTAAGGGAGGGTCTGAATTTGACACAGTAGGACCGATCTCTCAGATAAGAAGGTAACCACTTAATAAATAGGGGTTCGAAGCCAAGGGAGGGCAGCTTAAAAAGGATGAGATTATGGGAGATTTTGTCTAAGGCCTTGCTGAAATCGGTGGTGATTATGTGGCGTTTCTAACAGATACACACACAATACACAAGCAAATAGTGAAGGATACCGAATGAAAATCGAATAAGAAAATGCATCAGAACCGCATACCATAGCGATCCACATCAGTCGAATGTACTTGAGTTTAGAAATCGAATTCCTACACACGGCGCTGGCCTGATGGGTTACGCTTTGGTTCAATTTTTTGTGATTCTAACTGTCATAGCGTCAGTTCGAAACACGCGTTCTTCACTATCATCCAAAACGCTATAATTACACCGACTTCGTTCCCATTTTCTAAGGCACGGAGAGTATAGGATGAGAACTCGACCAGATTGGTTGTGGTCGACCTACCCGAAAGGAAACCATGCTGGTTGGGTGAGATGGAGAATTTATTTACAACGGAAAGATAACTCGTTGCAAGGAATCTCTTCGAACATTTTAGGGATATGAGACAGTTTGGCGATGGGGCGGTAGTTGCTTATATCGTTTTTAGGTCCCGTTTTATGTATGGGGGTGACATAGGAGGATTTCCAAATACTAGGGAAGATACTTTGTGTAAGGGATAGATAGAAGATTTTTAATAGCGGGAGAGAAAGAGAAGAGGAACATTTCTCTAAAAGGACACCCGGGAGTCCGTCGGGTCCAGGGCTGAACTCGTTTTTGAGTAAGTTTAAATTCTCCTCAATTACGTGATGCTGAATAATTTGAGGGGTGAAGGGGCCAAGGGAGAATTCGGGCAAGTCTTTGAAGTAGGGCGAGTTAGGCTAGAAGGAGATGTCCGTGATGGATGTATTGAAG
This sequence comes from Microdon myrmicae, assembly GCA_963931805.1. Classification (NCBI taxonomy): domain Eukaryota; kingdom Metazoa; phylum Arthropoda; class Insecta; order Diptera; family Syrphidae; genus Microdon; species Microdon myrmicae. The sequence goes on from OZ007501.1 coordinate 49,484,727, forward strand.
AACAAAGCGAATAGATTGGCAATAGTTAGAGGGTTGGTTGAAGTAGTCGCGCGATAAGAAAGGGAGTTATGATAAGCGTCAGATTTACGTTTGTAATTTATAAAGTGGAAAAAATATTTGGGGTCAGTGATCAAATTGGATTGTGTTTTTGTGAGGTAGTTTGAGTAGATGGAGTTGTAGAGCTCGGTAAATTTATAAAAGGAACCGAAATAGTTGAAGTAGTTTTGGAAGGAACGCGTTTTTAAGAAAATGTTCCACAAGTTATTTCTCTTGTTCCGAAGAGTGCGGAGTGTGCGGTTATACCATGGGGGCGATGAAAGCGATGACCTGTGATGAGAATAGGGGACATATAAGGCGACGGCATAGTAGATCTCCTTATAGAGAGTGGCAGTAGCCTCTCATCCCCCGAATGATCAAAGCGAAACGCTGTTTTGCTAAGATGCTCACTTAGAAGGCCAAAGTTTGCTTTGTGGAAGTTGTAGGAAAAGCTGTCATGAGGTAGAGTAGGCTGAGTTTCATGATCAAGATATAAGGATAAAAGCAACGGGGGGTGGTAATTGTCAATGGTAGGACTAGGGGCAACTGAGGACTTATGGGGGTTCATTGTGAACACGAGGTCCAGTTGTCTCCCTAAATGTTTTGGGACATTGCCGATTTGACGGAGGCATGAGCCGATGTGACCGTTTATAAAAATACGTTCCATGGAACTTCTGGGGTTTGAGAAGTAGAAGGCTTGATCGTCAGCCAATGTCCATTGAAGAAGGGGGATCAATACCACTTTAAAAAACACAGAGATTGGGGAAATAATATGTTCAATACCAGAGGAAATCAATTAGCTGCCTGGTTGGATCAATACCACCTTAAAAACATAGAGATTGGGGAATAATATGTTCAGTACCAGGGGAAAGCAATTAGCTGCTTGGTTAGATCAATACCACCTTGAATATAAAACTGAATTACTAGCTACGGAATATTTATCGTTTCCCAGAGGAGGATCCTTCATGGACATTATGTTTATTGACTCACGACTGAAACTTACAAATACTAAGAGACGAAACAGAAACTGTTTACAAATAATTGACTATGACAGCGATCATTGTGCATTCGCTGTGGTGATAATGCCTCCGAGCGATCTCTTCGAACTTGATGAATGTGTAGTCCCGCAACCGTTCAAATACGGAGGAATGCGATGGCCGCGCTTCACCAGGGCTCTAACAAGAGAACTACACTCGAACACTGTTAATCCACCAGCAAATAGAAATCTGTGAATGGACGAAATCGACGAGTATATAGAAGAAATGGATGAAACCATAAAGCGAACAATGGACAAAACAATACCAAAAATAGCACCTACCGACAACGTAAACATGTCCCGAAACGGAACTATCAAGGCACTGCACAAGCAAAAAAAGCAGACTGCTGGCTAAACTAAAACGGTTCACAGACAGACAGGATCAGGAGATACTATCACTGAAATCTAGATTGAAAAACCAACCTCCAACACTAAATAAAAGCAGACTAGAGGTTAGCTACAAATATGTACTGGAACAACAGAATGCGGGATACAAAATCTACCAACCCCAGCATGATCCTTCAGATATACAACATAATTCAGAGGAATAATCATAAAGAGATTCAGTTTCTCCATATACCACGAACTGAAGACAACAGACAAATGCTAAGAAAAGCTGGTATGGATCCTAAGAACCCTAAACGAAGAGCGCTTTGTGATTGAAGATCCCCTGGATATGGTGAATACTGTGGGGACTGTCTTTCGGGAAGCGTGCGTGTACAACGACGAGAAAACACATGATCAAGTAGAGCAGTCCAAATTCGTGTGGTTCGGCTGAAGAATGACTTTCGTTATTTATTTGTGCGCCTGAAGTTGACTTTCAACGTGAACTGATGCGCAGTCTCAGATGGACGAGTACCACGGGAAAATGTCTGAGGAGGCGAAACACACTGAGCAAGTTCAGTTGAGGAACGGCCGAGATAATACCTATAGAAAATATATAGGCATGATATGTTGCGCCTAAGTTCTAACGGCGGAATTGGTCGACTCACAGTTGGGTCCCCAATAAGTTTCACTGCTCGTTTTCGCATCCTTTCGAGCACGTGTAGTGCAGTTTTAGATGCGCCTGACCAAATATGGGAGTTGAACTCAATTTTGGGACGAATATCATCATCATCATCATCATCGGCTTGGGACGAATATACGCCATGTAAATAGTGGCCAGTTTGGATGAAATGCAATATTTTTTGCCATGCATTTGGCCGCACTTTTCGCAGCTTCAAATAGCCAATCCTCCAATTGAGAGTCGAATGAATTCGAGTGTCAGGGATTGATAGTTCCATAGATGCAAGTGCCGTTCATCGACAGTGTATTTACTTTGGGGTTTACCTTTGACGACAGGAGACAGCACGGAGTTTTTAAGGTATTGAAGTCTACTCGGTTAGATAACCCTCATTGATATATCTTGTTGAAGTCGGAATTCAGTGTATTAAGCATAACTTGTTGGTTGGTGGTGACGTTCGTATGAGTATGAGAAACTCAATGTGCTCTCATTAGCAAGCCTGTGGATTCGGTTATGGGTTATTGGCAAGATATCATTTATAAAGATGAGGAAGAGAGTAGGCGAGAGTACCGAACCTTGGGGAACACCTGCATTAATTTTATGGTAGGCAGATTTGACACCATCAAGAGCCACTTGAATTGAACAGCCTGAAAGACAGTCTCCTATCCATTGGATCAGGGAATTGTCCACTCCATATGAATGTAATTTTGATAAAAGGGCTGGATGCCAAACTCTGTCGAATGCTTTCGATATATCCAGTGCAACAACTCCGCTTTCTCCGAAATAGTGGATGGGATGGCTCCACTTTTCGGTTAGGTACGCCATCAAATCTCCTGTGGACCGGATGCTACGAAAGTCATATTGTCGGTCATTGAGGAGGTCATTTGATTCCAGATATTTCGAAAGTTAACGGTTAATCAGTGATTCCATTACCTTCGAGAGAATAGTAGTTATTGCTATGGGAAGGCTTTCGATATATCCAGTGCAACAAATCTGTTTTCTCCGAAATAGTAGATGGAATGGCTCCACTTTTCGATAAAGTATGCCATCAAATCTCCTGTGGACCTGTTCTACGGATGCCATATTGGCACGATCGTTGAGGAGGCCAATTGATTCCCGATATTTCGTAAGATGACGGAGGATAAGAGATTCCATTACCTTGGAGAGAATAGAAATTAGTGCTATGGGTCGATAAGAAGAGAGGGATGATTTGTCGCCCTTTTTGGGAATTAGCTGAATGTTCGTTGAATTCCATCTATTTGGGAAACGGGCAGTAGAATAAGGCAAATGAAAGAGTGTAGTGCTCTGAAAAGCCCTACCACCTTTTTTCCTCCATTTCCACATCCAAATCCCAGCTATTGTACTACAAAACTCAAAATCCGATCAAAAAACCGAAAAAACCCAAACATAAACCAAAATTCGCAATAAACGAATCAAACATTCGTTTATCGCTTATTAGCTGCTTCCACGGCATAATTAAATCCAAAATCTTAAATTAAAATCAAATTCCCAATAAACGAATCTAATATTCGTTTATTGTTCTATATTCGCCCCACGGCATCATCTAAATTCAAAAACCAGAGATACGTTATCTCAATTTGGTAAAATCCATCAAAGTGAACAAACAAACACCCGAATTCATTTACATATCCACATCTGCACAATAGTTTCATAGGAATTCAGGAAACTGAATCCTTATCTTAAATAAACACTGAGCATCTCACTCAGGATTCCAAAATCGGGATTTTTGTAGGAAATTGTGTATTTTCGAGATACAAATTTCGATTTGTTTCTCTTTATAAGGGTGATGAATTTCAGATTCGAGGATCAGTCTCAATTGGCGTTCTAGGTGTAAGGACGCCAGAAAATGAATTTACAAATAAAATTAAAATTTAATAAAATTAAAAGTATTTTTAATTGATCCTGGCCGATTCCCAGGACCATATTCGATCGGTAGCTGCTCTTCCCTCAAGGTTTGAGGAAGCACGGCGGCACCGCAACGGGTCCCCTCAGGAGCTTTCTTAAAGAGATCCCTCGTCCTTTTCAGGACCAGACAAGCTCCCTGAGAGAAGGACCACAGCAAGAGTTTCCGCAGTGATTTAGAGAGTGAAGAAGAGCATCTCTTCAAGAGAATTGGGGGAATGCCATCCGGACCAAAGGGTTTATTTGCGTTTACCTCTTTGAGTGTACGGGCAACAGTACGCGTTCAGAAGTGAATCTGGCTCATGGTGTGCTGCTTATGCTCAAGTTTAGGCGGAACTGATGTGGTATTAGGCAGCGTCGAGTTCGCTGCAAAATGTACAGCAAGTAGATTCGCTTTCCCTATTGCTGTGATGACTGGTTTGTCATCGACTATTGGCGAAGGAATGGATGAGGAGACTGAGTTTTGGATGTTATTCACGAATGCTCAGAAGTTTCTACTACCTGTGGGAGAGTGTGGTATTTTTTTTCTCACTCTCTGGTCATGCAAGAACTTGGTGCGTTGAATATGCGCATTGCAGTAATTTCTAGCTCTCTTAAATCTTTTCCGGGTTTCCTCAGTATTGTTTGATTTATACAACCCGAAGCTCAAATCATTAGCCTTAGTGGCCTCTCTGGAGCCGGAATAGAAACATATATTTCTCTTGGGTTTGGTACTCTTTACTCTCTCTGGAATAAAGGTTCGCATGCCAAGTAGAATCGTGTCTGCCAATGTGTCCGCTATAGAGTCAACATCGTTATTGGGGAAAAATAATGCCCAATTTAACTTCCCAAAAAAATCGTTCTGACCTTCCCAGTTGGCTTTCTCATAGAACCATACTGTTCTTTTGAGAAAGAAGGAAATAATCCGCCGTCACCACGACCTAGAGGACGGAGCTCATCTAAATTACCAACTCCTTCAACATGACATTTCGCAGTACCGATCAGAGAATTCCGGTTTTATCGAATTCCACAACGAAATAAAGGCAAACGCCGTTATCATCACCGAAAGGCTTAATAGCCTATTAATAACTAAGGAAGAAACCCGGGGTATCTCCGAGTCACTGAAAACATCAGCAGCAATCGATGGAGCTCCCAATACCGCACTGAAAGTTTCCCCCAATGAGAATGGAAATATACACAATCCAGTTTAACAACGCCTTGAATAATGCCCAGTATTCGACGCGCTTGAAAACAGCCATTATACAACCTATCCCAAAAAGGGAAAAGAAAGTCCAAACGCCTTAACATGCGATCGATTAGCTTATTACCGAGTATTAGTAAAGCATTCGAGAAGATTGTAAATAAGGCTCAGCTAAACTAGGTTGAGGACAATGACATTACTACAAATAATCAGTTCGGTTTTAAGGTAGGACATGAAGCCTCCCATTTCGCAGCCGAACTGGTGTCGGATATTCAATGGAATAAATGCAAGAACCAATGCACTGGTGCCTGTCTGATTGACATAAAGAAGACCTTTCACACTGTGATGATTGAAGGACTATTTTACAAGTTAGCCAGACTAGCCATTCATAAAACCTTACTATATATACTTTATAGCATGTTAAAGGATAGAAAATTTATTGTCAAAAGCGGCAACTTGACATCCAACGTTGTTTTTAAAATAAAGAATGGTCTGTAACAGCGAGCGGTGCTCTCTCTGATTCTTTTCACCATATACTCTAGCGACTTAATAGGCACCCTTCATTAAGCCATTGCGTATGCAGATGACCTCATAATCTACAGATCTGCCCCGCAAATTGAGATCATTAACAGCCAATTGCAGTGGGACTGCAACGAAGTTCAGCGCTACTGAGACGGCTGGAAACTCAAAATCAATGTCCAGAAATGTAAAACTATCCTGTTTAGAACATCGCTGCATCGAGCTGCTTTGGATACAAGGAGAAATTTGCGATAATTCGTTATCATGGGATTTACCAGCAGATAATAGAGACTATAAATGTAGTCAAATACCTGAGCAATTGGCTGGACCAATATCTTTACTTTAACAAACACATGGAGGCTGCTTTGTCCAAAGCGAAGAGAACTTTTGCTATGGCAAAAAGGCTATTTCACAGTAGCCAACTTGAGAATCGAGTTAAAGACATATCTTACATGGCCTTCATCGGGCCAATGATCACCTGTGGATGCCCAGTATGATTCTATGTAGGTCCACATCTCATGGAGAAGATTCGGGTTTTCGAAAGGCAATGCCTCAGAACTTCCATCGGTTTATACCGGACTCCAGAATCCGACTACAAAAATAATATCTTAATGAAGCTTATATAATTGTGGAATGGCAATGACGGAGGTGAATTTGAGACAAAATTATAATTCACAATCACATCGTGACAATGGAGATGAACTGATTTTTGGTCGGTCCTATAATTCATAGTCAATCAGAGCAGTACACTCGTGCAAATGAGAACACATTTAGTTAAGCGAACAATTCGTGATTCGTGAGTGGTCGTCAGCTCAAATCTATATTTAGATGAATAAATAAACCAGGTCGTTGTATACCACATTGTGAATATTCTTTTATACCATATTAAGATGTACCATATAAATAAAGTGAATATTCCTTTACCATTGTGAATATTTCATTTATATCACATAATGGAGCCAATATAAACAGGATAGATAATTTTATAATCAAATTAATCAGAGAACATGCTGCAAGAGCAATCAGTTCATCCAACGAAATATATCCTATTATGAGAGAGGTGGTCGGAATGGATTTGTTCCACCAGAGGCATTTGTTTACCTTGAGAAGATTGGCGTCATTCAAGACGAATCCGGAATACCGTTGGTTTCCCACGTGCGTCGATCGACCATAGATATCGGGATAGATTATGGACGGGAGTTGGCACATAGATGAAACGTGTCTGCGGTACGGTAGAGCGATATCTCACAGAGTCCAAATTGAAGTTAAGAAATAACGCCAGCAGTTCTGCTGATAGAATGGCAACTAAAGATCAGCAAACTGGCAAGCTTACGTAGATTGCGATTTTCTTACGTTAGGGTGGTGTTAGGTAAGTTTTAAAAATAATATTAAAAACAAATTAGGTTAAGTTAGTGATGTAAGATTGATTAGGTGTAAAAGAAAAAACAAATTACGTTTTTTTTGTTCTAAATTTTCTTTGTTTTGGTATTTTATTATTTATTGGCCTGTAGGAGCCCGGAAGTTCATGACCTCACTGACTCGACTCCGCTATCGTTCCCTGTCCTGTGCACTCTCCTTCCACGCTTGACCATAAGATCCGATCTCCTCAAGGTCAAACCTAACATTGTCCTCCTATTTGCGTCGCGGCCGTCCTACCCGTCTCTTTCCCGTTGGTCTACCATCAAGAAATCTACGCACAGCCCTATCATTGCTCATTCGCGCTACATGTCCGGCCCATCTTAATCTTCGCGAATGAAGGTTGCAATACAAAAAAGAAACAAAGCCGAAACGCAACAATATATGACAATGGTCACCCCAAGTTTGGCTTATAGGGTGCACAGGGGACCGGTAAGTTAGGATATCATTTAAATAAGCTAGAATTCAAGCATTTTCGTGTAACAAGTAAGATAAATATAAGAAGAAGAAAAAACAAAATAAAAGCATGTACATATAATGGAAAAAAATGGAAATGGAACCTTTATCATTTTTTTTACATTATAAGTTTTCTTCGAGTACGAAGTTTGCCTCTTATGTTTCGGGATTTGGCAACCCTAGTGTTGCAATCCGGCAATTGACAGCTCTGTCGTAAAGTTGGACATTTTTGAGGTTATACGCACTCAGAACGTTTTGACATACGAGCGCTATTTGTGTTGTTTACAGTAACTTAAAAGATTCATCTCGGCCCAAAAATGGAATTAAATCGTCAACATTTTCGTGCGATTATTTTTTACAACTTTCGGCGTGGATTAACCCAGCAACAGTGCATGGAGCTCCATCAAGGACCAGTGTTTATCGATGGTATGGTGAATTCAATCGTGGTCGTAGTTCACTCCAAGATGAATTTCGTGAAGGTCGTCCAAAATCAGTTGTTGTTCCGAAAACCATTGATGCTGTGCGCGAACTGATATTGGAAGATCGTCATGTGACCTATCGTGAGATTGAGACAGCCATAGGCGTTAGTGGGACCAGCATACATTCAATATTGCATAAACATTTGACTGTCAAAAAAATGTGTTCGCGTTGGATCCCACACAATTTGTCAATCGGCCAAAAAAAGGCTCGTGTCAATTGGTCGAAAGAAATGCTCAAAAAATACGGTCGCGGTGCTTCGAAACACGTCTATGACATCGTGACAGGTGATGAATCGTGGATTTACGCGTATGAGCCCGAAAATAAACAGCAGTCGACTGTCTGGGTGTTTCAAGATGAGCCAAATCCAAAACTGGACATGTCGCAACCGTACCACTAGAACAACGCAGAACAGTCAATTCTGAGTGGTACACAACCATTTGTTTGCCAGTTGTCTTCCAAGAAATCAGGAAAACCAACCGCCGAAGACGGATCACTCTTCACCACGACAATGCGAGCTCTCACACATCGGCTGCGACAACTGCATTTTTGAGCACCCAAAACATCAATTTGATGGGTCATCCGCCGTAGAGTCCTGACTTGGCACCGAATGACTTCTTTTTATTCCCGTACGTAAAAAACAAACTGAGAGGTCAACGTTTTTCGACACCTGAAGAAGCGGTTGCTGCATTCAGAATGCATGTGTTGGAGATACCTCAATCAGAGTGGCAAAAGTGCTTCAACAATTGGTTCAAACGCATGCAAAAGTGTATAGATCTTCATGGGGAATATTTTGATAAACAATAAAGTGATATTCGATGATCAATATTTGTTTTTGTGCTCTAATCCCGAAATATAAAAGGCAACCCTCGTATTTGTTATAGATCACTTATTGAAAACGAAAAATCACAAGGTGATCGGGGGCGTCGTTACACCTTACATTTTGGTTGTAATAGGTAACCACTGTGTGTTTGATACATTTTTGAGGAGAATGGAGAAACTAAATATAATAGTATGTATAGGAAATGCGGTTAGGCCTTACAATTTTTAAAAAAACGTAGCTCCATTACAATCTGGCTAATTAGTATCAAGATTACAAAGTTTCTATATTTAGAAAGTAGATGAAAAGTTGATCCCTTAAAACATCCGTGGCTCATAAGTGAAGTTTGGAGTCGGAATTTGAATACTAACAAACCACTCTGAAAAGTTCAGAAATACTGCAACCAAGAGTATTTTCTGATGGTGCTCCAATAGATATTAATGGATTTTATAATAAAAATAGGTAGTTTAGACAGTTGCTGGTGGTACTATGTGCCCTAGAAATACTTTGTTGAACAGATCAAAGGCATTCATATTCTTGTCTGTACGATACGAATGTACCCCCGTGGGGCGAAAAAACATTTTTGAAAAAAGAAAAAACCTGCTCAACGAGGCTAGTATCGGCACTCGCATAGTACTGTCATGATACCAAAGACCGAGAATTAAAAAATATGATTGCAATAAAATGCGCCGTCTCAATTAGTGCATAATTTGTCTTATCTGCTTGACGGCCACCCAAGCAACGACGCGAACGCATATAGGAGTGTGTGAGTACCATACGATGACGAAGGATATGGGTTGAGTATGTGGGGAGGAAGTATTGTACCAAGCATGGGCACTCCGTACACTTCCATCCCCACCGTCTATTGTTCGCGCGCTAAGGTTCATCCGTTGTTCCGCCGACAAAAGAACGAAACGCCGCCACGTTTGTCCACAACCGGGACAAGAAAAACTGTTCGCCAAGACTACACGAAGAAATTAAACACAGGATATTGCATCACGGAAAATTAAACAAGCGAAACTCCACAACAGGAAAAGGAAATAAAACACGGAAGGTTTCACTGAATTTAATTAAATTTATTGCTCATGTTCGGTGGTATTTTGAACTTACTAATAATTGTCAATTGACTGAATACGTAATTATGCGACTGTACAAAATGTATTGGGAAATGTCTCGTTTATTAAAGGCACTCAACACTACGACAACGACTCCGGGGTATATTCGGGTATGTACCCGTCTCCGTGCCCACCGGAGAGCGGGAGATCGTGCGGCCCACTCGGTCTGCGGTAGAAGTTTGACTTAACGATTTTCAATCGTTTGGGGTGAGTTTTCCCGAGAGAGAAAGTGTTTCTCTCGTGATGAAAAGAAGGAAGAAAGACTTGGCTATGTATGTGTATGTGTGAGTGAAGAACACATTAGTTTTTTTATACACAAGGCCATGGGAACGAACCTGAAACAAAGAAAGGGAAAATGTGCATTCATTAGATGCGAGTTTGGTAAAGCTAACAAAACCGGAACTCGTCGGATGCTAATTGGATCTTTGTTTGATATGTGCGTCGCGGATAAATAAATAGACGCGACGCATCGAAGAAATAGTGTTAATGGGTTGGTGGACTCAACGGATCCCTTGCTTGCATTTGTATATGCAGGGAAATTCGTCTGTGGCAAAGAACGAAATATGTGATTATTTATTCGTCTAGGCGAGGGATCATGGTCGGGTATATGCCGTCTGAAGAAACAAGCTGCCCGACGCTGCTTGGCAGTTGGACAATGAATCGATGTGTATGTAAGACAAGTTGTACACATGTTAGGCTAAGAATAGCCAACACAAGGCTAAGATTCCCTGACTATGCGGTTACATTATATGTGAACCGATAAGTTTTCTTTTCAGGAATATGCTGTTTGGAAAGAATTCTTAAGAGGAATTTTGAATTCGAATATGCAGGTAAGAAATCTCTTCCAGGAGCTTTTAGGTAAATACATTTGGTGAATTTTGTTGCGTGAAGCATTTACAGGTGCTTAATGCGATTGCATTAGCAGCAAGTTGATACAGACTGGGTTGTAGGGATGGGGGTTCTTTAGGTAAGTAGTCAGTGGGGTTTGGCGGAACCGCCACAAGTATTCCACGGTTGTGGAAGAGGGAAACAGCTATGACCCTGGCGTAGTCTTTTAAAATCATGATCATCATCATCGGCACTACAACCGGGAACCGGTCTTGGCCTTATTTAGCAAGTCCTGAGGCTTGTTAAATTTTCCATAATGGTTTGTTTTTTCCGGGCAAGGTCATTAGTCTTGCGCCAGAGTCTTTTAAAATAGTCTGAGGAAAAGTGCAATCATGGAATGTGACTAGAGAGAAGAGAAAAGCAAGAAATTACAAATAGTTAATGATATAATTACAGTTTAAGTATAGCTTTTATGCGGTTTAAATAAAACTATAAAGACAAAGTAATTTTCATTAGTGCGTAGAATTCTTCCCGGAAGACTAACGGGAAAAAGACCGGCAAGACGGTTGCGACGGAAATGAGAGGATAATGATAGGTTTGACCTTAAGGAGGTCGGATCGGATGGTCAAGCGTGGAAGGGGAGCGCCCAGGACAGGGAAAGATGGTGTAGTCGAGTCGGCGAGGTCATGAACTTCCGGGTTCCTACAGGCCAATAAATAGCAAGAGTAAAAAAAAAACTTTACTGGGGTTTGCAAGGACGTCTCACCTTTTATAAAGCAATAGTCCCTGGCCAAATGATTGATTCGAAGGGTGGGAAACAAGTGGCCGTGCAGAAAATAAGTTGTAATTCATCTACACACTTATTTATTGCCTCAGCGGAAATGGGAGATCTTGACTGTGAAACTTTGCTACAACTATTCTAAAAATCTTACATTGCACCATCAAATATCATTCGTTCCGATATGTGCAGGTCATTCCTGCAATACTCTTTGGTGTGAAATTGACGTCAATAGTCAAGTGTGGATAGTCTGAATTTTTCAAAAATTAGTTCCCAGATTTATTAAAAAAAAAAAACAAAAAAAAAGCAAAAAAAAAAAAAACAAAAAGAAAACCCCATGATTCTAGCTAACAGATGGCAAAAGTTCGTAGGCAACGATACGAACTACATAAGACTGTTTCCGTAAACAAATCAAAACTGGCTGACTGTCAAACTTTCTTAAAAAAAAACCCTATTTTATTTCAACCTAATATACTACGATTAAATTTTGTTTTATTTAAAATGTTAAATATTTATAGATAGATGGTAACTATTAATTGCATTCGCTTATGAATTATTATATTTATTAAATAATTTCAATATCTATTTGATTACTGCAAACGAATAGGTTGATTATTTAATTGTGAATGAATTATCTTGATTTAATTTTAATGTATGTATGGCATCTCATACGAGTATAGCTTTTTTTCTTTTTTGAATCTCAGTCGCCATTACTCACTATTTTAATCAATTAAACCAATTTAATTATCTCTAAACCCGTTTATAATGATTTTAATAGGAATTGTGTTATTATAATTCACATATTTAATTATTGTATTAGTAAATTAGTTTGTTTTGGTCACACATTATATTCAAGTATTTTTTTTTTTATCAATTTCTTTGTTTATTGTCCACATTATTTATTAATTTTTTGTATATTATTTACTGATTTGTTTATTTTTGTCGTAATATTCTAACTGTTTAATGAAATTATAAGAAGGTATTTTAATTCATTGGCGCAAGGCTAATGACCTTGCCCGGAAAAACAAATTAATGTGGAAAATTTAACAAGTGTCAGATATGGACCGGATACCGATGGAGAGACTTGCTAAATAAGGCCAAGACCGGATCCCGGTTGTAGTGCTGATGATGATGATGATTTTAATTCATAATTTATTATTGTCCTTGAAGAATATTTTTGGCATTTATTATTTTATTTAGATGGATATTATAATTATAGAGGAGAGTATACCCGCCTGTCACGCGGGAGACCGGGGTTCGATTCCCCGTCGAGGAGCCTCTGGCGCAAGATTAATGACCTTGCCCGGAAAAAACAAATCATTATGGAATATTAAACAACAAACCTCAGGACTTGCTAAATAAGGCCAATACCGGTTCCCGGGTGTAGTGCCAATTATGATGATGATGATGATTATAATTATAAACCTGGCTTGTTAATTTCTTGTAATGTTGTTGATGTTTTATAAAGACATACCTTATTAATAAAAGAAATACCTTATTATTCTTTTACACTAATGCCCGCACAAAAGGGGATTTTGAAGTACCCTTAAATGCCAGAGCACAGTGCGAGCGGATGGAAAGGAATTGGATAAGGAAAGGAGCTGTCGATGTACATTGGACAAACACTAAATACTAATTTATAGTATTATTATAAAACGCAATATGTTTACAACAATTAATATTTAATGTGTTATTATTCTTCAAGGATATAATGCCTTCTTATTAAATTATTTAGACATACATTAGAATATTAATTTTACTTTCGTAATTTCTTTGGTATATTGTTATTGTTTTATAAAGGTTATAAATTTACAAAATTATTATTGTAAGTGGAGTCGTTCTTTAAGTACACATCCAATTTATTGTTATTCTATTATCCTTTTAAAAAGTGTATTAATTTATTATTATATTTCATCATCGTCATCATCGGCGCTACAACCGCGATCCGGTCTTGTCCTTATTTATCAAGTATCGGGGCTTGTTAAACTTCCATAATAATTTATTTTTATATTATTATATTTATTGATTTTTAATATTATTATTAAACGGAATTCTTTTCTATTAAATTTATTATTATAAATAATTTATTTTCATATTATTATATTTATTGATCTTTAATATTATTATTAAACGGAATTCTTTTCCATTAAATCTATTATTATAAATAATTTATTTTCATATTATTATATTTATTGATCTTTAATATTATTATTTAACGGAATTCTTTTCCATTAAATTTATTATTATTAATAATTTATTTTTATATTATTATATTTATTGATCATTAATATTATTATTAAACGGAACTCTTTTCCATTTTACTAATTTATTGAAATTTACAATATATTATGGTTGTCCTATTAACTAATACATTTAGATGTATGTTATAATATCGGTTTGATTATTTAATTTTTTCTCCAACACTCGAATTGTTTTATGAAATTAAAAAATATGTTATAATTTTTTATTTATTATTTAATGCATTATTGATCACATACTTTTTGCACATCTATTTGGATGGTTATTGTAATTCCGGGTTTGGTTTATTGACTTTTTTGTTTTCTTTTCGTTTTACTTATGTATATAGTATATATTTAAAAAAAAAGCTATAGTAATTTATTATCAGAGTGCCTAACCCTGTTTACTTATTTATTCGTATATACATTATGTTTTTTGGCTTCTCTATTTTTCTTCATTTAAAAAAATAGGCTAAAAATTGCTGGTGAGAATGATCACTTACTTATCTTTTATTCTGATATTCGAAGTATTTCAATTATTTATTATATTATTCACATAATTTTTTATGTTTAGGTTTTTTATATTATTGCGTATTGATTTCATTAATACAAATTAATGCACTGCCTATACAAATTCATTACTCTATCTTAAAATTCAAATAATCCATTTCCGGCTTATTGGTGTTAAGTTATTTTTAATATGTTATGGAATTGCGTTCTTATATATTTTAGTACTCACTGTATTAAATTTAATATATTATTAATTACAGACTACGTTTTAACACGTTTAATCATTTAATATTTTAGCCCTTAATAAGTTTAATATCGCAATGATAATTTTTGGTTATAATTTGAATATTCACCATTTAGTTTGTTATTTAATTATCGTGAAACAATATTAAAATATCCACTTCATATTTATTACTATTTAAACCACAAAAAAAAATTCAACAAAATTTACTATATTTTTTTTATCTTATTCAATTATTCCGTACTTAATATTTAGTAGGAGTTATTCACGACTTGTCGAGGTTTACCACAAGAAAATAAAATATTTACCAATTACATTACGAAGTTAACAATAAAATTGAGGCACTAAAGTATATTATCCTTGTATGAATTAAACAAAATTTAACGGTATTCCCTTGTCTAAACAACTTCCTGAGAATGAAAAACTAGAAAAACGAACACACGGAGCTTACACATTTACACAGATACGATTGCCTTCTCACTGAGAGTCCAATTGGGACAACAGCGGGCAAGACTCAAGCCGACAAAGGGGAAAAACAAATTACAGCAAATACGTGTTCAAAACGAGTAACAAAAGACCACATACACACACAACCAAAAACCATCAACAAACAAAAAAAGCAAAGACTTGACAAGTCTACGGTTAAGATGACACACAAGTTTACATGACTAGGAAAACTTTGCTCCATTAACACAGTTTAAGGACTGAAACAACAGGAATACGCAACGAGGCAGCACGCTTTTCTCACTATTCAAATCATGTTTATTTACTTAATGTTGTAACACTGTTTTTGTTCTTATTATACTTTTAGTATCATTTTAACAGGGTTTCCTTATTTTGTATCCACCGAACGTAACATATTTTTCTGGACACATTATTATACAAAGGACTTCAAACCGGCTTCGAACAACACAATAATTCCTTGGTTTTCTTTTCTCCCCCTACCAAAATCGAATTCTTTATATTGCTTATGGTTAAAATCATAACGTGATTTTGTTTACAAACATACATTTGAAATTGATTCAAAAACGACTTTGTTTAATCACATCATCGCGTTTGAATAGACAGAACGAAATAAAAATAAACCAAAAACACAGGACGAAATGAACCGCATGACACGAAATTAAGAAGAGAACACTGGAAAATAAGGAAACGGAAAGGAATTGGAAATGTTCACACGTACGAGCATCTAAACATACACGCACACCAGCCCCCCCATTTCTACAGCCCCACTCAACCGACCAACACTAAGCCATTCGTTTGACCGAAATTCTCATGACTTCCATTCGTGTAACGTAAAGGGCTCCAAAAAAAAAATTTCACTAAAATTTTTTTCATTAGATTTTTTCACATATTTTTTTCACATCACTAATTTCTCGGCAGATTTTTCATAATTTTCACAGTGAAAAGGACTTGGAGGACATTAGCTTTGGGTTTACATTAGTCTGGGGTTCATTTCCATTTTCGATAATATTTTTACCTGCTGGAACCTATCCTACGGATTTTTCAATTACACATTCCGATTCGAAATGATAGTTAATTCGCGTGGATTTTAGCGTAATGTGATAGGCGATGAGGATACGCTGGTGTTTGAATAGGTTTAATGCACTTTTTCACGGTTTTTACCACTTTTTTATGAAATTTTCCGCAGAGCCACAACTCGATTTCACCTGACCACATATAAGGGAGAAATTCAACGAATATTACTGCCATTCGGCACTTGAATAAGTTTCGTGGAACGACCTTTTGGGGGAGTGAAAATTTCCCTCCGCATTTCCAGTGAGAGAATATACTTTCCCGGTATTTGATGCAAGTACTGTGATCAAGTCCTTATTCATAAGAATTCTCGACTGGACGATGACGAACTTTACTGACAGCTGAATTTATTGAATGCCACCAAATCAAGTTGATTTATTGTGTAGGATTGATTAATATGGGTGTTGCAAAACTTATAGGTTTTGACTATTTTTAGTGCTACATCATACTTACGAATATATGTTAATGTTGCAATTATAGTGTAATTGAATATTGGTAGATATTGTGTAGATAGGTAAAGCTCTTTAGTTAGTATTTTATATATACTTTGGTTGTAGATAATTGTTACATAAATTATCCAATAAATAGGGAGGTAGCCCCACTAAACTAAACTATAAAGTAATAGATGTATATGTTAATTTGGGATACCCGGCTGCTGTCACTAGTAGAAGAAGGTATGGCAGACCTAATGGTTGATCTGTTCATCAATAGAATATTTCGGAGTATTTTTTATGTAACACCTTCTCTTCTGGTGCTTGAAGAAAATCTGCAAATAAAATAATCGATATGCGAATCGATATTGACACTAAACAACATTTACCACCTAAACGGTGCCTATCGGCTGATGTTTAAATTTATTGTGAAATTTGGTTACATCACAGAAAGCTTGAACACCATCAATCAAACGGCCGCATTAAATCAAACATTAAATATTTTAAATAATTTATTTATATATTTGGTTTAATTCAAAACCCCATCTGTTTTTGTCCGTCATAAAATTAATCTGCTTTGGCGCTTCGCGCTGTCTTAATTATGAAGTATTAGATTTTAAGGCTAATTTTTACGTAAATGTAGATTTTATAAAGCCAAATATATAGAGATTTGGGTCATCCTTTTTGGCCGTTTTAGATTCCCTCTGTAACAAAAAGACTATTTAATAGTTGTGCAGGTAGGGACTCGGCTTTTTTGTCAAATTAAACTTTACTGGAAAACATACTTTTTTCAAAGATAAATAATCGAATATTGTTGTGCTCTAAAAAGCCCTACCACCCTTTTCCCCCACTCATACATCCTAATCCCAATAATCCTACACCAAAACCTTAAATCTAATCAAAATCCTAAAAAAACCTAAAGTAAATCCAAAATACGCAATAAACGAATCAAATATTCATTTATCGTTTTGCATTTGCCCCACGGCATAATCAAAATTCAAAATCCAGAAATACATTTCAATCTGGTAAAATCCTTCGTAAATTAAATAAACCAAACCCATGGCAACTCGAACCAGATGTTCAAATTTGCCACAAACAAACAAAACCCAAATTCAAGTACAAATTCTCATATGTAAACAGTTTCATGAGAATTCAGAAAACTGAATTCTTATCTAAAACAAACATTGGGCATCACACGAAATGTATCGAAAATCGAGATTTTCCATCAAAAACGTTCGTTTCAAAGATACAAATCTCGATTTGGTGCCGTTTAAAAGGGGATGTATCGCAACCTCGAAAAGGCATTCTATTCATGTACCTAGTAGTCCTCGGCGGAAGTGCTGAATGATCTCGAGAAGCATTCTATTCATGCACCTAGTCACCGGCGGTAGTGCTGAAGGACCACAATCTAGGATCTTGGAGGTGGTGTCCCCAGGATGATCAATTGTTTCCCTATCTAAGTAAATAAAAATGAACCTATTATGACCAAATAAAAAGGTGTTTTCCATTGACTTGGGCTTTATGCATTCGTTGAGAAGCGTTGGCTGCTTTTGAGAACCAGAGACGACTTCCAACCAGGAAAAGGAACCAGTGAGTAGAGTGGTGGCAAGCCCACAAATTAAACCATTACAGCGTCCACGATTACTGGCATCAGTAGAAGGCGCCAGGTTGCACGGCTCAGGGACGTTATTCTGGAAACGACGTCCCACGAACGAGTAGGTCGTTGCTCTTCCCTCAAGGTTTGAGGAAGCACGGCGGCGATCATATAGCGTTTGAGACGATAGTGAAGAGCAAGTGATTCGAACCGACGCTATCACGGTTAGAATCACTAAAATATAGAACCAAAGCTCAACGCATCAGGCCACTACCGCGTATGAGAATTCGATTTCCAAACTCAAATACATTCGACTGAAGTGGAAATGCTATATTATAGCTATGGTATACGGCTTTAATAGATATGCTTTTGGTGGTGTTGTTCTTCACTAGTCGTGTGTGTATCTGCTAGAAACGCCACAATCACATCAGGTTCCCTCAGGAGCGGTCTTAAGAGATCCCTCGTCCTTTTGAGGACAGGGAGACACACTACCTGGGAGCGAGGCCAGTAACAACTATTGTTACTAGAATATTCGCCATTGCTATCTTCTTTTGTTTTACAATAACGCGTGCATAAAATGGGATTTTGAAATAGCCTTACGAATAAATGTCAGAGCACAGTGCAAGTATGTCTACAGACTTTTGCCATTTATCATGTAGATGATGAATACCTTCGCAATAGAAACGAAACTTGATGGTTTCGAACCAAAATAGTCATCAAGCAATTTTTGCACATTTTCAACTTTTGTAAACCACTCTCAAATAAGACGATATCGATGTGAATAAGAAGGAGCCAAGTCTGGAAAATGCGCCGCATGCTAGACAACTTCCACATCTCAGAAGATGATTAGTTCCTAGGTTGGTTTTCCTGTATGCGGACGAGCATTGTCATGCAGCATCATCACTTTGTGCCTTGTTTGACCCGTAAGTATTCTTCTATAGCATCATTTAATTCGATCAATTATGGCTGGTAACGTTCAGATGTAACAGTTTGACCAGGTTCCAGAAGCTCGTGTGGAATGACTCCTGTCCAATCCCACCAGACACAGAGTAACACTTTTTTGGCATCATTATTGGGTTTCGCAACTGATGTTGATGACTGGCCTGGGTCAGCCCATGATTGTCTGCTTTTAGAATTGTCTCACAAAATCCGCTTTTCATCACCCTTAATGATTTCGGGGAAAAAATTCTTTCCTTTATAACGGGAAAGTAAATTCATGCAGATGTGACTCTTCGTTTTTGTTTCCTTGCATTAGTTTATGATGAACATATTTTCCTTCTTTCTGTATCTTTCCCATTGCATGCAATCGAAGTGATATTACACGGTGAGAAACCCTTAACTGTTGTGGAAGCTCTACTTAAGTTTGAAATAGATTTCATCCAGTAAAACTTGATGTTCTTCGTCGTTAAATTTTTTTTACTGCACCTGGGCCTGGATCGTCCTCAAGACTAAAATTTCCTTCACGAAATCTTGCAAACAACTTTTTCACTGTTGAATGACTCACAAAATAGTTAACAAAAGCCCAATTAATCACTTCCATAGCTTGAGAAACAATTTTTTGCCTTTCATTTGAACACAGATTAGAATACAATGGCGTAAATGTTGCTTATCGACATCCACATGTTATACAACTGAGGCACACGGAATGACAACTTGTAAATGACGAAAACTTCACTGCCTGAAAAGTCGTTGAACAAACTATATCGATCGTCGCTCGTCAACAAAACAATAGTACAAGTATTGTGCGCACGCACGCGTGTGTGTGTGTGTGTTTTTTTTTTTTTTTTGGTTTCGGTAGGAATGCGAAATCTTCAAAAGATACCTCTGGGCCGATACAGAGGCATGCAGGATTTTTACCTACTAAAACCAAGTCCCGCTAGGTCCATACTCCCGTTGATCCCCGCGGAACTTTCTTTAGATATTCCATCGCAGGGCAGGACGGAGTTTACCTGTTACTCCGCTCGTCGCGTCGCAACTGCTGCATCGTGGCAAATAGAACATCATTTGCTACGGCCCATGCCTGTTTTGAACTCAGCATGTATTCTATTGCTCCTCCCGGAGTAACTGTCCGTCTCATATGTCTCTCCAAAATCATGCGTGTGGTCTCGAATCTCTGTGAGTACGTGTTTCGCATTTTCTATTTTGCCTTCGAAATATAAGCAGTATGGGCTATTCACATGTTTATACTTGTGCAAGTATTGCCGAAAGCATTCATGTCCTGATATTAGCTGAGTCAGGTGGTAATTCAGCCCGGCATGTTTCCTTTTCAGCTCCTCGATAGTATAGTGGTTAGTATACCCGCCTGTCATGCGGGAGACCCGGGTTCGATTCCCCGTAGGGGAGCCTCTGGCGCAAGACTAATGACCTTGCCCGGAAAAAACAAATCATTATGGGAAATTTAACAAGCCGCAGGATTTGCTAAATAAGTCCAAGGCCGGTTCCGGGTTGTAGTGCCGATGATGATGATGATGTTTCCTTTTCACCCATGTTTCTACATCAGGTATCATGATGCGGGTCCATCTTCCTTTCGTGGAAGAATCTTAGGCTTGAGAGCTCCAATTGTGGCCGCATTCTCCGACGATTCTCTTAGGAGACCTTATGCAATGCAGCGTTTTCTTTAGCTGCAATGTCAAGTGGTGTGCTCCCAGATAAAACATTTATGGCATCTTCGGATACCGTTCGGAATGCTTAACATACTCTTAGTGATGCCAGCCTATGTGCTGAGTTCACTCCCCTTATGTACCACTTATACTGGGCGGCTCTTGCCCACGCGTGAGCTGCATACATTATAATGGAGGTGTTGATACTGATAATGAGTTTCCTTATGTGGGGCCGAAGTCCTCCAACATAGGGTAGCAAAAACTTTGGATACTCTTGCCGTTTTTTCACTCGTTTTCCTCAGGTGTTCTTTGAAGGCCAACCTGTTGTCGAGTATAACACCAAGCTTTTTAATATAGGGACTGGATCTGTGTGTGTGTGGGGGGGGGGGGGGGGGGGGGGGGGCGCTGTCTCCCTCGCAGAGGAAGTAACAGTAAACCGCATACGTTGCATACACCTTAATCATAAAAAAAGCGGTGTGGGTGTATTCGAGGGTGCGTGCTGTTTAATAAACAAATATATATGGCTTACGTGTGTCATCAAACAAACAACAATTTCATATCAAACATCAGCACAAAATAAAAGTTACGCACTGACCATGGACGAAGATCAGGGGGAGGTTGAATCCTCAACCAAATTTCAACGCCAAAAGGCGCAAATCACATGCGGACAATTATTATTATTATTTATTGGCCTGTAGCAACCCGGAAGTTCGTTACCTCACCGACTCGACTCCGCCATCGTTCCCTGTCCTGTGCACTCTCCTTCCACGCTTGACCATTCGATCGGACTTCCTCAAGATTAAACCTAACATTGTCCTCCCATCTCCGTCGCGGTCACTTTCCCGTTGGTCTACCGTCAAGAATTCTACACACGTTCCTATCGTTGCCCATTCGCGCCACGTGTCCGGCCCATCTTCATCTTCGCGACTTGATTACTCCCACTATTCTAGGTTTGCGATATAGGTCTTCCAATTCGTGGTTATGGTTATCGTCCTGCCACGTCATATTTATCGCCAAAGATACCCCTCAAAAACGTTATTCTCGAATACGCGGAATCTGTTTTCTTCCCGTTTTGTGAGAGCCCATGTTTCGCATCCATATAGAACAATCGCCATGATTATGGTTCTATAGACACGGAGCTTTATGTTACGTGATAGCAGTCTAGATTTCAACAGTCTACTAACTGCGTGGCAACTAGCGTTGCCGGAATGCAGTCTTTTGTTAATTTCCTTCGACATTTCTTTACTGGCCGTCAGTATCGTTCCTAGATATTTAAATTCTTTAACTTTTTGAAATATCTTACCTCTGACGTTTATATGTGTTCCCTGAGGTCCACCTGCTCTCCCCGTAATCATGTATTTTGTTTTGTCTTCATTTATTTCTAGGCCCACCCCTTCTGCCACTTGCATGATGATTTCACTGTTTTTACGAACAGTTTCTAGATTATGGCCTAGAACGGCGATGGCATCCGCATATGCGAGCACTTGTGTGACCCCGTTAAGGGATGATCCGGCCAGGTTGTTGTCTTGTACCTTTCTGATGACATACTTGAGCACAAGGTTAAAAAGACACGGTGATAGACCATCTCCCTGCTTTAGTCCGTCCCGGATGCATGCGGAGAAGGAGGGTGAAATAATTAAAAATTGTGAACATTTTTATCCCAGTGATGCTCACTACTCCGGAGTAGGGAACAAATACAAAAACCTGACCGTTAAAGAGCAAGTGAGAAATAAGTATGATGAAGAGCTCGACAGTATTATCTCTGTAGTGCTCTGAAAATCCCTACCATCTCCTTCTCCCAGACATACATCCAAATCCATACACCCAATTCCCCATAATCCTTATACTTAAATTCGAATCCATCATCCAAATTCACAAACACATTCTCTTGATAAAACAAAATTCCTGATAAACGAATAAAATGTTCGTTTAGCACCCATACACCCAATTTCCAATAATTCCCAAACTAAAAACAAACACATGGTAAGTTGAACCAGATGTTCAATATAATATCCCAGATTTCCAAGAATTCGCCCAAGCGCATTCTTATCACAAATTCCTAATACTCGACTCCAGCCGAAGTACCTTTTTAGAGATTATGTTTACATCTCTATGCATCCGCCATTGAAAATCTCGATTAAATTTTGCTTATAAAGGGGCATGCATCGTGATCTCGGGCGGCCAGTATATTGAGATTCACTTTCCCTGGAGGAAGTACCCCAAGTGTAATAAGGAAAATAAAGAGAGTTCAATTAAAACTAAAAGCCACTAGAAAAATATTTCTACTAATTTGCTGAATTTTGGCTGATGACACGGAAGACCGATGACTAGAGCTGTGGCACATCCACAAAAAGACTCCTTTTAAAAACCCCGTTCCTGCGCATCACCTGCCCCCACGGAAGCCAGCGGAGGTCACTTTTGTTGCTCTGGAATCTTCAACATAACTTCCACGAACGATCGGTCGCTACTCTTCTTCAGGTCTGGGGAAGCAGGGCGGCGACCGCTACGAGCCTTCCCAGCAGCGGTCTCTTAAAGAGACTCTTGCCCTTTCAAGGATAAGGAGACGCGCTTCCTGAGAGTAAGGTATTATCGTACTACAATGTCTATCTTATGTAAAAAAGAGATGAGCTGTGCAAAGAAGTAAAAGCAGATCTGGAAAAAAGGAATTTACGGCGTTTATAATTATGTGAACAAAACCAAAAACAACAACAACAACGACAGCTGCAGCAGGACAACAGCAACAGAAAGAACAAATCGTTAGGAAGGAGAAAGTACCTCACATCATTGTCAGTCACAGGGAGACTAAGGGCGCAATAAAACTCGGTAAGTTAACATGCATGCATTTTAAAACGAAACGCATCAATAATGAACAAAATAGTGTTATGCGTAGTAATTTAGAGGACTATCATAAAATTAAGTCTGCTTTGGGAAGAGCGACTAGCGAGTACTACACGCTTACTCCAAAAGCGAAGAAAACCGTCTCCATATTTCTAAAAGGAGTTGATCCTTCTCTTTCCCCAGTAGAATTAATTGGGGAATTAAAAACTGTTGAAACCGACAATCTAAAGTTTATAGGCGTGAAACCCTTCTCCACCACAAGCTCAAGAAATCGCAATCGCAAGTTGCCTATCTTTAGTGTGTCACTAGTCCCGACAGTAAAGTTGATGGGCTTAGGTATATTAAATATCTAAATCACCAAACAATAAGTTGGGAAAAAATAAAAAAAGCCGAACGCGTATTGCAATGTATGCGTTGTCAACGCTTCGGCCATGTGGCATCGAATAGCAATATGAAACTTAGATGTGTAAAGTCTCTAAACGACCACATTATTGGGGAATGCCCGCTGGGCAAAGAACAGGTCCCGAATAAAAATAAGTTATCCTACGTCCTCTGCAAAAATACAGGACATCCTGCTAACTTTGGAGGTTGTCCTAAATACCAACAACTAAAAATAAAGTTGGAAGCCAGAAAAAAGAAAGTTGAAGAAGAGAAACGAATGAAAACTCGTTCTTACAACAAGTTCGTGGGACCTAGTGTGTCACACACTCAAATAGCAGATGGTGTAAAGAATGTACCAATCATGGAATAACCACGAAATATCATTAAAACGTCTGAACCGGAGGCCCAAACAAACATAACAGCAATTTTACTGTCCATACAAGGATATCGTGCTACGTTTGACAAAAAAATCGAATTAATTGAAAAAAAAAACTGACGGAACAGGAGGCCCGAATAGACTGTAATTTCTCGACCCTCCTTTGATATAACTCAATACACTAGTCACAATCTTCACTTCGGCTGAGTTGACCCTTAAAATTATTGCTGTGAATGTATTGGGTTATAGGTTTAGTCAGGGCGCCGGCAAGGGGGCAGGATTCACTAAGCCTCCCACTGTCTCCAACACGCCGGTTGATGAGTGAATAAGGAGCGAATTAATCACCAAGAGAAAACAACATAAATAAAAACTCAGGTATTATTTGCCATTTAACGTTCCTTTTATTTTAGTTAATTTTCGTTTTATTCTGGTTAATCCTCCGGATCGCAGCGGAACTCTGATTAGTTAACACAAAAGTCATTAATATTGAGGATCACAATCTTTACAGAAATCTTTGTACTAGAATAACTCTAACAGTAGGCGCAATCGAGTCTAAAAATATTTTAGTTCTGCACACACACTATGTGATGATTCTTAAAATGTCAATTAATTCACCGTGTCTCCTCACTAGCGATCTTTTTATTTAATTACAAGCACTTTGATTCTTATTTGATATTTGACAACTCTCCGAAAACTTAACTTGCGACAAGCGACTCGGTTGTTAACCGGCAGCGTGTGTGCGCACTTTACAGGGGTTGAAATCTGACTCCCTGAGACATTGACTCGAACCTTCGGCCAGTCTCAACTGGTGGTGAATTTCCACCGATGTGGGAGGAGCAAAGCGGATCGTTCCCTTGGTGATGACCAATGAACGATCGATTGGGGTTTTCTTGAAGAATTTCCCTGTGGTTACCGAACAGGTCTGGATGAAAATCCATTCGCTGAAGGCGAGGATCAACGGAGATGCGAAGGTACACAAAAGGAAATCCGAATATCCGGCTGATCAAATAGATGATCGAATACGGAGGCTGGCTGCCCTGGCATCATAAGCGATAGGGAATAAGTTTTTCTGTTGATGTTATGTCAACAGAACTTTGCTGCGATGGCAAAGGCTACAATATTTGGGTGCATGTTTATTTTAGCCATTGGATAATGCCAAGGAATGTCGCCATGCAGGCCAAAATAGTTTCTTCTGTTTATGTTAAGTATACAGAAGCATTTTCGAATTGGAAGAGCTATGCCGCAAACCTACAATAGTGAGAGTAATCAAGTCGCGAAGATTAAGATGGGCCGGACACGTAGCGCGAATGGGCGATGATAGGACCGTGCATAGAATTCTTGACGGTAAACTAACGGGAAAGAGACCGACAGGACGGCCGCGTCGGAGATGGGAAGACAATGTCAGATTGGACCTCGAGGAGATCGGATCGGATGGCCGAACGTGGAAGGGCACAGGACAGGGAACAATGGCGGAGCCGAGTCGGTGGGGTCATGAACTTCCAGGTTCCTACAGGCCAATAAATAATAAAAATAATAATAATACAGAAGCATTTCGTTTCGAATAGCCAGCGTGAGAATCGTGGCTGTTCGTTGTTTAGACAACGAATCATTACACATGACTGATGCGGTGATCGTTCCTCGATAAGACAACGGATCATGTAATCGGTCATGCAGCTGTACAAATTCATGCGTGTACATGCAGGCTAAAGCCATACCGTTGTAGGCAATCGATTTTTCTGTGACATTAAGTCAACAGACGATTTGTTCATTATGGCAAGGGCTACTGGTGAGATTGTTTGCGTTAGCAAAACGGTACGGTTGTTGGGATAGCAAACATGGGCAGTGTGCAACTCGATGATCGTTATCGGCTTAGGCGATCGTTTATCAGAAATTTGGCTTGCAGATATGCAAGCAAGCAAGTTGACTGACGTGTCCTCCTGGACCAACGGATTGGTGGAACAAGAAGACACAGGAGGATTGGTGTATGTTTTCGTATGATGCCATGGCAATATGATGATTTTGCCGTGGGCTTATTTTCAGGTATGAAATTGTTGAAGCGAGCGTTGTACTGCTCGTAAACAGGTAAGCTGCTTATGGCAGGAGCCGGTATTTGGAGGTTGGGAACAGGGAGTATGTTTGGACGATGGGTGGTTCTTCAGGCACCTTAAAGAACCCCCACAAATGTAAATTTACTAATCCTAAACCAAAGGCACATATTGGGCTATCCAAGTTATAAAGTAATTAGACGAGATCGCCCAAACCCCACGCAGGAGGAGGAGTCCCCGTCCTAATCAAAAATGGTCTGCAACACAAAGTCGTGTAGAGCACAAATGTATACAAGTTTCAGATGCTGGACGCCTGCATTATAGATATTTCTTTGAAAAGTCAAAGTCAATATGTAGTGTCTCTTTACGCTCCTGAAGCTCCTCACTGCACACAGTTTATGAATGAACTTGATACCCTTTTCCGAAGTCTCAAGTTGTACTCGGAAAATAAATACTTCTTTATTGCAGTCGATTTCAATCCCAAACACAGTGTTTGGGGTAATTTTATCTCGAACACAAGAGGGAATGCGTTGTTCGACTGTTGGCAAACAAATGGCATCGAACAAAAACTATTACTGTACGCTACAAGTACGCCGTCTTATTCAAGAGGAAATACCTTCTAAGATTTACTTTTTGTACGATAGTGATCATTATAGGTTTAGGGCCGTAAATCCTGTTGCAAACGAGCATGCACTACTTGAACAGCATGACCAGATACATTCTTTTAACTTTCGCAAAGAACACTGGTCGCGCTTTGATCGGCTAATAAAAATTGAATTATGCTCCAATGGAGTAGATCAACGGACTGACAGGAATCTTTATAATGACGAAATTGTTCATTATCTTTTAATGATAGACAACATTGTTAATAATACAATGAATAGCTCTACCCAAAAAATAACTCACATGGAGGGCCGTACAAACCGATACAGAAACTTAACGATTGACCCTCTGTATAGACAAAAGAGCATTCTGCTCTTCAAGCTGAAACTGCTTTATGGATAGTTTAGTGATTCAAATTGATCCAAATTAAAAACGATTAAGTCACTAATCAAAAACCTTCGAAAACTGATCAGTGACAATTAATGAAGATTGGAACAATCTTTTCTTTCAATTAACGATTGACCCTCTGTATAGACAAAAGAGCATTCTGCTCTTCAAGCTGAAACTGCTTTATGGATAGTTTAGTGATCCAAATTGATCCAAATTAAAAACGATTAAGTCACTAATCAAAAACCTTCGAAAACTGATCAGTGACAATTACTGAAGATAGGAACAATAAAATCAAAGTCATTAAATCTAGTGGACCGAATATGTTCCCACAAATAAATAAAGTATTTAGAAGGTAAGATTATATTGACATTCCATATCTGCGGGTTCTGCGGACTCCGGAAAATTGTAAAACAAAGCTAAACGCAACATTTACCCGAGAACACGTCAACTCCAGCGAAGAGTTAATAATAATAGAGGATCCCCAAAAGAAAGCGAACTCAATTGGTGCCTGTTTCGAGGCAGTGTATAGGGTGAACAAACCTGTTCGTTCTAACCGCGATCTGGAAAATAGGGCTCTCCAAAACCATATTTCGATCCGCCATGAACTTAACAATTGGCATCTTGAAAGTCGAAGTTTCACTACATTTAATGTAAACAATAGTTTTATTATAATAATTCCCTCAATTCCCCTCTTAAAAATCTAGACGCTAGTATATTTGTGCACAAGAATGAATTTACGAACATTCTTATATTCCTTAAGAACAAGGAATTTTCTGGAAGAGATAGTATTCCAAACATTGTTCTAAAGCACTTGCCTCTTGAAGCAGTGAAGGTGTACACTGTTTTATTCAATAACGCTCTAAATAATGCACATTATCCAACTCGATGGAAAACTGCTGTAGGCTGTCCCATCCCCAAAAACGGCAAGGACAGAAGCGGCCCCGCTAATCATCGCTCAATTAGTTTGCTTCCAAACATCAGCAAGGTGTTTGTAAAATCTATAAATGAAGTATTGATAAACTGGTGTGATGAAAATGGTACTATTCCGAACAACCAGTTGGGTTTCCGAGCGAAACACGACGCCGTTCCTGTCGCGACGAAACGTGTTTCCGACATTCAGTGGAATAAGGTAAAGCGACAATGAATAGGGACCTGTTTGGTTGACTTTGAAAGGGCCTTCGATACCGTATGGTTAGAAGGGTTGTGTATAAGTTCTCAAATCTTGGTATGCCTAAATATTTGTTATTCATTATCTACGATATAAAAATGGGTAAATAGTTTGTGGTGAAATGTGGAGATATAACATCCAACAAGACCTTTCACATCAAAAACGGCTTACTGCAGGGAGCTGTGAATTCTCCCATTTTGTTTAACATTTACCCTATTGATCTAGTAGGTTCGCTCTACCATGCTATTTCATACGCCGACGACATTGTGGTGTATAGATCTGGAGAAAAAATTGATCTCTTCAACAGACTTCTGCAAGATGATCAAACGTTTTTGCGACGACTGAAAATTAAAGATCAATTTTCAGAAAACAAGAACTATCCAAAATACAAAACAGAATTGGAAAAAAATGTTCATTGTAGGAAGTAATAATCTGATCCTACAAGCAAAAACTGTAGTTAGATACCTTGGTATCTGAGTTGATCAGTATATTTACGTATTAACAGAAATAAATTTCGGATTGATGTTCTGTTGAACTGTTCGCGTTTAAAATTTGCACACTGAATTACGAAGCGAACACTCGATCGACACGAAAACTAACGACTTCTCGCAATGCGTGTACTTGTTAACTTTTTCTTTATCACCGCGTCTTGTCGACCTCCTCGATTAGGGTTTGCCTATGACGACCTGATTCGAATATCTTTATTAGACTGATGCTCTAAGTCGACTCTCCGGTTCGACGGTATTCTCTAGAATCCTTGTCTCTATCTTAAAAATATCCCATTCTAATTACTTATCCCCGCATCTGCAAAAGAAAATTTTCTATCCTGTCTGCTAACAGACTTTCCCATCGTATCTGTTAACACCATAAAATTTCCCCTTGCATGTCAAAAGGTGAATTTCCCATAGGATCTCAAAAGGAGAAATCTTACCTCATAATCATCATCATCACCATTAGTTGCTGGTGGTCGGAATCTTGTTTCTTTTGTTTAAGGATTGGATGCCGCCGCTTATTCTCCGATCTTTCCGTGGTTTATTTGTACTACACATCTGGCAAAGGATCGCATGCAGTTCGGATGGGTACACGGACTATGGGATGTGTTTAGGTTAGCCATCTGGCTTAAGCTAACAATGCTCTTGTGTGTTTCCAATGGGTAATGAAAGGAACCGTTGGTATAGTTCCTTTGTTAGGAATACCGAATCATAAACATCTAGCGAGCGATCTACGTTAAGATGTTTATGATTGCATGACTAATGGACGGCAGCGAAACGATATGGCTTGTTTGCATAAGTGTGCCTTTGTGTTAGGGTCATGCAAGGGTTTAGGTGCTAATTGCATTTAGCTACCGGAGTATGCATCCGTTGTTCGGGTTATTTGCCGACAATAGTATTTCGTGGGAAACATCGCGTTGATGCTTAGGATGGGTGATCG
This sequence comes from Microdon myrmicae, assembly GCA_963931805.1. NCBI lineage: Eukaryota > Metazoa > Arthropoda > Insecta > Diptera > Syrphidae > Microdon > Microdon myrmicae. Next base: position 49,514,695 of record OZ007501.1, read on the forward strand.
ATTTACATGCGACGCTTTCCTGCATTAGACGCATTGCTTAGATGCGATGCATTAGCTGCCCTTTTGAAATTGTTTTTGCATACGATGCATGCATGGCGTTGAACTCGAGATTGGAAAGTTTTGAACGTTAAGTTCCTTGGATTTTGATATCGGGTTCAACGTTGTTTCAATTTCATATAACCTTTGTTACAGGTATGGCAATGACTATTGGGCCACGTGTCTGTGGGCACGCGTGCTGCGAAAGCTGAGTAGAGTTCCTTGGCGGAAAGGATACCTCAACCTGTAGTGAGTTGTATGGTTCGTAGAACCGCTACAAGCACATAACAGTGGCTCTTACCGCAGCTAAAAATGCATACGCTATGACATGAAGTATATTTCGTAGCAGTCTTCTACACCCCAAAGTCAAAATAATTTCACACTCGGCATTCATCCGACCAGTATTGGTGTATTGCTGCCCTGTATGTTATAACATATCCCCATTCTACACGGGGAATTTCGGGTATTCCATGGGCAGTACTTGCGGTCCTGCCTTGGAATGTATAGAACACTAAAGTTGCAGCATAAGTAGTCATAGCCCAATAAAGTCTTCTACGACAAATCAGGACTAAACAGAATATATAACTTCATTATCAAGATTATTCGTGGTCACGCAACAAGGGCAATGGGCAGTGAAAATGATCTCATTTCGGAAGCATTCTATCCCAATCATATGTATCTTGAGAGTGTTCTCCAGAATGGGTTAATTCCCAAGCAATTCCCAAGAAGCGTTCCACTTCTTGGATAGAAAAAGTTTTATCCAAGATAAGCATGAAGTGCATATTATTATATTTTCCACGCTTTCCGTGGTGCCAGGGATAAACGAATTCTCCATGATAGCGATATCTCTAATATTCCAGATCGCCTACGTTTCAGTTTGGTGATCAGTGAAAGATATTAATCTAAAAGAGACCGATCTCATCCTAACTGGTGCTGGGGGTGTGGGAACCTTACGTCCCCAAATATAATATGCCTCTCAGGCGTAGCGATCTCTTTTTCCTTCCCTAGATGTAGATTTAGTTTTAGTATTATTTCAGTCCATTCAGTTTTATTTTAATACGAGGGTTGCCTCTTATGCTTCGGGATTTGGCAACCCTAGCGTAGCAAACCGGCAATTGACATCTCTGTCGTAAAGTTGGACATTTTTGGGGTTATACGCACTCAGAACGTTTTGACATACGAGCGCTATTTGTTTTGTTTACAGTAACTTAAAAGATTCATCTCGGCCCAAAAATGGAATTAAATCGTCAACATTTTCGTGCGATTATTTTTTACAACTTTCGGCGTGGATTAACTCAGCAACAGTGCATGGATGAACTTAATTCAATTTTTGGTGATGAAGCTCCATCAAGGACCAGTGTTTATCGATGGTATGGTGAATTCAATCGTGGTCGTAGTTCACTCCAAGATGAATTTCGTGAAGGTCGTCCAAAATCAGTTGTTGTTCCGAAAACCATTGATGCTGTGCGAGAACTGATATTGGAAGATCGTCATGTGACCTATCGTGAGATTGAGACAACCTTAGGCGTTAGTGGGACCAGCATACATTCAATATTGCATAAACATTTGTAAACAGACTGTCAAAAAAAATTTGTTCGCGTTGAATCCCACACAATTTGTCAATCGTCCAAAAAAAGGCTCGTGTCAATTGGTCGAAAGAAATGCTCAAAAAATACGGTCGCGGTGCTTCGAAACACGTCTATGACATCGTGACAGGTGATGAATCGTGGATTTACGCGTATGAGCCCGAAAGTAAACAGCAGTCGACTGTCTGGGTGTTTCAAGATGAGCCAAATTCAACAAAAGTTGTTCGCGCACGAAGCACTTTCAAGCAAATGGTCGCCTGTTTTTTCGGAAAAAGTGGACATGTCGCAACCGTACCATTAGAGCAACGCAGAACAGTCAATTCTGAGTGGTACACAACCATTTGTTTGCCAGTTGTCTTCCAAGAAATCAGGAAAACCAACCGCCGAAGACGGATCACTCTTCACCACGACAATGCGAGCTCTCACACATCGGCTGCGACAAGTGCATTTTTGAGCACCCAAAACATCGATTTGATGGGTCATCCGCCGTATAGTCCTGACTTGGCACCGAATGACTTCTTTTTATTCCCGTACGTAAAACACAAACTGAGAGGTCAACGTTTTTCGACACCTGAAGAAGCGGTTGCTGCATTCAGAATGCATGTGTTGGAGATACCTCAATCAGAGTGGCAAAAGTGCTTCGACAATTGGTTCAAACGCATGCAAAAGTGTATAGATCTTCATGGGGAATATTTTGAAAAACAATAAAGTGATTTTCGATGATCAATATTTGTTTTTGTTCTTTAATCCCGAAATATAAAAGGCAACCCTCGTACTTAATGATTTTTCGTTTGGTTCTAAAATTCTTGTGTGTTACGACAAAAAAAGGAACAACAGTTTATTGGTGATTTAGTGAATTTAGAATGGGTTATGCTGGCACCGAAGACGCACCTTGCTCTGGAGGCCAAAAGAAGCTACGGATGCGGAAATCTTAAAGCAAGTGCACCGAATCATTTTGAGTGATCGTAAAGTGAAGTTGTAGCGCCACACGTGTTCTTGAAAGCGAGGGTCAAATTGGACCAATTACGATTTGAATTTATTGTTCACCCACCGCATTCTCCAGACTTGTCGTCCGGCAACTATTATCTGTTCCCAAACCCCAAGCGGCTCTAGGGAAAAGATTCAGATCGAAAGAGGAAGTCGTCGCAGAAACGGAGGCGTATGTCGAAGGCTTGAACATTTCGTAATACAAGACATCGAAATGTTTGGAAATCGCTATAGCGAATAAATTTCCCACGAAGGCAACTATGCTGAGGAATAAATATAACTGTTGGATGCATAATGTGTACACTCCTTTATCGTGTCTGGATTGATTCATTTCCACCGATCCTTCTTTTGCCATCCACTCGACGGTAGATGGCACTGCCAGTTAGCTGTCAGATCTACTTCACTTCCTTGATCTACTTTTCTTCCTTTTTCCTTGTCCTACTGATAAGTACACATGTATTCTTCTGCTGTTCAATAAAGAAATGTTTAATTCAAAAGCAATCTCTTTTTTCCACGCGTATCACAACGAAAACTTTTCCCAAAGAACACTTGCTTTCATTAAACATCGCGGGATCTTTCAGCCTATGTAGTACAGGAAGCAATCCCCTCGACAACTAAACAGTTGTATGCATCTTTACTGTCATTTTGGCAACACTCTTCTGAAATAGAAAAGAGATCTTTGGTACGGCCAAGCAACAGACACTTCGCAAAAGAATGCATATACAAATCCTTTGGTTTAACTTAAAATATTTAGTGATCATACAGAATACACAATCGCCGTATTCCCACACAGCAGATCTTGTCTATGATGGAGGGATGGCGTAGACCAGGACGCCCAGAGCCTGGGAGTGCCAAAATGGATGACATCGGTTCGAAATCGGGACCGGTGGAGAGACTTGCTAAATATGGCCAAGGCCAGATTCCGGTTGTAGTGCCGATGAAGAAGATGATGATGATGCATCTCCATTTCAAAGTTATAGATATATATATATATATATATGGTATATATTTGTGGTGTCTTGAGTGCCTTTAACTTATATACTGAAGAAGTCCATCTATTGGCCGCAAATCGAAACATTCCAGATGCCCTTCCGTTATCTGGCACTAGCTTGTTTACCGGGTGTACCGGTGTGAAGTGGGCGCCAAGATACAAATGTATCGATAGGGAACGTTTGTTGTGAACGAGCCCATATATTTTTTTAATTTGGTTGCTATGACATCTGTGACAAACAACATCATTTTTTTTAATCCTGTTAAAAATGTCGAATTTTGTACTAGAAAATGATGATTTGCGGAAAGCATTAATTTTTTGTTTACATTTGAAGAAATGTGCTGCAGAGTCGCATCGAATGCTTGTCGACGCTTATGGTGATCATGCCCTATCGGAAGCAACATGCAAGAGATTTAAACGGTTCAGAGATAATGATTTTGATGTGCGAAATGAAGAACGTGGAAGACCACCAAAAAAGTTTGAAGACGCTGAATTGCAAGCATATTGGATCAAGATGACACTTTAAGTCAAAAACAATTGGCACAAATGTTAAATGTTGCACAACAAACAATTTCTGACCGTTTAAAAGCTATTGGAAAGATCCAAAATTGTGGAAACTGGGTGCCACGTGAATTGAATGACAGGCAGATGGAAAAGCGAAACACCACATGTGAAACGTTGCTTCTACGACACGAAAGGAAGTCAGTATTGCATCGAATTGTGACTGGTGATGAAAAATGGATTTATTTTAAAAATCCTAAACCCAAAAAATCATGGGTACATCCAGGAGAAGCGTCAACATCGACTGCAAAGCCTGATGCTTCAGAAAAAAGACAATGATCTGTGTTTGATGGGACCAGAAGGGGGTAGTGTATCATATACTTCTAAAACCCAGCGAAACTGTTGATGCACAACGCTACCGACAACAAATGATCAATTTGAACCATGTATTGATCGAAAAACGACCAGAATGGGCCACAAGACACGGAAAGGTAATTTAGTTGCATGATAATACTTCGAGTCATTCAGCAAAATCCGTCAAAGAAACAATAAAAGCTCTCCGCTGGGAAGTGTTACCCCACCCGCCTTATTCACCAGACTTGGCGCCTTCCGACTACCATTTGTTTTCATCGATGGGACACGCATTGGCTGAGTAGCATTTCAATTCCTACGAAGAAGTCGAAAATTGGGTCTCCGAATGGTTTTCCTCAAAAGACGGCCGGTTTTATTGGCGTGGTATCCACAAATTGGCAGAAAGGTGGTCGAAATATGTAGAAAGCAATGGCCAATACTTCGAATAGAATGTTTTTTACTTTACAATCTTAAAAAAAAAACGCTCACTTCATACCGGTACACCTGGTATATTCAAGGAATATAAAGCTTACAATATATTGCACGATTCAAAAGCAATCTGAAGGAATGAGAGTGTAGTAAGAGTAATCAAAGGGACAAAAATCGTTTCATGTTTGATGAAGATCCCACAAGTATGATAGTAGTATATTATTTTTTATTTTACTTCTCCCAGGAAGGGCAAACCTGTAGCATTCAGTCAGCGCCTTGGGATGTTATTTTTTCTCGACCGGGTCCATTCTTCGAAAGCTTCGAGAGATGGTAAAGGATTTATCCCAATCATTTGACGAAGCCTATAACTGAATGAGTGATAATTCACCGAATGGCTGGGCTTTGGGACCCTACCTACCACTCAGCAATTGTGCCGAACTGCACATTAGCAAGAGTCGTCAATTGAACCTACGTTTGCAAAATCAAACGCAAGACTCAACCTCCTTACCAACTCAGCCATTGAGGCTGCAGTTGATAAATAAAACACAGATAGATGTTATTAAATATAAAAATATATTAATTTAATATTGAAAGATCTCTATTGTACTAGAAATAAAATGAATTATCCTGGGATCGACAATATTTCGTGCAGTTGGATAAAGGAAGCAATTGAAGACGATATTCCGTCAATTTTTTAAAAGGTCCAAATCCCACCCGTCAATAAAAAAACGATCATCCGAAAACTTAGAGCAGAGCCCAGTTTGTAGGGTATTTTACTTGAATGCCGGGTAAGCCGGGGCAGAGGGGGAAAACAAATAAACGTTCCACCAAATCTAACTGTTTGCCTTTTCAAAGGAATATCTATAATGCTTGTGTACATTTGTGCTGTACACGACCTTGTGTTGCAGACCATTTTTGATTAGGAGGGCGAGTCCTCTCTCTTGAGTGGAGTGTGAACGATCTTGTCTTAAAACTTTATAAATTTTGTATGCCGACTTGTGTCTTTGGTTTAGCTAAGTTTCGCTAACCAAAAGCACATATGGGCATTCAGCTTCCAGCTGAGAGAATGGAAACGAAGGTGGGACCCTTCCACCAAAGGAAGATGGAACCACACCATGATACCTGATATAGAAACATGGGTGAAAAGAAAACATGGCGAGCTGAATTACTACCTGACTCAGCTAATATCAGGACACGGATGCTTTCGGCAATACTTGCACAAGTATAATCACGTGAATCACCCATAGAGCATGTATTGCGAAGGCAAAATAGAAAATTCGGAACACGTACTCACAGAGTGCGTGAGATTCGAGACCGCACGCATGATTTTGGAGAGACATATGAGACGGACAGTTACTCCGGGAGGAGTAATAGCATACATGCTTAGTTCAAAACAGGCATGGTCCGTAACAAATGGTATTCTCTGTGAAATGGTGCAGCAGTTGCGACGCGACGAGCGGAGTAACAGGTAAACTCCGTCCCGCCCCGCGATGGAATATCTAAAAGAAAGTTCCGCGGGGATCAACGGGAATATGTGCCTGGCGGGAGGTGGTTTGAGTCGGTAAAAACCTGGCATGCACGGATCGGCCCCGAGGTATCTTTTGAAGATTTCCACCTTCCCACCGAAACCAAAAAAAAAAAATTGCTCAGATTATTCCTACTTTCCATGGATTGGTGAATTTATATTCACAGCAATAATTTTTATGGTTAACTCATCATCATCATCATCATCGGCACTACAACCGGGATCCGGTCTGAGGCTTGTTAAATTTTCCATAATAATTTGTTTCTCCCGGCAAGGTTATTAGCCTTGCGCCAAAAATGATTAACTCAACCGAAGTGAAAATTGTGACCGGTATATTGAGTTACCTGAGAGGAGGGTCGAGTAGATAATATCTATTCGGCCCGCCTGTTCCCTCACTTTTTTTTTTAATTATTTTTCCTCAAACGCAGCAAGCTGTTCTTGTATGAACAGTAAAATTGCTGTTTGTTTGTGCCTCCGGTTCAAATGTCTTAATTATATTTCGTGGTTGTTCCATGGTTGGTGCATTCTCTACACCTCCTGTCAATTGGGCGTATGACATCTTCGGTGCAACGAAGTTGTTGTAAGAACGAGTTATCATCCGTTTCTCTTCTTCAACTTGCTTTTTTCTAGCTTCCAACTTTACCATTAGTTGTTTGTATTTAGAACAACCTCTAAAGTTAGTGGGATGGCCTGTATCCTTGCAGTGGACTCAGGATAACTTATTCTTATCCGCGAACTGTTCTTTGCCCAACGGGTGTTTCCCAATAATGTGGTCGTTTAAACACTTTACACATCTAAATTTCATGTTGCAATTCGATGCCACATGGCTGAAACATTGACAGCGTATACATTGCAATACGCGTTTGGTTTTTTTTTTTAATTTCCCAACTTTTTGTTTGGTGGTTTAGGTATTTAATATATCTAAGCCCATCGATTTTACTGTCTGGACTTAGAGACACAATAAAGATAGGCTACTTGCGGTTGCGATTTCTAGAGCTTGCGGTAGAGAACGGTTTCACGGCTATAAACTTTAGACTGTCGTTTTCAAGCATTTTTAATTCCTCAATTAGTTCTTCTGGGAAAAAGAAGGATCAACTACTTTTAGAAACATCGAGACAATTTTCCCTGATTTTGGAGTGTACGTATAGTACACGCTAGTCGCCCTACCCAAAGCAGATTTAATTTTAAGTCACTGCACAATATATTAATTGTTCCATTATTGATGCGTTTGGTTTTAAAATCCATGCATGTTAAATTACCGAGCTTAATTACGTCCTTGGTCTCCATGTGGCTCACAATAAAAGGAGGTACTTTCTCCTTTCTACCGATTTGTTGTTTCTGTTGCTATTTTTTTGTTGTTGTTTTTGTTTTTTTTAAACAGTTTAAATGCCGCACATTCCTTTTTTTCCAGAGCTGCCTTTACTTCTCTACACACTTCATCTCTTTTTTTGATAAGCTCGGCGATAATGTTGTCAAGTTCATCATTAGGCTTATTTTCCACGGACTCCTTAAAAGCAAGGTGTTTGTATTTGTCCCCTGCTCCAGAGTAGTGAACAACACTGAGAAATAAATTTTCATGATTTTTACTTTTCACACACCTCGTTCGCATCTGGTTTATGCTTTTTGGGTGTCAAATTTGGTTGAAGATTCAACCTTCTCCTTATCTTTTTACCTATAGCCCTTCGTTCAAGGTCAGTGCGTCACTTTCATTTTTTTAAAATGTTTTTCGCGGATTTTGGAATTTTAATTGTTGTTTGTTTGATGACACATGTGGTCGAGCCATTAAATATTTGTTTATTAAACACGTGCACTCTTGAATACACTCACAGCTTTTTTTTTTTCCTTTTGTGCAACGTCCACACTTTACTGTCATTTCCTATGGGAGGAGGACGCACTCACACACGCGTGTGGGTGAACAGTGATTTAATACATTTTTGTTGACGAGCGCCGATCGATGTAGTTCAATCAAATACTTTTCATGTACTGCATAGCAACAGACAATGAGTGCAACAATTTACAGAGGTTTTCAGAATGGACCGAGTTGATAAAAACACACAAAATTTAGTTCAATTTGATTCAATTCATTTTGATTACATTTTTTTTCAATTTATATTAAGTTTGACTCAATTTAACTCAATTCTATTTAATACGAATTACTGAAATTTCATTTAATTCATTTCGCTGCAATTCAATTCATTCAATTCTATTCAGTCCATTGCAATTTATATCAATTCAGTTCAATTTAATTCAGTTTATTTCAGTTCGATATAATTCAATTCATTCAATTCTATTCAGTCCATTGCAATTTATATCAATTTAGTTCAATTTAATTCAGTTTATTTCAGTTCGATATAATTCAATTCATTCAATTCTATTCAGTCCATTGCAATTTATATCAATTCAGTTCAATTTAATTCAGTTTATTTCAGTTCGATATAATTCAATTCAATTCAGTTCAATTGAATTCAATTCTAATCATTGCAAGTCAATGCCATGCAATTTATTGCATTGCAATTTAATTAAATTTAATTCATTTGAATTCAATTCAACCCTTTGTGCGCTTTTTTTTATGTGGTTTAAGTGTATAGAAGTAATTAATGAAGAAAGGATGAATAAGTAAATTATTTCCTGTAGTATTCATTGTTGAACCACGTTTTCCAATGAAATTCAAATAAAATGAAAGATTTGTGATGTTTCTAGCAGATACACACACGACTCATAGTGAAGAACAACACCACCGAAAAGCCATGTCGTTGAATCAAAGCACATCCGTTAAAGCCGTATGCCATAACAATAACATAGCATTTCCACATCAGTTGAGTGTACTTGGCTAGGTGGTTCGGGTTCGTCCACGCGGGGGAGGACTGATGCATTGCGATCTGGTTCTATGTTTTAGTTCCGAATATTTCCGAAACTTCAATGTGGCAAAATTGACTAAAAACAAACATTCCTTTCCGTTCACCTCTAGCGTAAGGAATATTGAGCTTTGTTTGAAAATTTTGAAGCTTTATTAACCCTTAAAATGACATCCGCGGTCAGAAAGGAAGCAGTCGAGAAATGAAAAAGAGACAATTAGTTCTACCCATTGTGCTTTTAGTTCGGTTGAAGTCCAAACTTGAAGCGAGCTTTTGGAACTTTAGTACACTGCTGTTTTACGAAAAGTTGATACAAGTCGCTTAAAGCTTGTACTAAGAAACTTTTCTATATGTTCAAATTATCGACGCAAAAGCCTAAGGCAAGTTTAATGATTAAAATGAAAAGCTTTTGTTTGAAAACCTTAGTAGTACCTAAAAGTAGTTCAAACACGACCCAAATGTCACACTAAATTTGAAAACAATATGAAAAATGCACTATTCTCACAATATCTTCCTGTACTTCCTGTGGATGAAGACAATGGATGTCTTCAATTCGGTTTAGGTACTTCATAGTCCATTAGCAACTGTCTTGCTCCATTGATAGTTAGGAAATAAGCAGAAGTTTTAATTGCAATTAAATATAAAAGTTTCTAAACATCACATACATTAAAAGTATAAAACATGTTTTGATATTGCACACGTATTACCAACAGAGTCAATATTATGAAATTGAAAATTGACCTCGGTGTTTGAACGATTTGTATTAGCGACTTGATTCCTTGTGTCATTGGATAACTACGTAGGAAGTAGGGGGAATTTTGAAAATATTTTAGTTTTGAAACTCCGTTAAGAATCGGATGGAGGCGAGAAGAAACAGTTTTTAAAGTAGTGCTTAGTACAATTTTTTTTTTTTTTTTTAAGTTTGGTTATGCATTTGCACATCCGCATCTTTCCGAGGGTGAATGTAAAGTTGGCAGGGAAAAACAACTTCCCAAGATTGATTTTCAATTTCCGATTGTTTTAATGCTCCAACCATGGAGATTCAGATTGGCCACATAATATTTTTCGGAGAAACTCTGTAATCCTTGAAAAGTCAGCGTGATGAGGAGAGTATTTGATGAGGAAGATGGCGACTATCGAATCTCCATTGTTTCTTTTAAAGGATTATCATTAAGTTTTGGTAAGATAAAAATGTGTAGAAAATATTTAAAAGCTATCGAAAGCAACATTTGCACTCTTTTCTCGATCAAGCACTAAGCCAAGTATATTAATTATTAAACTTTTAATGTTATGTAAAAGGTAAGTAAATATTACTGAGGATACCAATGAACTCCATGTTTATAAAATTGATTGTAATTTAATTTCTTGTATTGAAATAATTACTTACATTATATCTCCTAGTTTCAGTCTCGTTTGTATTAGAGCACAGCTCTTGTGGTCACTTGTGGTCACAGCCCTTCTTCTTCGGGGCGGTATTCGTGGTACAATTTGTGCATTACCCCCGCTTTCATCGAGGCTGGTCAAGACGCCACCACTGATACGAACCATCGGTGACGACCCTCTTCGTCTGTTCGACATATGTCTGCCGGCGACTCCCCCCAACATTCTGTAAAATAAAAACAAAAACATTGCTGTATTTAACAGTGGCTTTTAATTTACCTGAAATAGGGCAAACAGTTTATCTTAAAGGGCTATCAGCCATTTCTCCAATTTTGGAAAGAGAAAATAGTCCGAGGGTGCTAAGAAGTAATTCATATTCCAAATCATTGATTTTGGCCATTGCAATAATGGATGTGAGCATTTTTTCCATCTTTACAAATTCACTGAGAGCGTCCACTATTGATGGCTGTCAAACAAGTACTAAAGAACGTTGCGTTTTCAAACTTGAAAATTAATCTTTCTAAGTTTAGTTTAGTTTAGTTTAGTGAGGGCAGAACCCTCATTTATTTAGTTTAATGGAGCTAAATTACTTAAATTAAATTAATATAAAAACCTTACAGACTATCTTAAATCTAGAGCAAGAAGGAGAAAAAAAAAAAAAAAAAAAAAAAACACGAAGGTGAAGATGACATTGTCGATAGGGGAGGTAGGAGCCTAGGGAAGAGCGACTGTATGTGGTGGTGGTAAATTCGGCGTTTGTAAGACAGTAACAGTGAAGGGCATGTCCACGTACTGGTACGGGGGCGGGGTTGGTGAGCTGGGGGGAGAGGTTGAAATTGTGGGTGGGGCTGGAAAGGTGTAGCGTAGAGCTATTTTGAGGGTAGGAGAAAAGAGGTAGGATTGCTGAGTAGTGGGGATTATTGGAGGGAGGGGGGCGGGGTTAGGACGGGTTCCTTCTAAGACGACGTTTGGGAGCAGGAGTGGAGAGGTTGAAATCGAAGGAGGTGAGGAAAGAGTTGGCCTGTCGTAGCATACGCGAGATGGGTTCGTTAGCGCCGTAAGAAGTGTGATGAGCGAGCACGTAAAACAATCGAAGGTTCCGCACATTACGGGGGTTTGTATGAAATGTTGAAATGGAGAGCAAGCTTGGGGAATTGATTGAGCAAGACAGAAGGCGATGGACCAAGATGACGTTGGCAGGATTCTGCGCTCCTCAAGTGTGTTGGTCGCGAATCGATTCAAGCGATGTTATCGGTTCGTCCAGCAAGAGATGGGAACGTGGCTGGGTGTTGGAGCGCTTCCGAGTGAAGGTGATTGTGTAACATTTGGCGATATTCAATTCTAGGCAATTATTTTGGCACCAAATCGAAAAGCTGTTAAGATCCGATTGGAGAAGTGAGGAGTCTAGGGGAGAGCGGATTTTCTTGAAAATGTTGGTATCATCGGCGTAAAGTAAGATGCAAGAGCATATGTCGTTTATGGTTACGTGCGGTTTCCACCACCACCATCATTTGATAATTTGTATTTAATATAATTTGTTTTAATGTAGTTTGATGGTAAGGTGGAGGAACAAGTGCGCGATCCACAAGTGAGTGTTCGAACACGCCCCGATGTAGTGCTCTAAAAAGCCCTACCACCTTCTTCCCCCATTCCTACATCCGAAATCCTATCAAAATCCGAATTAACCCAAACATAAACCAAAATTCGCAATAAACGAATCAAACATTCGTTTATCGCTTATTAGCTGCTTCCACGGCATAATTAAATCCAAAATCTTAAATTAAAATCAAATTCCCAATAAACGAATCTAATATTCGTTGATTGTTCTACATTCGCCCCACGGCATCATCAAAACTCAAAATCCAGAGATCGTTATCTCTATCTGAAAAATTCCATTGAGTTAAACAAACAAAAACCCAAAACCAGATACATATCGACATCTGCGAAATAGTTTCGTAAGAATTCAAGAAATTGAATTCTTATCTTAAACAAACACTGAGCATCTCACTCAGGATTCCAAAATCGGGATTTTTGTAGGAAATTGTGTATTTTCGAGATACAAATTTCGATTTGTTTCTCTTTATAAGGGCGATGGATTTTGTATTCGAGGATCAGTCGTGATTGGCGTTCGAGATCTAAGGACGCCAATAAGGAAAGTTTAAAATAAAGCAGTCGTTAAAAATAGTTTTGTTTGTTTTGTTATTGCAATTTTAAATTGAAGACACGAACGACAAGGAGAGTGAGTGTTGGCTGATCCAATCTTACATAGAAGACGAGAATGAGCATCGGCTGCTCAACTTTAAATCGAAGGTGAGAGCAGGTCTCGTTTTTCAGCAATCGGTTGTCACTCTTCCCGGAGGCCCCGGAAGCACGGTGGCAACCGCAACGGGTCCCCTCAGGAGGTGACAAGCTCTCTGAGAGAAGGACGACAACACCGATTCGAGTGTGGATCGTGGGCGAGTTCGAATTCGGTTTTCGAGGTGGATGTCGATGAGCGAGAGAGAGACATGAGGATGTTTGAATTCGGTTTTTTTGGATCCCGTTTTGTTCACTGTTAAAAGAGGACAGTTGGAATTTTTTTTGAGAACCGTGTGGCAGTCAAAAATTAGAAAGAAAAGCCCCGTTCCTTATTGTTTAAAAGTAAAAAGTTAAGTTGTTTTAAAAGTTAAAAAGAAAAAAGTTCGAATAGTAAATGTAAAAACTAAAAGTTAAGAAAAATGTAATAAGTACCAGTTGTAAATGTAAAAAATAAAAAGTTAAGCAAAAACGTAAAAGTCTATCCATCATGCTGGTTCTTTGCTTTATCAAAGACACATTCGTGACCGAAAGCCGGAGGTGGACATCTCCTCGCTCGTTGGGGCGATTGGACTCGCAGAAGCACGTCGACTTCTCCACCAAACACCATTTGGCGGTGGCCGCCCTGGTCGTGTAGGGAGTAAAACCTGAAGAGGAACCACAGGTGGTCGAGCAGCCTGTAAAGAGGAGGAAGCAGAGGAAGAGCCTGGAGAGGAAAAATAGGTAACCAATTTTGTATTCACACACACAATTTTATGTGGCATCGAATCTTTCACAGAGCCTAGGGAAGAGCGACTGTATGTGGTGGTGGTAAATTCGGCGTTTGTGAGACAGTGACAGTGAAGGGCATGTCCACGTACTGGTACGGGGGCGGGGTTGGTGAGCTGGGGGGAGAGGTTGAAATTGTGGGTGGGGCTAGAAAGGTGTAGGAGAAAAGAGGTAGGATTGCAGAGCAGTGGGAATTATTGGGGGGAGGGGGCGGGGTTAGGAGGGGTTTCTTCTAAGACGTCGTTTGGGAGCAGGAGTGGAGAGGTTGAAATCGAAGGAGGTGGGGAAAGAGTTGCCTGTCGTAGCATACGCGAGATGGGTTCGTTAGGGCTGTAAGAAGTGTGATGAGCGAGCAATCGAAGGTTCCGCACATTACGGGGGTTTGTATGAAATGTTGAAATGGAGAGCAAGCTTGGGGAATTGATTGAGTAAGACAGAAGGCGATGGACCAAGATGATGTTGGCATGGATTCTGCGCTCCTCAAGTGTGTTGGTCGCGAATCGATTCAAGCGATGTTATCGGTTGGTCCAGCAAGAGATGGGAACGTGGCTGGGTGGTGGAGCGCTTCCGAGTGAAGGTGATTGTGTGACATTTGGCGATATTCAATTCTAGGCAATTATTTTGCACCAAATCGAAAAACTGTTAAGATCCGATTGGAGAAGTGAGAATTCTAGGGGAGAGCGGATTGTCTTGAAAATTTTGGTATCATCCGCGTAAAGTAAGATGCAAGAGCCTATGTCGTTTGTGGTTAGGATAAATAGAAGGTGGGCGAGATGACTGCACTGACACCTGTGTTTGGAAGAAAAGGATCGGAGAGGGTGGATCTAAATCGCACGCGACAGGTTCGGGAATTAAGATAGGATGACATCCACTTAATCAACAAAGGTTCAAAACCGAGGGAAGATAATTTAAAGAGAATGGGGTTATGGGAGATTTTGTCGAAGGCTTTGCTAAAGTCGGTAGTGACTATATCGACCTCATCGCTGTTTTCTAGGGAAAGGAGTGTGTGGGATGTGAATTCGACAAGGTTGGTAGTGGTCGACCTGCCGGAGAGAAAGCTGTGCTGGTTAGGAGAGATGATAGGTGTGCAGCGAAAAAATAACGCATCATATAGAAGGCCTTCGAACAGTTTAGGAATGTGCGAAAGCTTAGCAATGGGACGATAGGAGGATTTCCAAATGCCGGGGAATAGACCTTGTGCAAGGGATAGATTGAAGCGAGCGGGAGAGAGAGAGAGAGAGAGAGAGAGAGGAGGAGCATTTTTAAGAAGATAGCAGGGAGTGTAAGTAAGGTTGGTACTATCTACAGTCATTATATTTCAACAACTACCGCCACATATGTGTCCAGGTCCCCCCTAACATCCACTAATCCCTTTCGCAAGCATAAACTACTTTGTGCAAGTTCTACTTGGTAGAAAAATAATAATAAAACGGCGTTGGCGCCGGATAAAAAATAAACGTCAACGGCAAATAACAATAAAGTTGACATTCAACGTCAGTAGTAGGGATATAGCGGTTCTGGGACAATTTTCTGCCCCAAAAGCTCTTTTCTGTGTGAAAGCTCTATGTGAAGGTGGGGATGTGTGTGTTGTGTGGTGAGTGTTGATAGTGGTATGTGGTTCATGGGTGGTGGGATTCTTATGTGAGGTGTAAATGGTAGTATTTAGTGTATTTCTTATGAGTGTTGGTATTAATTGGGTATAGTTTGTGGATGAGATTAATGGTTGTGGGTTCTTATGTGGGGTGGAAACTAGTAGTATTGGTATTAATTGGGTATAGTTTGTAGTGTTCTTATCGCTGTAGTTGTTGGATTTTGTGTTTTTTTTTGTAGGTGGTGTTGAGTATTGAGCTTTTTGTAGGTGGTGGTGAGTATTGCGGCTTGTGGTGATGTCGGTGCTTTTTTTGTTATGGGTTTATGTTTTTGCTAATGGATTTATGCTTAGATGGTGATATCGGTGCTTTTTGTCATTCATGGGTGGTGTGTCTTAACTGAGGTGGAAATAGTAGTATTTAGTATATTTCTTATGAGTATTAGTAGTAATTGGGTATAGTTTGTAGTGTTCTTATCGCTGTAGTTGTTTGTTTGGGCTAGTGATTAATCGTTATCAGCGTGGTGGATCCGTGGATTTTGTGCTTTTGATGCTCTTGGGTTTTTGCAGGTGGTGGTGATGAATGCTTTTATTGACTATTGGGCTTTTTCTATGTGGTGGTGAGTATTGGGGCTTGTGATGATATCGGTGCTTTTTTTTGTTATGGGTTTATGTTTTTGCTAATGGATTTATGTTTAGGTGGTGATATCGGGGCTGAATGGGTTGTGCTTTAGGCTTTTGTCTCGGTTGTAAGCTGTTAATTGTGGTAGAAATAAAAAACGTTGTCTGGGTTGTGCTTTTGGCTTTCGTCTCAGTTGTAAGCTGTTAATTGTGGTAGAAATAAAAAAACGTTGTCTGGGTTGTGCTTTAGGCTTTTGTCTCGGTTGTAAGCTGTTAATTGTGGTAGAAATAAAAAAACGTTGTCTTTGGTGTGCTTTTTAATCTTATTATCATTAAGCTGAGTAATATAAACGGGGATTTTGTTGTTTGTGGGTTTGTATGGGAAATGGGTTGTTTTTTAATCTTATTATCATTAAGCAGAGTAATATAAACGGGAATTTTGTTGTTTGTGAATTTGTATGGGAAATGGGGTGTTTTTGCTGGAACTTAAACTGACTTCCCCTAAGACGCAGACCTAAGCCAGTATTCAAACGAACAATAACAAGGAGGAGGCGGGGGCCGGGGGCTTTTTGCTATTGAACTTTTTGTTGGGGGGTGTGTGTGTGTTTTTGATAATGGATTTGTGCTTAGGAGGTGAATGGTTTTGCTGCTAGTTGACTTCACCTAAGACGCAGAGCTAAGCTAGTTGACTTCACCAGGTGAATGATTTTGCTGCTAGTTGACTTCACCTAAGACGCAGAGCTAAGCTAGTTGACTTCACCTAAGACGCAGACCTAAGCCATGATGATGAATGGGTTGTGCTTTAGGCTTTTGTCTCGGTTGTAAGCTGTTAATTGTGGTAGAAATAAAAAACGTTGTCTGGGTTGTGCTTTTGGCTTTTGTCTCAGTTGTAAGCTGTTAATTGTGGTAGAAATAAAAAAAAACACTGTCTTTGTTGTACTTTTTTAATTGCATTAACAAGGAGGAGGCGGGGGCCGGGGGCTTTTTGCTATTGAACTTTTTGTTGGGGGGTGTGTGTGTGTTTTTGATAATGGATTTGTGCTTAGGAGGTGAATGGTTTTGCTGCTAGTTGACTTCACCTAAGACGCAGAGCTAAGCTAGTTGACTTCACCTAAGACGCAGACCTAAGCCAGTATTCAAACGAACAATAACAAGGAGGAGGCGGGGGCCGGGGGCTTTTTGCTCTATGATGTTGATGAATGGGTTGTGCTTAAGGCTTTTGTCTCGGTTGTAAGCTGTTAATTGCGGCGGAAATAAAAAACGTTGTCTTTGTTGTGCTTTTTAATCTTATTGTCATTAAGCTGAGTAATATATACGGGAATTTTGTTGTTTGTGGATTTGTATGAGAAATGGGTTGTTTTTGCTGAAACTTAAAACTGACTTCACCTAAGACGCAGAGCTAAGCTAATTGACTTCACCTAAGACGCAGACCTAAGTCATTGGTTTTTATGAGTCACCGAATGATTATTCAAGTCCATATTGTACCGATCCCATAACCTTTAGCAAGTATTCATGATTTCTATAGCAAGTTGGGATATCATTACTCATTTTTGTGAATTTCATACGTATTGAGGGCCAATTATTCTTATCATAGTTTCCATAATGTATTGTTTCCGCTCCCTACAGGCTAATGTTGATTTCTATATATAGGCGTACATCTTCAGTGGGTTGGGGATTTGTACTTATTATCAGTATTTTTTCAATTTGGGGTGTGTGATGCATAGTTGTTTTGTCTTGTTGGGTATTTGTTATCAGGTGTATACATCTTCAGTGGGTTGTGCGATTAGCGTTCAAGGTTAATTGTGTGACATGAGCAGATGGTATTTTTGAATTGGGTGTGTGAATAGGTGATAGGTGATTCATGATTGTTTGGCAGTGAATATATTATTATTTAGTCATTGAGTTTGAGTAATATATATGGGAATTTTTTTTTGGGTGATTCTATGTTGAAATGGATGTATGTTTTAGTTGTTTCTTAATATATAGACATTTTTTGTGATTCTATCTGCTTTTGGGTTTTGTTTCGGTTGTCGAGGGCTTTTTCAGTAAATCTAAGCTGATTCTTAATATTTTGGGCTTTTTGCTCTATACTGAAATGGTACCACTTGATAGTAAATCTATGTTGAAATGGACTTTTTTGCTATATTGAATATGTGCTTTTTTTGGGGATTGTCTGGGGTGCTAAAGGCTTTTTTATGAATATATTCACTTGGCAGTAAATCTATGCTGAAATATATATAGAAATACGGGCTTTAAATTTGAAAAAAAAGAAGAAAAAATCATCATCAAACCCAATATTCGACGTGGGATTAGCTAGGAAATAAAAAAATCAACATCATCAACTGGTGAGTTACCTTATTTATATATTAATTGTTATTCCTTTTTTTGACGCGGTGCTAGTATTTATTTTTGTGTATTGTATCGTGAGTCTAGCAATAATAATAATAATAATCCCGATGTTTTTGCTATTGCTGCATAATGTATGGAAATGGTTCATCATCGTCGTCGTTATCAGTTGTGTATATGAATAGGTGACAGGTGATTCATGGTCGTTTGACTTGTTGTGCTGTTATCATTTGTAGTAAAATAGAGGCGTGTTATCAGTAGTTGTTCGTGGATTTATATGGAAGTGATTCATTGTCGTTTGGGCTTCTTTCTTATCTCAGTATGTGAATTAAGTCTTAGGGTTGGATGATCAGCGTACAAGGTTAAAGTCTGGAGTAGGTTAATTGTATGACATGGTTGGTCGTCGATTTGTCTGGAAGTTGAGGACTCTTTTATATATTATTATTAGTCATTGAGCTGAGTAATATATATAGAAATTTTTGTTGTTCGAGGGATATGGTATGGAAGTGATGATATAAGACTTAGATTTGGATGATCACAGCGTTCAAGGTTAAAGTTTGGGGATAGGTTAATTGTTTGGAAGTCATTCGTAGTCATTTGACGTCGTGGTTTTTGGGATTCTTTCTTATCTCAGCATGTGAATTAAGTCTTAGGTTTGGATGATCAGAGTTATTTTCTAATCTGTATTTATTGGTATATTGTTCGAATGTTTTTATTATTATCTAGTGTGGTTATATTAGGCTGTTGTTGTTGCTGTATTTAGTTTATTGTTATAATGATGTTATGTTTTATTGTTCAAAGTTTTGAGATCTTTTGGGATTCTTTCTTATCTCAGCATGTGAATTAAGTCTTAGGTTTGGATGATCAGAGTTATTTTCTAATCTGTATTTATTGGTATATTGTTCGAATGTTTTTATTATTATCTAGTGTGGTTATATTAGGCTGTTGTTGTTGCTGTATTTAGTTTATTGTTATAATGATGTTATGTTTTATTGTTCAAAGTTTTGAGATCTTTTGAAAGTTCTTTGTTTGCTTATAATCATATGAGGATATTTTTGAAAAGCACAGACAGTTTTTATATGGATATATTAGTATGTGTAGACTTTTTTTAGCGCTACAATGTTGTTAATAGCGAATATATTATTATTAGTCATTGAGCTGAGTATTATAAGGGAATTTTTTGTAGCTTGTTGTTATATTAATTATGTGTGTATGTATGTGTATGTGTGTGTGTATTGATGGACAAATATCTGAATTTCACCTGTTGAGCTGTTGTCAGTTGTACACATCTTCGGTTGTAGTGGCGGTGTTGTTATCAGTAGTTGTTCTCGGATTTGTATGGAAGTGATGAATTAAGTCTTAGGTTTGGGTGATCAGCGTTCAAGTTAAAGTTTGGGGTAGGTTAATTGTGTGACGTAGATGTTCGTGGATTTGTATGGAAGTGATTCATTATCGTTTGGCGTAGTGGTTTGGAATTCTTTCTTATCTCAGTATGTGAATTAAGTCTTAGGTTTCAATGATCAGCGTTCAAGGTTATAGTCAGGAGAGAAAGAGAGAAAGTGAGAAAGAGAAAGAGAGACTATTTGTGGACGAATGAGATGTGTGTATGCGTAATAATGAATGAATTTCGGTATAGATAAGACCATCTTGACTAGTTAGAAATCATTGTATCACTAAACCATTAAAGAAAAACACTAAAAGGTTCCATTGTGGTATATATTTGGCTGAGCAGGAAAATTGTTGCCATAGGATTAAAACAAAAAAACAACAACAAAAACGGTAAGTTAACACCTATCATGAACCATTTTTAGGATTTCTAATTTATTTCTTCAAATG
This sequence comes from Microdon myrmicae, assembly GCA_963931805.1. Taxonomy (NCBI): domain Eukaryota; kingdom Metazoa; phylum Arthropoda; class Insecta; order Diptera; family Syrphidae; genus Microdon; species Microdon myrmicae. The sequence goes on from OZ007501.1 coordinate 49,534,790, forward strand.
TTATGTGTTATATTCGGGGGATTTTAATCATCGAGACAGCCTTTTTTTCTGAAAGCGTAACAAAGCAAAAGAATTAACAGTAAATTTTTCATTACTTTTTTAGAGAAATATGTCTGCTAACGAGGTCAACACCAGCAACAACTACAATATTAACAATAACAACAATAATAATATTAGGAAAAGAACGGGGCAACAACAACAACCACCAACAATGTCAGGAGAACAACCTGCAAAGAAGTTAAAACAACAGATCTATAAAAGATGCTTGTTTTGTGATGTGGATGTTGAGGGACGGCTTTGGGTCCAACATCATAGAAAAAATACCCACAAAGCAAACGCCCAACAAGCTCTTAATGAAAACGTCTCCTTAATAGCAAGCGCATTCCAAAATCGTATCAAAATATTTGCCATTACCAACAAAGATGAGAGTATGGTAAATGTGAATACGTTATTTGAAAAAAATATTCCATTGATTAACGAGTTACTACAAGATGAATTGAAAGTTTTGAAAGCTTTTAAATTTAGTATGGAGCTTTTTGCTAACTTTGCGAAACTACCCAAAGAATGTGAAGAGACAATGCAAATAGATATAAAAAGCATGCAAACTAAAATGTACACGATTGCGAAAGAGGAAGACATAAGAGAAAATTTGAGCACGGCAATTGAAATTATCAAAGCAAAATTGGAAGAGTTCCAAGAAAAAGATAGCGGATGGGCGTTGGCAGCATTTCAGAGGATCGAAATTAACATCAACAAATACGAGCCATTTCGAGCTTGATAGATAAGGGCCGATATAATAAATCTTTTAAAGAACTTGTAGCTGCATCAAACAAGAATAAATAAAATGTATTTATGTATTAAAATTAATTGATGTTTTTTCCCTTTGGCTAATTTTGTGGGCAAATTATTCGAATATTGGTCATTCATTTTCCCCCCATGAGTCTTAGAATATCAAATATAACCCCACCAATATATGTGAATTTTCGGCTGTAAGTTGCTTCTTAATGTATGGGAAATGTTTTGTTGATTCTATCTGCTTTTGCCTTTGGTTTGTGCTTTTGATAATGGTTTGTGTCTTTGATCGCCAGACTTTCGGGTGGGTTGTCTCAGTTGTTGGGGGTGTTTTTCCTTTTTATGAATATACCATATTAAATTCTTGATTTCTAATTCTTATTTTTCCATAGAACAATTTTTTCTAAGTACAAATGATTATGCAAGTCCATATTGAACATAAAAATGTGTTGTTATCAAAAAACATATGGCTGCTTATCAAATCCCATGACTTTGGATGCTATATCAAATTCTTGATGTCTAAGTGGTTTTAGTGAGTCTCCATTATTCTTATCTTACCTATATGAATAAAACCGCTGATCATTGTTCTTTAAACATTAAAATTAATTGAGGCAATTTTTTCCATGAGTCTTGGAGGATCAAATATAGTCCACCGTAACATCATATGATAAGACCTGCTTACATCATTGAAGAGTTATCAGAGAGGGATAGTTATAATACAGCCTGTTTGCAATCGCCCTGTTTAAAGAAACCGCCTGTTTGGAATCGCCCTGTTTAAAGAAATCGCCCTGTTTGGAATCGCCCTGTTTGAAAAAACCCGCCTGTTTGGAATCGCCCTGTTTAAAGAAATCGCCCTGTTTGGAATCGCCCTGTTTGAAAAAACCCGCCTGTTTGGAATCGCCCTGTTTGAAAAAACCCCTCTGTTTGGAATCGCCCTGTTTAAAGAAATCGCCCTGTTTTAACCGCCCTGCTTGAAGAGACAGCCTGTTTGGAGCCGCCCTGTTTGAAGAGACAGCCTGTTTGGAGCCGCCCTGTTTGAAGAGACAGCCTGTTTGGAACCGCCCTGTTTAAAGAAACCGCCTGTTTGAAGAAACCGCCTGCTTGGAACCACCTGTTTATAATACAGCCGATACATAGAGATCTGTTTACTGCTTTGATTCGATGTGGCATCAGAGAGGGGAGGTTATAATACACTCAGTATGTCTTTGAATGCAAACCATCTAATGGGTACGATGACGCATATTTCCTTGGATTAGGTGTGATAGAACTTTATGTGTTACTAATCGTTCGCCGGCTCAAACAAGTTCGGGATTCCTTTTGATATTACAGAGGAAATTTAGTTATTCGACTATCTAGATCATTTTTAGCAAAGGTCGTTCTATGAGTCCCGGCAGGTCTGGGTCTTAAGGTCAAGGGATTGGACAACAACACCCGTTTTTTATATCAACACTTTTTTTTTTTTGACCAATATGGACTTGAATAATCATTCGTTGACTCGTGGTATATTCATAAAAAAGCCAAAAGCACAAAGAATTTAATATATTATATGGACAATGCGTAGCCCTAAAGTATGCAATTAACAATATATCCATATAAAAACTCAAAATTGTGGCGCTAAAAATAGGCTATAGTCAATATATATAGCAAAAAGCTCGCTAGTCTAGAGATCAAAAGCATTAAACCATTTCAACATAGAGTTACTGCCAAGTGGTATATATATATTCATAAAATTAGATTTACTGTCAAGTGGTATATTCATAAAAAGGAAAAACACCCCCAACAACTGAGACAACCCACCCGAAAGTCTGGCGATCAAAGACACAAACCATTATCAAAAGCACAAACCAAAGGCAAAAGCAGATAGAATCAACAAAACATTTCCCATACATTAAGAAGCAACTTACAGCCGAAAATTCACATATATTGGTGGGGTTATATTTGATATTCTAAGACTCATGGGGGGAAAATGAATGACCAATATTCGAATAATTTGCCCACAAAATTAGCCAAAGGGAAAAAACATCAATTAATTTTAATACATAAATACATTTTATTTATTCTTGTTTGATGCAGCTACAAGTTCTTTAAAAGATTTATTATATCGGCCCTTATCTATCAAGCTCGAAATGGCTCGTATTTGTTGATGTTAATTTCGATCCTCTGAAATGCTGCCAACGCCCATCCGCTATCTTTTTCTTGGAACTCTTCCAATTTTGCTTTGATAATTTCAATTGCCGTGCTCAAATTTTCTCTTATGTCTTCCTCTTTCGCAATCGTGTACATTTTAGTTTGCATGCTTTTTATATCTATTTGCATTGTCTCTTCACATTCTTTGGGTAGTTTCGCAAAGTTAGCAAAAAGCTCCATACTAAATTTAAAAGCTTTCAAAACTTTCAATTCATCTTGTAGTAACTCGTTAATCAATGGAATATTTTTTTCAAATAACGTATTCACATTTACCATACTCTCATCTTTGTTGGTAATGGCAAATATTTTGATACGATTTTGGAATGCGCTTGCTATTAAGGAGACGTTTTCATTAAGAGCTTGTTGGGCGTTTGCTTTGTGGATATTTTTTCTATGATGTTGGACCCAAAGCCGTCCCTCAACATCCTCATCACAAAACAAGCATCTTTTATAGATCTGTTGTTTTAACTTCTTTGCAGGTTGTTCTCCTGACATTGTTGGTGGTTGTTGTTGTTGCCCCGTTCTTTTCCTAATATTATTATTGTTGTTATTGTTATTATTGTAGTTGTTGCTGGTGTTGACCTCGTTAGCAGACATATTTCTCTAAAAAAGTAATGAAAAATTTACTGTTAATTCTTTTGCTTTGTTACGCTTTCAGAAAAAAAGGCTGTCTCGATGATTAAAATCCCCCCGAATATAACACATAACATTTGAAGAAATAAATTAGAAATCCTAAAAATGGTTCATGATAGGTGTTAACTTACCGTTTTTGTTGTTGTTTTTTTGTTTTAATCCTATGGCAACAATTTTCCTGCTCAGCCAAATATATACCACAATGGAACCTTTTAGTGTTTTTCTTTAATGGTTTAGTAACACAATGATTTCTAACTAGTCAAGATGGTCTTATCTATACCGAAATCCATTCATTATTACGCATACACACATCTCATTCGTCCACAAATAGTCTCTCTTTCTCTTTCTCTCTTTCTCTCTTTCTCTCTTTCTCTCTTTCTCTCCTGACTATAACCTTGAACGCTGATCATTGAAACCTAAGACTTAATTCACATACTGAGATAAAAAAAGAATTCCAAACCACTACGCCAAACGATAATGAATCACTTCCATACAAATCCACGAACATCTATGTCACACAATTAACCTACCCCAAACTTTAACTTGAACGCTGATCACCCAAACCTAAGACTTAATTCATCACTTCCATACAAATCCGAGAACAACTACTGATAACAACACCGCCACTACAACCGAAGATGTGTACAACTGACAACAGCTCAACAGGTGAAATTCAGATATTTGCCCATCAATACACATACACACATATACATAATTAATATAACAGCAAGCTACAAAAAATTCCCTTATAATACTCAGCTCAATGACTAATAATAATATATTCGCTATTAACAACATTGTAGCGCTAAAAAAAAAAAAAAGTCTACACATACTAATATATCCATATAAAAACTGCCTGTGCTTTTCAAAAATACCCCATATGATTATAAGCAAACAAAGAACTTTCAAAAGATCTCAAAACTTTGAACAATAAAACATAACATCATTATAACAATAAACTAAATACAGCAACAACAACAGCCTAATATAACCACACTAGATAATAATAAAAACATTCGAACAATATACCAATAAATACAGATTAAAAAATAACTCTGATCATCCAAACCTAAGACTTAATTCACATGCTGAGATAAGAAAGAATCCCAAAAGATCTCAAAACTTTGAACAATAAAACATAACATCATTATAACAATAAACTAAATACAGCAACAACAACAGCCTAATATAACCACACTAGATAATAATAAAAACATTCGAACAATATACCAATAAATACAGATTAGAAAATAACTCTGATCATCCAAACCTAAGACTTAATTCACATGCTGAGATAAGAAAGAATCCCAAAAGATCTCAAAACTTTGAACAATAAAACATAACATCATTATAACAATAAACTAAATACAGCAACAACAACAGCCTAATATAACCACACTAGATAATAATAAAAACATTCGAACAATATACCAATAAATACAGATTAAAAAATAACTCTGATCATCCAAACCTAAGACTTAATTCACATGCTGAGATAAGAAAGAATCCCAAAAACCACGACGTCAAATGACTACGAATGACTTCCATACAATTAACCTATCCCCAAACTTTAACCTTGAACGCTGTGATCATCCAAATCTAAGTCTTATATCATCACTTCCATACCATATCCCTCGAACAACAAAAATTTCTATATATATTACTCAGCTCAATGACTAATAATAATATATAAAAGAGTCCTCAACTTCCAGACAAATCGCCGACCAACCATGTCATACAATTAACCTACTCCAAACTTTAACCTTGTACGCTGATCATCCAACCCTAAGACTTAATTCACATACTGAGATAAGAAAGAATCCCAAACGGCAATGAATCACTTCCATATAAATCCACGAACAACTACTGATAACACGCCTCTATTTTACTACAAATGATAACAGCACAACAAGTCAAACGACCATGAATCACCTGTCACCTATTCATATACACAACTGATAACGACGACGATGATGATGAATCATTTCCATACATTATGCAGCAATAGCAAAAACATCGGGATTATTATTATTATTATTGCTAGACTCACGATACAATACACAAAAATAAATACTAGCACCGCGTCAAAAAAGGAATAACAATTAATATATAAATAAGGTAACTCACCAGTTGATGATGTTAATTTTTTTATTTCCTAGCTAATCCCACGTCGAATATTGGATTTGATGATGATTTTTTCTTCTTTTTTTCAAATTTAAAACCTGTATTTCTATATATATATTTCAGCATAGATTTACTGCCAAGTGAATATATTCATAAAAAAGCCTTTAGCACCCCAGACAATCCCCAAAAAAAGCACATATTCAATATAGCAAAAAACTCCATTTCAACATAGATTTACTATCAAGTGGTACCATTTCAGTATAGAGCAAAAAGCCCCAAATATTAAGAATCAGCTTAGATTTACTGAAAAAGCCCTCGACAACCGAAACAAAACCCAAAAGCAGATAGAATCACAAAAAATGTCTATATATTAAGAAACAACTAAAACATACATCCATTTCAACATAGAATCACCCAAAAAAATTCCCATATATATTACTCAAACTCAATGACTAAATAATAATATATTCACTGCCAAACAATCATGAATCACCTATCACCTATTCACACACCCAATTCAAAAATACCATCTGCTCATGTCACACAATTAACCTTGAACGCTAATCGCACAACCCACTGAAGATGTATACACCTGATAACAAATACCCAACAAGACAAAACAACTATGCATCACACACCCCAAATTGAAAAAATACTGATAATAAGTACAAATCCCCAACCCACTGAAGATGTACGCCTATATATAGAAATCGACATTAGCCTGTAGGGAGCGGAAACAATACATTATGGAAACTATGATAAGAATAATTGGCCCTCAATACGTATGAAATTCACAAAAATGAGTAATGATATCCCAACTTGCTATAGAAATCATGAATACTTGCTAAAGGTTATGGGATCGGTACAATATGGACTTGAATAATCATTCGGTGACTCATAAAAAACCAATGACTTAGGTCTGCGTCTTAGGTGAAGTCAACTAGCTTAGCTCTGCGTCTTAGGTGAAGTCAACTAGCAGCAAAACCATTCACCTCCTAAGCACAAATCCATTATCAAAAACACACACACACCCCCCAACAAAAAGTTCAATAGCAAAAAGCCCCCGGCCCCCGCCTCCTCCTTGTTATTGTTCGTTTGAATACTGGCTTAGGTCTGCGTCTTAGGTGAAGTCAACTAGCTTAGCTCTGCGTCTTAGGGGAAGTCAGTTTAAGTTCCAGCAAAAACACCCCATTTCCCATACAAATCCACAAACAACAAAATTCTCGTATATATTACTCAGTTTAATGACAATAAGATTAAAAAGTACAACAAAGACAGCGTTTTTTTATTTCTACCACAATTAACAGCTTACAACTGAGACAAAAGCCAAAAGCACAACCCAGACAACGTTTTTTATTTCTACCACAATTAACAGCTTACAACCGAGACAAAAAGCCTAAAGCACAACCCATTCATCATCATGGCTTAGGTCTGCGTCTTAGGTGAAGTCAACTAGCTTAGCTCTGCGTCTTAGGTGAATTCAACTAGCTTAGCTCTGCGTCTTAGGGGAAGTCAGTTTAAGTTCCAGCAAAAACACCCCATTTCCCATACAAATCCACAAACAACAAAATTCCCGTTTATATATTACTCAGCTTAATGACAATAAGATTAAAAAACAATCCATTTCCCATACAAACCCACAAACAACAAAATCCCCGTTTATATTACTCAGCTTAATGACAATAAGATTAAAAAGCACACCAAAGACAACGTTTTTTTATTTCTACCACAATTAACAGCTTACAACTGAGACAAAAGCCTAAAGCACTACCCAGACAACGTTTTTTTTATTTCTACCACAATTAACAGCTTACAACTGAGACAAAAGCCAAAAGCACAACCCAGACAACGTTTTTTATTTCTACCACAATTAACAGCTTACAACCGAGACAAAAGCCTAACGCACTACCCATTCAGCCCCGATATCACCACCTAAGCATAAATCCATTAGCAAAAACATAAACCCATAACAAAAAAAGCACCGATATCATCACAAGCCCCAATACTCACCACCACATAGAAAAAGCCCAATAGTCAATAAAAGCATTCATCACCACCACCTGCAAAAACCCAAGAGCATCAAAAGCACAAAATCCACGGATCCACCACGCTGATAACGATTAATCACTAGCCCAAACAAACAACTACAGCGATAAGAACACTACAAACTATACCCAATTACTACTAATACTCATAAGAAATATACTAAATACTACTATTTCCACCTCAGTTAAGACACACCACCCATGAATGACAAAAAGCACCGATATCACCATCTAAGCATAAATCCATTAGCAAAAACATAAACCCATAACAAAAAGCACCGACATCACCACAAGCCGCAATACTCACCACCACCTACAAAAAGCTCAATACTCAACACCACCTACAAAAAAAGCACAAAATCCAACAACTACAGCGATAAGAACACTACAAACTATACCCAATTAATACCAATACTACTATTTCCACCCCACATAAGAACCCACAACCATTAATCACAACCACAAAATATCACTATTAATACCAATACTCATAAGAAATACACTAAATACTACTATTTACACCTCACTTAAGAATCCCACCACCCATTAATCACATACCACTATCAACACTCACCACACAACACACACATCTACACCTTCACATAGAGCTTTGGGGCAGAAAAGAGCTTTTGGGGCAGAAAAGTGAGCCAGAACCCGTATAACCCTACTACTAACGTCAAACTGCGAAGCAGAAAGATGTTTGATAAATTAGATGACAGCTTCCCATTAGAATTACCGTGCGTAGTAAACAAAGCTAGAAGGAAAATTCGCAAAAGGGCGATTAAAGAAGAATCCTCAAATGTTCCGCCGATTTCGAAAAGAAAACGTGTGAAACGCGAAAGATCTACGGTACAAGCAAAGAAGCCACTGAACTATTATTTCAAATCAAGTTAGATATTAAAGAAGAAGATCCAACAACGGACAACAGGGGAGCAAAAGCTCAACGCCCCCTGCAACCCGCCACCAGGGACCAGCTACAGTGTCCGCTCCACGGGCGCTCAAGATAAAAACCCAAGTAAGTCCCTTTATACTTACCATCAAAATAACAATATTCAAATGTATTAAATATATATATAATATTTAAATTGTGTGATTAAACCATAACAGGACTACCCTGGTATATAAGATCGCAATTAATGTTTTTATGTACTTCTCTCAGGAAACACGAACATACAGTGGTGAGTTTGCAAACCCGAGAATCTATTAAATAACTGGTGGAGTACCTCTTGAACAGTTGCATGTTGTAACGCTCCAGAAACACTGGAGTGGGAATGGAGTTGGAGTCAAAATAGAACTCTCAGGCATCGCAGAAAGAATAGAATAGAGGTTCAAAGATACGCTGTCTACAGCAACCCAAATCGATCAATTTTCTCCTCATCCGGTCGCAAAGCTTTTGGTAAAGTTCGTAAGAATGAACCTTATTTAGTAACGCTCTTTGTAAGAAGCAGTCAAAAATCAAAGAGGTATCTAATGCGACCGCCCTTGATTCTCCAATGTTTTTCAGTTCTAAATGTAATCAACTCGTCGCTGATGATCTTTTCTGTCAGCTCAACAACATAGACAGTAGTGCTATCGGTTGGTAATTTCGTGAGAGACAATGTTTGACTTTTCTTGGGATTGGTTAAAACCAAGCACTCTCCCACGATTGTTAGGAAAGGTTTTCTGTTTATAAGATACCCGAGGGAGTTTGTGGAAAACTGGCGGTAAATCTGGCGACGGATTTTCAAGACTATTGCTGGTATTCCAAACGGGACGATTTCTTTCTAACAGTCCAGATCATGTAGAATGTGTTGGATAGCACTTCACATTTGGTATTCAAGACCGTAGCGCCGGGATCAAAGGTGAATCTAAAAACCAGCATCCAGGGTAAAATAAATTCGTGAAAACAACGGCATCTTTTGAATTCGTGGTCGGTACTCCGCTGCCTGTTGCTGACGCAGGAAAAGCTGAGCAACCGAAGTTATATGCTGATGGCTTCTGCCGTTGACTAGAAGAGGCTTTTTTTTTACACTAACGCGCGCATAAAAGGGAATTTTGGATTACCCTTAAATACCAGAGCACTGTGCGAGGGTAAGGAAGGGCAGTGGTTGATTTGTCACGACGGGGATGATTATAACAGGTCAATTGAAAAGTCCCCAGCCCGGCACATAGATGGCGACACTAGAATTAAATCCATATCATTTTTAGTTAGCCTTAACCTTCAAAAGACGCGTGTATAAATTTGACAGATGTCGAATCATTAGTTTGTGAATTATAGTATTTCGAGTGAAGCAACTTCTGTTATTGTGAAAAAAATGGATAAAAAGGAATTTCGCGTGTTGATAAAATATTGCTTTTTGAAGGAAAAAAATACAGTTGAAGCAAAAACTTGGCTTGACGACGAGTTTCCAGACGCCGCCCCAGGAAAATCAACCATCAAGGATTGGTATGCTAAGTTTAGACGTGGTGAAATGAGCACCGAAGACGGTGAACGCAGTGGACGCCCAAAAGAGGTTGTTACCGACGAAAACATTAGAAAAATCCACAAAATGATTTTGAATGACCGTAAATTGAAATTGAATGAAATAGCAGGCACTCTAAAGATATCAACTGAACGTGTACATCATATCATTCACGAATATTTGGGTATGAGAAAGCTCTGTGCAAAGTGGGTGCCGCGCGAGCTCACTTTTGACCAAAAACAACGACGAGTTGATGATTCGGAGCAGTGTTTGGAGATGATCAAGCGTAAGAAACCCGAGTTTTTGCGTCGATATGTGACAATGGATGAAACATGGCTCCATAATTTCACTCTGAAGTCCAATCAACAGTCATCCGAGTGGACTGCACACGATGAACCCGCCCCAAAGCGTGGAAAAACACAACATTCGGCTGGCAAGGTTATGGCGTCTGTATTTTAGGATGCGCGCGGAATAATTTTCATTCACTACGAGGGTTGCCTTTTATATTTCGGGATTAGAGAACAAAAACAAATATTGATCATCGAAAATCACTTTATTGTTTTTCAAAATATTCCCCATGAAGATCTATACACTTTTGCATGCGTTTGAACCAATTGTCGAAGCACTTTTGCCACTCTGATTGAGGTATCTCCAACACATGCATTCTGAATGCAGCAACCGCTTCTTCAGGCGTCGAAAAACGTTGACCTCTCAGTTTGTGTTTTACGTACGGGAATAAAAAGAAGTCATTCGGTGCCAAGTCAGGACTATACGGCGGATGACCCATCAAATCGATGTTTTGGGTGCTCAAAAATGCAGTTGTCGCAGCCGATGTGTGAGAGCTCGCATTGTCGTGGTGAAGAGTGATCCGTCTTCGGCGGTTGGTTTTCCTGATTTCTTGGAAGACAACTGGCAAACAAATGGTTGTGTACCACTCAGAATTGACTGTTCTGCGTTGTTCTAGTGGTACGGTTGCGACATGTTCAGTTTTTCCGAAAAAACAGGCGACCATTTGCTTGGAAGTGCTTCGTGCGCGAACAACTTTTGTTGGATTTGGCTCATCTTGAAACAGCCAGACAGTCGACCGCTGTTTACTTTCGGGCTCATACGCGTAAATCCACGATTCATCACCTGTCACGATGTCATAGACGTGTTTCGAAGCACCGCGACCGTATTTTTTGAGCATTTCTTTCGACCAATTGACACGAGCCTTTTTTTGGACGATTGACAAATTGTGTGGGATCCAACGCGAACACGTTTTTTTTGACAGTCTGTTTACAAATGTTTATGCAATATTGAATGTATGCTGGTCCCACTAACGCCTAAGGTTGTCTCAATCTCACGATAGGCCACATGACGATCTTCCAATATCAGTTCGCGCACAGCATCAATGGTTTTCGGAACAACAACTGATTTTGGACGACCTTCACGAAATTCATCTTGGAGTGAACTACGACCACGATTGAATTCACCATACCATCGATAAACACTGGTCCTTGATGGAGCTTCATCACCAAAAATTGAATTAAGTTCATCCATGCACTGTTGCTGAGTTAATCCACGCCGAAAGTTGTAAAAAATAATCGCACGAAAATGTTGACGATTTAATTCCATTTTTGGGCCGAGATGAATCTTTTAAGTTACTGTAAACAACACAAATAGCGCTCGTATGTCAAAACGTTCTGAGTGCGTATAACCTCAAAAATGTCCAACTTTACGACAGAGCTGTCAATTACCGGATTGCAATACTAGGGTTGCCAAATCCCGAAACATAGGAGGCTACCCTCGTATCTTGAAAAAGGAAGGACCATCAACAGCGACTATTACACAGCGTTACTGGACCGTTTGAAGGACGAAATCGCCGAAAAACGACCGCATTTGAAGAAAAAGAAAGTGCTGTTTCACCAAGACAATGCACCGTGTCACAAGTCAGTGAAAACGATGGCAAAAATCCATGAATTGGGCTTCGAATTGCTTCCGCATCTACCGTATTCTCCAGATCTGGCCCCCAGCGACTATTTCCTGTTCTCAGATCTCAAAAGAATGCTCGCTGGGAGGAAATTTTCGTCGAATGAAGAGGTGATCGCCGAAACTGAGGCCCGTTTTGAAGCAAAGGACAAATCGTACTACAGAAAAGGTATCGAAAAGTTGGAGGGTCGCTATAATCAGTGTATCACCCTCGAAGGGAATTATGTTGAATAAAAAAAAAAAGAATTTTGCCAAAAAAATGTGTTTTACTATGGGAGGCAGGGGACTTTTCAATTGGCCTGTTATGTCTGCGTAAATTGTAATATTTACAAATGGCCAGGTGCCAAGTGTAATGTTTAATAACAGGAATTGTAATACTTAGTTTATTTGTAATGTAATTATAACTTATCTGGTTCGATGAATTCCCACGCAATTCCTCTCTTCTGCTGCTTGCAGGGCGGTCGATGATCACCAAGCGCCAACGCCGGAAATGAAATTATAACGACGATGACTGACGACGATTAACTTAAACTGTTGTCTGACGGTGATTCACGAACGACTAACTTAAACCGTTTTCTGAAACACGCCATCCTCTTCCGTTACCTACTTGGTTCGCTGGTACGGTTGTCTCGGTTAAGAAATTCGGCCACGATCAACTTCGAAACTGTTCGAAACCATCGTCGCCGACTAGAGCTGGGCTTATACACCTGCTATGTTTATTGGTTAAAATTTTTTATACCAAGTTTAATATATGTTATGTATGTTTAGGAGTGTTTAAGTGAATATGTTTAATTTATTCTGTAAATATTTTTATTTATTATATGTGTAAATCACAATGTACGTTGTGTTTTGTATTCATTTAATTTTAGTCTAAAATTGTTTAACGTTTATGTATGACTGTTAATTTTCATACATTTCTCGCCGAGACAAGTGCGGCGGGGGGAAGTTACCATGCAACAATAGGGAAAGGAGGTATCGGTGTACATTGGGCTTAAATGCCTGGACATTACAACGACGAGGAAACACATGATCAGATAGAGCATTCCAAATTCGTGTGGTTCGGCTATAGAATTACCCTCTATATTTATTTGTGCGCCTGAAGTTGACTTTCAACATGAATTGATGCGCATTCTCAGATTGACGACTATTGCGGGAAAATATCGGAAGAGGCGGAACACATTTAGCAAGTTCAGCTGAACAACTACCATGATAATACCTATAGAAAAGAGATAGATATGATACGTTGCGAATATGTTCGAATAACAGACTTAAAAAACTTACAGCTGCATCCCCAATAAGTTTTAGTGCTCTCATTTGCAACCTATAGTGTACGTGTAGTGCTGTTTTGAAAGCGTCTGACCAAATGTGGGAGTTGAACTCTATTTTGGGACGAATATACGCCTTGTATAGTGGTTAGTATACCCGCCTGTCACCCGGGAGACCGGGGTTCGATTCCCCGTCGGGGAGCCTCTGGCGCAAGACTAATGACCTTGCCCGGAAAAAACAAATCATTATGGAAAATTTAACAAGCCTCAGTTCTTGCTAAATACGGCCAAGACCGGTTCCCGATTGTAGTGCCGATGATGATGATGATGATGATGGTAAAATACTCGTGTGCATTTTTTTTCCAAAGGTGAAAGTCTTTAAAGGATATTTTTGAATCCATATAAATGCATTCTGAAGTTCTGACATCTAAAATTATACTCCATCGAAACGCATTTCTGATGTAAGGGTAGAACAAGATTTTAGTTAAGTAGTTAAATTTAAGTAAACAAAAACCAATAATCCGAACAAAGTTTTTTCTAGTTTGTTTTCTTTGTCCTTGCGTATTATCACAATAAAAGAGACAAACAAAGTTCTGTCGCCGAAATACACGCCAATAGTCATGTGATGTTTAGTTTAGACCACCCGTAAAGGAGCAGTAAGTTATAATATAAGGTAATTAAGGTACTATTTAAACGTTTTTTTCTAGCCTGGAATTTAGAATCTGAAACAAGAAAATGAAATAAAAAATGTTGCAAAAATGACGCATTGCGGAAACCAGAGTTTGGATTACGAGGGTTGCCTCTTATGTTTCGGGATTTGGCAACCCTAGTGTTGCAATCCGGCAATTGACGGCACTGTCGTAAAGTTGGACATTTTTGAGGTTATACGCACTCAGAACGTTTTGACATACGAGCGCTATTTGTGTTGTTTACAGTAACTTAAAAGATTCATCTCGGCCCAAAAATGGAATTAAATAGTCAACATTTTCGTGCGATTATTTTTTACAACTTTCGGCGTGGAATAGCTCAGCAACAGTGCAGGGATGAACTTAATTCAATTCTTGGCGATGAAGCTCCATCAAGGACCAGTGTTTATCGATGGTATGGTGAATTCAATCGTGGTCGTAGTTCACTACAAGATGAATTTCGTGAAGGTCGTCCAAAATCAGTTGTTGTTCCGAAAACCATTGATGCTGTGCGCGAACTGATATTGGAAGATCGTCATGTGACCTATCGTGAGATTGAGACAACTTTAGGCGTTAGTGGGACCAGCATACATTCAATATTGCATAAACATTTGACTGTCAAAAAAATTTGTTCGCGTTGGATCCCACACAATTTGTCAATCGCCCAAAAAAAGGCTCGTGTCAATTGGTCGAAAGAAATGCTCAAAAAATACGGTCGCGGCGTCGAAACACGTCTATGACATCGTGACAGGTGATGAATCGTGGATTTACGCGTATGAGCCCGAAAGTAAACAGCAGTCGACTGTCTGGGTGTTTCAAGATGAGCCAAATCCAATAAAAGTTGTTCGCGCACGAAGCACTTCCAAGCAAATGGTCGCCTGTTTTTTCGGAAAAACTGGACATGTCGCAACCGCACCACTAGAACAACACAGAACAGTCAATTCTGAGTGGTACACAACCATTTGTTTGCCAGTTGTCTTCCAAGAAATCAGGAAAACCAACCGCCGAAGACGGATGACTCTTCACCACGATAATGCGAGCTGTCACACATCGGCTGCGATGACTGCATTTTTGAGCACCCAAAACTTCGATTTGATGGGTCATCCGCCGTATAGTCCTGACTTGGCACCGAATGACTTCTTTTTATTCCCGTACGTAAAAAACAATCTGAGAGGTCAACGTTTTTCGACACCTGAAGAAGCGGTTGCTGCATTCAGAATGCATGTGTTGGAGATACCTCAATCAGAGTGGCAAAAGTGCTTCGACAATCGGTTCAAACGCATGCAAAAGTGTATAGATTTTCATGGGGAATATTTTGAAAAACAATAAAGTGATTTTCGATGATCAATATTTGTTTTTGTTCTCTAATCCCGAAATATAAAAGGCAACCCTCGTATTTTGGCGGCGGCTAATGGTGCGACAGACAGTGGGGCTTACCGGTTACTCCGGTCGGTTTGTCACACCTTTTATATAACAAATAAATTAAAACAATACTTAATTTGTTACGAATGATTCTCCTATCGACCTCACCATACATTGTATTAGTTCTACTAAGATAATTCTCCGCCTCATATGTCGCTCAAATAGCCTTCTCGTCTCGGATCTCACACCTGTGTGGGTACTGTATGCACCATTTACACAGCAAAACTGTGTGGTGCTGAGTTTTCTCAACTCTATTGAATTATGTCATTTGCATTTTAAGAGGATGGAACTCGGGAATGTCGGAGATTTTTCGGATGTCCCGTTCTCAACAGGTTCCATTAAAATAAAGTGGAAATTACAAAATATCTCATAATAATTAAATATTTCAATTTTCCAATTCTGATATTAATTCCCGTAAGTTTTCAGTTTCAACTTCAATGACTCAAAGGCAACACGCACTCTTTAACATAACGACGTTATATATTCTACATCTCAAACGAAACCTTCGAACTTCAGAAATTCATAAGTCTTCAGAAATTTTCTATTATTTCCTCCAGTTGAGAAAGTGAACAACGAATCATTTATTCTAAAATGATCTCTGGCACAGCTTTTAGTTTGAGTACCTATTAAGGACAGATATTGATGGGTTGCATTGGGGGTGGTTTCAAAATCACGTACAATCCCCTTTGACAACGTGAATCTATTGTGTGAAAGGATGCAAAACATGAAATGTATCTGTTGCCTCGAGTGACTATGGTGGGAAAGCAGAAAATATATGCAAAGCACATCCAGTTACCGGCATATGGGCTTAAAGGATTTCCTCTTTTTGACCGCACTTCCTCTAATTGGTACTAAATTGCTTTGCTGGACTTCTCTTTCCCCCCACAGGATGTGGGCAAATCCACAGTTCTAAAAGGATTGGCACAAAGGAATGCCAAAATTGGCATGTACTACATGCTAAAAAGTATACTAAAGTCCGATAGTGGAACGTAGTAGGTACTTCAGCACAAAAGAAAACTAATAAAGAATGCCCGACAATAACTCGGATGGCAGTTAATTAAAAATGAAGTTCACTTTAAGATAATCAAGTCGGTTTTAAATGAATTAAAAGTGAAATGAACGGAAAAGGGACCATATGGTAACTTAAACCGAATTTGGAAATATGATAGGAAGGAAGGTTGAGTTTTTTAAATTGCTTAGATCGTATGATATTAAAAAAATTGTGTTCACTTGACTTCTGGAAATAATATTAAATCCATTTCAAAAATTGATTTAAGAAATTACTAATAACAAACAAAAATTTGATTTTTCAAACCACAAGCTTAAATAACTTAGAAATGGCAGTCTTCGGCTTTTGACTCTCCATTTATATGAGATTGCAGTCAACTAATTTAAATTGTTTATTGTTTAAGAAGATATATAAACAATCAAATAGTAAATAATTGTGTATTGAAATAATAACAGTTGTTCGTTTTTCTTCTTTATTTGTTAATATAATGGTTTCGTTTATTTTACATTAAAATAAATTATCACTAGATTTAAATGGAAGGGCTTGTATTAGTATTTACAATAAAGCCTCGAATTTCGGAAAAAAAAACAGCGGAAGCAAAGTTGTACACCTAATATATACAAAAGCCACCTAGACCGACAATCTCAGAGGGTGGGCGGTTGATTTGTATCCAGTCGGTGGTATATCAAAGATGGTCGAAGAATGTCGATCATTATTCGAGAACGATAGAAAGACGAAGAAATGTGACAGACGCGACTTTCATTCAGACGAACTCGAAGTTATGCGGTTCCAAAGCTTCTTTCCCTTTGCCAAGCCAAAACAGACTTGGCGAAAGAGTGAACTCTACTCTTAAAATGAAATCTGGCATAGTAGTGGTATCCTTCACAATGAAGATATGTTGAGTTGCTTGACGAGCCAACCTCGACTTCAACGAATCCCAGAAATGAAAAAGTGTCTCCCACAAAATGTTCGGGTAATAATATTACTGTCTAAGTTATCCAAGGTAATTGAAAAAAATGCCGATTTTATTAAATAGTTGAATTGCAACGGCCTTCTAAATGATTTCCAATACGAATACCGTAGCAAGCGCTCCACAGGAGATATTTCGCCCCTTGCAAGTGATATATTCACATTGTAGTGCTCCAGAAAGCCCTACCATTAATATGCTCCAAAAAGCCCCCCCCCCCCCCCCCCCCCCCCCAACCCCACACATCCAACATATCCTATCCATCATCCTTACTTTATTAAAACCATGAATCTAAAGGATTCCAAAATCATGATCGAGCAACCAGAGCAGCTGCTCAAAATAACAAACTCCCATGCATTTCAATCCAAAGACCGTGGCATATGATTGGCCAAACAAAATTTCACGTGTTTCAGAGTTCGAATATAAAACAAAGGAAAACAAACACGGTTTCAAGATTAATTTACATTCGCTGATAAGGTTAAAGGGAACCAAACAAAGAATATGAAAGGCAGTACCTGGGTGACTTTCAAACAGACAACTTGTCTCACAGTTTTGCTCGTGCTAGTTATCTTAATCAACCGTTATTTTCACAATAATTTTCACAATTTAATTATCATTATCTTGTTTTCTTTGCCTTGTTTTCCGCATACAAAAATTTGAACAAGTGTTATAACCGTTAAGTTATGGCCCCTGGGCCACGTGTATTAAATAAAATCAAGCGCAAACGGTTGCGTTACGACCCCGTTATTGGAGGCCAAACACCTCCCGATAAACTTTCAAAAGTGAACAATAAAGTTCTAGAAAAATCTAAAATGTGTTCAAACACTAACTCTTTTCAACCACTTCAAAGTCTGATGGAAGACTCTCCTGAAATGGATCCGACCAATGACGAACAGTGCGCAGAACTTCCTAAAGAAACCGTTCCGCCAATTGTGGTATTAAAAACAACTAGTGCTCAAGTGCGTGATATTTTGAGCAACATTAAGATAGACAAATACTTAATCAAAAACATTTCGCTTGGGCAAAAAATATGTGCCCCAACAGTGGACATATATAATAAAATCAGAACCGAACTCTTACGGTTAAAATGTGAGTTTTTCACCCACTCACGTAAGGAAAATCGTCCATTAAAGGTAGTGTTATCCGGGCTAGACTTAATAAGCAACGATATAGTGAAAAATGAGTTAATTGCACTCGGGATTAAGTGCTTAGATGTTAAAACCGTCACATTAAATCCGTCAACAAAAGCCCTGTACAAACACTACTTGTACATCGTCTACATTCAACGCGGTACAGTTAAATTAAACGAACTAAAACGGAACTACTCCACCTTGTTCAAAACCATCGTTCGCTGGGACTTTAAAAAACATAATCCAGGTAAGGTCACACAATGTCACAATTGCCAGCTTTATGGTCACGGCTCGATGCATTGTCATATAAATAGCTTCTGTGCAATATGTTCGGGAAACCATAAAACATCCGACTGCAAAACAAATGAGGTCATCAAGTGTGCAAATTGTAGTGGGCCACATAAATCCACCGATCCAGAATGCATAAGCAGAAAGCAGTACATAGACATTCGCCGCAAATTATCCCCACGCGGACGTGGTACAGGAAATACAACCTTCCTACAGCCTCCGAGTGACAAACAGCAGACAGTGCCCGACCGATTATCCATTGATAATTTTCCTCCACTACCCCGATCTGTGCGTCAACCTTCACTTCCTTCATCCACCTGGGCTTCTGGCCTCCATCAAACCCAGCAACCTTCCAATAGTGACACGACACACACGAAGAAAAATCCGTCAGAAACATTAACTAAAGATAACCTGTTCTCATTTAGCGAGATAAACTCTCTTCTTAATGAAGTTGTAACCAAGCTTAGTGCTTGTCAAACCAAAGCTGACCAATTTAACGTCATTACTTCATTAGCTATTACGTACATATACTCGGAAAAAACATGTTAAGAAATTCTCTTAACATCATAACTTGGAATGCGAGAAGCATCAAAAACAAAAAGCATGAATTTTTTAGTTTCTTGATAAATTTTAATATTGACATTGCACTTGTTTCAGAAACCTGGCTCAAACAAGACATTTCTTTCTCACATCAAAATTACATATGTTATCGCCTAGACAGGGTACATGCTAGTGGTGGAGGTGTCGCCATTGTTGTGAAAAAATGTATAGAACATTCCTTGCGTCCTTCATTGCGCCTTAAGTTAATTGAGGAAATTAGTATAGAGGTAACATTAAGTGACAATTCCAAGGTGAGTCTTTTTTCGGTCTATTTCCCTGGAGGAAATAGAAACCTAGAGAAATCTACTTACTTTAAGCGGGATCTGCAAAAATTGTATAGAGTCAACACTCGAAACAAGGTAATTATTGGTGGTGATCTAAACTGCAGACACCAGTCGTGGAATTGTCTTAGGGCAAACAGCTGGGGTAACATTTTACTAGATGTTGCTGAATCCAGCCCAAGTTTTTCCATACTTTATCCACTTCTTCCCACCTATATCCCAGCGAGTGCTAACAAGAACCCCTCAACTCTTGATCTATATATCACTAATATTCCAAATTACTGCACAGTACCATTAACTCTAAATGCGTTAAGTTCAGACCACCTTCCGATCAGCCTCACAGTGAATCATACAGTAGTTGTAAATCGTACCAGTTTATACCACAACTATTCCGCCGCCAACTGGAATTGTTATAAATCATATATAAACACGAACTTGGTTCTAGGTGATACCAGCCTAAATTCTATAACCTGCAGCGAGCACATTGATATCCTATGCAACAATTTTGTTTCTATTATCAATAGAGCGGCCGATCTTGCGATACCTAAATGTTCCACTGCTCCAGTTGATAAGGCACCGCTTCCTGAAAATATCTTACATCTGATTAGGCTACGAAACTCTGAAAGAAGAAAATGGCTGCGTTATAGAATCGATTGTTTTCTAGTTAATGTTAAAGTCTTAAATAATATCATTAAAAACGAAATCTCAACATATAGGAACAAGTGTTGGAATAAAAACCTTTCCTCTCTTGACAAAGCAAGCAAACCGTTCTGGAAAATATCAAAAATTATGAAAAAGAGAGGGTGCAGTATTCCTCCGTTTAAAGTTCACGACAAGTTGTTTATTTCTTCAGTGGAGAAATCGAACCTACTTGCTAACACGTTTAGTAAGAACCACTCCATATCTATGCATCTAAGCGACGCGTATACTGAAGCTGAAGTTGCTAACACTATCTATGTACTTTCTCAAACACCAGCTGAAAGTACTTACGCAACTAATATCAGCAAAGTTAAAGAATTGATAAAAAAATCGAAATCAAAAAAGGCCGCGGGTCTCGATAATATTAACAACAAATTAATCAAAGCACTTCCACCTGCTGCAAGTAACTATTTAACATTCATTTTCAACGCTTGTCTTAAGAATTGTTATTTTCCGGACTGTTGGAAAACAGCAAAAGTAATACCTATCCCGAAACCCGGCAAACCGAAGAACAGCCCCGAAAGCTACAGACCTATTAGTCTACTTAGCTGTCTAAGTAAGCTCTTAGAAAAAATCATTAAGGAAAGGATTGATCGTTTTGTGGAAGACAATAACATCTTACCAAACTTTCAGTTCGGTTTCCGTAGTGGTCACAGCACAATCCACCAAGTCTTGCGCATTAAAAACCACATAGCTGGTAAATTCATCGACAAGGAGTCAACGGGACTAGTTCTTCTAGACATCGAAAAAGCTTTTGATACGGTATGGCACGATGCCTTGATTTATAAGCTACTAAAACTTAAGCTGCCAATACCGCTTATCAAAATTATCCAGAGCTTTCTTCGTTCGAGAAAATATATTGTGAGTTTAGGAACCGACATATCCTCTACTCACCAAATCCACCATGGTGTACCCCAGGGCTCGGTCCTTGATCCCATATTATTTACATTGTTTGTCGCAGATTTACCATGTCTAGGTGAAAACATTCAGGTAGCTATGTTTGCCGATGATACGGCCATTTTCTCTTCGGGTGCCTTATTCACTAATGTCTACAACTCTTTGCAAGCAGCTCTTGACAAACTAGCAGTATATTACAGGAAATGGAAAATAAAAATAAATGGTAATAAAACACAAGCTGTCTGGTTTTCGAGATGTAGGAAACACTGTTACCTACCAAATGGCACTAAACTCAGTATGTGTGCAGTTGATATTGATTGGTCCGAAGACTGTAGATATCTAGGTATTATTCTAGATAAAAAACTCATCTTTCAAAAACACATCACTACCACAATTGACAAAATAAACAAAGTCGTAAGAGTTATGTATCCATTAGTGTGTAGAAAATCAAAGCTTAGCATCGAAAATAAAATTATAATATTTAAAACCATTTTTCAAGCTATACTCCTGTACGGGGCTCCTGTATGGTGTAATTGTGCTCGCACACACAAAATAAAATTGCAAAGGTGTCAAAATAAAATATTGAAAATGTTGCTGAATTTGTCATGGCATTATTCGACACATGAACTACATGAAAACGCCAACGTTAAACCGGTAGAGTTCCTTATTGACAAAATCAATCGAAACTACTTCGTCAATTGTTCTTTTTCTGACAATGTTCTCGTTTCCCGTCTTGCGTTATCCTAAGTCACTACATATGTACTCTGTCTATGAAAATTATATCGAGGTCATTACTACATAAAATAACCGGAAGCTCGTGCAATATTAGTCTTAAGATTCAAATAAGGGTTTTTTATTGTAGTTTTCCCTTAATTTATTATTTGTTATTCATTAAAATTGTGCTATTGTCGTTATATAGATTTAAGATTATAGTTGTAAAGGAATTGCTATCCTAAATCTCTTAAGTACTAGTTGTAAAATATACCATAAATGTAATTATCTACTAAATAAAAATTGAATTGAATTGAAAAAGAATATGAAAACTGCGGTAAGAAAGGGCACCCGACCAGCTACAGGAACTGCCCCAAAATAAAGAGATAGTCCACAGAACCACAGAGACTCGAGCTAAATAAGTAGCCAAGTCAAACTTTGGAAAACAGGCCACACAAAATTTTATCCAAAATGGATTTACGTTCGCTGATAAGGTTAAAGGGAACTGTTACGGACCGACCTTGAGTCCAGGTCCCCCCAACATCCACGAATCCCCTTTCGTTAGTTCCCCCCCTTTACCTCTAAACGGAGAACAACTCACCAAGTAATTCATTTGCATAAACTACTTTGTGCAAATTCTACTTGGCAGAGAAAGAAATAAAAACCGGCGTTGGCGCCGAATAATAAACAAACGTCAACGGCGAAAATAAATATTCATTCGACGTTAAACTACGAGAGAAGCAACAACCGTCTATTCAACTGGGCCTTTAGTACAGCAGAAGATGGTGTTACAAGAGCTAACGGGAGGGGATTAGTGGATGTTGGGGGGACCTGGACCTAAGGTCGGTCGGTAACAGAACCAAACAAAGAATATGAAAACCCCACCACCTCTCCCCCAAAAACATATTCAACTTCCTAAACGATCCGCTATACAGGCCAACAAAATGCCACAAATCCAAGCGGCGGCACAAAAGCCTCCAAAAAGGCTACCCTCAATGCTGGAGAAACTACTTAGTCTCTCTCGCGTGATTGAGGATATTCGACCCCGATATGAAAAACTAACAACTGAGGCTGTGAGGGATGCACTCCTTTTCACGGCATATATAAGACATACGCTTCCAAATGGATCCCAACATTAAAGTTATCCTTATAAATGTCAACTCCCTTGTTTCGCTATCAAAACGTGCGATAGTCTCTGACTTCATAAGGGTTAACCGGGCGGACGTGGTTCTTGTAACCGAAACTAGGTTACATCCATGTCACCATCCCACTTTCCCAAACTTTTCAGTGATTCGAAGAAATCGAACCCTCACTGGCGGCCCCACCATCAACGGAGTTGGTACCTGTATTCTAGTTAATAGCGAACTTCGCCATGAAGCTTTGGCGGATGTTGGATTTTAATTGGCCGGTTGACACTTTTAGCAGAAGTTTGTCGACCTTCTGTTGAAGGCTTTGGTGGCAGCGTCCGCCGAACACTGCTAGCACACAAGAGAATCCACAACGCGAATAGCACAATGAAACACGAAGATTGGTTTGTGATCTAATCTTTTATTTTAATGACGCTAATTGTTTATATTTACACTATATTATAAATTCGGTGGTGAATGTCCCAACTATGTTCTAAGCAAACGCAATAAGCCACGCGAACGAAGTACGAGTTACTCGGTCAAGTTACATTAATTTACGAAACGCGTTCGGAACGCCAGCTACTCAAATTAATTCTTTTCTTCCTCCTCGTTCGGACTGTCGTCTCGTTGTCGAATACATTCAGACTGCCTATCTTAACCCCCAACAATATCCTGCTACAGATCGTACCTATGTCTCCCAGAAGAAATCTTTCCTTTCATCCGCTAACAGAATTTTCCACAGTATCTGTTAGCGGCATGTTATTAATGCCCATGGGTAATTTAGGTGCCTGAAAAGGAGAAAGTCCATCGACGCATACATCCTTATATCATTATCACCATCCGTGGTGGTGATCGAAGTTCGGATCGACGGTTGTCGATTGTGTGCCGCTTCTATTTGCATAGCACATCTCGCGCCCGGCCGAAAGATATCCTGCAATTTGCATGGATGTATGGTTCATGGGTTTTGTTTGACTTTTGTCAATACACCCGAAATCCATTAGATCTTTCTAATGGGTGTGAAATACAAACAGACACCGTGGGATAGGAGTAGTTCCCTTGTAGGCTTTAAACCTCATACGTTTTGAATTATCTTGTTGAGATAATTACGGTTGCCGTTTCTTTTGTTGGGTGATAGATTTGGTGGTCTTTGTGGTAGACCACCCGCACGTGCGTCCGTTATTCGGAGAATTTGCTGGTGATAGCGAATCCTTGTAACATTGTGTAGATGTTCAGGGTTTTCGATTGTGCAGTGTTGGAGTGCGGCGCATTTCAATCTTTATGGATAAGACGAATGAATGCTTTTACCTTTGTTTCAGGTATGCTACACTCGACTTGTTGCTTGATATTGAAAGCTTTGGGACGTTCAGTTCCTTGCTTCTTTTTATATCGGTTCGCATTTTGCAGCCTCCTATGACCTTTGTTACAGGTATTGTAATGACTATTGGCCGCGTGTTTGTGGGCACGTGCGCTGCGTTATCAGGTAAGTAAGTTCTTTGAAGGTAGGAACCTTACCTGTGCGGAATTGTGCGTTCGTAGAACGCTACAAAGCTATTGACCTCCCACATTTCGATTCCATAGAGGTCTCCGGAGTTGAATTGCATCTAGCTAATAATGGTAGAGTGAATATATACTCCGTACACCACTCACATAACACCAATAATTGCCCCATTAATCCCAAAGATATCGGCCAATTAATAACGTCATCGGGGCATACACCCCTCATCATAGGCGGCGATTTTAACTCCAGGCATCCCCACTGAAACAACTTCGTCTCTTGCCCAAACGGCACAAAGTTATTCCAATGGTACATTGAAACCACCTATGACCTCAACTTCGAAATAGTCGCACCTACGGGTGGTACCCGAGGTAACTCCATCTTGGACATCTTTATTGTGTCCAAAGACTTACTTCCCCAAATCAATCCTCCCCAAGTTTCGCCGGGTGTATCTGACCACAACGCTGTGACCATGTTCATCAGCGCCTATCGAGCATCCCGGGCTCATGTCAGATACATACCCGATTATGGCCGCACAAATTGGGACAACTTCAATATTACATTGAACGAAAAACTCCACCAACTCTCTCTCCCCACTGACAGGAACCTAACGACGGTTGAGATAAATAACGCTGCAACTCGACTTCACAAGACTCTAGTTGAAACTTCTGAGACTCGTGTCCCGAAGTACAAACTTAAAAAGACTTATCAGATTCCCCTTGACGACTTCACTTTTCGTCTCATCCGGGAGCGTAAAAAGCTCTGCAGAATGAGATATCGTCACCGCTTTACGCAAAGGGAGCCATTATTGCAAGCCATTATTCACAATATTGGCACACTGATAAAACAGGGAATCCAAAACAATCGCATCCGACAATTGGAAGACAAACTGAAGGGTATTCAGATGGACCAGAACATTTAAAAAATGGTAAAAAGATATGTGGCACCTCTCGTATCACTGGACCAATCATCCACAACGGTCTTGTTGTCAATAATGACACTAATAAAGCAAACATCATCGGAGAGACCTTTGAAAATAATCACAAGCTCACTCTCGAGGATGGCGACCCGGAAACGAATGCAATAATTAGTTCAGAGGTTCACAATAAATTAGGCAACTTTAACGAGACAATAGTTGTCTTTAACTCAGCTAACAGTGCATACTTCGACGACACACGTGATAATAGTCACGGCTTCGTCACACCAAATATCCTACAGAACCTAGTTAAATCTCGAAACCCCAAGAAGTCATCCGGTATCGACAATATGTCCTATCACTCGTTGCGAAGGCTTTCTGCTTTATTCTTTATAAAGCTCTCCATTCTGCTCAACCATGCCTACAACATGGGGTATTTTCCCCAAGCTTGGAAGCATGCTGTTGTCTGCCCAATAGCAAAAGTTGGGAAACCAAATTATCACCCCCCAAGCTTTCATCCTATTTCGCTCCTCACCTGCATCAGCAAAATATATGAACAGTTCATATACGAGAAGCTAAATAAATTTATCAGTGTCAGGAACCTAATACCTGACTTCCAATTTGGATTTAGAAGAGCGCACAGCACCACTATGGATCTCAACATATTTCAAAACCACGTTTGCGTGCGCCTCTTTAATAAGGAACCTACCATTGCGTTGAGCTTGGACATTGAAAAGGCTTTTGACACAACCTGGGTCGAAGGTCTCGTTTTTAAATGACTGAATACTGGCCTCAGTAAAACGCTGTGCAGCGTCTCCGGAATCGTCCTCCCTCACATACGGGGCCAACACTTCTCCTTAAGACCTTCCTCTCGAACGCGGCTAAGTGTTCAGAGTGCCTTTCATTGAGCACCCAGGTTTCGGATCCACACATGAGTACTGGTAAGATCATGGTCTTGTACAGTAGTAGCTCGGATGTTCTGGATAAATTTCGGGATTTAAAGAGCGCTGTAGGCTTTGTTGGATTTGATTAGCCGTTCGCGTATTTCTTCTTCCATATTGTTATCGACTGATACTATTGACCCAAGGTAGTTAAAGGATTGCACTACTTCAAATTCATGCTCCACTCCCCTGATAGTTTGACCAACATTAGGTCTTCTCTTCGCAGAAATTGCCACCATGTACTTAGTTTTTCCCTCATTAATGTGTAGTCCCAGTTTTTGTGGCGCCTGCTCGATCTGGGTGAAGGATTCCTGTACAGCCGATTCGGTTCTACCGATGATGTCGATGTTATCTGCGTAGGCAAGTATCTGGCTGGACTTGGTGACAATAGTCCCTCTTGTTGTGACGCCAGAGCCACGGGTTGCTTTCTCCAACGCCAGGTTGAAGAGGAGGCAAGCCAGACCGTCCCCTTGTCGGCGTCCATTAAAGATATTTATTGGTTTCGACAGCAATCCCGCTATTTTTAGTTGACTAGTTACGTTGGTCATGGTCAACCTACAAAGTCGTATCAATTTGTTTGGAATGCCGAACTCTCTCATGCCATTATATAGTTCTACCCTGGCCACGCTGTCGTAGGTGGCCTTAAAGTCTATAAATATATGATATAATGGAATCCTAACTTTCAGACATTTTTCCATCGCCTGCCTAAGGGTGAATATGTGATCAAGCGCTGATTTGCCTGGGATGAAGCCACACTGATATTGACCAATGATGACCTGAGCGTATGAGGCTATACGATCTTGTAGGATAGAGGAGAGTATCTTATAGGCGGTACTCAGCACTGTTATACCCCTATAGTTCCTGCACAGTGTGATATCTTCCTTCTTATGTATGCGGCAAATTATTCCACGACGCCAATCTTCCAGCATCTCCTCTTGCTCCCATACGTGCACCACGCTCTTATGAATTGCGTGATGTAACGCTGTCCGTCGTTGTTTGATCAACTCAGCTGGTATGCCATCAGCTCCGGGGGCTTTATTTGACTTGAGCTTTCTTATGGCTTTTAATGTTTCCTCAATGCTTGGTGACGGCATTGGTGGAGCTGTTATATAATTTGAACAATTTAATTTAAATAAGGACACAAATCGGAAGGGGACTTACTTTGTTGGTTCAGGAATGGTGGAACCGTGGAGTGGTCGTTGCTGTTAGAGTCCTCTGGTAGTCCGGGTGCAGGGGGTGAAGCGTCTTGGTCCCCCTGTTTTTGTACGGTTGATAGTCGGCTGATGAATTAACGTCTACTTATACAAGAACCCGTTTTGTCACGTGAGCTATGACTTATTATACGTGATGATGATGTTGATAATGTTGACAATAATTGATCTTGATTTTTGTGATGAATTGCAGGGGAACCCGGTGCGGTCGCACCTCTGATACTTTTGCCCAACAGTAGTTCTTGCAATAGGAATACGTCCACCAAATTTTTATTTTATTTTATTATGTTTGTTTTTTTGCTGGCAGAAAAATCTGTAGACTCAAATTTACTGCCCTTGATATTTAATTTTTTTAAATGGCGTTTATAATATTTTATTTGGCGCCAACGCCGTTTTTTATTATTTTTCTCTGCCAAGTAGAAGTTGCATGAAGTAATTTATGCAAATTAGCTACTTGACGATATTGATATCATTTACAGGTAGAAAGGGGAAATTTAACGAAATTAGTGGGTGTTGGGTGAGGACATGCGCGCAAGGTCCATAACAGAGCCCCCAATTCTTCTTTGAGCTGACCATTTAGCAATTCATTGAAGTGCACTTCCCATCGCTCCAGAATGCCTTCAGGATCGGTGATCAGATTGCCCTCTTTATCCTTGCAGTAAGTGCAGCGTACACACCACGCATCATATAACGGATTATTTGGTGGAACTTCTGCGCTTGGTGCGGAAATCGATCGTTACTTTTCTCTATTTTACAGACATGGTTTTTTCCTAGGCACTTTTCTTTTGTCTGTGAGTCTGTTTTCAGATCTTCTCGGTATGCAGCATTCTTACGTCCAGTCGCTAGTTTGCAGTCATCGTCAAACCAGTCGCTCCGATCTCTACGACTACTGTCTAAGATGGAGTTGGCAATACTAATGACGGTATTCTTAAGGCGTGTCCATGCCTCTTCAACGCCCGGCATTCTCGCCCCACGACTTGCACTCCCACCTTGAGTTCTTCGAGGGCGAGTCCTAGCGCATGACCAAAGGTGTTACTGGTATTCTCATTGCATAAGGCAGCCGTCTTGATTCGAACCTGATCCGCGGATGCAATACGTCTCCGTAAGGCAATCCGCGCTCGGAAAACTGTACCAACAAGATAGTGATCCAAGTCGACGTTGCCACCTAGGTACGATACATAAAAGAAACAATAACAGAGCGAGTACAAATTAAGCAGTCAAATGGTGCTAATCCAATAAGGAGCTGTTGACAAATTGGTAAGGGCTTGCTCCACCAATATTCAGAAAGTCAGAAGTAAACTAAGTAAATCACAAATTCATGGCTTTTCAATTAAACGGATTTAGAGCCTCCCCCACAGTTTAGTATTGGTCGTGGTGTTTTCTGCTTTTCAGCACGAACAGAGGTAGGCATGGAACGAGAAGTATTAGAGGTAGGGACACGGGGGAGTTCTCGTTAGGAGAGACATCAAAGTCGCTGTCGAGGTTTATCAGTTCGGGATTGATTCCTATCTGATCAATAGTTTCCGAGTTAGTATTGGAGGGGTTCGGGGCTGATGTAGCTTTCAGAGCTGCATTCTCCTTTTCGAGAATGGCAATTCTGGCAACGGCTGCAACGAGATCAGTTCTGAATTTATGTATGAATGCCACCTAAACCCCATCAGGTTGATGGCCCAGACCTTGAGAGGATTGAAAAACCATTGGTAAGAGTACCTATGATGAAATAATAAAAAAATAAGAAAAACAATAAAAATACAAGGAGATACAAATGGAATACGAAGCAAAGAAACCGCGGGCAAGAACCGACTCGTTGTAATAAAATTTAGAAACAAGATACAAGATTCACGTAAATAAAATACAAATGATAAGAAAAAGGCAAGAAAACAAACACAGTCTTCAGTCCGGGATCTAATTTGGAGGAATTTTAAATGGAAATTAGAACAATTAAATCAGAATGAAAGCTAAAATAATGAAAATAAAAAATAAATAAAATAATTTATATTTAATAATTAATATTTGGAAGTGTCACCCTCTTCAGGATCCGATGAGGATGTTGATAACGTTGTCCTGCTCTGAAGCCCTTCTTACGGGAGCATTCAAGTCGATAGAGCACCAACCTCAATTATCTCACACAAAATTATCATTGTGACTTGACTCAACGCTTTAAAAAAAAAAAAAAAATTGGTGGCGAGACAAGGACAGATGTGTCCTTCATCTTGTCTCTGGCTTCTGGTCATATTGCGATAACCAGAATCACCCACATCCGTGGGCTCGGCCTCGAGATATCTGAAAAAGAAAAAAAAGGGAGGGTGGGGGGAGGTATCTAAGGATAGTGTGGACAGGATTAGTTCGGATGTTCTCTAACTACTTGGATTGGGGGATGGTGGGAAAGAAATCGTACAAGACCGGTAGGTCTTGAGTGCGGTAGTAAACGCAGATCACGTCTTTGGCGTCTGATAATCTGCGCTTTAGTCGGTGTGCGTGTGTGTGTGTGTGTGTGCTTGTGCTGTCTTGTAGTGTGCGTGCGTGTTTGTAGTGTGTCATCAGTAGAACCTATGGGATGGGTCCAGGAATCCTCTATTATAGAGGAGAATGTTGTTGGGAAGGGTGCTTTCTTCAGTTTTGTACTGAAGAAGAAATTGTGGTGGTCTGATCCGAAGAGATTGAGAGAGAGAAGGGTCAATAACGCAAGATTGCCGTACAAGTGGGTTCTCGCTGTTCTGAATGCTTTCGAGGTACTTATATGCTAGTTCTAGCAGGTACTCGTCGATAGGGATAATCGAGGCACATTCGTATAGGTGAGAGTTCGGCTAGTGACGGACGTCAGGCCTTCTGTAGTGGTTGGTGCATCTTCTGAGGAGTTTTCTTTCGAAAACTCGCAGTCTTTCCATTTGGGCCGAAGATATATAGCGTTTGAAATAATAGTGAAGAAAATCGTGTGATTCGAACTGACGCTATGACAGCTCGAATCACGAAAAAATTTTTACCTTAAGCGTTACACACCAGGCTACTGACCGAGTTTTGGTATTTTATTTCCAAACTCGGGTATATTCCACTGGTGTGAATAATTTTTATTTTATCGCTTGGTATACGGTTCTGATGTATTTTTCTTATTCGATTTTTTTCGTTCGGTGTTCTTCACTATTTTTGCTTGCTTGTGAATTGTGTGTATCTGTTAGAATCGCTACACACTCCCGCCGCAGTAACTTCGTTACGATCAGATTCGTATGCGGACGACGGACGAACGAGAGAGAAGCGAGAAAACGTCGGAGGCTGGGCTCTATGCGGAAGTCGTGACCGTGTGTGAAGTTCTGCTTTACTATGGGAAGTGAATGCTGCGTGTACAAGATCACGTCGTAGTCACCAATTATAGCGTTAAGCAAGGATAGTGAAGAAGGTGAATTGAACACACGATGAAACGATTGAAAAGCGAAGCAGTGAAGCATCAGACTACTGACCGTGTTTAGAATTTTGGTATTTTATTTCCAAACTCGGGTATATTCCACTGGTGTGAATAATTTTTATTTTATCGCTTGGTATACGGTTCTGATGTATTTTTCTTATTCGATTTTTTTCGTTCGGTGTTCTTCACTATTTTTGCTTGCTTGTGAATTGTGTGTATCTGTTAGAATCGCTACAGATATGCAGGACCATATGGGAAAGGCGTACGATATTCCAGATCGGATTAGCTGCTTATAGCAGGACTCAACGCTTTACAATTTTTCTTCGCCTTTTATACTCGCTGGCGTGAAGGTGTGCCCGCAAATGCGAAGCGACTGCAGATATTTGTTATCATGTTGTGTTTCCCTGATAATTGATTTGCTGTTGTTTTCAATGCGGTGTCTTCCTACGAATTGACAGACGTCAATTTTATGTTGCGTTTTCTTGATAACTGATTGGTGTGTCCTCGATGCATGTCTTCCCAGTAATTGACAGATTTATTTCGTGTTGCGTCTTCCTGAGAATTGGCAGGCTGTGTTGAAGTGCCGTGTTCCTGGGAATTGTCACGCATGATGCGTCCCCGATATATCTCAAATTAGACCTGTGCTCGAATATTATTTCCACATTTAGAGCTCTGCTCCTAAGCATACCCCTAACCTACTTGATAGCACACAGAGACGGGTGATCCGCCAGATAGAAAACGCAACGCAGTTATTGGGACCGCAATATGTATCACATTGGAATCGCGTAGCGGAGCTTTGTTTATTTTACATATATCATTACGGGTTCCGTTTCTGGGAGATTTGTGGTATTATTACGCAAACTTCGGTTTATTTGCGCTTAATAAGACAATTCGACGGATCCCACTATTTTTTGCGGTTCATCTCCCGACGGCATGTATAACCCTGAGTAAAACGTTATATGATTTTATTCTCCAACGAAGAAGGGACAGTTCTTTATGTTGCAAATGCAGAGGGACGAATGCATCAACTTTCTTATAATCCAATCATAGGGGCGGAGTATAAATGTGTTATAAAACTTAATTTAAAAAAATGAAAGAAACCACCGGAAGAATATCATACGAATGCGCGCATGAAAATGAGAAAATATGTTAAAACGAAACTGTAGGAAATTGGACAGGAAAGAGTTTTAGGTTTATCTTTGGTGCGCCGTGTGAATGAATTTCACCCACAATAGCCCAAGAGACAATGAGAACTCGACTAATGACATTTCCATAATCTATTAAGCAATACAATTTCTATCCCTAGGATATATTTACATGCCACATCCTTTGCTAGTTTATAATTCCCAAACCCTTTTTGTATTTATTAAAAAGTAAAGTAAACAACCCTCAAAGTGTTATTAGATATTTTAAATACACACTTGTCTCGAATGCATTAGTCACTACTGGTCCTGATATTTCAAAGGTTATTGCATTCACATTAATCCCTCCAGATAGATAAGAACCTTATATATATTCCGTTCAAATTTCGTATTAATTTATTAGGTAGTTTCACTCAAGGTATTACTGCGTTGGTAACAATCCCAAAAAGCTATATCGAATATTTACTCTATCGATAAGAACATTCTTTCATGATATCACGTATAGGACGTGTACGCTGACTAATGGTATCGTATCGTGAAGGTGAAGGAAATTATATATTTGTACAAAACCCAGAAGTACAATCTCGTCGTGTTCCACTATAAACTCAAGATAATTCTAACATAATTCGATTGCGGAAACTATGATTATTCCTCTCTTCTCATTTTAGTTTTCTTGTTTGTGTTTGTGTTACAAGGTCCTTGCCTATCTTAAACAGGATGCAGATTCTCAAAGAAAATCGAATTTTTCACATCAGCTAACAGGCCGGATAAGGGAGGTGAGTTCCTCGAGAATTGAGTCCTCTTCTGGTAGGTGCAGCAAATATTGTAACTAATTACTTAGTGTATTTCAGAAGATTTTGTGAAGTCCTTGCCAGACTGGTTTTCCATTTGTGTTCATTCGTTCTTTCTGCTTTTCTTACTTCCTGAGATCGTTTTCTTTCTGTTGTTATCGTTGTGATACGATTGAATCAAGGGAAACTTATTATTTCCTGAACAACTAACAGCTGTTAATAATCCAATCTGTTACCTGGTTAAGGGCATTTGTACGTATGGTGGAGGACATCTAAAATAATCAAAAGATATATTGGACACAAGGAAAAGAAATAGGGCAAACAGTGACTACTGTCACAAGTATACCAAATTGTAAAAGTTTTTTGCGGAGAAGTAGTTTTAATGTGAGCTGGATGACACATCAGACCACATGTCCTGTGAGTAGGGCGTTCGAATATACTCACAGCTAGGCAGGTTTGTCGTAAGAGGCGACTAAAGACCAAGTGGTAGGTGGGGTCCTAACGCCCTGTCACCCGGTGAAATACCACCCCATCAAGTTGTAGGCTCCATGAAATGGTCGAGAGAAATCCCTGGCCATCTTTCGGGGCATGGCTGATGAGCCGGTCCGAAAAAAACTTTGTCTAGACGGTGAGTTGGTCCCAAGGTGAGATACCAACCCAAAATATTTGTTTGTGTTATCACGCGCTCCGTTATGGCTTGCCATAAAATGGAGGCGTTCGAACCCAGTAACTTGGACATCATGTGGTTAAAGGTCGTACTGAGGAATTCTGTTAAATTTGGCTGGGAGTCGAGCGGAGATGTTCGCTGTTAGCCACAATTTGACTCAACTCGTGGATGAACCTACGCGACTGCCGAATGCGCGAGGTGATTATGCGAACACCCTGGATCTGTTTTTGACTTTTTTTTTTTTTTCAAAACTGTATTTATTAACCATAATTAGAATTCGTACATTTAAGTAATACAGTGACTTAAAATTAATTTCGTAACAATTGCTTAGATGTAATTATTATAATAATATATACATTTTCCAAACAATATTTTATGAGATATAAGATAGATGCGTGTTTATAAATTTAGTGGTATTATCTTCCTGGAAAAGGTCAGAAAACCAGGAATTTGTTTTTTCAACTTTACTTAATCCAAACTTAATCCTAATTATATAAATAACTTAACCTAATTTAGTCTGATTACGGTATGATTTTCCTAAAGCCATAAACAAAGTTTTATAATTAAAGGGATATATGAATTAAAAGATATGGAATGAGGTCAGTTATGGGTTTGGGGAAGAGCATTTCTCTCCGGTAGTTCGTTGGAAAAGCTTAGGATGTTGGAAAATGATTGGACGTTACAGTATTTGAACTGGTTAGGGGTAATTTCGGTGTTGTGGTATATGATCTCATTTGAATCATTTACCAGTCTGCTTGAGGCGAAGACAGCTCTGGTGTGGAGACAGTTGGGATAGGTAGTTCTGATATCTAGAGGGTTCTCTAAGAGCGAGGTTATTATGGGATTGGGATTATTTTGTAGGTTTTCGATAAATTTGATAGACAGTTCGAGGAATCGTCTATCGAGGCGCTCAATACCAGCGGTATTGTAGAGTTCGACGTTACTATAGTACTTATAGGAGTTGGGACGACGATGTAACCCAGAGACATACCTAAAGCATTTTCTTTCGAATACTCGTAATTTCTCCATTTGGGAGGGAGTGATATGGTACCACCTTAGCTCCTCAATAGTATACTGGTTAGTATACCCGCCTGTCACGCGGGAGACCGGGGTTCGATTCCTCGTCGGGGAGCCTCTGGCGCAAGACTAATGACCTTGCCCGGAAAAAAAACAAATCATTATGGAAAATTTAACAAGCCTCAGGATTTGCTAAATAAGGCCAAGACCGGCTCTAGGTTGTAGTGCCGATGATGATGATGATATGGTACCACAATGGGCACGCGTACGTGAGTTTGGGCCTGATAATTTGTTTGTAAATGAGCAGTTTGACTTTGTGAGAGAGACTATTAGGTTTGCATATTACTCTTCTACAGAGATTAAGCTGAATTGTGGCTTTTTGAAGGGAATTTTTAATGTGGGAGGAAAAAGACCAGTTATTAGAAAAAGTGATTCCCAGATATTTTAGGGTTTTGGAGGGTTTTATTAGAGTGTTGTTGAGGTTAAGTTTAATTTTGTTGTGGCAGCGTCTAGTGTTGTTTGTATAGTGCTCGTGTTTGCCCTTGAACACTATGAGCTGCGTTTTATTTGGGTTAAGGTGAATTTTCCACATATTAGAGTATGATGATAGGTTAGAGAGGAAGTTGTTAATGCGGTTTCTTGCAGCCTTAACAAATTTGCTGCTAGAGTAAATTAATGTATCATCAGCATAATTCAGCATCACAACATTAGGAGATACGGGTTGAGGAATATCCGCGGTATATAACAGATATAAAATTGGCCCTAAAATAGAGCCTTGGGGAACACCCGCGGTTATGTTGCGGGTTTCTGAGACGGAAGAATTTATTCTGACAACGAATTTTCTGTCAGAAAGATAAGAGGCTAAGAGCTTTGTTGTGTGAGAGTTTAGATTAAATATGGAGTGCAGTTTGTACAGAAGCCCTGAGATCCAGACGCACTCAAACGCCTTAGAAATATCAAAAGATATACACACAGTAGAGCTTTGGTTTTGGAGACCAGTTGTAACATCGTGTGTAAGTTTTAGTAGAGCAGGACATGTGGATTGTCGCTTACGAAATCCGAACTGACAGTTAGGAACGAGGGCATTCTCATTGGCAAATGAGAGAAGATTTTGGTAGATCTTGCGTTCCAGTATCTTACTTAATGTACTTAATAGGGATATTGGACGATAATTGCAAGGGCTATTACTACTACCGGACTTCTTAATAGGAATTACTACCGCAGTTTTCCAGTTCTCTGGGAAGTGCGATGCATTAATAATATGATTAAGAAGAATGAGGATGGGAAGTAGATTCGGTGGGCGTAGCCTTTTAAATAGAAGGCGTGGGATTCCATCTAATCCAGTTGACTTTTTGTTATTTCCTGATCTTACGATCTCGGATAATTCGTCTGCAGTTAGAAAATTTGTAGTGTCTAAGGGGTGTGAAGCTATGTTCGTGTTGTTAAATTCACCGATGAAAGGAGTAAAAGATGTGAATAATCTGTTTGAGATGTATTCGTTTACTGTGTTCTCGAAGCCGGGAGTTGATAGAGAATTATTTTGCTCATGAATCTTTGCAAAGTGTTCTGCGAGGCAATTTGCTATGTCCGTATCGGACTGGGCAATATTATTGCTGATTGGGTTGATGAGATGATCAATTCGGGGTTTATATTTACGACCAGTTAATTGGTTGATGTTTTTGAAAAGATCCCGATTTGGTTTGATATTTTTAAATGTGGAGATGTAGTTTTCATCTGCGAACTTTTTCAACTGCTCATTTATCAGAGTGGATAGGAGTTGGATTTGGCTTTTAATAAAGGGGCAGTATCTTGTATGAAGTTTACGACGGAGCTGCTTTTTAAGGCGCAATAATTTGGTTAGGATGCTGGGCAAAGGCTTTCCTAAATAGTCATGAGGAATGGTTGTCGGGGTGTTGTTGCTGAGAGCCTCCTTAAGAATTTGCTCTATTCTTAAAGATGCTTGATCGATTTCAGTAGGGAGTAAGTTAGATGCTTCAGGGATATACAAGTCAGAGAAACTTATCGCTATGTCCCTATTGACTTTTCTCCAATTTGTTTTAGTGAAGTTTGGGACAGGGTTTGACGAGTATAGTGGATCGAGAGAGGCGATTTGGATCGTGGTGTGAACGGAACCATGATCAGAAGGAAATATAAAGGAGACTGTAGGTGGACATGTGGGGGGTTTCTCTATTCTATATGAGAAACAACCCACAATTGCAACCAACATTTCCACCTAATTTCGACCGCTTTCAGCGCGTCATACTTACCAATTTCCTTTATACGTATTCCCCTGTAAAACATTTCAAACGGACGTATAGCTAAACTCATCATCCTTTGCAGATAATGCATAATTAAGATTCACTATTGAATCTTTGTAAGAGTCAGTCGCGTCGCCGTTCGTCGTTGTTCATTTCCAAAAAGTTACTAAAGTAAGAAGAAGTTATTAATTATCACCAGCAATTGTGATCAATATTGTAGAGTGCTGATAGAATAAAAAAAAACAACAAAATTAAACAGTGTCTTTTATTTCTGCTCTTTCGGCAACGTGCGTTCGGAGTAACAAGTGTCGGGGGATTCAAAGTGAAGCCGTGCCATACGTTGGCATTATGCTACAACCCCCACAGACCCGCTGAATAAACATCGTCGGACTTGAGGAAGAAGTCGATTGTTGTCCTGGCTGAGCTAGATACACGAGTTGGCTGTAATGGGGAGTCAATGTAAGTATATGGATAAGACCGGAGGAGGGCTAGCAATTGGCGACCATATTTGTTGCATTTATTATCATTGAATGCTGTGTGACGAGCATTCCAGTCTCCTCCGATTATAAATGGAGCGGGAACGGACTGTTGGATAATACGAAATGTAGCATGGCTTGTAAGCTTTGGATGTATCCCATGATGTCCAGATTGAAGTTTTCAGTATTGTTGTTAGGGGGAGTGGTAGTGTTGAGGTTTCCTCTTGCTGCATCCGCGTACGATATTCCGGGTCGGGTTGACTTCGTTTCCTGCAATACTGTTGGTTTCGTTGTTGTTGTTGTTGTTGATTTAATAGTTGTTGCTAATTTCCGTTTTTCCAGAAGTTTTAGCTTCTGAGGGCATTGGGAAAAATTTGCCGGATGAGGGCCTCCGCAGTTACAGCATTTAACTGTGATCCTTTTGTTGGTAATGGATCCATCAGCGTTGACGGTTTGTATTGTTTCAGGTTCCAGGCCTTGTGGATTTACCTTGCATTCCTCGAGCTCGTGTTCCTCTGCTCATCTGCCGCAACGCCTTTGCTGGTGGCATGAGAACGCCAAGTGTCCTGATTCTTGGCATCGCTTACAATGAAGGATTTCTTGTTTGTGGGGCTCTTCGATTGCGA
Organism: Microdon myrmicae; assembly: GCA_963931805.1. NCBI lineage: Eukaryota > Metazoa > Arthropoda > Insecta > Diptera > Syrphidae > Microdon > Microdon myrmicae. The sequence goes on from OZ007501.1 coordinate 49,573,002, forward strand.
TTTTTTGGGTAAACAAATATTTAATTTGTTTAAGTTGCTTGATGTCCTGATTAGGTAGGATTTGTATGATCCGGAGGTTTTTTACGTTGTTTGTCCTCATGTACGGTGTTTGGAAGTAGTCCAGCTTATTGATCTTTATTTGTGGACATATCCTAGCGATTTCCAGGCCCACTTCTTCGTTGGTCCATTCGGGATCGATGTGCCTTATAATAAAGGTAGCTGGTTTGCTGTTCGGATGCTGGAAGGTGAAGAACTGATATTGCTCTTCCAACAGTTTTTTAACTGCCCTATCATGATCGAGTAATGATCTGACTGTTATTGAAGTCCTAGATCCTTTTGAATTGGTGCTAAAATTCCGGTGACCCAGGGCATTTTGCAGGGTTTGAATTAGTGCTTTGGTGCTGGTCGGGTTTCTGATGTAGATTGGCGGTGGTTTTTCGTTTTTGTGCTGGGCAGGCAGGGGACTCGGTGCTGGCTTGGCTTGTTTGGTGGATTCCTTATGGGCTGATGATTGTTGTTTGGGTGGAGATGTTTTATGGTTTAAGCTGGGAGAAGGCGTCATCTCCATACTGGCATCGTCGCTGTTTTGGGTGGGTTGCTTCAGGGAGTGAATTTCCTCCAGGAGTTGTTTCACCTCTGCTGAAAGCTATCGGATGTATTCCCCGGCCTCGTGGAATTTTTGTTCGTAGTCCATGTGTTTTCCTGGATTTTCCATTTTTGTGGTCTTCTTAGATGAGTTTTGAAGAGTTTCAATGGCTCTTCTCTTACGTTCCAATAGATATTCCCGGGTAGCGCTCGGGTCGTTGTCTGGCATCTGTGAAAACAGATTTCGACTACGGCATCCAGCGAAAATTACACGTGTTTTTTTTTTTTTTTGTAATTATAACTTGTCGCAATGCTCACGAACAAACGCAATATATCACATAAGGTTCGATGTGAGCGCGATCGATCGTCGACGACTTAACGTCTACGAATTCAATTTTTTTTTTTCAATCTTGGTTGTACACGAGCACACGATCAGTATGTCTGACTGCATGAACGTTCCGAAGTGAAGTGATCCTCGAATACAAAATCCATCGCCCTTATAAAGAGAAACAAATCGAAATTTGTATCTCGAAAATACACAATTTCCTACAAAAATCCCGATTTTGGAATCCTGATTGAGATGCTCAGTGTTTATTTAAGATAAGAATTCAATTTCTTGAATTCTTACGAAACTATTTCGCAGATGTCGATATGTATCTGGTTTTGGGTTTTTGTTTGTTCAATTTATTAAGAATTTTTCCAAATAGAGATAATGATCTCTGGATTTTGAGTTTTGATGATGCCGTGGAGCAAATGTAGATCAATAAACGAATATTAGATTCATTTATTGTGAATTTGATTTTAATTTGGGATTTTGGTTATAATTATGCCGTGGGGTCAAATGTTAGGCGATAAACGAATGTTTGATTCGTTTATTGCGAATTTTGGATCATGTTTGGGTTAATTCGGGTTTTGATAGGATTTCGGATGTAGGAATGGGGGAAAAAGGTGGTAGGGATTTTTAGAGCACTACACTAAAAGCATCGATGTAATCATTTATTTAGTAGATTGGTTGTTACAGTTGACAAGAATTGCTGGAAACACCCGAGAGTAGTGCCTCTATTCTGTTTCAAGTAAAAAACATGCTTCTTTGGACAAAAAATTATGAGACTCTTTGTTTGATTTTAAATACACGCGCTATAAATCTCATGCTTATTTATATGATAGATTGATATGACAGAATAGCTGACAGAAACTGGTGGACGTACATCAGCGCCTGAAATAGTACTGGGTGTATAGAAAACGTTTTAGGCCAAATTCATCTCATTAAGCACTACGCGAAAGCGTTATATTTCGTTGCTAGTAGAATTAAATACACAACAACCCCACTCGGTTATTCATTTGTGTTGAGTGAAACGCTGTCATTATTCCGTACATTCGCAAACTCTTGAAGAGTTTGTATTATTATTACGCAGTGTCAAATTTAGAACAGAGATATATAAACTTCCTAAGATAGTGGTAGAGTTTATTCGCGCTAGCGTTCGAACGCATCGATAACCTACCCAATACATGCCTGCTGGACACGTAATCGAATCCAGCACTACCCTGAAATGTAGAAGTTATATTACAATCTCGCATGAGTTTTCAAACGCCGCATGCTCCGTGCAATAGAGATGGCAGCACTAACAAACGCAGCTAAGGAGAGGCGAATGCTAAATGATGGTGAACGAAATGTTTCTCGTACCAGGAAGAAGTTTGATCCTTCTATACACAGCTCCTGTATAAGCGAGAGCAACTGTTTTGATCTCATACACCAAGCATATAAGATAGTAGTTGTCCACAGCTGAAGAAATTTAAAAGTTTCCCGGCCTTGAACGGTGTCCAACGAAGAGTGGTGTCTGTTGCAGGCCGTTGGCGTATACAGTGGGGAATTACACAAGCAGCGCAAAATAAAAAATACGTGATTGCGTGATTGCAAAAGGAGATGTAGCTAATGGTAACATCAATAGGACAGGAAAACTGACCAACGAAATCATATATAACATCAAAGTGCGGAGGAATAGATGTGTTCTAGATAAGCTTGAATTAAGTACAACGAGGACCCGCACAGCTTACCCTCCAAGGGAAATATAGAAAATACGGATTACGTACTTATAGCAATCATATTGGGTACTGTAAAATATTTCACTTCAACTTCCATCGCAAGCCTTGACACTTGAAAACATTGAGCGAAAAAATTAGTTGTGTTAGTCCGGACTGAAAAGTCGGATTGACCACTTCGACGGAGTAGTTCAATTGTTAAAAATGTATGTAACAAACCAAAATTACAATTTAATCAGAAAAAAAAAATGTTTTTTACGTGCACGTCTGCTCTAAAAACTTTGAACCATTTAAATAAACCACGTTTGACCAAAAGTAACTATTTACGCCGAGGGATTCTCCAAATTTTCATTGGAACTTGTTTTGATTGGGAATAATAATTAATTAATGATGCATCTGAAGGCTGAGAATAAGTATCCAAAATACTCAGTGAATGTAATAGGAGAAGTGTTCTGTTCACAGAAAAAATTAGTGAACAGTAGATTTAGCTGATATAAGTGCACTAATGTTGGACATCAACAACTGCTGGGAAGTCGCCAGTGTATAATTGCAAAAGGTGTTGCTCTAGCTTCGCAAACTTCATGAAAGTTAACAACATTAGCGACAAACTATTTTGGAGAATTATCCCGAGGCAGTGTAAAGAGACAATCAAAACGTGTTGCAAATTGGGATTGCACTCCAAAAAGTTGAAAATGAAGTAACTAGGGTCATGTATTTGTTTTGAAAACTATGAAAATAGAGGAGCTTGCATAGCTTTTTGTTTTTACTGAAGGGCAACGCATTTTTACAAAAATAAGTCGTTTTTCATTTAACTTCTAAGTCCAGTAACATTATAGTCTCGATTCTATGTATCTCATACCAAATTGTAAAGGAGCTATGATACTTCAATAATTATAAGCCGTAACTATATATTTGCTGCTTTACTCTTCTTAGAAATGTATTCACTCAGAGATCACACTGAACACTTATTACATCCAAACTTAAATTGTAACGAACTCCACGGTCAGCTCCTTGATAGTATAGTGGTTAGTATACCCACCTGTCACGTAGGAGACCTAGGTTCGATTCCCCGTCGGGGAGACTCTGGCGCAAGACTAATGACCTTGCCCGGAAAAAAACAAATCATTATGGAAAATTTAACAAGCCTCAGGACTTGCTAAATAAGGCCAAGACCAGTTCCCGGTTGTAGTGCCGATGATGATGATGAAGTCCACGGTTGCTGTGATTACTTTCGTCTTGAATAACTTATGTTGTCCAAAACGTATGCACACGAAAATATTTATATGCCCAGTAGTTAGCTGTAAGAAGCGTGAATATTTCTTTACTGGTTTTATAATACACCAGTTAATGGATAAAATGTCTCGTACGGCGAAGGAATATCTAAAATGAATGCTTCAAGATGAACCGCGGGAAGTTGTACTGGTAATAGTTGGTTTCAGTGTGTGACGGTAGTATGGTGTAAGAATCTGGCAGGATCGAATTTTTTAATCATTTTTGAGTCCTGTCAGTGCTCTACAAATATCGAAACGATCCCCAGGTGGACTACAAAAAGCATTTTGTCGCTTGAATATTTCGACCCATCATTACCTAGGTTCTGAAGATTGCGCATTCATGTTTTAACATTACGAGTAGACCTTTGCTCAATTGTACCAACCGCGATTGATTCGCGTCTGAAACAGTTCTTTCTCTTTTTAACCCTGATGGTAAGGATTTACTAAGCTGAGTCGTGAACTGAGATTCTGTTAAATACTCCTCCATCTTAGTACATAGTGGGCCATAAGGACTGCCTTTTGTAATGTTGCAGCTGATCTTTTTAAATGTTTCAAAATGAAATTATGTTTTTCAGAAAATCTCACAGCAAATACAAGCCCACTGTCGAGCCAGATACTGAGGCAGGGAACTTCGGTAAATCATCAACTATAACATTAGTCTGGGGAAAAATAAGTCCATTATTTTCTGGTGGTTGGCTGTTGCAGAGTTGAATGCTCCAGCAATGCAAGATCAAGACCAAATGCTGCCACCACCAAGCTCAAATCAAATAAAGCCCCAGGAGCAGATGGCATACCAGCTGAACTGATCAAACAAGGAGGGACATCGTTACATCACGCAATTCATGAGATCGTGGTGCACGTATGGGAGCAAGAGGAGATGCTGGAAGATTGGCGTCGTGGAATAATTTGCCCCGTACATAAGAAGGCAGATATCACACTGTGCAGCAATTATGGGGGTATAACATTGTTGAGTACCACCTATAAGATACTCTCCACTATCCTACAGTCATCATTGGTCAATATCAGTGTGGCTTTATCCCAGGCAAATCAGCGATTGATCAAATATTCACCCTTAGGAATGCGATGATAAAATGTCTGGAATTTAAGGTTCCATTATATCATCTATTTATACACTTCAAGGCCGCCTACGACATCATAGCCAGGGTATTACTATATAATGGCATGAGAGAGTTCGGCATTCCAAACAAATTGATACGACTTTGTAGGTTGACCATGACCAACGTAACTAGTCAACTAAAAATATCGGGATTGCTGTCGAAACCAATAAATATCTTTAATGGACGCCGACAAGGGGACGGTCTGGCCTGCCTCCTCTTCAACCTGGCGTTGGAGAAAGCAACCCGTGACTCTGGCGTTACAACAAGAGGGACTATTGTCACCAAGTCCAGCCAGATACTTGCCTACGCAGATAACATCGACATCATCGGTAGAACCGAATCGGCTGTACAGGAATCCTTCACCCAGATCGAGCAGGCGGCATAAAAACTGGGACTGCACATTAATGAGGGAAAAACTAAGTACATGGTGGAAACTTCTGCGAAGACAAGACCTAACGTTGGTCAAACTATCAGGGTAGCGGAACACGAATTTGAAGTAGTGCAATCCTTTAACTACCTTGGGTCAATAGTATCAGTCGATAACAATATGGAAGAAGAAATACGCGAACGTCTGATCAAATCCAACAAAGCCTACTATGGTCTATCAATACTCTTTAAATCCCGAAATTTATCCAGAACATCCAAGCCACTACTGTACAAGACTATGGTCGTACTAGTACTCATGTATGGATCCGAGACCTGAGTGCTCAATAAAAGGCACTCTGAACTCTTAGCCGCGTTCGAGAGGAAGGTCTTAAGGAGATTTGTTGGCCCCGTATGTGAGGGAGGACGATTTCGGAGACGCTACAGCAATGAGTTGTACGAGGGTTGCCTTTTATATTTCGGGATTAGAGAACAAAAACAAATATTGATCATCGAAAATGACTTTATTGTTTTTCAAAATATTCCCCATGAAGATCTATACACTTTGCATGCGTTTGAACCAATTGTCGAAGCACTTTTGCCACTCTGATTGAGGTATCTCCAACACATGCATTCTGAATGCAGCAACCGCTTCTTCAGGTGTCAAAAAACGTTGACCTCTCAGTTCGTTTTTTACGTACGGGAATAAAAAGAAGTCATTCGGTGCCAAGTCAGGACTATACGGCGGATGACCCATCAAATCGATGTTTTGGGTGCTCAAAAATGCAGTTGTCGCAGCCGATGTGTGAGAGCTCGCATTGTCGTGGTGAAGAGTGATCCGTCTTCGGCGATTGGTTTTCCTGATTTCTTGGAAGACAACTGGCAAACAAATGGTTGTGTACCACTCAGAATTGACTGTTCTGCGTTGTTCTAGTGGTACGGTTGCGACATGTCCAGTTTTTCCGAAAAAACAGGCGACCATTTGCTTGGAAGTGCTTCGTGCGCGAACAACTTTTGTTGGATTTGGCTCATCTTGAAACACCCAGACAGTCGACTGCTGTTTACTTTCGGGCTCATACGCGTAAATCCACGATTCATCACCTGTCACGATGTCATAGACGTGTTTCGAAGCACCCCGACCGTATTTTTTGAGGATTTCTTTCGACCACACGAGCCTTTTTTTGGGCGATTGACAAATTGTGTGGGATCCAACGCGAACAAATTTTTTTGACAGTCAAATGTTTATGCAATATTTAATGTATGCTGGTCCCACTAACGCCTAAGGTTGTCTCAATCTCACGATAGGTCACATGACGATCTTCCAATATCAGTTCGCGCACAGCATCAATGGTTTTCGGAACAACAACTGATTTTGGACGACCTTCACGAAATTCATCTTGGAGTGAACTACGACCACGATTGAATTCACCATACCATCGATAAACACTGGTCCTTGATGGAGCTTCATCGCCAAAAATTGAATTAAGTTCATCCATGCACTGTTGCTGAGTTAATCCACGCCGAAAGTTGTAAAAAATAATCGCGCGAAAATGTTGACGATTTAATACCATTTTTGGGCCGAGATGAATCTTTTAAGTTTACAGTAACAACACAAATAGCGCTCGTATGTCAAAACGTTCTGAGTGCGCATAACCTCAAAAATGTCCAACTTTACGACAGAGCTGTCAATTGCCGGATTGCAACACTAGGGTTTCCAAATCCCGAAACATAAGAGGCAACCCTCGTACGCAATCTATCCTGAAACGAATGTTGCAAGAAAAATCAAGCTCGGTAGACTCCGGTGGGTGGAACACCTAACTCGAATGAGCGAAGAGGAGACAGCTCGGAAAGCCCTTTGTGGCAGGATGTATTGAAGGAGATAGCGCCGCAGACTTTGTCTGCGATGGAGGGATGGCATAGACAAGGACGCCCAGAGCCCGGGATTGCCAACTGGATGACATCGGCTCGAAATCGGGACCGGTGGAGAGATTTGTTAAATAAGGTCAAGACCGGATCCCGGTTGTAGTGCCGTTGATGATGATGATGACGACGAGGTGGCTGCCTTCTCCTTCACACCGATTACTAAAAGAGAGTCTTTGTATTTCGAAAACCCAAGTTGTGATTCTTCGATACAATTTATTGGTGGCTACTACTCATGAATTTCGCCCAACCATGATGCTAACAGTTTCAATTTGAGGTGTAAGTCCGTTTTTGTTGTTTTGTTGTTGTTATAATATGTTGACAAAGCAAGTGTACTTCATGTTCACTCTGATTGTATATTGTATCGAACGTATCCTGTGTTCTATTTCCATTCATTCAAATACCTTACAGAGGTGGTGGATATATTTAGCTCATCATCATCATCATCGGCACTACAACCTGGAACCGGTCTTGGCCTTATTTAGCAAGTCCTGAGGCTTGTTAAATTTTCCATAATGATTTGTTTTTTCCGGGCAAGGTCATTAGTCTTGCGCCAGAGGCTCCTCGACGGGGAATCGAACCCCGGTCTCCCGCGTGACAGGCGGGTATACTAACCAGTATACTATTGAGGAGCTATATTTAGCTCATAAAACAATAAAATTATCATCGGCATAGGCAGATATGAAATGCAGATCTGAGGACCGTTTATTATTATTATAGTATTGCAAGTCTGATCGGCATCGTATATGCCTATATGGATCCTCCGCATGTAGGTTTTTACGACTAATTTTGGAATAATACATTCTTGGAATAGTATATTCGAAATGCACTTTGAATATAGAGAGTTTGATTCCAGAGGAGTATCTCAAATCTTAATTGTGAGGTACCGGGTACGCCCCGAAAATCGTCGCAGCATGGCAAGTCCCTATTGTTGTTCAAAATCGTGAGTTCTTAGGTGGCACTGATATTCAACCATCCAGCTTTCTTTTGTGCTTATTTCTAACATCGTTGACAAAGACCATGTGCTAATGAAAATGTCAAAGGTGCAGTGATAGAAGATACCAATAGTAAAAATTAGAACGCCACCCAATGGGGTGATAATATTACCGCTGCCTTGTATATTGATTTATAATTAGAAAATATTAATGGCTCATACTTCAAATTCTACATCTAGCCATTGACTCAAGTATTTTAACCTCCGTGTCGTCCAGACGTTTTATAGTCCGTGGAATAACAACCACTGATGCTCATCTGGATAATAAAATAAAATGTGTAAGTCCACAATTTACAAGACTTTTGAAACCAGACACCAGACTTGTGAATTCAAATTTCATATATTTCGTGGTATTCATGTAAACAATTTTTACATATGTAACTGAATTAGAGAATATTTAAATCAGATAGGTATATGGACTCGCATATAATTCATAATTGACCTCACCTACAAGTTCTACTCGTATATAGAAACGTAGTGCTCCAAGAAGCCCTACCATTTTCCTCCCACATACATTTCTACCCACCTACTTTATCATTAATCTATATCCCCAAACTAACATTCAATCCAATGTTAGACAAATTGAATTGTTCAATTACCATACTCATATTCAACGATCGGTAGCTGCTCTTCCCTCAAGGTTTGAGCAAGCACGGCGGCACCGCAACGGGTACCCTCAGGAGTTATCTTAAAGAGATCCCTCGTCATTTTCAGGACGAGACACGCTCCCTGAGAGAAGGACCACTACAGAAAGTAATATAAAATAAATTAATACAATTGACCTCTTCAAAATGATTCCTCACACAAATTCATCATTCATATGCAGAGTCGTTAATATGCGTTGCCACACAAACGAAGTCACACCCACGTATTCGATGTAAATGTAAATCACAATCAACATGCGAATTTACAGGAAAATAAACCACAAATGTAGAGGAAATGTGAAGAAGCATAAAGCATTCGTCATAATTTCATACAACTACACATCACTGCAGTATTATTATCTTAAAGCCCGTCAAATATTATTTGTACGCCCTTACTCTTTATTGTGGCATAAACACCCTTTACCGTTCCCGCCTAATTGTCAGACATTGTTAACATTTCACAGCCATAGCCCCGGCAACCCGTGATGCGTAAAGAAATCACTATGTGGGTGGATATACCCGCCTACTCCTTCCAGTACGTATCTGCACAAATATTGTCATGCCTCCCTTGAACATTATAATTCTCCGTGCTTGGGGTAGAAGTTCTAAGCTATCAAGTTCCCAAAATAGAATTTCAATATACGAACTAAGCCAATCAATTGGTCTTAGACCACACAAGTTCGCCCCGTTGCTCGCCTAGCCCGCCACGTTCATAATCATTACTTGATACCGGCCGCTGTTGTGCTGACATCATTTATTCGCAACAGGTGACTTTCGTCCTGTTGTTCTCCCTAGAGCAGAGCTAACCTCTGCTGACATGTATTTGTTGATCCCGATAATAATCTGTCTATATTCAGGATCACTCAACATCATCCTTCACAGGCACGAGGAAAATAATGAAAATATTCCACGTCCAAGAAGGCAGTCAGAATCCGACGTCTAGGTCCTTCAAAGGCTGAGATGAAGCTGTTTATCGACTTGTGAACTCTTGTGGCGCCACAAGTGATGTTCACTGAGAGGAAAATAGAGAAAAGATAGAAAGGTAAGATAAAAATAATACGATGGAAGGACATGTGAAATCAATTAATGCCATGCGATGTAACACATGCCTTGGTACACTTGCACAAACATTGATAAAACAAAAGTTAAATCACTTCTATAGAGTTAGATCAAATCCTGAATGTTACCTGACACTTGAATTGTTCTCTTTCAACCGGAGATTGTGGTAAAGTGGTAGCCATTGTTCTACAACCACCAACAATCCCGTCAATAAAAGATGTTTCTCAGAGGTATTTGGCTTCCCTGCCTCACAGTAAGTCTTTATAAGCCGCATCAGTGTACCTGTCACTTACATGGCTCTTTGGAGTTTGAGCATCCGTCCTGTGGTTAAATGGTAGTGACATTGGGCAGCAGGAAGGAAGTAATTTCTGCATTGGAAGGAGATGGAACTCAAGTGGAATTACCCAGCGTATGCTGACGTTCATATTTGATGCTACTCATTGGCCGGAGATAATGCACCTTTCGATTTCCTTTAACTGTGTGTTGCAAAAGCAAATACTTGCAGTTATCAGTAATTAAGGGACTATCAGTAGTACTGCCACTTATTTGATATAATGTGAATCATAAACATATGTAGTCTCTCTGAGGCCGTCCATTTTGGAATGTTGGAAAGCTAAATTAATACAGCTGTTAATAAATTAGTGGCTTCGTACCCTACATTCAGCCCTAAACTCATGGAACCAATTACACATTATGGATTCCTCTACTAAAATAAAAAGGTAGAAGACGGTAGTATAGAAGGTTTAAGACGATTGAGTTCATTAAACGTGTTTGGTCATTGCCGCATTTTTTACAAAGTAATTTTGATAAAAACGCGATTAAATGTTAAATATAAATATCTTCACTCTCATAATGCTTTGCATATATATAGACAAATATCTAAGAAACGCTCTAAGATTTTGACACGGTATCCTTAGCACATGAACGGCTCTTTTTAAAGTTAAAAGAAAATTGTATATTAAGAAAAATAATTAAAAAATGAAAATAAAGTAAAAAATATAAAAATTCAATTTTACCCAACACCTAGCTTTCGTTCAGTTAAACATAAGAAGAGTTCGAGTAAAACCGTCAATAAGGCAGTCGGTGTCTTATTTTCTATTAAAAAAACTCAAGCGTATGTGAATGCCTATCTTCACAAAAAGAAATTTAAATTTTAGGACAGTTGTAAGGTGTTAACTGCACTTGTCTTATAAGCCCGTAATATAATAACATATATACAAGCACTTCTAAATAGTATTAATAATTCAAATATTTATTAAATTAATTTCCGGGATGTGTTTATAAAATTAAAACCGTTACGTTAAAAAAGTATGTTATGATTTTATATGATTGAGCAATACTGTGTCGATACAATTTATAGTCATTTTATAACAAACACTTCGAAAAACAAATTCGAACTCGAAGAACTGCGCGATCCACACCCGAATCAGGGCGTGTTCAAAAACTCACTTCTGGATCGTGCAATTCCTCCACCACCTTACCATCATACTATCTTAAAACAAAATTGTATTAAATGCAAATTATCAAATGATGGTGGTGGCCGACGTACGTAACACCCCCCCCCCCCCCCCCCCCCTCCACTAGACTGCGTGGCATTCTTAGGAGAGGAATGTCACGCCGGAGAGTGGACGGCGGAGAGCAAACAAACAAACAAACAGTAAACCTACCAACAAATAAATAAATAAATAAATAAATAAATTAGTCGACATGCTTAAGTGTCAATGTTAGTAAGGATTAGGCTACCTATATACTAGGGTTAGTAAAAATAAATAAATAAATAAATAACATTTAACAGGGGAACACTAACTACACAGATTCCCATCTATCGCGGCGGGCCCGACACTGAAACGATGGTCCGACCGAAAGCTCGACCGCCCACACGATCCGGTTAGGACCCCCTCGCTAAGGCGAGGCGATCCCCTCTCGTCCAACCCCTGAAATGTCACCCGGCCGGCGAAAACGCCCCGCACCTATATATTTACTTTAATCCTACCCTTTGGGACTCGGTACTTGCCCCGGTCCATGGGTGGGTAGATCGGGGGGTTTGTCCCGTTTCGGCGGCAAAACCTACCATCACCCGACATTATGGTGCGCTTTCGCACTTTCATATTTGCGATCCAACCCCTAGCACTGGGGTTTGCCTCTGCAGTCTGCGCTGGGACTGCGCCTGCAGCATTAGGCCTGGCCTTAAAGACTTTTCGTCAGACTCTCAAGTTGGTATCCCTCGACGAAGGTCCTTTACAAGGACGAAGATTCCGGAGGGTAACCAGAGTCTGGCCAGCTAGGATCAGGGGCTCCAAGTTACAGGAAGGCTCATCCTTTCCTTATATGTTTTTTATAAAAGAGGTTGTCTATAACTATGTTATCAACGTCCACTGTTTGGGGTTCATCCGGATGACCACGTGGGTAGCACGTGGTTGAACAGCTTTTCGCAGCCCTCCCCTGTATGGGTAGGGTCTCCGGGCGAGTACCTGCCGCAGTATCGACCTTAACAGGTCCCTTTGGCACGTCTCCCCGTTTGGCTGCCACACGCTCAACCCGTCCCGTCCCATAGTTGACAAATTGAATGGAGAATGGCACCGGATTTACGGTCGTTCGGGGAAAAACCAAACAACCATCCGGCCCGTCTACCTTACAATTCCGAGACAGGAAGTCGTACCCCAACAATCCGTCTTCCTCCAAACCCGGCAAGGAGTCTACTATTTGGAAACTGCAGGGAATCTCGTGGTGCAACTTGAAATTCCCAGTGCAGCATCCCCTCGACTTACCTTTGACAAACAGCGCTTTGAGCGTTGTAGATTTATGCACATCCATGCCATATCTAGGATGGAGTGCTTTCAGCTTCAACAGGCTGGTCTCAGCGCCGGTGTCCACGATTAGGCGCGTAGGGTTCCTACGGCCAATGTCTAAAGGGAGAGCGACCATCGGGATCTGAGTCGGCGAAAACTGAGAACAGCTGGAGCTGGGTTTCGTTTTTAGTGCGGTCGGGTAGGATCTTGCCGACCCGGCCTTGGGGAGTTTCCCGAACTCTCCCATTTTGCCTTATGTCGACACTCTGCCGCCTTGTGAGTGTGTCGACCGCAAAACTCGCACAATGTTCCGCTCCTCCGTTCAGGAATATTCCGCTCGGGAGTCCCACTGGACTCCGAACTAGCGGAACTGGAACTATTCTTTCTGCCCACTTTGGGCCCAATGCGCCGGGGCTGCCATTCCCGGCTCCCCGCGCTGCCTGATGCGGCGTCTTGTCTCGCACCCGCTTTTGAGAATTTCGAGTCCATGGAGTCGGGTCGACTACCGGCACCGCTCGACACGGACGATCGTCGCCCATCATCTCCGCCTGCTTTCCGGGAATCCTTCCTCCCCGCGCTACTATTGCCGGCCTTCCGATTTCGCCGGCGCTGCCTCCGACGCCCCCTGCGCCTATTTCTCGCGCTTGCCCCAGTCTCCACACGGGTGTCTTGCTCTCGGCTCGCAACAGGTGCTGCTCCGGCGTGCCGCTTATGGGGAGAACCCCGGGAATGCTGTTGTTTTTCCCACCTTTGCCTGTATTCGCACCCGCGCAAGCTATGACCGTGCCACAAAACTCGCAACAGTACCGGACGCTGAATACTCTGGGGCCTGATGTCGCCGTCCCGCCACCCGTAGGCGGGGGCTGCGGCTCTGGTAGGGCTCTCCGCTGAAACTGTGGTCGCTGATGAGGCGGTTCTTGCCGTGCGAATCCGCCCTGCTGACCTCTACCCCTGTATGTAGTCTGGGGACCGCGCGCCCTCGTCGGACGATCCAGGCAGTCCACTATGTCGTGGCCATACCGCCAACACTCGCGACAGAAAGGAGTGTTCCTTCTCCTCAGGCACTCGTCGTACACGTGACCTCTCAGATGGCAAAAATTGCATATGGTTTGGGATTCCAGGGGGTGCGCCGATCGACCAACCGGATCCCTGAACGGATTGTCCCGACCCGATCGATCTCCAGGCACATACGCCCCTTGAGCCAAACCCTGCGACCCTTCACCCCGACTCGAGGAAGACACGGTATTTGACCACGCTCCCTCGCCAGAGGAGGCCGGAGCATAGGCACCAACATCCCGTCGATAATTGAGAGGTCCGCACGACTGCTCCCGAACGAAACCATCCTCCCCCCGTCGACGACTATCAGGCTCTTCGGCCGGCAACACAAATGACACCGCCCGGGGATTTAAACTCGACAACACCGGCGCCGGCGCCGCGGTACAATCCCTAAAAGTGGAGGGTGTGTTTTCCATATAAGTTGAAGAGCTTCCCAGTCCTACACCTAATGATTCTGGCGCTGTTGGCCGCGCATCCACAAACAAGTCGTCCTGCCTCAACATTTCCCTTCGAGCTCGCTCAAATCCAGTTAGGTGGTCCACCAGGCTTCGAAAAGGGACATTACCCAACGTGAGAAGGAAGTGCTTTGATCCTTCCTCCCTCAGACCCCTTACCAACACCGGTTTGGCCATGCCCTCAAGCTGGCTGGCGAAGACGGACCTACCCTGGCGACCATAAAAGCGCTCAGCTGCCTCCTCGCACCGTACCACGGCCCGCTTCACTCGGGAAACGAAACCTGTGGCATCCTCGGAAGGAAGTTGTCGCATTTTGGAAAGTTGCGCACACAACTCCTCATACGACACCCGGGGTTCGTAGGCCTCTCTAAGACGCTGTTCCGCTTCAAGGAATGTCGTGGGTGGTCTCTCCTCGAACATCCGATAAGCCTCGCCGCTCAGCCTAGAGGGCAGCCACCGGAGGAAGGTATGTTCCTCCTCCACCGCCAGCCCATCCAAGGTCCTTCTACAGCCCTTGAGAAACGAAGAGAGTCTCTCGGCCGTATCCGGGCCTTCCTGTCCCGAAAACATGGGGACCGCCTTCGACACAAGGTCGAAAACCCTATCTGTGCCCAGCATGGTCCGTACAGGACATGGTTGTTGGCCCAGTTTAAAATACGAGGGCATCGGCGTGTCCTCCATGTTCCCGACAGGCTGTTTACCGACGGTGGGAGGGGGGCGTGTTGGCGATCGGTCGTCCACAAATTCGTCCCTCGAATCATGGAACGCCTCCGGATCCACCTCGTCAACCGGCGGCTCGGGAAATGCCTCGGGTCGTGCCCGGGCAGGGGTGCCCTCTCGGACATCTCTCTGACGTTGCCTTGTCTGCATCTGCCGGCCCTGTAACCAAACTCAAAATTTCTCTCCACCGAACCCGGAACCCCAACAAGCCCTATGGCCAACAGTAACACCGGGAAAAACAACGGTCCGAACCCCGAGATCCAACAAGAAATACAGCAACAAACACCACACCTCCAACGTATATCGGACACAAACCCACAACGTCTGAGCCGATAGTGCTGTATCTTGAGATCTTCGACCGCTAAAGGTCGTCCACGAATCGAGGGGGCTGAAAAACAACAAGGAATACGATTTCCACCACAAATAAACAAACACTCCCAAGGAACACTCACACCAACCGTAGCAACAAACGGCAGACCACGCAAGAGACGCCACAGAACAAACAACAATGACACCGCTCGCGAAGAGAGAGAGAGAGAGAGAGGAAAGGAAAAGCCTCAACGTGCCAGCCGTAGCGCAGAAAAACAATATCCACCCTATTGCAAACTTTGTAACATAGAGAAAAATCTTTTAACGCGACGATCAGTTAACAATACCAAAAATTACACACCACGAATACAACGCGCAGCTGAAAAAAAAAAAAAAAAAGGAAGAAAAGCAGATTCCCGGTTCCAAAATAGAAAGGCAACAATATCAAACATAAATTCGTAAATGAAATATAAATATAAATAACAAAGATTGGGGCTACGAGTAACAATAAATATGCCCCAATAAAATATTCAAAACTGTTAACATTCAACATATCACGTGCAACTAAAACATTTTAACAATTATCGATACCATTGGCAAAATACAATATTAACAGCAAAAGAACCAAAAAAAAAAAAAAATTTTCACAAAAAATTTCCCTTGTTAGCTGCTTCACTGCTACGCTGGATTCTTCTGGATATGGCCACCAGCTGATGACCTGGTCGAACAATCGATGACCTCCTTGTGTTTCTCGCTAGAATTGGTCTTTGTCTTTGCTCCAGGTTCAGTTGGCTTCACTATGACTGGAGGCTCGTCTTCGCCAGCTGATCCTCCCGTTGGCGCTGGTTCTGTTATGGCGGCAGTAATGGGAGCCGCAACTCGATTTTTCCTTCCCGTCGATCTCTTAAGCACAGCTTGGCGCTGTACTTTTGTCTTGGCAGTAGTTGTCGTTCTCTGGCCGCTGCCAGATTTGCCGAGAAATTTCGATGATCCAATGGTGGTGTTTTAAAAGTATTTTTAATTCTCCTTCAGCGATTATATTGTTCCTTGGTCCTCTCCAGAGAGTTGTGTTGTAATATACACATTTGCGGATAGCGATCTTATTTCAAAACACAATCACCATCCTGTCCGCAGCGCCAGTTTGTGGTGTTTTAAAGCCACAAAAAAATTTTATGTTTGGATACAAAATCGGTTACCTGATATTGGGGGAGGACTGCTTCCATGTCTTAATGTTGTTGCGGCACACGCCCTTAATGAGGCTCCTCAATGGCGTTTCCCCAGTAAAATCGTAGAGTATGCATCTTCCATTAACCACACGCAATTCCGCTGAGTACCGCAAATAGTCGTCGGGTTCACAACCAATGTTCGAGGATTAAGATTATATCAGAAGCTTTTTGATAGATAATGCCAATTTCACTTCTTCCGAGGTTTTTTCTTTATTACTTTTCTTTTTTTTTTTCTCTTTTTTCCTTTTTACATTCAAATTTTTTTTAACACCGATCAAAAAACGGGGACAACTTGCTTCCTTTTTCTTTTCTTCCCAACTGCGCACACAACGTTTTTCTTTCTACGGGACTCTGTTTATTCTTTTTTTTTTGACAACGGACGTCAACAACGGAACTCGAAACCGTATTCAAGAAGAAAAATTAACCCTCCGTCTCTCTCGCTCTCCACTCACGTCCACTTCGAAAAACAAATTCGAACTCGAAGAACTGCACGATCCACACCCGAATCAGGGCGTGTTCAAAAACTCACTTCTGGATCGTGCAATTCCTCCACCACCTTACCATCATAATATCTTAAAACAAAATTATATTAAATGCAAATTATCAAATGATGGTGGTGGCCGACGTACGTAACACCTATTAAGTTAGAAACAGTGGCCAGAAAAATAGTTTTTTACCATTGTATGTATAAAAGCGTAATGTCTTCTATTTTGTCTTATCTATTGTTTTAAAATGATATTATCTGTCATATGTATTGTAAAATTTGAATGCATTTGATTATATAAGAAATAAAAACAGCAACGACTGGATGTGCCGTCAACTCCATAGGAATACAATTTCGACAACGGGGCTCAAATGTTTTTAGGATATCCAGTGTGTCACCGAAGTAGCAGATAGAAGGGCTCTACCGTTCGATAAGGTGCGCTATCTAATCCACGCAGCGGCGAACTGTGAAAATGCAGCATCGATGCATAAAAGAAGGAAAGAACCATAAGGCAGACGATAAAGGGTAGAAGACAAATCCCTTCTAAAGTGTGCAGTGTGCCGGAACGAGGGACAGCCTGTGGGGGTTTCTCTATTCTACATGAGAACCAACCCACAATCTCAACCACAATTTCCAACTAATTTCGACCGCGTTCAGCGCGTCATACCTACCCATTTCCCTTATATGCTATTCCCCTGTAAAACATGTCAAACGGACGTATAGCTAAACTCATTACCGCATGCAGATAATGCATAATTGAGTTTAGCTACATTCTTGCCATACGGCAACCCCATTCTTGCTAACCATCAGTTTCCTATAGGAAATCTCATAATGTCGGTTAGCAACGGCAAGTCTAAACGAACGACGCTGTTGCATCATAGCAAAATCACTGGAGTTATTTCAGCGTCTTAGAGTCTGGTTCTCACGCGAATTATTTCCCAAACATCAGCGGCGTCCTATCGACTTTCCCTCAGATCATCCATTTGCTTCGGATCAATGATCTCTTTTGCAGGGGAGTGACATCAGCTAGGTTTTCCTCTCCTTCGTATTTCTGTCTTTCCACGGTTCAATGCGCTCTGACTACACCATAGCCGTACCACTGGGTCACCAGGTCATGTCAGTAGCTGCATCTGATACCAACGCACACAACTAAAGCTACCCCGAGATCACAGCACATCATGTTTCTGTTCTCTCATTCTCCATGTCCGTCAATTACCCTATTAACAAAAGTTACCCACACTTCGACAGACGTGAGGTTGAGAGAGCAGAGACGTGGTCTCTTTTGGTTGTCCTGTGTGTGGAATGAAATATGAATTTCACGCCTGAGTTGAGTGAGTCGCATCTCAACCATTGAAGTTGTAGTCACGCCGCCGCTCGAGGCTAACAGAATTTCGGGTTTGTTTTATTCAATTGCCATCGCGAACAGACACGTACCAATAATTGTCTTAAACGCCATCCAACATACTCTCTGCAGTCCTCATAATGTTTTTAGTTCTTTGTGGATTATTTGCCAAAGCGCACCCTTTCGATAGTTACATTGAGTTGTGATCCTTTTCTGTGTAAACACAGTGTTCTTCTATTTTAATCCAGTGATAAGTTATGTTACATAAGTTAAACCTAATCAAATAAAAATAATTACCCAAAATAAAAAGAACTTCTAAATCAAAATAAAGAACATAAAATAATAGTGTTTTCTTTTCCTGGATTTTCTTCGGGCGAACATTTGTTTTTCGTAGTGACGGTGCAGTGGGGAAGAAGTGAATCGTGTGCCCGTGCTTGGTGCAATACTTCTTTTTACCCCCCAAGCCCGCTAAGTATCGAAGTTGTCCTAAATTCCGAGAATTAATCTCGAGAAGTGTGACTCGGCAAAAAAACACAGACACAACTCGAACAACAACAATGCTCGTAACATCGCAGCGGTCGTACGCACTAGCTGCGTCGAGAGGGAGAACACCAAATCGGGCTACAACACTGGTAGCCACAAATACTCCCACGCAGACATGTTCACAATACTGCCCAATCTGCAGAGACAGATGATACAGCTGCAAAGTCATATAAACGAGATCTACACGCACTTACCCAATCTAAATAAAAAGTCAATATAAACCCTGTAACCACAACATCAATAAAAGCTCTTGTCGTGAATGTAAATTCACTAATAAGAACTGAGAGTTGGCTAGCTGGTTAGATCAGTATCATATTGTAGCGAGCTTAGGGTTCGCTGGATTAATTATTTTGAATAAATAAATAAGAGCCGTTGAATCGATTTTGAATTAATACAACACTTTATTGGTCCGTAATACCACCGTTACTTTTTACCGTACACAACGATTTCTTTGTAAACACTTTCTACTTCTTACTCATTACTTATTACTTCCGCACTTATCGTCATGCTTCACTGTCTTACTTATAACTCAACTCCCGATCTGCGTGCGACGTATTTATACCGTTTTTCCTCATTCTGATTTGGTGTATCGTTTCCGTGCGTTCCATAGTCTTGAATGTTCTATTCCAGTTTTCCAGTACTTCCTAAAATAATCTAGTACCTTGTTTCGGACTTTCTCGAGGATTCCAGTACTGATTGGCATATGCGTCACAATATTGAATATAGAACTGACCTGCTAGCTACGGAATATCCATCGTTCCCTAGAGGAAGATCGTTCTTAGATATCTTGCTAATTGACTCACGACTGAGACTACTTAACACCAACATATGAAACAGAAACTGTTAACGGACAATTGATCACTGTGCATTCACGGCAGTAATAGAGCTTCAGAGGGATCTCGCAGATCTAGAAGAATTCGTGATCCCGCAACCTTACAACTACGGGGCAATGCGATGGCCGCGGTAAAAAATGCACCAATCTTAGAACAATCACGCAATATCATTAAAACGCCTGCTCCAGAGGCACAAACTGATATAACAGCAATATTACTGTCCATACAAGGACAGTTTGCTGCGTTTAATAAAAAATTCGAAATGATCGAAAATAAAAACTGACGGAACAAGTGGGTCGAACGGACATTATCTATTCGACCCTGTTTCCAGACAAACCCACACTCTAATCATAACGTTCACTGCGCCTGAATTAACCCAAAAAATTATTGCTGTGAATATTAATTCACTAATCCGCATGGAAAGAAGGGACAATCTGCTGAAAGCTGAACGCCCAGATGTGCTTCTGGCTAGCGAAACTAAGCTAAACCACAGGCATTGGGCTACCCAAATTATAAAGTAATTAGACGAGATCGTCCAAATTCCACTCGGTGGGGGGGGGGGGGGGGGGGGGGGTCGCTGTCTTAGTTTAAAATGGTCTACAACACAAAGTCGTTTACAGTAGAGATGTATACAATTTTCAGATACTAGAGCCTGCGTTATAGATATTCCTTTGAAAAGTCAAAGGCATCTATGGTATATGTGATCTCTGCTTATGCTCCCGAAGCTCCACAGTGTAAATAGTTTATCAATGAACTTGATACCGTTTTTCGGAGTCTCAAGTTAGACTCGGAAAATAATTATTTCTTTATGGTGGGAGATCTTAATTCCAAGCACAGTGCTTGGGGAAACTTATCGCAAACACAAAAGGCAATGTGTTGTTCGACTGGTGGCAAGCAAACGCTATCGAACATAAACTAGGAGTGTACGCTACAAGTACGCCGTCATATCCAAGAGGAAATTCCTTCTTGGAGTTACTGTTGCTCGGCGAGCGAATACAATTATTAGATACGGATCTTACTACTCGAAATTGTCTTCGTACAATCGAGTACGATATCGATCATTACGGACTACCCTTATTCGCTTTACCACTAATCTCATGTCCTTTCTAACACAACCTTTAAAACTACATCTTCACATATCTTACATTCTCATTTAATACAATTCATAAATAAACAGACAAAATATTCTATATCCAGTCACTTACAGCACATTTAAAAACATGCCCCTTTTCATAACAAGCACATTTTTCAATTCAAAGCATAGCACTTTGATTTTCGTTCAAAGTTTATTCAATCAAAATTTTAAGTCACAGAGACTTCTGGAATAACTTGATGAAATTTGTTTTGTTCATTTAATACGACACAGTTAGTTGCAACAAAATGTTCTATAATAACAGGAAAATTTATATTGTAAAATCAGTTCACGTTAAAGCTCAGCTTGAGATAGTTGAGTTCAAGTTAGAGTTAGAAGTTCAGTTGAGCTTCAGTGAGTTGAGAGTTTAGTTTAGTTTTAAGAGTTGAGTTTGAATAAATAAAATATAAAAATAAAACAATAATTATTTTAAAGAGGAATTATTATAAAGAGGAGATATTATAACCCCCACGCTCTTCCCTCGAAAGAGGAAGCACGGCGCTGGAGACGTAACACTGTAATGCATGCCCCAAACGAACACTTACTACTTGAACAGTACAAACAGATACATTCTCTTAATTTCGGAAAAGCACACTGGTCGCGCTTTGATCGCATAATAAAAAAAGAATTACACTCCAATGGCATAGATCCACCAACTGACAAAAATCTTCATAATGACGAAATTGATCATTACCTTTCGACGATGAACAACATTGTTACTAATACAATGAATCATTCTATCCCAAAAATGTCCACACATGGAGAGCCATACAAACCGATACAGAAACGCAATGATCGACGAGCTGTATAGGCAAAAGAGTTTTTTACTCTGTAAGTTAAAACTGCTCTACAGACAGTTCAGCGGTCTTTTCAGAACGCCGCTGTCCAGTGCATCAAGGGATGCAAAACGGAATTGGGAACAATTTTCCATTGCAGGAAGTAATAATCTTCCACTAGAAGTAAAAACTGTAGTCAGATACCTTGGAAGCTGGCTTGATCAGTGTCTTTACTCTGATATGCAAACAGCAGCTGCTCTTACAGCAGCTAAAAACGCATATGCAATGACACGGAGTCTTTTCCGTAGTATTCTTCTGGACCCCAAGGTGAAAATAATTTCATACTCGGCATTCATCCAACCAATATTAGAGTATGGCTGCCCCGTATGCTATAACATATCCCCATTTTACGTGGAGAAGTTTCGGGTGTTCGAGAGGCAGTGTCTCCATTCCTGCATCGGAATGTACAGAACCCCAGAGTCGCAATACAAGAAATACCATCCCAATAAAGTCCTCTACGACAAATCAGGACTAAACAGAGGGGATAACTTCATTATCAAGATTATCCCTGGCCGCCCGACTAGGACAATGTGCAGTAAAAATTATATCATATCGGGAGCATTCTATCTCAATGATATGCATATGGAGAGTACTCTCCACAATGGGTTCATTCCCCCAGAAGCGTTCCCTTTCTTGGATAAAAATGGACTTATCCAAGACAAACATGGAGTCCCTACTACTTACCACGCTTTCTGTGATGCCAGGGATAAACGAATTCTCCATGATAACGATATATCTAATATTCCAGATTACCTGCGTTTTAGTATGGTGATCGGTGAAAGAGATAAATCAATGAAAGGTCGATCCCATCACAACTGGTGGTGGATCAGTGATGAAGAAAGGACTATACGTCCCCAAATATCGTATGCCCCTCAGGCGCGCCATTTTCCTTCCCCCTATCCCGGATTCCCAATTATTTTTTTATTCCTATTTATAATTTAATTTTAATTTTTAATTTTTTTATTTTTATTTGTATTCCTTGTTTATGTTTGTAAGTTTTGTTTCGTTTTTTTTATTTTGCTTGTCAACCCCCTATATATGTAATTAAAAAAAAAATTATTAATACATAATATAGAAAGAAAAGAATCAATTTTAAAAAAAGGAAAATAATCAATTATTGTGACATGTTATAAAAACATTAGTTATTGTACACCGGAAGGCATAAGAAAAATGATAATGTATAATTTACAGTGCTTGCGAAGAGCCAGTAAGTTAATGCAAGAATGTTATTCGTAAAATAGAAGTTAACATTTAGTCTTAAGTAAAATCTGTAATTGAATTGTTAAATAAATGTGGAAGTAAAACAAAAACAAAAAAATTAGCAGCACTCGTCAATAAAAGCTAAGGCGTGCATCTTTTGACAGTTACTCACCAAAATTTCAGCCATTTTGGACGCGTAGTTTTTATTTGACAGTCGTTTGAGTGAGGCGATGTGAGTGTTTTTGTAAAAATGGACAACATTGAGTATCGAGCTGTCATAAAATTTTTGTTTTGGAAAGCAATACGCCTACGCAATTCAAACATGAGTTGAACTCTGTGTATGGGAACTCTGCACCATCATTTATCACCGTGAAATGTTGGGCAGCTGAATTTAAACGTGGCCATGAGAGCTTGGGAGACGATGACCATTCGGGACCTCCAAAAACTGCGAAAACTGACTATAACATCGCTAAAGTACACCAAATGGTGTTAGACGATCGCCGAATTAAAGTGAGAGAGATAACAGAGGCTATGAAAATGTCCAAAGAACGTGTTTGTCACATATTAAATCAAGATTTAGGCATTAGAAATCTGTCTGCGCGTTGGGTGCCGCGTTTGCTCACGTTAGACGAAAAACGTGTTCGAATGGACATTTCCAACGCTCTATTGGAGCAATTTAGGCGCATTAAATCCGATTAATTATTGTCGACGAAACTTGGATACCCATTATATGCCAGAAACAAAAATACAGTCAAAACAGTAGACTGCAAAGGGGGAATCGGTTCCAAAAAGCGCAAAATCTGTTTTTCGGCTGGGAAAATGACGGCGACTGTTTTTGGGATAGCAATGGAGTTATTTTAATCGATTATCTTCAAAAAGAAAAAACCATTACAGGGGCATACTACGCCTCATTACTTAACCTACTGAAGGCAGAAATTGCGGAAAAACGGTCACATTTGCAGAAGAAGAAAACCATGTTTCAGCAAGACAACGCGCCGTTTCACACCTCAGGTGTAGCCTTGGCGAAAATCCACGAACTACGGTTTGTACTGCTTGATCATCCGCCTCACTCACCAGATCTAGCCCCAAGCGACTTATTTTTGTTCCCTAATCTAAAAATCGCGCTCGGAGGACACCGGTTTTCGTCAAATGAGGAGTCAATAACCTTCGTGAACAGTTATTTTGCGGAGAAAAACGCCGAGTAATATTTGGACGGGTTAGAGTGATGCGGGAATCGCTGGGAGAAGTGTATAGAGTTACAAGGAGACTATGTAGAAAATTAAAAATAAATTTTAAGAAAATATGTCTTGTATCTTTGTTAGGTCGGAAGCTTAAGGCAACATATTTGTATAGAAAACAAAATAAAGGTACGTAGAATAATTTTGAGTGCTTATGCAGTGCCAGTAAATTACATCAAATGTAATTTGTTAAAATAGTCTTGGCATTTAGTCTAATATTGTAAAAAACATTATATGAACTTCTTTTTCTTTTGTACATAAATGCGTTAAAAAAAGGAGCCTTCTGTTCTATCACCTTGAATCGGTTGACACATGGATCTGTTGCTCGAAATTTTCTCATAACCTTGGGATAAGCTACAGCCAGAGTAGGCGCCACTGTCACTGCTTCAAGGTGAACGATGCGATCGTGTCAAGAAACGTAAAACAGTCGTTACCAACACGTCAAAGATATAAGACGTATACCTGACAACAGGAGAAAGCAAAAGAGAAGAAAAAAAAATAAATAAATTAGTCGCGCGAGTGTAAGTGAACAAGTGTGGATTAGACAGTGTGGCCGCCACTGAGAGCGGTTGTTTAAAAAATAAAAAAAAAAATAAAAAAATAAAAAATTATGGAAACAAAGTGCTATAGAGCTCGTCGCCTTTCATGAAAAGGGGCCAGGCAGACCTGAAAGCGATGACACGGAGCCGACTCGAGCGACAGCCGAGTATTATAACAAAGCGGCACAAGCCAAATTCAGAAGGCGAAAAAAAATGCAAAAGGAAAGAACAACGAATACACAGGCGCAGGCAACCAATTCAACGAATTGGTTGACCTTGACCCAAGTGAAATCGAATTACCTGCTGAGGAAGAAAACAATACCACAGGTACTGCACCAGATCCGGCGGAATTAGAAAAACTCCTTGCGGATATTGACACAAAAAAAGAGGAACTCAATCAACAATAAGCAATCCTCAAATTAAAAGACCTGGTGCAGCAACAACAAAGCCAAGAAAATACAACAGCACAACGGAAAAATCAGGAACAACATCAGGAAGCAAACAAAGGGCAGCAAACAAAGGAGATGCAGAAGCAGCAAAGAAACCAGCACGTCGTAACCAACAAAAAGGAAAAGGGCGCCGCCTATAATACTTACGTCCATGGAAACAAAGGACGTTATAAAATTAGGTGAGTTAACTTGCAAAAATTTCAAAACAAAAAAAATTAATAATTCTAAAATGAAATTAATGTGCGATGATATTGAAGGTTATCGCAAAGTAATGACTGCTTTGGGTAGGACAAAAAGCGAGTACTACACGTACACCCCGAAATCGGAGAAAATAATCTTCATGCTCCTAAAAGGCGTTGATCCATGTTTTTCGCCTGATGAGGTATTAGAGGAATTAAAAAATGTCGAAACCGACAATTTAAAATTAACAGGTGTGAAACCCTTCTCTACCGCCAACTCTAGAAAACGCAATTGCAAATTGCCTTTCTTTATTGTATCACTGAGTCCCAACAGTAAAGTTGATGCTCTCTGATACATCAAACACCTCAACCATCAAACAATAAGTTGGGAAAAAATTAGAAAAATCGATCGCGTATTGCAGTGTATGCGTTGTCAACGCTTCGGGTACGCGGCATCAAACTGCCACATGCAGTTCAGGTAAAATGCCTCTCCGACCATATCATTGGTGAATGCCCCTTGGGCAAGGAACAGCTTCCAGATAGGAAAACACTGTCCTGTGTCCTCTGTAAAAATACAGGTCACACTGCTAGAGGATGTCCTATATTTCAACAAATGAAATTAAAATTGGAATCCAAAAAGAAACAAGTTGAAGAAGAAAAAATGAAAACTCGTTCTTACAACAATTTTGTGGCTCCTTGTGTGTCATATGCACAAATGGCCGGTGCTCCTAAGCAACTAGCATCCATGGAACATACATATAGTAATGGAAAAATGCCGGCACCAGAGGCACATTCAGATATAATTACAATGTTATTAACCATGCAAGGACAATTTGCCGAATTTTAAAGAACACTGACTGAACAAAGAGCACGAATAGATACTCTCTATTCAACCCTGTTCTCAAATAACTCTCCACATCAAAATCTTCAACCCTCCGTCTGAACTAAACCTAAAAATTATAGCTGTGAATGTAAATTCACTAATCCACATCGAAAGAAGGGATAATTTAGGCAATCTGCTCCAAGTCGAATGCCCAGATGTGCTCTTGGCTAGCGAAACTAAGCTAAACCAAAGGCACAAAATGGGCTACAAAAATTATAACATAATTAGACGAGATCGACCACACTCTACTCGGGGGGGTGGGGTCGCTATCTTAGTTAAGAAAGGTCTTCACCATAAGGTCGTTTACAGCACGGAAGTACACAAATTCAAGGTGCTAGAGGCATGCATTATAGACATTCCGCTAAAAAGTCAAAGGCATCTATATATAGTCGCTGCTTATGCTCCTGAATCTGTTCAAGGTACCCAATTTATCAGTGAAATCGATACGCTTTTCCGAAGTCTCAAGTTAGATTCGGAAAACAATTATCTTTTAATGGCAGGTGATTTTAACGCCAAGCACAGTGCCTGGGGCAATCTGACCTCGAACACCAGAGGTAATGCCTTGTTTGATTGGTGGTAAATAAATGCGATCGAGCATAAACTAGAATTGTACGCTACAAGTACACCGTCTTATCCAAGAGGTAACTCCTCCCTGGATTTACTTATGACAGATGATCGAATTCAGTTACCAGATACCGAGATAACTACTCGAAATTGTCTTCGCACAATTGAGTACGATAGCGATGATTACGGACTTGGAGCCGTAATACACGTGCCAAACGAGTACCATCTACTTGAGCAGCACGACCAGGTACACTCTTTCGATTTCCGAAAAGCACATTGGTCGCGTTTCGATCGCATAGTAAAAAGAGAAATACGCAACATTGGGAATCTCTCTGCGATCGTCGAAGTGTGTAGACGCGTCCTACCACTGCTTTTGAAAAACAAAAGAGAAAAGAAAAATTAAAAGAAAACACGTGTGCGCGTGCAGACATAAATGTGTGACCGTCATTAGGAACGGTCTGTGGCCGAACAATAGTGTATCGTGTATAATATTAAGTGGAAAATTTTGTGAAATTTTTGCGCGACATTTTAAAATTTAAGTAAAATTGGTAAACCAAAACATAAAATCAGCGACCGCATCCGGAGTTTGCGTTCGCAGATGCTGGTCAGCGGCCCCAGTACTGCCGAGCTACCTAAAAAACGAAAGAAAAAAACTGCTCACAGTCCTCTGAACGCACCGAAGAAAGTAGCTACAATGGCTACTCAACTAACAACGGAATACCACAAAAAATACGATGACGCGATGGAAACAATAAGGATACTAACAGCCCAAATGGAACAACTACAAGAAAAAATTCGCTCTCTTCAAGCGCAAACCAATACCAATGTCGACGTCCCCATGAAGGAAGTTCCTCCCCAACCCATCTCATTAACATTGAACAATAACCCATCATCATCGAATATCTCGCCACCGCCCCAAGATACCCACAAACCAGAAGACCACTGGCAAACAGTTGGACAGAAATCTGCAAATAAGGTGAGACCACCCCCAATCTATATTAAAAATCCTAATAGTACCAAAGAAGTCATCAAGACGCTTGAGAATGCCCTTGGACACAGAAATTTTACCACGGACTCAAAAGGATCTTCGATCTCTATCAAGACGATGACTCTAACGGATCACGACATGGCAATAAGAAAACTCTCAGAGAACAAACACGAGTTCTTCACATTCCAGCATGCCCAGATAAAACCAAAAACATTCATCATAAGGCACATTGATCCAGCATGGACTACCGAGGAACTTACACTCGAAATCTTGAGGATATGCCCGTCAATGAAAATCCACAGATTGGACTACTTTCAAACCCCACACATGAGGGAGAATAATATTAGGAGCTTGCGAATCATACAGATCCCACCGAACGGTGATGTCACCCAACTTAAACAAATAAAATATTTGTTCACACACAAAATCACGATCGAGGAGCCACATAAACAGAGCATTCTCCATTGCAAAAGGTGTCAAGGATCAGGACACCTAGCAGTTGCGTGCCACCTAAGTGCACGATGCGGAAAATGTGCCGAACAGCATATACCAGGAGAGTGCAAAGTGAACCCGCCTGGCACAGAACCATCAATAATTCAGCAAACAAACGCCGATGGATCAACATCCACGAAAAAAATTACCATAACTTGCTGTAACTGCGGAGGCCCACATCCAGCTAGTTTTTCACAATGCCCCGAAAAGCTACGGATTCTGGAGAGACGTTCGTTACACACGGTAACTAATACGGCCAAACCAGCTGCAACGAAACCCTTATCACCACAACCATCCCATCTCAGGGGGTCAGGAACATCATATGCAGAAATTACGAAAAGTTCCCGTAGCTGCCCGAAATCTCAACAACCCAACCCCAACGTTCTCAACCTGGATATCTTGGGATACATCAGGAGTCTGGAGACACTACTACCAACCTTAAAACACAGTTCCGAATTGGAAAAAAAAGGTCAGATCTTAAATTTAATAACTTCCCACATCCTTTCCCTTAACGTATAACTTAACCCTTATCTGCCTCAACTCAGAGTCCATTTATTCCCACACCCGTAGACAACACCTCCGACTGTTTGTTGAAAAGTTCTCCCCAGATATTCTTCTGCTTTCAGAAACTTGGCTGAAATCCACTTCTCGAGTCTACATACCTAATTACACATTTGTGTCCAACCCACGAACCTCTGGCCCTCATGGAGGTACGGGAATCCTAATACATAAAAAATTCCAATTTGCTGAGATTAGATTTGCTAATATAACTAGTGTCGAATACACGGCTGTTAAACTTTTCTGCCGAAATAATAAAGTACTGGTCTTGTCCTCCATATACATTCACCCTTCTCGTGAACCAAACTTCCCTAGTGCAGACATCTCACAAATAATCCAACAGTCTCTGCCAGCACCTTTCATAATAGGAGGAGACTGGAACGCACGACATACTGCATTTAATGACATCAAATGCAACAAATACGGCTGTCAACTCCTTGATCTCCTCCGACTTCATCCATATGTCTACGCAGACTGCCCGTTGCAACCTACTCGAATTTGCAGCTCAACCAAGTCAACAATCGATTTCTTCCTAAAGTCTACAGATAGCTATTCATCTAATCCTCCCACAGTGTCCTTCACATTCCCTTCGGATCATGGCTCTGTCCACACCTCGGTTCAAATCCCCTCGCTTGAACCACTCTACACTCTGAATCCTATTCCAAATTTCACCAAAACAAACTGGAAAAAAGTCAATAAGGATATTGCTGCTAGCTTTTCAAAATTTTCTTTACCGGAATCTTCTAACCTGCCCCCTACACAAATTGACCAAGCAGCGGCCCAAATAGAGCAAATACTGGGAAATGCTCTCTTCAGCCATACTCCCACTATCGTTCCTCATAATCACTTAGGAAAACCCCTACCCAACCTACTCACAAAATTATTACGTATAAAAAAACAACTCCGACGAAAATTGCACACTAGCTACTCACCTTTTATTAAACAACAGATCCAGCTATTGACCTCCCTGATAAATGGACAACTAAAAGTTTTCACTAATCAGACCTACACATCCACCTTAAACAGTATCAAACCAAATCGCGATCTATTTAAAAACATAAACAGACTAACGGGTCGCAAACTCAAGCCTCGAACAGATTATCTTATTCACCCAACTAATAATAACATCGTCCAGTCGGACACTGATATAGCAAACTGTCTCGCTGAACATTTCTGCAAAGTCCATAAGCAAAACGATACCCTCCCAGTAACAAATTTCCACGATACCGTGAACGATTACATTCCACGCTCACTGGAGCCATCCCTCACACCATTTATTACTGAATTCACCGAAAGCAATAAAGCATCACACCCCGTAGGAATCGACACATTCCTAAGCCTTGAAGAACTATCCGAAGTCATTACTTCACGTAACAATAAAAAATCGACTGGCTTAGATGGAATCCCTAACCTCCTATTCAAAAGACTCCACCCAGGCAACTTGCTCCCGATTCTCGTTCTTCTCAACCACATAATAAACGCTTCACATTTCCCTAAAAGTTGGAAAACAGCAGTGATCGTCCCTATTAGCAAATCTGGGCCCTCCAAGTACCCGGATAACTTCCGTCCGATATCGCAGCTAAACTCGCTTAGCAAGATTCTTGAATGTAAAATCTACAAAAATCTTCTCTCATTTGCCAGGGATAACTCCCTCATTCCGAACTCTCAATTTGGCTTCCGCTCACAACACTCCACTTGTCATGCTCTCTTAAAACTGACACATGATGTGACGACCCACCTCCAAAACCAATCCCCAACGGTATGTGTCTCCCTAGACATAGCTAAAGCATTCGACTGTGTCTGGATCGCAGGACTGTTATACAAACTTCATTCAATGTATGGATTAAACATCCACTCCACAAAACTTCTCGCTTCTTACCTCTCTGATAGAAAGTTCATGGTGAAAATAAACTCAACTCTCTCGACACCTTATAGCATAACCGCAGGAGTTCCTCAAGGATCCATCCTCGGCCCACTACTATACCTTCTTTATACATCAGACGCACCGCAGCCACTGTTACCCAATACAACAATGCTCAACTATGCCGACGACACTTTAATTTATTCAAGCAACAAGCTTGTCAAGGAGGCAAGAAACTGTATTAACAGATATCTCCCAATCCTGTCAGCCTACTTTACCAAGTGGAGAATTCAACTAAATCCAACCAAAACTCAGGTCATAGTTTTTAAAGGCAGAAACGCGAGTTGTACAAACAACACTATTCGCTGCCATAATAAAATCAGAATTAAAATAAATAACAATATAATTAAACCCTCCAAAACCTTAAAGTATCTAGGTATAACCTTTACCAACAATCTGTCATTCTCCGCCCACATTAAAAATACGATTCGTAAAGCCACAACCCAACTGAACCTCTGCAGAAAAGTCATGTACAAACCGAATGGTCTCTCTCCCAAAGTCAAATCACTTATCTACAAACAAATAATCAGACCCACTCTCACATATGCATGCCCGATATGGTACCATATCACACCCGCCCAAATGGAGAAGCTACGCATTTTCGAAAGGAAATGCTTCAGACTTATCACTGGCCTCAACCGACATCCTAACTCCCACAAATATTACAACAGTAGTTCGCTCTACTATGCCGCTAATATTGAACGTATAGATCGACGCTTCCTCGAGCTGTCCATCAAATTTATCGAAAATCTTCCCAATAATCCCAATCCGATAATAAATGCGCTCACATCGACTCCGTCAGACAACCGAACTGCCTACCCGAACTGTCTCCACACCAGAACCCTCTTCACCTCTGGCAGGTTGGTCAACAACTCCAATGAGATCGTATACCACAATACTGAACTCTCACCTCACCAGTTTAAATATTGTAATATACAACCCTTCTCTAATATCTTGCGTTTCAACGACCAATCGGAAAGTGTTCCCCCAACCCATATCCCCGACTCATAGTACCCACCCTAACCCAAATTCCACCCATTAACCACTATACCTCCCGCCCCACCCTATTCTAACTTATTGTAATAATAATAGATTTAATAATTAGATAAGCTAGGCTAAGCTAAGTTAAGTTAAGTTAAGCAAATTAGTTATAGGTTAAGTAAATAATTATATCCTGGTTTTCTGACCTTTTCCAGGAATCCCCACCTACTCCTATCTTGTCCACCCATGAAATATATAACTTTATAATAATGTTTGAAAAATGTACTAGCAAGTATGTGTAAACGATTAAAGCTAAGATAATTATAAGTTATCTGTATTACTTATTGTAACAAATCATTTATGGTCAATAAATACAGAAATGTAAAAAAAAAAAAAAAAAAACGCAACATTGGCATAGACCCACCGACTAATAGAAACCTCCGTAATGATGAAATCGATCATTACCTCACAACTATGAACGATATTGTTACTAACACAATGAATCGTTCCATCCCCAAAGTAGCTCATATGGAAGGCTATACCCACCGATATAGAAATGCAACTATCGATGCTTTGTATAGGCAAAAGAACACCCTGCTCTCAAAGCTGACATTGTGCTATAGGCAGTTCAGTGACCCAAATAGCAATGAAATTAAAACAATCAAGTCCTTGATTAAAAATCTTCAAAAACTGATCCGGGATAATTACCGAGCAGTAATAAATGAGGAGTGGAGCAACAGAATTCGAGCTGTCCAAGTAAACGGACCGAACATGTTTTCACAAATCAAGAAAATATGTCGAAGAAAAGATCACAATGACATTCCCTGTCTCCGAATTCCACGGACTCCCGAGAATTGTCAGATAATGCTGAACGCAGGACTCACCTTAGAGCACATCAACTCCAATGATGAAGTAATAGTAGTCGAAGATCCGCAAAAGAAAGCGAATTCAATTGGAGCCTGTTTCGAAGCAGTGTACAGAGTTAACGAATCAGTTCATGCTAACACTGAAATTGAAAGCAATGCGCGTCAAAGACATTGCTCGCTGCGCAATCAACTTCACAAGTGGCGATCCGAAAACCATAGTTTCATCACATTCGGCGAAAATAATAGGGCGGATTCTCCCGTCAGAAATGAAAATACAAATATGTTTGTGCACAAGGATGAACTTAGAAACATACTTAGCTCAATAAAAAATAAGAAATCATCTGGAATAGATAGCATTCCAAATGTGGTTCTAAGGCATTTGCCTTGCGAAGCAGTGAACATATACACTACTTTGTTTAACAACGCTCTAAACAATGCACACTATCCAACCCATTGGAAGACTGCAGTAGTCCACCCTATCCCCAAAAAGGGTAAGGATAAGAGCAATCCAGCTAATCTGCGCTCGATCAGCCTGCTTCCCAACATCAACAAGGTATTCGAAAAAATTATAAACAAAGCACTGATAGGTTGGTGTGATGAAAACAATATAATCTCCAACAACCAGTTTGGCTTTCGAGCGCGACATGATACAGTTCATGCAGTGACGAAATTTGTTTCCGATATACAGTGGAACAAGGCAAAGCGACAATGTACAGGCGCCTGCTTGGTTGACTTTGAAAAGGCTTTCGACACCGTTAGAAGGACTTGTCTATAAGTTAACAAACCTGGGTATGCCGCAATATCTGCTATACATTATTTATGATATGATAATGGACAAACATTTTGTGGTGAAATGCGGGGACATACTCTCCAACAAGACCTTCCAAATTAAAAATGGCTTACAGCAGGGAGCTGTGAATTCTCCCATTCTATTCAATATTTACATTGGTGATCTAGTGAGTTCTCTCGACGCCGATGACATAGTGGTGTACAGAACAGGAGGAAAAATAGACGTCATCAATAGGCACCTTCAAGATGACTTCAACAAAATAAAACAATTTTGCGACGGCTGGAAATTAAAGATTAATTTCCAGAAAACCGAGATTATCCTTTTCAGAACGCCACTATCCAGGGCCTCGAGGGATACAAAATACAACTGGAAACACTGTTCTATTGTAGGTAACAATAACCTTCCACTGCAAGTGAAAACTGTAGTTAGATACCTTGGTGTCTGGCTAGACCAGTATTTATATTTTGACAAGCACGTAGCAGCGTCCCTCTCCGCAGCCAAAAGCGCATATTCTATGACAAGATGTCTCTTCCAGAGTAGTCTTCTTGACCCCAGAGTCAAAATAATTTCGTACTCGGCATTCATCCGACCAGTTTTGATTTATGGCTGTCCAGTATGGTATAATATATCTCCACTTTATATGGAGAAGCTTCGTGTGTTCGAACGGCAGTGTTTGCGTTCCTGCCTCGGACTTTATAGAACACCAGAGTCGCAATACAAAAAATTCTATCCGAACAAAATCATGTATAACAAATCAGGGTTAAATAGGATAGACAATTTCATAATTAAAATTATTCGTGGTCACACAGCAAGGGCAATGTGCAGTGACAATAATCTTATCTCGGGAGCATTCTATCCCAATGATATGTATCTGGAGAATACCCTCCAGAATGGGTTTATTCCTCCAGAAGCGTTTCCTTTCTTGGATCAAAAAGGCCTTAGCCAAGATATGCATGGAGTCCCGATTATTTACCACGCTCTCCGTGGTGCCAGGGAGAAACGAATTCTCCATGATAGTGATATCTCCAATGCCCCAGACCGCATGCGTTTTAGCACGGCGATCAGTGAAAGAGATAAATCAGCCACAGATCGAACATCTCCCAAATGATGGTGGCTTCTCAACGAGGAGAGGACTTCACTTCCTCAGATATAGTATGCCTCTCAAGAGCAACGCTCTCCTTCCTCTTGCCCCCCCTCCCGCTGTCCGCCTTTCCCAATTACTTCTGTGTAGCTATTTTATTTTATTTTTTATTTCTTGTTTTATTCGTTTCGTTTTGAAGTTTTTGTTTGTTATTAAAAAAATATATATATATAATTTTATAATAATATATACATATAGATGTAAACGAGGAGTCCCTCTAATATATGGCTTATTTCATATATATATATATATATATATATATATATATATATATATATATATATATATATATATATATATAAATATATATATATATATATATATATGAAACAAAAAAAAAAGATGTACGCCGAAAGGCATATATAAAAATCAAGTTGTAATGTGTAATTTAGAGAGCTCGCATAGAGGCAGTAAGTTAATTTAAGGATTGTGAAGAAAAGGGTTTAACATTTACCCCTAATATTATACATGTAAAAAGAATTAGGAAAATAAATGTGGTTTAAAAACTAAAAAAAAAAAAAAAAAAAAAAAAATCAAGAAACGTAAAATCAGATTTGTTTTTGGGCATATAAAAGGGGTTCTGTTAGAGACACAAAGGTAATCAATTAAGTGAACTGCTGGTGTTAAGTGCAGTACTCACCAATAGACCAATTGGCCTCAAACTAAGAAATGTGTTAACAAATCCAAACTTGTACTTATTATTTACTATATCTTGTCTTGGCCTTATTTCACAAGTCTGAGGCTTGTTAAATTTTCCATAATAATTTGTTTTTCCGGGCAAGGTTGTTACCCTTGCGCCAATATTATTTAGTATAACTACTTGTTAAAATAAAAAAGGATAGTAAAAGTGATATAAGTTAAAACACAAACAAACTAAATAAAAACTAAACCGAACACGCAAGACTTATTAAACACTTGGAAAAAGTAGCAGGATCATAAACTGGGCTCGAAACAATTGGTAAGTGCACAGCAAATAAAAAGATAACCCATTTGGCCACTGGGGCCGAACCCAGTCGTTCAACCCAGCGGCTTAGAGAGCCGGAAACCAATACCCACACCCTAACGCCAAACTTTGAGGAAGCAATCCACGGGCTAACCAGCCGGAAGCCACCTAACCATGGGCTTAACAAAGTCGGAAGTCTCCACAAATAAGTGTTGTATAGGAATATACAACACACAAAGTTGTTCACAAGTTCTGTCGTTAAGGCCAATTTTCAAGTCATTCTAAACAAGAAAATTCGTCCTCAAATTGCAAAACATTCAAAAGAAGTTACAGTAGAAAATGTTAAATATTCTAATGGAAAAGTCAGAGGACGCCGGAGAACATTAAGTGTTGCCAATGCTTCCAATATAAATAGTGTGCCGCATAATTCACATTTATTTATATGGGAATAGGCATTAATTCTGACTTGGGTATGGATATGTTTTATTTGCGTTCAGCAAGCGTCCACTAACAAATGTTTCTTGTTGGTGGGCCGGAGGAATGACGTCAGGACCGAAATGCTCATGGCGTGCAGCGATGTTTGCCGTTGTCTATAATCAATTGATTGAAATGCCTTTTAAATGTGAAATGATTACCTCAAGAGTAAAGCTGCAATGTCCAATAATAGCTCGATTGGCGATTGACTATTGATAACTTTTAATTGCATTACTGATTATGTTAATTTACAGAGATTAGTTGTTTTGCGATCTGAGTCGCATGAATAGCAAACGAAGAAGGGATTGTTGATTTTGCTTACTTGACAACCAGAATAAATTGATTATGTCAGCTAGTTGCTGACATTTGTTATTCCGTTGCCACGGGTAGCATTCAGTTGCGAATTCGCTGGTTGTGTCCAGTGCGAATCCGCAACATTCCGCCCGCTTTCGACAATCATTGGCGAACCTTTTTGTTGCAGTGGACGGAGGCCCAGGGCCGTGGTCTTCTAGTGATGTGGAGGTCTGGAGAGATCCGTCCACCCTGAATTGGTCACGACGTGAGCGTCGTCGCGGGAAGGTATTTACCGATGGGATGCGGCCTATGGCCCGTGAGGTCGCAATGCTGCGTCTGGTGCGGCTTCTTCCATGGCACCGTCCGCGGGTCCTGGCGGAATGACAGGTGCGGACCCACTGCCTACTGGGCTGGTCGATCTAACGCCTCTGCTGGACTACGGAGCGGCGTGCTGATTGATTCTTGAATGCGCGCCGACCGCCAAGCGGGGCCTTGCTCCCTCCTACCTCTATTGGGGTGGATACATATGGTAGCGGTCGTCCTTGATGATTGTCATTGGTCGGAGGTTGGCCACCCGGTGTCTCGGTTAGGTTGCATTTATTACTGGCAGTTTCTGCCAGTAGTGGAATGAATTAGAATTGGCTGGGTCGAACGGCATCACCGATAGGTTGGTGAATGACAAATGCGTTTGTCCTGCTCCTAGGCCACTACCTAATGAATTTTGGTGCTGCTGCTGCTTTAGTTGTGGCTGTTGCTGTTGATGTCGCTGATTCGACTGGATATTAACCGGACTTTGTGGTTTGTCACGGTCAATGGAGACATTGGGGGTTACTGTTTCTGGGACAGTTGATGACGTCTTTATGAAATGCCTTGTTTCAAGGTGTACCAGTTCCTCTGAGTTGGAGTTGTAAGTTCGCAACCCACGAGGAACGGCCATGTGATGTTGTGCCCCACAACATGTGCGCGGCATCGGTTTCTGTTGGGGCTTCGGCGTTTGTCGGAGTGTCGGGACATGGGCCTGGTGGAGCTTTGGGCAGGCACCACTCTGGTCGGCGGCCTGCTGATGCATACTCACTGGGAATGTGTGCGGTTCTGTGGGGGGTTGGTGAAGGGGGTGTGGTACCTGCAGGGGCACTGTTTCGCTGACTCCCTAACACCTTTTTCCTCACTATTTCAAGTACTGCGTTTATCGATTCACTAAATAACCCCGCGCTGCGCTCAGCCATACCACTGCTCGAAACAATTCGTCCGCCAAGAAGAGTAATAAAAACACTTGCCTTGATTTGTAGTAAATTGTTTTTATTGATTCGAACTCGATGTAAATGATGTCATTTTACCGTACATATATTAATAACGCAATGGCAAGTACTGCACAAGATCGATCACTTTGCAACATCGAGAACATTGTTCCGATATTTAAGTTCTAAATTAGTTGACATGTTATGTTTATAGTGGCAAGTACCGCACAAGATCGATCACTTTGTACATCGAGAATATTGTTCCGATATTTCAAATCCCGCATGTGATTTAAAACGCGCTGGTGATTGTAGCTCGCTCCCGATTCCTTTGGTGGCTATTTCTCGACTGGTTGTGTGTGCCCCCAGTGGCGGTTGGATTGCGACTGACTTATGAATGAGAATCGTTCATCATTAGGCTCGCTGCCAATTATGAAGAATTTGGGAGGAGTTGCTATGCTCGCATAAGAACTCAGTTCCAGCGAATTCTGGCCGTACAGGCTGGGTTGAATTCGTTGGTTGGGTGTACCGGGAAATTGGCTTTGGGGACGCGAGCAAGTATGGGCATGCATTTTCTGGGGAAATTGGAATGGCTTGGGCGCAGGCAAGGAATGTCGTTTAGATGAAATGTTAACCGAAGTAATTTCGGGGAAATGTGCGCGGCTTAGTTAGTTGGTAATGTTCCGTTGAGGCTTTGGATATGCGTTTGTTATGGCATATGAATTTCGGGGAAATTAGGATTGCTTAGTTGCGATGAGGAAATATAGAGAATTGACCGAAGCAATTTTGGGAAAATGCATGTGGGGATGATTAGAATATATTCGGTTGAATTATATTCTGTTGGAGGTTTGGAAAATGTTTTATTGCAGATTGGGAGGTGTATGCTATTGTGGGGATGATTTTTGCATGTTAGGTTAGGATTGTGGGTTGGTTCTCCGTGTGATATAGAGAACCCCCACAGTTCTCTTCTATGTGCTGTCGGACTGAGGATCGCTGATGCCACAGGGGACGGGAGTTGGGCATCATTGCCTTGGTCGGCGCGGTTTGCCGTAATTGAGGAGACTGAGTCGAGTCGAGGTTTACAATTTGCCCAGCCAGCCTTCTTCATACGGGCAGCAGACAATAAATTAGTGTCGTAATCGACATGATTGGACAATTCCTTATCACCTACAGGACACCACGGATGCAAGAATCTCTTCAATTGCGTGTGGCCTTCAGGATTGGGATGACCCATCAGGTTACCGGGGAAATTATGGTCACACATGGTGTAACACTCCAATGCACGCCCCTTAGATCTTCCTAGACGCTTGGAACGATCCAATTCGCTAGTTCTCAATGGTTAAGCGATGTTAGCTTCTTGACGAATCGAATTGGCTGTACTTCGGGAACATTCCTCATCACTTTCGCGTACAGCCAAATGGGGGCGTCCTTTAAGATGATTTTTGAACGATTGATTTGGTACGGTTGCATAAGAGGATTCCTTCGGGGCATCAATTGTCTTTGCATCGTTCCTCGTTGGTGCTCTGGGTGAATGGCCAGGTGGCATACGCATGCCAGGGGTGGCAGGAGTTCGGGTAACGCGCACCGAAGAAGATCTCTTGCGCTTCAGTAGGGCTAACTCCCACAGAGACCGCGACGATAGTATTGGACAGCGTCAACAGTTCTGGTGGTTGAATGGCATATAAATACCAGGATACCAAAGTCGGTAAAGAATAACAGTATTATCAGCCAGCTTACATAGACTTAGCTTTTCTAGAATTAGGGTAGTATACGATTTAAGTTAAGTTAAGTTAAGTTTTTAAAATAAAATTATATAAAAAAAAGTAGGTTAAATTTTAAGAAAAAAAACAAAAAAAAATTCGATACAAAGTTTTCAAAATTTTTCTTCGTCATTTAAATAATTATAAATACTCCCACAAACAAAATTCTGTCGCCGAACGGCAAATTATACAATAGTTATGTAATGTTTAGCTTAGAGCGTCTGCGTAGGACCAGTAAGTTATAATATAAGTTAATAAGCTAGAATTTAAACATGTAATTTAGAAACTAAGAAGATAAAAAGAAAATAAAAAAATGTTTCAAAAATGAAAATGAAAATGGTAGCAGGGGTTCCCAGCTACCACGGTGGTTGCGTCATCAATGGCGGAAAACGACTGTTGGGTGGATACACGGCGTCCGTCACAGTCTTGTAAGCGGTCGGACGGTTGGCGATCAATGCGTGCCGTACCTCAGCAAGCGCCGCGGCCTCATTAAGGTAGGTTTCCTCGGACTGGTCGATAAATCGCTCTTCGAAATACCGTTGGATGATGGCCGTCCATGGAGTGATCAGGCATATGAGCTCTTCATGCCGATTCTGCATCTTGTCCCAACTCGGCTGGAGGTCGCGCTCTTGCGCCTCCACTGTGGCCAGCGTCGGTGGCCCTCTCTTGTGGAACTTATTGATAGTTCCCATCATCCTTTCATGTGCGGTTAACTGGGCGCCGATGAGTTGTTCCGCCAATGTAGCAGTCATGTTTCACTTCACTGACATTGCTCCGCGCTCTGGGCCTTGAGCTAACTGTTATCACGAACTTGATAACGGTGGGTCTTCGCGTCTGGACTTTAATGTCCCGCGACCTTGACGTCGGTCGGCCCTTGGACTGGGCCCTTTAGGATGCCGCGAACTTGGCGGCGGTTGATCCTTACGTCTGGCTCCGGGGCTGCACCCCGAACTGGGCGTTGATAACCGGTAAGTAACTGCTGGGGGCAGCTTCTATTTGCGCCACGAATTTGGCGGCCGTAATTTAGTTGGAATTGAAAACTATTACCTGTGAACCTGGGCGTTTGATTCTTACGTCTGGATCCTCGACGGCCGTGCGCCGTGACCTGGTCGCGGTGTAGTTCGTTGTATTTGCGCTGGGGCAGCTGCTTGTTGCGCCAATAATCTGGCGGCTAGAGGTCCTTCGGCTGAACGGGGCCTGCGTTCTGGGCAGCGGTATCTTTAGCGGTAGTTGGCAGCTTTGGTTACTGCGCTTAGCTACCATGTGGGCAGCTCATTGTTGCTCCGTGAACTTGGCGACGGTTGGTAGCTGCACTTTGACAAAATATATTGTTCCACTGCGAACGGGCAGCAGTGGATTGGATCCACAGACTGGATCCGGCTCGAAGGAGCAATATTTGCGTTCAGCAAGCTTCCACTAACAAATGTTTCTTGTTGGTGGGCCGGAGGAATGACGTCAGGACCGAAATGCTCATGGCGTGCAGCGATGTTTGCCGTTGTCTATAATCAATTGATTGAAATGCCTTTTAAATGTGAAATGATTACCTCAAGAGTAAAGCTGCAATGTCCAATAATAGCTCGATTGACGGTTGACTATTGATAACTTCTATTTGTATTACTGATTATGTTAATTTACAGAGATTAGTTGTTTTGCGATCTGAGTCGCATGAATAGCAAACGCAGAAGAGATTGTTGATTTTGCTTACTTGACAACCAGAATAAATTGATTATGTCAGCTAGTTGCTGGCATTTGTTATTCCGTTGCCACGGGTAGCATTCAGTTGCGAATTCGCTGTTTGTGTCCAGTGCGAATCCGCAATAGTTCATATGTTGATAAAAAGTAATTATTTTGGGACATTACACATCCATCAAGCTCCACAGCATCCTTAAAGATTTTTTCCGACCATATCGGGGAACATTTATTACGATTTGGTGGTGTCTCACCTTGATCGAAAGTTGGAAATCAGCCAATAAAAGATAGCCCTTTTTTTTAATCTGGTCATCGGTCAAACTCCAAACAATGGTCAGAATTCCTCTCTACTACTGCACGGAGATTATAGTCCAAAAAGGAAGTGGGCGTTGGACATGGTACGAAGTTTCCTTAGACTATCTACGAGATGGTATATGTATATATATATATAGCTTGTAGTATCGAAAATTGTTTGTATTTAGTAAGCATCTTACTTGTAAACATCATTACACTCTGGACAGCTACATCTCGACAAGATGAGTTCCGCGTTTACTCTAAGTAGATAATTAACACAATCGTGCGTTGCATTCTGAGGCTCGTTTGCCGTTTTTCTGTCGAAATCCTGACCATTTTCTGTGTAGAAACATAACTGTATATGAAAGATGGATACATGAGACAAAGGAACAATCAAAACAGTGAGTTTTTGAAGACGAACGGATTTCGAAGAAAACGCAGTCGGTACAATCAACGTGAGAACAACGGTGGAATGTACGCGGAATATCCTATATCGATTACTGGAGAGTATTATGCGTCATTATTTGAGTGGTTGAACGAAGATATCAAGAAAAAACGTCCTCATTTGAATTCTTTTTCTAAAAACTGTTACTATTACGATCCCAGTACGGCCTTATCAAAAATTAGAAGAGCAATGCCGATTTATTTAAAAATGTACTAAGTGGTATTAGATTGCTTTCCAATCCACCATTCATTTTTAACTCCATGAAATTTCAAATACTTTTGCCACTACCAAAGAAAAACGAAATTTGTTGTTTGCAATGTCCGCAAACAGTAAAAGTTAAATTAATAAATTATCCACGCTTGCTCAAAGTTTATTAAGAGTTTGCGTATAATTAAGCTTGAATATGGCTGAACCATCATTAGTCAGGTTTTGTAAAGGTATCTTAGAGATCCCAAGCTATAGTCCCCTTTAAATAAACCTTGCCCTTTAATGACACTCAAAGACGCACACTAAACACGGAAGTTCGCCAAAACTCTGTAATCGCTTTACGATGTTGATACTTAACTTAATCTAGATTCCTTTAAAACTTTTGACAGATTAATTATGAAAATCAATTAGTTTACTAACAGAGAAGTTGCATATCAAGAGTTGGGGTATAAACGTCTTGATATTTTAAAGGGAAACGTATCCTTAACTTTATTTAAAAATATGTAATCTGAAAAGTAGGTGTAAAATACACGAATAAGTACAACAAACTCACTTTTTGTGTGTGTCTGTTAAGCATTTCTTTGGATGCAAGAATGATATTACATTTCATTAGATTAAATGCACAATAATATGTTAATCTCGTCCTATGACAAATAAGAGGAAAACAAGATGGTCAGTATATATAGCAAACCAATGTTTTTGTAGCAAATTTTATTGGTACAAGTAAACCTTTTGCAAGTACAGCAGATAAAGTATTCAGCGTATGACGTTAATAACCAGAAAATAAATAAATAAAAAACAAAATAAATTATATATAATTGTTCATTTATGTTGAAAACAGGAAATTTTTAGTTGTCCTTCACCATTCATTTCCATCTTTAAAAGTGCCTGTATGAAGAAAAGTATATCGATGTTCAGTTGAGTTATGCTTGTAATAGAAATCTATACCAAAGCGTTAATATTACTAATGAAATGGACATGTTGTCGTAATTGATTTTATTTTCTAATCCCTCGTCCAAATTTATTGTCCTTCAAATTTTTTGATGTTCGATATTTCTTATGGTTGGGCCATTTACAGTGCGGAGTGCGTGCTCGTACGTGAAGTATTAAATCGTGGTTATGGCAGCCATGTATGCCTTGCACGCTTTTGGTACTAGGGTAAATAAATGGTTATGCTTGTTTAAAGCAGACTCTTTATGATATTGCATGTGAACGATGCAACATTTTAGGTCATCTGTAGAACGTAAAGTACCATCCAGTAGATAAAATCACCTCGTAAAACCCCTTTTAAAACCTGAAAGCCATTTAGGACCCATTTTAGTTAATTCTGTTGATATCAATATAATCTTCTTAACATTATAATAAAATCGACTTATATGTCCTATAATAATTCTCTACCCCTAAAGTGGTCATAATTTGCCTCATTTTTTACGGCTATAGTGCAAGTAGATTTTGAGACACAAACCAGGACTAATTGCTTGCAGTTTAGATTGCCTCCAGTTTTATCTTTAATTCCGCGAAAACATCCATCAATAAAAATACCATTAGAAAATCTTGCATTTTTTATAAATCATCTTTTTGAAAAATTCGATGAAAACAATACTAGTTAAATAGACTTGTGGGGGGCAAAGTCGCGGCGCCAGCATGGGCGCAGGTTCTACCTCGTCCCCACAAATTGAAGAGTTCATCGGTTCCGCCATTTACCGATCACCAAGGGTTAAGTTTACTCGCAAGTTGTCACAAAAGGGGAAAGGAGAATAAAACACTGAATGTTGTTTGTATAAAATGATTTTTATTGTTAGTACACAGAAGTTTACACAGGAAGACGTCTTAGTTTAATTTATTGATAACGAAAGTTACTTTTAGATTAACTAAATGAAAAACATGAATTAAAAGTCACTTGAAACGTTTCGAATATATTAATTTAAGCATTCTCATTGCCATCGTCCAAACGTACACAATACACAAACTATCTAAACACTTCGCACTATACTTCCAACTATTACACTTAACTGGAGAGGAAAAGCGACTCCTTGATGGGACGCGTATCCGATGTGCCACGGGGAGCGGGAGAAAAACCTACCGTCGCGATCGGTGGTTGTAATAAGACTTGTGGCGGTGCCGCCAAACCCCACGGTACACTTATCTAAAAACCACCATTACCTCATCCCAAGACGCATTCGTTTTCGCCAATGCAATCACATTAGGCACGTGAAAATGCTTCACGCATTAAAGAGATCAAATCTATGATCTTTAAGTCCCTGTAAAGAAAACTTACCTTTCATGCATTCCCTTCGCATACCAATTCTCTGTAAGATTTCTTTCTTACCTTATCAGGAATTTCAATCAATTCCGCACCTTCAGTGCCAAGCAAATCCCCCTAGACGAATTCCTGAAAACAAGATGATTTGGTTTACATATAATGTAACCATCATAACAGGACCATCCACATTGCGTCGCCTATTTCCCGTCCTCACCAAGTGTATCATAAATCACCATACATACACATGGAATTCTACGGCATAACCAAATGCAAATAGATATGGTATACTTACCCTTGGCGGCGATGCAATAAACACCAATTGACGGTAATATAGCTGAAACCCGTTAGCACATTTCCACATTGCATTGCAGCCTATTTATTTAGCAGCAATGCACATCTCAGGCAAAGACCCAAACGTTTCCTTTGTCTTTTCATATTTCGGGATCTGCTTCTCATCAGCAGCAGTATAAGCAAACACAAACCCA
Organism: Microdon myrmicae; assembly: GCA_963931805.1. Lineage (NCBI taxonomy): Eukaryota > Metazoa > Arthropoda > Insecta > Diptera > Syrphidae > Microdon > Microdon myrmicae. Next base: position 49,617,599 of record OZ007501.1, read on the forward strand.
ATTAGCATCCAATGAGATTCGGCTTGTTTGCTTAGCCGAATTCACTTCTCATGGATGCACATTATGCCCCTTCTTGGTGTTTCAGATTCGTTGATATGGTGTGCCCATGAAAGAACCCATGTACACATATACATGTGTACTACCAACGATCTTCACCCTAAACGATTGAATATCGTTGAGTCTTATACTAATCGTCGAACGGATCGGACGAGCCGTTCATCATACCCTTTTGTGCACACCCTCGAGCGTGTCCCTTCCCGGAGTTGAACTAGTTTAACTGTCAATCGTCACACGAGTCAAAATTCTACACGAGAGGAGCGCGATCGTGAGTTTTAAGTGTTCGTTATCTAAGGGTGTACAGACTCCGAGTTGCTCCGGTAGCGATTGCGTTACTGTGAATTTTTTTAGAGTAAAATAAGCTAATAATCGTTTACCACAACAGTGTCGAAATAAGATTTGTGTTCCAAAATCTATATAAAATCTACTTTCTAATAAACGGTAAAAACAAAGTAAAGCTGTGCGTTTAACTTTTCCTCCTTGTGGACGGTATGTCGGGGAGTTTTGTTTTGCGTCGTTTTCCTTATCCGGTGCATGTTCTGTGACAATTGTTCGAAGCTGGTGTTTCCTTCCCTGCTGCAGTGAATCACCAAGAGTTTGGCGGCACCTTATTGAACAGTGGAGCGAATGCTGGAGGAGGAAGGGAACCAAGTGCCCCTGTCCGGCACAATACTTCTTCCCCACAGATTCGCCGAGGGTTGGAATCTGGCTCTTGATTCACCCTCGATTCGGTGGTGGTGCATATCCTCTCGGCTTAGGATACGTTTACTTACAACAAGAGAAACATAAAGTCTCTTTTTGTGAAATAGAAAACTAGATCTCGTAATGTAGACCATGGTGGTATGGGTGTATGAGTGATAGTGAAGATCATATTGTTCAGCTCATGCGTGAAGGACATGGAAAAACAAAGCTGAAAAACTGTAAGGCAAAGGGATCGTATAGGCCATTGTTTACGATGTGCATCGTTGCTATAATAGATGACACTACATCGGGGGAATGGCGCTAATGGGTTTTTCTATTTACCCAATGTAAAATGTGTATCGCGTCTATTACCAGCTTGTCGTCAGGTGGTCGGGTATATTGCAGCTGGATAAATAGCCGCATTGTAATTAGGCTGGTGATGCTAAAGTAATCTAGGTATACGATGGGTGATCGTGTACTGCATTTTGCTGGGCAAAAGGGATTGCATTTGTATGCATGATTACATGCGAAGGAATTCTGTTTATGACTCCAGACGCAAGATGTGAGTATTTGCTTTTGTCCGATGGACAAAGAGCTGTCGAGGCCGTGGAAATGCCAGGGGCATGTGGTGTGCACATGTACAGCGGAATTGCATGGTGGTACAGGGGTACCGGGTAGTTCTGGATTCATCAGGCCCGCATGACATGAAGAATTCTTGTAGGTATTCTGAGAAATGCATTTGCATGAAAGAAAGAATTCTTGTATGGAATTGAATGTAATGCTTGAATGCATTAAATGTCCTTGGAAAAGGAAATGTTTTGATGAGGGGTATGTTGTAGGTGCTAATACTATTGCATTAGCAAAGAACAATGGGGTTATGGGAGCTACAGGACTGGAAGCTTTTAGGTAATTTGGGAAGGTGTGTAGTGTCGTTTACGGGAACCGCCACAGACTCTTTTTCACTTAAGCGTTTTATTCTGCGTTCCCACAATTTCTGCCTTATCTAAACCGTAACATAACGTTAGGTAACGTTTTATAGCTGTAACATGCTTTTTTTAGCAAAGGTATAGCGCAGAGTCGGCGCACTGAGATGCTATTTTTTCTATATCGGGTCCATCAACCAAGCTCCGAAAGAGGGTCAAGAATTTCTCCACACCATTTTACGGAGCGGATCGCTTACTGGGGTGGTATTTCATCTGGCGACTGGGCTTTGGGACCCAACCGACCATTCTGTGATTGTACCAAACTGGCACAATAGCAAAAGCCGTCAGTTGAACTAACGTTTGTACAATCAAACGCAAGACAGAACGTTCTTACCACTTCCAGCATTGAGGCGGTGAAATTCATAAAGGATCAGTATTCAAAGAAACAGCTTCGGCATTGAGGAGACCGAAACTTGAGATATTGTCACCTTGCGAGTTTTTTAAGCATCAGGTTCAATCACAATGTGGAGGGAAACTGTGGGTATTTTCCTATATTGCACCAAGCATGGGCGTGGATTCAGCAGGTCGTTTTGTTTGTTCAGTAGTCTTGATTTTAATTTTCGCTGCGCAGTTGTTATTTACTGTGTGGTACACGAACTCTATGAATCAACGTCACACTCGTATTTGGCAACCAGTCTTTAAGTAATTTTGTTACTATAAAATATTAAATTCATTCCCATAGAACTTATGCTGCTCGACAAACAACTCGACACTAAAACAAGCGTGTGTACGCTTAAGAAATTTAAATTTGACAACGGAAAGCGCGACAGCAGAGACTCGACGTCTCTCCTCGAAGGGTGATAAAATTTGACTCTTCGATGCAATCCACATCCGTCAGATTCCACGGTGGTGGATCACATCGATGTGGGAGGAGCGAACAAGCTCAACTTGGTGACGACCAATGAGCGATCACAAAGGAGTTAAATGGGAGGATTACCCATGTGTCCGTATAGGACAAGTACGATGCCCCTTAGCCGGCATATCGACAACGAACGATACCGCACCTGTTCAAACAAGTGGACGAGCAACAAGAGGCTACAGGCATTGTGTTTATGTAATGCCGTTGTAGGCGATACGTTCTTCGGTGACGATAGGTCGACCGAAGATTTGGGGTTGGTTTGATTTAGCCGTATGGCTCTGCACGGCTCCAATGAAAGTCACTTTTTCTCCCTATAATTTGGTTTTATTTTTATTTTATTAATTTTTTTTTAATTTTTGTGCAACACTAGCGATTTGTAAGGCCGTTTCTGACCAGTGGATCGGTTTTTCCTTGCATGTTATTGATAGATTAACAGCTTTCCTGTAGAATGGAAACTCACCCGGTTGTTCGTTCTTTCCTCTTAAACTCGCCTTCTTCTGAAATCCTCTCTGTTTCAGGAGATGTCTCCTTCCCAGGAGATCGCATCCTATTTGGTTTTACGCTTACATTCGTAGAGATAATATGTGGATGCACCCACACACACAGACGTGGGCGTTGCTGGCTGCGTAGCCGGAGATACACCGACGATCGTTAGGCTTTTCATACATCTTCGGTATGTCTTTATGTAATTTACCTGCATGTATTTACTTAGCTAATGGGTTGCGAAACGAATTCGTTTTTGGTGTAGTGTCCTTCAAGCACCTTGCAGGCATTATGAATTGGTGGTGGAATTGGGTCCACGTATCTGTGGATACGTGGGGTTGAGGACACCAGTGAAAAGGTATTTAACCTCACAGTGATTTGTGAGGTTCGCAAGACCGCCACAACACCAAACGGGTTACTGAAAAGGATCATGTTGGTCTAGTCGGAAATAATCAGTACAATATACACCAAGTCCCTAACAGAAACAATTTTCCCAAAATTCAGGAAAGAACAGAGGCTGGTTCTGACACCGAAAGGTAACAAACCACCCCAAGAACCATCATTATACGATCCCATCTATCTGTTGAACACAGCAGGGAAGGCATCCGTCATCCTTTTAAGACCGGAGCAGCATACGGAGCCAAGAGAAGAGTTCACATATGTAATGCGGTTTCAGACGGAAAAAGAGTAAGTGTGCCCAGGTGTGCAGAACCGTCAGTGGGGTACTGGGGGATCCAGATGGTGTGGTGGAACGAGGCAGTATGACGCACTCATCATGCTGGATGTCAAGAATGCATTTATCTCTGCCTATTGGAATCCCAAAATGAATGCGCTGCTTCACCTGGGAGTATACCTACTGTATAGCCGTCACTTGTCGCTTTCCCTACCTGCTTCAAGCTGGACTTTGTGACTGTCAAAATCACTCTTCCTCGGAAATCAATCTTTGTCATGTGCTTCTATATTCTACCATCCCAGCCTATTGAAGTTTACGAGCTAGCTCTCAATGCGATCGACCATATAATTGAGCTGAGTAATTGGGAGAAGGACAACATCATGTTCGGAGATTTTAATCTTCCACAACTCAACTGGGCTCTATCTGACGATCATTCACACTTCACCTCCCACCTCACCCCGGCCAAGGAATGTCTATCAATACATCTGTCCCACCCGGCCCCTTCCTCTTTACATCTATAGACAACCACCGCCCCCTCTTCTCGCTACTTTCTTCCGAGTCCACTCGCCACCACCCCCCCCCCCCCCCCCCTCCCAATCGCTTCGCCTACGATTTCCGTAAAGCTAATTTTCGCCCCATCAACGATTACCTACGCCGCCTTTCGTTCAACTACGATCACCTATCCGTTGGAGATACCGTCACCCACTTATATACCGAAATCCTCTACTCTATTTCCCTGTTCGTTCCCTACTCTAGGCAAAGAACATCAAACCTCATTCCCCACCATGATACAATCACAAGCTTTGCTCGCTGCGTAATAAAAGGAATAAGGTATGGATTATCTTCTCTCGCAATCGAAATATACCTGACTTCTCCAACTTTCTTGACTGTTACCTCCAATTCGTGGAACTTTTCAACACCCTTTATCGCAACTATCTTACCAAAACTCAGATCAATCTCAAAAATTACCCCCAAAACTTTTTTCAGTTCACCAATCATAAACGTAGATCCGACGGATATCCCATATCGCTTACCTTAAACTCTTATACCACATCTGATCCTGTTGCTATTGCCAACTTCTTCGCCCCTCAATTCAAACAGTCATTCACTAATGACTCCTTTGTTCCTGACCCGTCATACTTTAACTACTTACCTAACTTTTCCCTCGGGCCCCTTCTCCACAGCTCCTTTGGTCCGACCATAATTGATCCCAAGCTACTGGAACTCAAAGACGAGTTTTCACCGGGACCTGATGGAAGCCCTGCAATTCTCCTCAAAAAATGCTCATCCATTCTCTCTGATCCCCTCTCACTGATCTTTAATCTCTCACTCTCTCAAGGCGTATTCCCCCACGTTTGGAAAACCTCATTCATCACACCCATCCACAAGAAGGGTCCTCAAAACGATGTCGCGAACTACTGCCCCATAGCCAAACTGTCCCAATTACCTAAGATTCTTGAAAGCATTCTGTACGCATCTCTTAGTTTTCGTTGCAAATCTTTTATTTCACCAAGGCAACATGGTTTTCTTAATGGCCGATCAATTACAACCACCCTCGTTGAGTTCCCTTTCTTTACACTCTCAGCACTAGCTCACGACAAGGAGGTCGATATGGTCTCAACCGACCTCGGTAAAGCATTCGACAAAATCTAACATAATCTAATCCTCTTCAAATTATCCGCCTCGGCTTCGAATCTGGATTGTTGATATGGATTTCTTCCTATATAAAAGATAGACTTCATTCCGTTCGGTTCAGGTCAATGATATCCGACTCCGTCCTAGCCACCTTTGGGGTCCCTCAAGGCACCCACCTGGGTCCTCTCCTATTTATAGTGGCCACTAATGGCATCGATAAAGTCATTAAGAATTCCAGCTTGTCCCTATACGCTGATGATACCAAGTTATACAAGATCATTGAAACACCACTTGCTTCTGTACTGCTGCAATCTGACCTTGACAGCTTCTCGACTTGGCGTGGCAAATATTGGTTTGTACTTAAAATCGCCAAATGCCAATCTACAACCTTTTCCCGTAAGTGTATTCACTCCTCCTAACGTTCCCATACCATTCATAACCAACCCCTGACTATTGTCCACTGAATTCGAGATCTTGGGATCCTTTGCGACAAGGCACTTAACTTCCTCTCTCATACTGATGAGACAATCCGGAAAGCCAATTCTGCCCTCGGTTTCGTGAATTGATTGTTTAAGGAATTCTCCAACCCTTACGTTACCCGATCCCTTTACCTTACCTTCGTCTGTCCACTGTTAGAATATACTAGCCAGGTATGGTCTCCTTATCACAAGACCCATATCCGCAGAATCGAAAACATTCAATGTTTCGATTCAATATCCGAGGGCTACGTAATGAAAACCCGTTAGTCCTACCCCGTACATTAAACGCCTCAAATTATTCATCCTCAGATCCCTTGAGGAGCGTAGGATCCTAACTAACTAACTAACTAACTAACTGCCTAACTAACTAACTAACTAGTCCTCATTAGTCGGCTCCACTCCGGCGCCGTCGACTGCGCCTACCTCCTTAACCCAATTCCTCTAAACACAAACCCACGTAATACGTGTAGTCCCCGCCGTCACTACATTCCCCCCCAAAAATTCATTTTTTTTTAAATCCCTTATAGCGTTTGGGATTGATAGTGAAGAACGTGTGATTCGAACTGACGCTATGACAGTTAGGATCGCTGAAAATTGAACCAATGCGTAACACATCAGGCTACTGGCCGTGCTTAGAATTAGATTTTTTTTAAACTCAAGTATATTCCACTGATGTGAATTGTTTTGTTATCGCTATGGTATACGACTCTGATGTATTTTCTTATTCGATTTTCGTTCGGTGTTCTTCACTATTTGCTTGTGTATTGTGTGTGCATCTGTTAGAGACGCCACACCCTTGTTCATCCCCGAGATAGAGTAATCTACTAAAAGAATATCTTTATTTTTTTTGTTGGTTTTGATTTCGAATGATCCTGTTTCTGCCTATCATGTCGAAGAGAAGTCACTTCACAAGACTTGAGTAATAATTGGTAATGACTTTTATAATTATTATTTTTGTATAAAAAAATCACCAAGTTTCCTTCAAATGGTTATAAACAATATACAACAATTTTTAAATAAATATATTCAGCCTTTGTTTAAAAAATAGATATATATCGAGATAAAGTTTCCTTTTTCGCCCTCATAATTGCATTTACGTTATTTCTGCAAAAATTCTATTTCTTTTCTTTGGGTTTGGTTACCTTACTTTGAAATATTACTGTCGCAATTTACTGAACTTTATTTGGGATTTCAATTAATGTTCACATGCTGTTATTAGCCTTGCGTTCTCGGTAGTTGTTTTTTGCTGGGCAAGGGTGTCAACGATATTGTGTATATTGTAATGAGCTTGGTTACACAATCTTTTTTATTCTTGGCCGGTACCGTGGAATCCGATCAAGATATTTTTCCTGCAACATGATATACTGGATGCCACTGTAGTGTTTTCATTCCAGATGTTACTCTGCTTTTTATGCTTTTATTGCCCAAGAATTTTTATTTGATGATGATTAAATTAACCCAAGGGAATTCATGTTAATTGAATCCTAACATGATGTTTCTCGGACCCAGTCAATAAATGAAGCGAGGCCCACAGTTCTAGAGGGTAACATACGGAAATGGCAGCAATCGAAAAAGAAAGCATATCGCGAATTTTGTGGACGCTTCTATTGTAGCGCATAGGCCCACCTCCGAAAAAGGGGCAAGTGAATGACGTACCTTTCGTACCAAATATCGCCAATTTATGCTTTTATTGCCCAAGAATTTTTATTTGATGATGATTAAATTAACCCAAGGGAATTCATGTTAATTGAATCCTAACATGATGTTTCTCGGACCCAGTCAATAAATGAAGCGAGGCCCACAGTTCTAGAGGGTAACATACGGAAATGGCAGCAATCGAAAAATAAAGCATATTGCGAATTTTGTGGACGCTTCTATTGTAGCGCATAGGCCCACCTCCGAAAAAGGGGCAAGTGAATGACGTACCTTTCGTACCAAATATCGCCAAATTCTTGGAGCGAGCATTATGGACTCTCTTGGCAAAACCATTAAAACCAATTTTGTTGTTGTCCTGTTTATAAACCAAACTTATTGGTCACATCACCACGAATGTTTCAAAAGCTTCTTCCAATGCTTATATTTATGTTTTATTATGTTCTTTAAACTCGCTAGTTTGTGATTACAATTGTAGTCTAGTTTATTTTACGCTTCCCGGCATGTCTCGCTTAACAGGCAAAAGTGCTAGTCGGTCAACCACAGATGATTAATGACAAGAAGAGCAATTGAAGTCGTACATAGCAGTGTGTGAATCCATTAAGTTTGCTATTGTACTCCATGGAGGTACTGACTTAACTGTGTGACGAATTTATTATAAACTTCGAAAGGTTTTCTCAATTGCTGGGAAGATATATACATGTTTAATTCACCTTCATATGGAAGGCAGAAAGGAATGCCAAATCCAAAGAAACGACGATACGAGACCCAGCATGTCATCCTGCCGCAACTCTTACATTTTGTGTTATTAGATTTTTCAAAATCAACAACGACACAGGAGATGAATTTTGGAGGTTCTTCTCTTTTTCACGACTTCCAGAAACAAGATAGAGATGACATAACGAAAAAATAAAACTCTAAATATTACACAGAAGTAAGCCCCATTATTGGTTGGTGCACCACATGAGGGTAATCTGAAGATTCCACATCTCTTGTATCTTTTGTTATTCTAAATCCCAGTTAAAATCACGTTTTTCGCATCAATGTTTCTTTTACCATCTGTATTGATATATCGTTTTTCTTAGAGAACACATGATGTTAATAGTTCCACTTGAATTTTATTCGTACCATTCCTTTAAGAGAAGTTGGTGTTAAAAATAATATAAAATTAATAAAAATAATTTTAATTATGCCCATAACAAATAATTGTGATTTTATAGAGTGAAACTTGTCCTTCTAATGAATGGAAAAGTGATGACCAGACACTTAGCCACACAAAATTCCTTCCATTTTCACAGTTAAATCATTGACATGTTCATCCCTACCATTTGCACCTGACGTTATATCTGAAGCAAGATTGTCGAAATCCGTTCCAAGTATTCTCATTATTTTGATTTTATTTATAGCACATATTCGCAAACGAACACAATAGTCCGCGTACTGACGCCAGTGAGCTTACCAAATAAAATAAAACATTTGTGTGAAAGGCAAATCATTATACTCACGTTATATGTTTGTAGTTCTTCACGAACGGCTATACCCTGTCAACTGTGAATGATGAGTGTTCTACAATCCATTATATTAAATTCGTTACACTGACGCGTTCATTTCAAACATTTCATATGCCAGACAGCTTATACAATAAAAACACATATATATTTTGACAGGATTTTCCCAATAAAAAGGACCGTATCACAAAAATAGCACTTTATTGAAACCATCTCTGTAGTAACAGCCCGACGAACACCTAGTATCGACAGAATAACGAATTTACACTCTGACAGACGAAGATACAGGATATTAAATACACGCCATCCCTAATGGCGGGGCCAGCAATATCATATTCCACAGGTAATCATCTTCAATGTTTGCGCCTTTGTTCTAAGGAGTACCTCGCTCCATTTCGAATCAACCTATTCCTCCCTTTAAATAGGGGAGGTCTTACTAACTTCACGGTTTGAAGAGCACCGAAATTAGTGCAACTAGGTGCCGAAAGCTCATCGAATGCATCATTACCAAAGCAAATGCCATTCAGTTTGCATGTAGAGTCTTGGTTGCCCTGCAAAATATAAACGAAAGTGATTGTTCGAGAAACATAAGTAGTTATGAAACTTAAATTGAAGGGGTGGGTTGGATCGACATAACAAGTCTCAAAGATGAAAATAATTATGAAGGAGGAAAATTATGAAAAGGGTTCCCTAACTACAAGTATAATGTAGTAAATTTATCCAGTGGTGTTAAGGGGTGTTTGATATAATATAGACATGTACAGGATATGTTGGTACCCTTACCAGTAAAAGCGGATTACAAAATTGAATTAATGCGAAATAACATTTAATGTATTCAAGTGCGGCATGCGTGCCTTTCGGTTGGAGAATGACTTCCTATGTTGAGCATGACACTTCATATTTACTGGATTAATGTTCTCCGAAAATTACTCTAGTCGAAAGTACCATCCTTATAAATACTCTGATTAAAGTTCGGGAGTTTGAACACTATATCGTTTACTAGTTATTATTTTTTTGACAGCTATCGATGATGACATGTCTCAGTAAATTTGTAAACAAGAAAAAAATTTGCTATCGCTGTGCCATCGAATATTCTCATTCAAAGTCTCTCTTCAACTAATATCAAATCGTATCTATCAGGTAAACAAGGCAGTTGGTGTCCTACATGTGTTAGAGCTGTTCTGAAAGTTTAAGCACCGGCACATTGCTTTGACTAATGTAGAGAACAGGTTGACAGTCACAGTTTAGAAATTCTTAGTTAAATAAATAAATAATATATATATATATATATATATATATATATATATATATATATATATATATATATATATATCCCGCTTGGTGGAAACCTTGACGTGGTGCGGGGGCTTAAACTACAATGAATCACTCAGGCTATGCTGACGGAAGCATATGCTTCCAGTAGGGCCACCCATGTCAAACAAGCTAGCGAGGAGTAATACAGAAAGATCTAGCACCCCGAATCCAGGGTGTTACGCGTCACCGTGCCCATTGGATGGTTTGTAGCCAGGGGTATACCGGCTGTACTATGCCAGCGCCCCTCTGACACCGGTTCGAATCAGAACAGTAAGCAGACCTTACCATATCAAAACGGGGCTCTGATGTGGCGAACGATTTGAAACCCCAAGATTCGTGGGATCAAAAATGAATAATCAATATACAATAAACAATCCCACGAAAAACCCGGTAGGCGTAGGTGTGATGATCCGACACTACCATAAGGGAAAAAATCATCAAGAAAATACCGACTCGGCAAAAAGAAGACGTAGGGAAAAACTGAAAAAGCGGGATATACGCGTCGGCACGTGGAATGTTCGAACGTTATATAAACCAGGCGCGATACAGACGGTCGTAGAAAACGCGAAACAATATAAAATGGACATCGTCGCGCTTCAGGAAGTTCGACTCCCACATCAAGTAATCGAAACCAACGGATTTACACTGGTGTGAGGAGGTACCGATACAAACTACCTCGGAACCGACTTCATCATAAGCAAGAAGATAACGCCCCATGCAAAAGATGTGAAATTTATCAATGACCGAATCTCGGTGCTAAAAATACAAGACCCATGGTACAATTATGTATTTATAAACGTACACGCCCCAACAGAATCTACGGACGAAGAAACGAAGGACACATTCTACGAGACCCTAGAGGAAGTATTTGATGGGATCTCATCATTCGATGTTAAAATCCTCCTCGGCGACCTCAATGCGAAAATTGGAAAGGAAGATATCTTCCAACCAACAATAGGTAAAGAAAGCCTACACGACGTTTCAAATGATAATGGTATTCGAATTATCACGTTCGCAGGGTCAAAAGATATGGTAGTGAAAACCACGATGTTCGAGCACAAGCAAATTCATAAAGCCACATGGATATCACCCGACGTCGTAACGCGTAACCAAATAGACCACGTCCTCATAGACAAAAGACACCACTCGAATATCCTTGACGTAAGATCATATAGAGGAGCAGATTGCGACTCCGATCACCTTCTAGTGATTGCCAAAATTAGAAGTCGACTCGCAGCAAACCCACATGGACAGTCACGGGAGACGAGCAAAATGTTCGAGATTGATAAACTAAAAGACCTACGCAAAAGGGCTGAATATCAAAACGAACTAACGAATAGATTTAGCATTCTAGAGAATGTGAGTAGTGAGGAAGAGGAAGCCAATAGTGTGGACACTAAATGGGTATCGATCAGAGACACAATAAAACAAACACCCCAAAAGGTATTAGGGTTTAAGAAAATAATTAAGTTCAAACCTTGGTTTGACGATGAGTGCATGGCGAAGATCGAAGAACGCAAACGCCTCAGAATGATCCACTTAGAAGCCTATGATGAAGTCAACGCAGTAAGATACGCGACAATTCGGAAAGAGACAACGAGACTTTTCAAACGCAAAAAACGCGAATGAGAGAAGACTAGGATAGAAAAAATCCTAGAAAATGCCAGAGCAAAGAACAGCAGAGGTATGTATGCCGGCATAAATTCAATTAGAAATGGCCACCGAGGGAAAGCCAAAATAATTCGGGACGCAAACGGTTGCCTGGTCACAGAAACAAACACTATAGTGACAAGATGGAAGCAGTACTTTGAAAACCTGCTCAATGTGCGCACCCATCAACTACAAATAAACGCCGAGCCCCAGATCCCAGAGCCCTCTTTCGACGAAGTTGTAGACGCAATAAATCGACTGAAAAACTACAAGGCTCCCGGAGTCGACTACATATCGGCAGAGCTTATGAAGCATGGAGGAGAGGCAACCACTCGAAAGACCCACCAACTGGTTAAAACAATATGGGATAAGGAAGTCATTCCGGAAGAATGGAAAACCTCAATAGTCATCCCCATTTCCGAAAATTTTGGTATCGGTAGTGCTTGGTATCAATAGTGGTCCCCATTTTCAAAAAAGGTGACAGATCTGACTGCGAAAACTACAGAGGAATATCATTGCTGCCAATTACATACAAAATATTAACAAATGTCATACTGGCGAGAATCATCCCGTACGCAGAAGAAATACTGGGAGACTACCAATGGTGGATTCCGTAGGAACCGGTCAACAAGCGACCAAATCTTCACAATAAGGCTACTGCTGGAAAAGAAGTGGGAGTACGGAGATACGGTTCACCAACTGTTCGTTGACTTAAAAAATGCCTACGACTCAGACGCAAGGGAAAGACTCTACCATATTGTAGTTGAGCTGGTAATCCCGAAAAAATATGCCGCCCTCATTCAAATCTGCATGAACGAAAACAGAGGGCGAGTTAGAATAGAAAACCACCTCTCGGAACCATTTGAAATCCGGGACGGATGGCCCCCCATCATGTCTCTTTAACCTTGTCCTCGAGTATGTCATCAGAAAGGTACAAGACGACAAAAAGGGCGGATCATCTCTGAACGGGGTCATACAAGTGCTCGCATATGCGGATGACATAGCCGTTTTGGCGATAATTTAGAAACTCTAAGTAAAAACAGTGAAATCATCATGCAAGCGGCAGAAAAGGTGGGCCTAGAAATAAATAAAGACAAAACAATATACATGATTATGGCGAGAGCAGGTGGACCTCAGAGAACACACATAAACATCAGGGGCAAGATATTTGAAAATGTCCAAGAATTTAAATACCTTGGAACAATACTGATGGCCACCAACGAAATGACGAAGGAAATTAACAAAAGACTGCATTCCGGCACCGCTAGTTGGCGCGCAGTGAGTAAACTGCTGAAATCCAAACTGCTATCACGTAGCATAAAGCTCCATGTCTATAGAACCATAATCATGCCGATTGCTCTATACGGATGCGATACATGGGCTCTCACAAAACGGGAAGAAAACAAATTCTGCGTATTCGAGAATAAAGTTTTAAGGGGTATCTTTGGCGATAAATATGACGAGGAGGCAGGGCAATGGGGAAAAATGACCAAAAGCGCCGTTGGTAATGCGGGTCATTGTTTACACGATGCCTCGTCGCTATTTTCGACGTTGGGAGAAAAAGGTGCTAAAAGCAAATTGGATGTTTATGGCATCTCTGGCTGCAGTAGAAACCGGGTTCATATTTGCATTAGGAAATGCTGGAGAATTTGGTTTCGGCGTCTATTGCGCTAATTATATGCAGCTGCTTGGGTTGTTTATTGATAAGACAAACAAAAAAGGTTGCCAGGCAATGTGTATGAAAAGGTACATGACGCGGCTGGGAAAATAGACGGCGCAATATTTATGGTTTATGACTGCTACAAATGTATGTAAATCTAATTATTTGTTTACCGGAATTCATCTAAGGAAATTTGACTGGCGACGGAGATGCCGAAATTGATTGGAAATTCCTGGTAAGTTAATAAAGAAATCTTAAGGAGCAATGGTATGCGAAGAGAATGCATGAAGGTAAGTTTTCTTTACAGGGACTTAAAGATCATAGATTTGATCTCTTAAATGCGTGCAGCATTTTTAGGTACTAATACTGTTGCATTAGCAAACTAAAGGGAGTTGGGTAGTAGTTATGGGGGTTTTCAGGTAAGTAGACCGTAGGGTTTGGCGGAACCGCTACAGTTTTACCTTAAGCGATTTAAATGTCACATCCAACAGACCGGGCGGAGGATATTGGCATTTGCCAGTTTGCACACACACGACTCACAGGTATTATCGCGTCTCCGTGCTCAGCGGATAGCACGACCAGCGCGGTCGGCAGATTGAATTAGACTCCCGATACAACCCTCGTTTGGGGTGAGTTTGTGGTGTGGTGGTAGATATCCTCTACACTAAGTATATGTATTTACTTAACACCAGAGAAACGTAAAGTCTCTCTTGGTGGAATAGAAAACCAGATCTCGTAATGGAGATCATGGTGGTATGTGTGTAATCGTTAAGATCTGTGTTGTTTACTCGTGCGCGAAGGCAATCGAAAAACAAAGCAGGCAGGCGGCAAGGACATAGGAATCGCGGCGATCCTGGTTTATGATTGCATCGCGGCTAAATAAATAGTCGACGTTGCATCGAAGAGATGTGCTAAAAGCAAATACGAGACGAGGGCATCATAAAAGTCTTAGATGAGCGATGCCCTTGTGTAAATAGGCGAATAGCCATTGGGAAAAGGTGCTAATGTGTTAGTCGACGAAACAAATCCCTCGCTTGCATTTGTATATGCAGGGAAATTCGTTTGTGGGAAACGGATTCTATATTTGCATTGTTTATGCTTTGAATTCAATCCGGCGGGTATGCGCGAAGTCGATGCCTGTTTGGAGATTCGAATAAAGGAGCATTTCTGGGTAAAGTGCTTGCAGCTGTATCGATAGTTGCAAGTCATTGCAAAGCAGATTAGATGGTTATACAATGACGGTTTGTATATACCATCTGTGTCAATTGACATGGCATCTATGATGACGCAAGTGCCGAACTCTAGTGTGAATATCTACACTAATTGGAAATTCGATTCTGGGTCGCATATGCAGAGATGCATTGATACATGTATGAATGCCCTTGTAAGAAAAATTCTTTGCAGGCATTTCCAGGTAATGCATTGAAAGCATTAATTATCCTTGGGAAGGAAATGTTTTTGCTGCGGGGAGATTGCGGTGCAGGTGTGGGAAGGTTGGAATTTGCCTGGCAACCGAAGGTACCGAAAGGATTTGTTTTATGCTCCCGTATAATGGAAAGAATTCTTGTAGGGAATTTGTATGCGAAGAAATGCATGAAAGGTAAGAATTCTTTTACTTTTAGGTTATATAAATTTGATCTATTTCATGTGTGAAGCATTTAAGGTGCTAATGCGATTGCATTAGTGAAACTTATAAGGTTGGGTTGAAGTTATGGCGGTTCTTCAGGTAAGCAACACAAGGGTTTGGCGGAACCGTCACAACCTTGAGGAGTTCGGATTGGACGGTCGATCGTGGTAGGAGAGCGCACAGGACAGGGAACAATAGCGGAGTAGAGTCGGCGAGGTCATGAACTTCCGGGTTCCTACATGCAATAAATATAATACAATATATATATTGGGTTCTACCACATGAAATGTCCGATTTTCGCTCAGTGGGAAATATGAAGTTCTCGTGTAAACATCTGTCTCAGAACGTTAAATTTTCTTTTTTTATAAAGTAATGTGGTACGTGTGCTTGACGTGTGACAATTTTAGGGTTCGTTACAAATACAGTTTTTTTTTCGAGGAATTGTTTACTATGGTGTCGGCTGTTCAAATTCGAACCCTCTTCTTTTATAAATTCAAAATGGAGCATAATACATCACTGGCAATGAAAACCATGAATGACGCATTTGAGGATGTACCGGTAAACAAACGCACTATGCGACGTTGGTTTGGAAAGTTCCGTTCGGAGATTTCACCCTCGAAAATGAACCACGTGGGAAGCCGGACACTTTCGTTGACGACGATGTTTTAAGGGCAACGGTGGATGCCAACGAAATCAGTGCGGGAGATTGCACAAAGCATGGGAGTATCCTCAATGACAATAAGTCGACACCTTTCTCTCATAGGAAAGGTAAAGAAACTCGATAAGTGGGTTCCCCGTGAACTGAACGAGTCCGCAAAAACTACGGCTCCTGGAAATCTGCGCATCGTTTAGATTAAGAAACCAAACTGAATCGTTTTTGCACCGGATAGTCGCCTGTGATGAAAAGCATGATTCTGTATGATAACCGTAAGAGACCTGGGCAGTGGTTGGATGCAGGTGAAAAAGCAAAGCACACCCCCAAGCCCGACCTTCGCCCAAAAAATATTATGGTGACAATTTGATGAACATCGAGAGGACCAATCCACTTTTCATTTCTTCAACCAGGAGACGCGAAAAACGCTATGAAATATTGTGAGGAAATGGACGTATTGAATGCCAATTTGGCTGGAAAGCAACCTGCGTTGGTCAAAAGGCACGGCCCGATCCTTTTGCATGACAATGCTAGACGCCATACCTCACAAGTCATCATCATAGGCACTACAACCGGGAGCCGGTCCTGGCCTTATTTATCAAGTCCTGAGGGTTGTTAAATTTTCCATAATGATTCGTTTTTTCCGGGCAAGGTCATAAGTCTTGCGCCAGAGGCTCCCCGACGGGGAATCGAACCCCGGTCTCCCGAGTGACAGACGGGGATACTAACCACTATACTATCGAGGAGCCATACCTCACAAGTAATGGTGCAAAAACTGTTGCAGTTGGGATTTGAATTATTTCCGCATCCACTGTACTCTCCTGATATTTCCGCTACAGACTACCATCTTTTCCGAAATCTGGATTCATTTTGCCGGCAGAAGGTCCGCCGGAACCGAGCAGAGGTCATAAAATATTTTGAAGATTTCATTGCCTCAAAAAGTCAGTACTTCTATGAAAAAGAAATGTTTGACTTTGTATCACTATCGAAGAACGTCATAGATGCCAACGGATCCTATTTTGATTGAATAAAAATTTACAGAAAAATAATATTGGCTTTTTTTTTACTATAAAATCGGACATTTCATGTGGTACAACCCAATGTATATATATACTAATAGACAAAAAAAAAGACACTTTATAATCGAATTATTTCTTAAAGAGAAAATATTAATTGCTCACAAAATGCGACCTAACATAAGTAGTATTCTTATTAAGTATACGCGAACGGTCGTCACACCATTCAACAAGTGGAAGGAAACATAACTGAGGTAATCACTCAAACTGAAATGAACTCACAGTGGAAGATTTTGATTGAAAATTGAAGATCTGTCGTGCTGCGAGAAGTAATCAATTATCAATCTGGTATTCTTTTCCATTATTAACCGCAACATGCTTCGTTTAATATCCAATAAAGATATCTGGCTATTTGGAAGAAATTAAGTGTTTCATTAAAAAAATTATAAAACCCTTTAAGCCGTGGCTCTCCACTCTAATTTTTTTTTTTTTTTTTTCAAAAACGTCATTCGTATTTTATTTTTAATAACCTTGACTTCAACTGCCAAATTCAGTTATATAATGTGGGCTTTAATATGTCTATACAAGAGACAAATAACCTGTATTCACTATTTACAAAGAAAAAAGTGATAAAATGTCTATATTTTAAAGAGAGGTCAAATATTTAACCCTAATTTGACCCTAAATATTACAACCCTTCCCGAATCAAACCATTAGTAAACGATAGAGGAAAATTAATAGCCAATCTGAAGTATACTTTTTCGTTGTGTTACCTTATTACTGCTGAGCGTTTGTTGAAATTACTGAATTAAGTAAACTTACTTTTAAGTACTTTTGAAGAAATATCCTGAAAAACGTATCATAACCAATCATTTAGAAGTTTTTCACAAAAGCAAAGAATCTGAAGTAACTGCTGTATTCTGAATTGAACTCAGAGAAATGAGATTTTTCCTATTGCCATCACTGACAAAAACGTCTAAGCAATTTGATAATCTCCCCTAAGTGTTTTCCTCTTTTAGAAATCACATTCAACAAAATGTCAAAAACAATAAGTTACCCAGCAGCAATTTATAAATCAGTTAGAAAAGTACTTCATAAAACCTGTCCTTCATCGTCTGACCAGACTTATGAAAATGAGAAAAAATATTGCACCCATTTGTAGCACCTCACCATTTAAAACCCAAATGGAACCAATATTTCTTGTGACGTCGACTTATTTGAGCAGTTGAAAAACAAATTGAAAATTGCGTCCGCGGAGAAAAAAAAACAACAACAAATCCGTAATTGAACCATTTGTCCTTTTTCTCTTCTTTCCCCATATTAATTCACTGAACAAATTCAGCGGAGATTCGAAACATAAAGGAGAAATTAAAAGGATATCTTTCAAGGAGATCATGTCTCAGTTAAAACGAATCATCCGTTCAGAAACAAATAAAAATTTGTTTGTAATTTCAATTCTTCCCGTTGGTACTCTTACTCATCTGGAATCACCCTCAAGTACTACAAGTGAAAAAGGATCAAAATAATTGAACGGAATTCTCAGATCATCCGGTTGAAATGAAATTAATTTTTTACCATTTGGATATGTAAATTCAAAAGGAGTAGCGAATCAAATGAGCGAGTGGATGCTTACTTTGCAAGGACACCATATGGAAGCAGCACATACATTTTGAATATAAGATTTCACATTTTTTTGTAAGAACCTGTGAGTGGTTCACAAAATTAAAGTTAACTTTACCATGAAACATTGTATGGTAACAATTTCTTCGAAATTGTAAAACCAAACACAATACATAGATAAAGAAAAAGTATTTTCACAAATTTAAGTCTCTCGAACAAATCTGGCAGCACATCAGACATCTACAATGCAAACGATTAAAATGGATTAAGAAACAAAGGCAAGTGATTTTAAGTGTGCTCCCAACACAAAAGTCATATTCTTTTCTTCACCTGTTGCTAAATATGGTTGAAGATGCTGTAAAAACGAACGGAAGGGGATAAACTTTTGACTTTGGAGTATGTATCCTGTATCTTTTTCTACATCACTGTTTTTTTTTTTGTTTTGCTTTTGCTAATTCCAACCCTTATTTTTATTTCCGTTGATTTTTAGAACCTTCCAAACTTAATGATAACCGCGTAATGATGATTTTTAAAATGATTTATTTTTGGAAGATGTTATCACAAATAAATGTAAACAATTCTATCCAATAAGCACTTCACTATTGCTTTGCGATGTTGTTAAGTAAAACTTATAGACGACCGGATTAACTAAGGAATAACATAAAATGCAAATAAAAAATCCCCGAAAAAAACGCCCGTTTGCTTGCCAGCTAGTCGCTCGCAGTAACGATCCGTTATGAACTGATAAAGGTTTCCTAGTCAAACGCATGGATGGGTGATAAGATGAGGGACTCCCCCTCGACAGACCTTCCCTGTGGAAATAAGGAATCGGAAAGTGTTTTCGTTAGGAGCAACAAATATCTCATAGGGGGCTGTTTATGCCACCCACTTACAAATTACATCGTCTGGTATCCCTTTGTATAACAGGTGAACTTTTCGCCGTGAAATCGTTTCTAAATTCGCCACAATTCCAGGCACAGTTTTCCAGATTTCCCACATCATATCTCGTAGCTGGTGGCTGTATAAATTCTAACACTGCGATAAGGATATTTTCAGAACGAGATGAGATAAGTTCCGAGGGACATCGCAGTCTTGTTCACTGCGTAAATTGTGCAGCAACCAGCACGACTTTATGTGCCATATATTGTATGGTTATGGAATTCTAGTCAATGCGCAGCTTGTTCTATTAGACCTTTGACTAATCCGCGGGAAAGAAAATTAGGCACATTTAGATTTAGATATCTACGTGATTAATTATGTGGATTAATTGATTTTCTCCTCGATGAAGTTTGAGGGAAGGCCTTTTGTTTTTGATATCCACATGTCTGTCATGTTCACGGTAGATTCTGTCGAAATATCATATAGGAGAAATCCTTCGTAGCAACAACCAAGCAAATTGGATATTACCGTTTCCATGATTGAAAGGATCTAGTATATAAATCGTTGTAATACCGCAATACTGAGATATTAATAAGGAATAGGATCTGAAGGCAGCTAAAGGACGAAAGTTAATAACTCATTGAGGGTGTTTGTATATCTACACAAATCTCATACTCATGGTTGTGTGACATGAAATGTGAGATAGCACCTTCTCTGCATATTGAAGACTATCTGTAGTTGCTGGAGTTCCATAAATGTTGATAGATAACGATAAGCTTTTAAGTATGTTTGAGTATTTAATCACTGCTAAATCCAAAGAGTAAACGAATGAATTTATGACTTTCAAGCAGAGGGTATATTGTTTTTTATTTTTTTAAATGGTTTGTATACATTTTGAAGGATTTTGTAATTACTGAAAAGAAGATATTGTTGTCCCCTTGCGGTCTACAGAAGGTACATTCATCTCATATGAAGGAAGTCTTGTGGTTTTAGGCAGGATTACCCTTGAGAATACCGTGACCGTCTATAAATTATCTATTATCTGTGTAAAATAATGTGAATGGTTTTCTTATGAGTTGTTTGAACTTACACCGAATTTTGATATCCTGTGGGATGCCGTATTTCTTTATTGTAGAAGCTTTCGTGAGCTGACTGCTCGGTTTTTTACAATACACATACCGCACAATGAAGTGGATTTATTGTAAGGGTACTTAAAGCATTTCTTGCAAAAGATTAGAACATTAAAGTTAATATTAAAGTCTATTATATAGTTAGACCATCTAAAGGTATTCCAATATTACTTTATGTATCATTAAAATAAAACTAACTGGTAATAAAATTGTCCAGCCTGTTACTTTATTTTGATGCAAAACGTGCTTACCCACTACGAAATCAGTGAACCAATTCCTTGTTTTCGAGTCTTAGGTTATGCCTCAAAGCTATATATTTGAAACGAACTTTAAGGTGAAAGTTGAAGTGTGGCATAGACTTCATTGGCATAACCATGGAGTTCTATCATAAAACGCTTGTAAAAACATTGAAAACATGAACAGGGATTGCAAGGACGCCGAGTAAATACTTGTAGGATTTGTAAGCGATTACAGATTTCAGTATGATTAAATATATTGTCATACATTGGCGCAAAGACGTGGTCGGTAGATGATTTACTGAGAGGCCCTAAAATACATTTACATCCATCCATATATTAAGTTAGTGAAAAAAAATTAGGTGTGTTTTCTGTTTGTATAATTTAAAGTGCCAAGTAACTTTAACACTAAACCTACCAGGGCGGTCAAATGACCGCTTTAGAGAGCCCAAAAAATAAGTGTTTTATAATTATTATATGATAATTATTTTGTGTTTATTGTTAATGCTAAATTCTGTATTAATTACAATCAACTGGAAAAGACTATAATATTTATTTCAAAAGCGGTCATTTAACCGCCATCGGTAGAAATAAGAATATATAATACGTCGGTAGGTTTAGTGTTAAAACCGTAATCTGTATATGACAACTTCTTTTTTGACAAATAACACATCAATGGATTATTGCGAAGCAAACGAAAATTTAAGGGGAGGTTCTCATCAAAACCAACCAAATATTAGATTTTTTTATA
Source organism: Microdon myrmicae (assembly GCA_963931805.1). NCBI lineage: Eukaryota > Metazoa > Arthropoda > Insecta > Diptera > Syrphidae > Microdon > Microdon myrmicae. The sequence goes on from OZ007501.1 coordinate 49,639,145, forward strand.
ACTTCTTTGTAGTAAATTACACGTTGAATATATTCCCAAAACCATTTGTGTGAATATATTTTTTTTTAAGTTATGGAACAAAAACGAGAACTTTTTAGTCGAAAATTGAAATCGACCGTCCATATATCCATACTATAAGTTGAGTTACCAAAAGTACAGTGGGGGTTCTTTTAAACTTAACCAAAGAACCCCCCATTATTACAATCCAACTCCCATTGTCTCCCGCCAATGCATTCGCATTGGCACCTGAAAACATTTCCTTTTCCAAGGACATTAATGCATACAAGCATTACCTAATATTCCTAAAAAGAATTAACGTATCAGCAGAATTTTCCCAACAAAGAATTCTTTATGGAATAAACATCATATCCCTGAAAGAAGACAATTCGGTTCACATATCATGTAACCATCCCAACCAGGGATAATGATCATTGCGTCGCCTATTCCCAGCTTCATCATGTGTACAACAAATCCCTTTTCATACACATTGGCTGGCGACCTTTTCTCCCAACAATAAACAGCTGCATTCAATTAGCGCAATCGACGCTGAAGCCAATTTCCCTAACTCGCACCATGTGCAAACAAAAGAACGCTGTTCTTCCGCAGCCATTCTGGCGATACGATAAACAATCCATATCGTTTGTGGTATCCCAAATGCATTTCTCATTTAATGAGTTCCAGCTTATTTATTTAGCTGACCCTAATTACAGAGCGATGCCTTAGGTCGCTTCCCCTTTGTTCCAGTTTCGTTCTCATGGCTTTGTCCCATGAATGAACCGTACCACCATGATCTTTATTACGAGATCTGGTTTTCTATTCCACCAAGAGAGACTTTACGTTTCTCTGGTGGTAAGTAAAAACATATCCTTAGTGGAGAGGATATCTACCACACCACCAAACTCACGCCAAACGAGCGTTGAATCATTGAGTCGTACTTCAGCCGCCGATCCGGACGGTTCGTCTTCTGCGCCCCGTATCGCCGGGGTGCGTAAATACCGTGGAGTCTTAATTCACCCGGCAATGCGAACGCACTTCATCATCGGAGTTTTCTTTCAACCCCCGTAGCATGCGCTCGGGGGTGAGCATATCCCCGGAGTCAAGATTCACGAGTCAAAGTGAAAGTCGAAGTGGGTGCTGCTTATTTTTTGCCCTTATCGTGTGTGCTTCGATTCTGGTGCTGTAATCGCGATTGCAGCTCTAGTTTTTTTGTTTTGTTTGCACACTTAATGCACATTAAACGTAAGCTACACCTGCTTTGGTTTGTATAAGAGTATAAAGCCGAAAGTTAACCTTGATTCAACAATAAAAAGGAATAAATAATAATAAACAATATCAGTGTGTTTTAATTTCTCCTGTGTGTGACGTTTTCTCTAGGCGAACATTTTGCTGCGGTGTTCCATGCGTGATGTTCGTTTCTTGTTGGTGATTTCTTTCGCGAAATCTTTTAGTGACGATGGGGATAGAAGAGAATCAGCGCCGTACGCCGGCGCACCATGCTTCTTCCCTACAGTACCACCAGATGTCGCATGTATGCTATGCATGCGAAAAAATTCTATACACAATATATGATTTTAATGTTAACACAGAAAAATCGTTAATAGAATCTTTAGTCGCGTTTCCTAAAAAATCGTGTTTTTCAAACTATTAGTTATGACTTCTCCAAAACTACTTGACGGATCACCTTTTTCCTTTTTTTTTGTTTTAAACTAAACTTGCGTCATTGGAGCCCTTACTACAATCAAGGATATATACATAATATTTTTTACAGTAAATTGAAGAGGGAAATATGGGTAAAAAACAATATTGAAATATTCAAATGCCAGCCATTTTGTTAAGTTTCGACTTTCATGGATGACTCATGACTATACTAAAATAGTTTATGAAAATTCTTCGATTGGCCACTAGTAAGGTACCTTTTTTTGGGACGGTTTACAAGGCGTGTCAACAAATATTGTCAATATATTTTTTAATAAAATAAAATAAATATTTTATTTTTCCACTTTAGAACATATTAAACAAATGACACAAGTTTGAGTTCTTTATGTATCTTCAACGAGAGGAAAATTCGACCTTTTTTTGGGGTCTCAGGTGAAAACCTCCCCTCGATACTCTTAATGCTATCGAGCAAATATATGAGCTGAGTAATTGCGACTACGACTTCATCGTCTTTGGAGATTTTAATCCTCCACAATTCATTTGGGTTTTATCTGACGATCACACGCCGCCCTGTTATACTCTGGATCTTCAGAGTTTTGGCTCAAATATGTGTATACAAATTCCGGGAAGCACAATCAAGATTTGTGTGTGTTTCATCCAGAGTGAAATTCTGGGAAGTCAAACGAATTTATTCAAACAAATTCCCGGAAGGTAAGATCATGAAATACATTTGGTGTTAGGCATTTAATTATGTCAGGATTAATAGGAATTAAATCAATGTGCGACAAATAGATTTTTGGTTTAATTTGTGGCTTAATTTGTGGCGTATATGATTCACTTGAGGAATATGATTGGGGTTTTGGTTTGCGTAACTTCCCGGAAGGCACAAACATGAAATGCATTTGAAGATATGCTTTTCATGATGTTGTCGTTCCGGGAAAATGCTTAACGCATAGTCTGAACATAAGGTTCGTACCATGGCCCGTCTTTTGGGGAAAAAACTACTTTACTTGAGGCTTAATGGGCATTGGGTGAGAGTAGTGACTTATGATCACTACATTGACTTTTAGACGAATCTTGTTCCAGTAACGCTTTTAATTCTGCATCTTCGAAAATTCTCCCTTCCACCGGTTCTCGACCTCAACAAAACCGTTCTTAAGACGTTGTGGACACTCACGACAGCACTAACAGCAATCTTTGAGAGCATTCGATGAGCCTTAGCCGCAGATTTCTTAATATTAAGGTGGAAAATCATGTTTTTAAAAAAATAAAATCCAGCATTTTCAAGGTGTTAAAAATACCTGTTATTTACGTTTCAGACACTGCGTTTGGCAGCTCACAAATTGTACTGTCGAGTACAACTATTGTCATATCAAAATACACATGAGTAGTAATACGAGGGTTGCCTTTTATATTTCGGGATTAGAGAACAAAAACAAATATAGATCATCGAAAATCGCTTTATTGTTTTTCAAAATATTCCCCATGAAGATCTATACACTTTTGCATGCGTTTGAACCAATTGTCGAAGCACTTTTGCCACTCTGATTGAGGTATCTCCAACATATGCATTCTGAATGCAGCAATCGCTTCTTCAGGTGTCGAAAAACGTTGACCTCTCAGTTTGTTTTTTACGTACGGGAATAAAAAGAAGTCATTCGGTGCCAAGTTAGGACTATACGGCGGATGACCCATCAAATCGATGTTTTGGGTGCTCAAAAATGCAGTCGTCGCAGCCGATGTGTGAGAGCTCGCATTGTCGTGGTGAAGAGTGATCCGTCTTCGGCGGTTGGTTTTCCTGATTTCTTGGAAGATAACTGGCAAACAAATGGTTGTGTACCACTCAGAATTGACTGTTCTGCGTTGTTCTAGTGGTACAGTTGCGACATGTCCAGTTTTTCCGAAAAAACAGGCGACCATTTGCTTGGAAGTGCTTCGTACGCGAACAACTTTTGTTGGATTTGGCTCATCTTGAAACACCCAGACAGTCGACTGCTGTTTACTTTCGGGCTCATACGCGTAAATCCACGATTCATCACCTGTCACGATGTCATAGACGTGTTTCGAAGCACCGTATTTTTTGAGCATTTGAGCGACCGTATTTTTTGAGCATTTCTTTCGACAAATTGACACGAGCCTTTTTTTGGGCGATTGACAAATTGTGTGGGATCCAACGCGAACAAATTTTTTTGACAGTCAAATGTTTATGCAATATTGAATGTATGCTGGTCCCACTAACGCCTAAGGTTGTCTCAATCTCACGATAGGTCACATGACGATCATCAATGGTTTTCGGAACAACAACTGATTTTGGACGACCTTCACGAAATTCATCTTGGACTGAACTACGACCACGATTGAATTCACCATACCATCGATAAACGCTGGTCCTTGATGGAGCTTCATCGCCAAAAATTGAATTAAGTTCATCCATGCACTGTTGCTGAGTTAATCCACGTAGAAAGTTGTAAAAAATAATCGCACGAAAATGTTGACGATTTAATTCCATTTTTGGGCCGAGATGAATCTTTTAAGTTACTGTAAACAACACAAATAGCGCTCGTATGTCAAAACGTTCTGAGTGCGTATAACCTCAAAAATCTCCAACTTTACGACAGAGCTGTCAATTGCTGGATTGCAACACTAGGGTTGCCAAATCCCGAAACATAAGAGGCAATCCTCGTACCAATGACACCTATTGGGATAGCTCGAAAGCGCACATCTAATATATGATATTGATACCGACATTTGCATATGCTGTTTGATAAAAATGTTTGAAAATAAAAATGACAACAAAAAGAAAAACGTTACGTGGTTCATGAACAACCACTTTAAGCAAAATCAGCAAATCTTCCCAAAGAAATCTTACAAATATTTCCTATAGAGCGTAGAATATCGTGAAGGGGGATACCGGTGATAACAGATCACTATCTAGGACCTACTGACAAGGTTGATTGAAATAAACGCACTGTTACTTCACCCGTAATAGAGGCTGCTCATTGTGACAAGAACTGACTATTTAAATCAGTTCCGATAATCGGCCACACCTATTCGAAATCACTTTTTTCAAATTGTACTAAATTTTCAAGTTTACTTACCGTTTCACCCCGATAGAAACCGGACGGAAAAAAGGACAACATCCGCTAAGGATACATTCTTAATCCCTTATAGGTTTAGAATCTCTTCGTACTTGTAGCCTGTGTTTGATTTGGTTCGAATTTCCACGGACGTATTTACATGAAACTTAATGAAACGGACGCCTAAATAAATAAACGGCAACGGCCTCCATGTAATTTAGTTTTTTCAAACAGTAATAAAATAGGGTTTCCGGGGACCAATAAGCCACGGAAAATCGACCCAAGAAAAGTTGCAAAGAATGTACTTGAATTTTAATATTAAAAATCTGAAAAACAATCAGAACGGGGGTAGGTTTTTACTTAAACTCATGTGAGTTAATCCTTAAATAGGTTTAGAGCAATTTTTCCTTAAAGTAAAAACCAGAAGAAATAAGTTAGGCATATGCGTGTTGGCGAAAACAGGAAAATAAAAATACTTTAGAAGTGAGGATTCATCTTGCGTTTATCATCTTTCGTGCTTTTTTATTATCGTGAGAATGCCATGAAGACAGTGCCGGATTAAGCCAATCGGGGGCCCTAGGCCATTCAAATTTTGGGGCCCTCTTTTTTTTAATAATCGTAAAATTAATCGTTATTGATGCATTTGTATAATTTAAACAACTAATTCATATAATTTTAAGGTTTTCAAATACAATAAAAGAAAAGAAATCATTTTTTTCAGTTGAATTATATATTTTTTGATTAAAAATAATTAACAGTATATTAAATTATAAAATAATCTTTGGACATCTCTTTGGAAGATGAAAGCGACGCTCGTTTTCAACAAACTTTTTTTCTACATTTTTGATCAACAAAATCATTGATGATTTCTTCAAAATCAATTTGACGAATAATGTCCGATTGAATGTACATCAGACTTACCATGTCTAATCGTTCTTGACGCATAACACTTCTTTGCTCGTTTTTGATGCGTTTCAATTTTGAAAAAGAGCGCTCTGTCGAACAATTCGTAATCATAAGAGTTAAAAAAATGCGAAGAGCAATTTCAACGTTCGGAAAAACTAATTCAAGATGATCTTGAATCAAACTTTCGTAGAGGCCAGAGTGAGTGAACTTAAGTTTCATTGGGAATTTTGATTTAATGAAAGCGTGAAACTGTATGAATTCAGGGTAAAATTCTTCTAAATCGTCAGAGTAAAAGTCAACTAAATCGGAAATCTTTTTGGTTACACATTTTCGGTCAAATCAAAATCAGCCAAAAACGAAAATCTCTCCGAAACTTCTAAGTAAACTTTGCTTCGTCTGATGATTTCAATCGAGTGTATCGATGATTACCAAAAAACCGTTTACACGAAAATAGTCGCGCGGACTTAATGCAACCTCTGGAGCATCGCTATCGTTTGGCTGTCTTGTTCTTCGTCGAACTCGCGATGCAACATTCGCATAATCTGTCTCAGGTAAAATGGATCTGGCTTTGTTTTCAAACACTTCGAACTTATCTCTCATCTCATCTAACAAATTTTCTACTGACGAGTACATTAACGCGCAGGTTTTCAAATCAATTTCTACTGACTGCAATGCTTTGCTCGAACATAAATTCGAAGGTTTGAATTTTATTCGCGATACATTCAGCTTCGTGTCTACAGTCACTTTTTTGTGTTAAATCATCAGCAATTTCATACAATGCTGCTACCATTTCGTTGAAAGATTTTTGAATTGCCTCAGTGGCGTTCGCATGAGCTTCCCTACGAGTTTGGGATAACGATTTCAGTACCTTTTCGTTTCCGATACGTTCCTTCAAAACGTCCCACCGGTGGGTTGAGCTTGAAAAGAATGTGTACAATAATTGTACAATAGAAAAAAAGTTCACTGCAAACAAGCAGCACTTTACAGCAGTTTCTCCAACTAAGTTAAGCGAATGCGTTGCACATGGTAAATAAATCGCAAATTCGTTGAGATTTAACAAGATCGATACCCGACATATTCGGAGCATTATCATAAGATTGACCCCTGCAGTATTTAAAATCTAAGCCGCAAATCGCAAGAAATTCTAAAACCACTTCAGCCATCGCAACACCTCTATGGCTATCAAAGTTTAAAAGAGTCAAAAATCTTTCAACGAGCTTTCCATTCTTAGCAACATATCGGACAACTACACTGAGTTGATCAACGTGAGCGATATCCGGAGTTGAATCGACTGAAAGACCAAAATATCGCGCGACTAAGACCTCTTGTATAATGTGATGTCTTACTTTTGAACCCATAATGCTGATCAACTCCTTACAAATTGTTTTTGATAAATACGAGGGATTCCCCTTGCCTCGGTCCGCAAAATTTTCAATGTGGCTTTTTAAGAACGGGTCAAAATGTGCAATTAGTTCGAGTAAACCTAAATAATTTCCATTATCTGGAACGCCGAAATGCTCGTTTGTGCCACTAAAAGGTAATCCTCGTTCAGCCAACGTTATGATGACTGGAATCAATCGACGCACTGCATCTTTCCAATCATTTTCCTCTTTCTGGTACTCAAGTTGAAGGTTGTCGGAAACATCGACGCAGTTCTGTCGCCTTTGAATGTATGTCAACATACATTCTCTGTTGATGTAATTGGGAAACATTTTTCCAATCATTAAATCCATCGCTGGTCAGTTTGTTTTGTTTGTCTTTGGAAGCAAAAATTTTACATACAAAACAATACACGCAACCACTCGTGGGAGAATAAATTAGCCATTCGCGCTTGAACCGTTCTTGATTTGCCTTTCTTCCAAAAAACGTTTTTTCTGAGCATAATCTTGCTCTATCTTCTGCATCGTAAAATCTACGAGACGGCTCAAACGGTCCAGAGTGATTTTGGCAAATGCTTGGACGACGATTGATCCAAAAATTGGCGTCATCGTCAGTGAAATCACCCCACTTGCCTGGATCGCTCGAACAATTGTCATTGTTCGCTGCAGTACCCAAATCCGCGGCTCTGAGCTCTTCGTATTCGTTCAGACTAACATCACGCTGCGAGTTTGATCTATCATCTTGATCCAAAGATTCAGAGGTTTTGAGATGATCGACTTGCTCTGTTTCAGATTGAATCTGCAAATTTGATAAAACAATTTTGAAATCAAAAGTTTTAAGAATTACATTTGCTCTAAAAAACACTTTAATTTATATTTTATAAGAAAGTTATAATTTATAAATATCAACAGTAAATTATATTTCGATTCTTACATCTTCATTACTAGATTCGATCTGTTCACTAGCTGATGAAGAAGCATGTGCAGTGGAACTTTGGAAGAATTACGTCAATTTAGGTAGTTTCGATAAATCTGTCTCAATTCGTTTTTTCTTTTCATTCGCAATTTTTCTTTTTTGAGCCCCGCTCTGATAGGATCGCCGCATTATGTAATCTACAAACATACTTAAATCGTAACATTCTGATAGGAAAAGCAACAAATTCTGCATTTGAAATTAAACAACAAAGTTTAAAATCAAAAAATCGAACTCAAAAATAAATCAAAAAAACAAAACCAAAATGTTAAATTATCGAAATAGCTAAAACTAAATCAGTTTACAAAATCAAAATCGAACAACAAAACAAATTTCGAAAAACCGAACGAAACTTAAAAAAGAAATTTAAAACGAAAACAATATACAAACTCACTTTCATTATTGTTGTTGGATAACAAAAAAGGACTTTTTGATCGGTGATGTTTTTTGTGTTGTGTGAAAAGATACAATATAAAACAGAACCTACCTTTTTCAACAAATGCGTAGTTTTCGATATGTTCATTACACACAATACCACAATTTCACATTAATTAACATCTAGATTCGTCACTAATTGAAAAAACGTTCTTTTTTTCTCTAAGAACAACGAACAAATGTAATTTGACAAACGACAAAGCAACAGATAGTTTTGTTTTGCTTAAAACACTGAAATGAATCGTTTTTGTTTGTATAAACAAGCTCGAGTTTGCAAGCGCTGTTTCGGTTATTTAGCGCGCGATTTGAAATTCAAATCGTAGCTTAAAGTAACAATCAAAAGAATAAATCAATTAAGATTTTTAAATATTTTTGTTTGAAAATACATTTGTATAATCAATTACATAAGATAAATGAATTGTCTTTCAAAAAATTTTTGTTTACAAAATTCCAAATAATATAAAAAAATTTAATTAAAATTAAAAACAAATTAAAAACAATCATGACAAATTTTCTTGGGGGCCCTTGCTCGCCAGGGGCCCCAGGCCATGGCCTAGTCCGACCTAATGGGTAATCCAGCACTGCATGACGAATAGATATTACTATTGTTATATAAATTGTATTAAACATAATAATGATGTTCTCACACAAAACCTATTTCATTCAATCACTGCAATACAGTCTACTGATTATTAATTATTTAGTTGTTAAGTTTTGAGTTTGATAATTTTCACAAAGGATTCTATTACGGTAAAAAAAAAGAAACAATTTCTATATTTTTCGTTTACCTAAAGTTTTTATTGTATTGAGATCTTCGCTCTCATCTATCTACAGACTGATTATTAAATTGTTACGTACTTAAAACGAAACTTATTGCTACCATGTGCTTCATATACTTGAAACATTGCATCGTTGCACGAATGCTTCCAAGAATTTTTTCTCTGCGCCGGATATCACAGGTAATTAACGTATTACATTTGTTTGGAACTATTTGTGCACGGTGAGATAATTATTAAACTTTATTAAATTCTGTTGTATTGGTGACCTTTATATAAGTCGTTTGTGTTGCAATCTAGAACTTTTAATTAGTTTCGATTCCCGTCCTCTTGTCATGCACTACCTTGATTATCTTTTGATATGATATTCATCATCATCATCATCATCGGCACTACAACCGGGAACCGGTCTTGGTCTTATTTAGCAAGTCCTGAGGCTTGTTAAATTTTCCATAATGATTTGATATAATATTATCAACACAATATTTTTGTACTTATTAGTATTAGTATTAAGAGGTACATTGAAAGTTCACGAGAAATGAAATGATTACGATGTGGAATAATGTGTGGCTTCTGATTTAGCGAGAAATAATTTAGAAGAATTAAGGGCTTTGTTTGACACTAACCGACGTTAAACAGCCATCGGTTTCAATGAACTGATTCCTCGAATGCATATTTGACTTCCTTTTTGGTGCAAGGCTAATAACCCTGTCCGGAAAAACAAATTATTACGGAAAATTTAACAAATTTTAGTTGCTAAATAGGGCCAAAACCGGATCCCGGTTGTAGTGCCGATGGTGATGAGGGTGGTGACTTCCTTTACTGAAATATTGGGTTCTAGCACATGAAATGTCCGATTTTATAGTAGACATTTAAAAACCAATATTATTTTTCAGATCAAAATAGGGTCCGTTGGCATCTATGACATTCTTCCAACGTGATACAAGGTCGAATATAACTTTTTCGTAGAAGTGCTGACTTTTTGAGGCAATGAAATCTTCAAAATCTTTTATGAGTTCTGCTCGATTCCGAAAGACCTTCTGCCTATAAAATGAATCCAGATTGCCGAAAAGATGGTAGTCCGTTGTGGAAATGTTAGGAGAGTACGGTGGATGCGGAAACATTTCAAATCCCAACTGCAACCGTTTTTGGACCGTTACTTGTGAGGTATGGGGTCTAGTATCGTCATGCAAAAAGGTCGGGCCGTCCTTATTGACCAACGCATTGTTATATGTCCGAGACGCCGTGCTTCCTCGTCAGAGGGAAGAGCGTGGACCTTTTAATTTTATTCAATTAAAACGCTTGATTTAATTTAATTTCTTTCTTTATTTTCTTCTTTTTTACTTCGAATTATTAAATCAGCTTGGAAAGCTTATTCCGCCTCTTTGCTTTTACAATTGAATGCTTCTCAGTCTTCTAAGTTTAACTATCTGCTCTTCTATCTCTTATCTTTAATCTCCAATCTTACTCGACCTTATTCGACTCTCTAATCTATTGTTTCTCGTCTCTCTCTCTAAACTCAACTTTCCAATCTCAACTCTCCAATCGCAACTTACTTTACAATGAAATTTTCCCTCTTCTTATATAACTTTGTGTTCTAATCTACTGTAAATTATTACTTGAACAAAATCAATTTTATCAAATTATTATTTAATCTATTGTGACTTTTAATTTTGAACAAACTTTGAACGAAAATCAAAGAGCCATGTTTCGAATGAAAAAAGGGGCTTGTTATGAAAAAAGAGGCATGTATGAAGTGTACTGAAACTGATTTGATATAGAATATAGGGGATGTTTATTTAGGATATATATTAAATGAGAATGTTAGATATGTTTTAAGGATGTGTTAGATAAATAATGAGATTCAGTGTTAAAGTTAATAATTATAAGGACAGTAGTTTTCTGGAATACTACAGCATGTTGCTTTTCAACCAATTTGGCATGCAATATGTCGATTTCCTCACAATATTTGATGGCGTTTTTCGCGTCTCCTGGTTGAAGAAATGAAAAGTGGTTTGGTCCTCTCGATGTCCATTAAATTGTCACCATAACCTTTTTTGGGTGAAGATCACCCACTCACGTGGGTGTCGGTTGGTTTTTCACAGTCTCCAACCACTGCCCAGGTCTTTTTTGGTTATCATACAGAATCCACTTTTCATCACAGGTGTAAAAACGGTTAAGTTTAGTTTCTTAATCTAAGCGATGTGCAGATTTCCAGGCGCCGTCGTTTTTGGGAATCGTTCAGTTCATGAAGTACCCACTTATCGAGTTTCTTTACCTTTCCTATGAAACTTATTGCCATTGGGGGTACTCCCATGCTTTGTGCAATCTCCCGCACCGATTTTGTTGGGTCGACATCCACCGTTGCTCTTAAAATATCGTCGTCAACTAATGTTTCCGGCTTCCCAAGTGGTTCATTATCGAGGCTGAAACCTCCCGAACGGAACTTCCCAAGCCAACGTCGTATAGTGCGTTTGTTTACCGGTACATCCTCAAATGCGTCGTTCATGGTTTTCATTGCCAATGGCACATTATGTCCCATTTTAAATTCATAAAGGAAGAGGATTCGATTTTGAACTGCCGACAGCATGGTAAACAATTCCTCGAAAAAAAAAACTGTATTGCTAACGAACCCGAAAATTCTCACACTTCAAGCACACGTACCACTTTACTTTATAAAAAAAGAAAATTTAACTTTCTAGCACAAATGTACACTCGAGAACTTCTAATTTCCGACTGAGCGAAAACCGAACATTTCATGTGGTACAATCCAATATGTTATTAAAACAGCCATACCGTCCTGCTCAACATCGAATATGACACTGCTTTGTAAACACCCAACCGATTAAGAATCCTGATGCCGAAGGCTGAGAATTATACTCAACAGAACTATAAATAAGTATTGTTACGTAATTTCGATTTTACGTTGATAGACTTCCTCGGTTCGATCTCTGGATTGTGAATAAACCAAATAAAAGTCCAAAGTTTGTACCTTTTACTTCTGTAGCTTCATCGTTTTCTTTTTTACATTTCTCGCTTGTTAGTTTTTCCAAATCCTATTATTGACTGACACTTATTATTCCGCTGTCAGTTTGCCTGCTTCTCTATGTCGTCTATCTCGCTCTAGATCATCATCATCGGCACTACAACCGGGGACCGGTCTTGGCCTTATTTAGCAAGTCCTAAGGCTTGTTAAATTTTCCATAATGATTTATTTTTTTCTGGGCAAGGTCATTAGTCTTGCGCCAGAGGCTCCCCGGCGGGGAATCGAACCCCGGTCTCCCGGGTGACAGGCGGGTATACTAACCACTATACTATCGAGGAGCCCATCTCGCTCTAGATGCCGCGTTTAAATCCTTGCCTGCTATTCACTTCGGTTGTAAATTCGTCACAGTATATTATAATAAGTAAAGAATTGCATTAAGCATTCAACGTCGTTTAAAAAGAAACCGGAAATATAAAATGGCGGATAGTTATGGTCTAATTGGAATATATGTCGAGATATGACCGCTGACGCCACAGCGCGTGCGCTTCTGCCTCGTGATCCGTACCACCGGATCAGTTGTGCAACCCGTTTTGGGAATCTTAAATAAACACAAGATACCCAATTGGACTATCGGTTCCCGCGACAAGTCTTACTGCGAGATCCTAAGCAAACAAACGGATCTCCACACACGCGTCCGAGCGCAGTTTAAAGTTATATGTGCGATCCTAGGCAAATAAACGGATCTCCACACATGCGTCTTAGTGCTGCGAAAAGTGCGAAAATATACACGCGACTTTTGCGGTGTCGGGGCGGAAAACCTTCTACCCTTTTCATTCCCTGTATCTGTTTTCCTCTTTATCACATCTCTGTTCGCTTCCCTTAGGTTCCGACACTCTCGATTGATTTATTATCTTTGGAGAGTTTTTTATGTCTGAGTGGATAAATTTCGGCATGGAAAAGATGTGAACTAGATTTCGGCACGGATCTAGTGAGGCACCTACTACAAGGGCCCGCCCCGCGATGGAATATCTAAAAGAAAGTTCCGCGGGGATCAACGGCAATATGAGCCTGGCGGGAGGTGGTTTTAGTCGGTAAAAACCCGGCATGCCTCTGGATCGGTCGAGAGGTATCCTTTGAAGATTTCCACCTTCCTACAGCAACCAAAAAAAAAAAAAAAAACTTACTACAAGGGCATAACACCTATAGTGATTGCTTTCGCTTATCTATCGCTGCCCTTACTTGAACTTTCCCGAGCCGGTATTGGTTTTCTATGTAGGGCCATTTCAATCGAAGGGGAATTTTGGGTTGATCCTTGCATCATCGCGGCCTGAGATGCGATTCCTCCTCTGTGTTTGCCCTCGTTTCTAACCAGAAACCAATAATTAATACAGATATTTCCGATTTTAATCTACCTTGATATAACTAAGTGCCTTTGTTCTCTCCAAATCATAGTCTAGCCACATACATACGAAATAATATTGCTTATTAGCTTCGGTCACAATATGGGGTCTGTTCCAATCCAGAATTGAATTTCTCGCTGCTAAAACTTCACGTTCGTAAGCATATCATATATTACTGTTTTCTTTATAGCAGGCCGAACTTGGATAGAAACGCATCCTTTAACGAATTTGATACTCTGCCTGATCCTATCGATTGGAGCTTGACTCTGTATATGTACACTGAAATCATTATTTCGGGTGATTTCAATGTGCACAACTTTCAGTCACCGAGAATTATAATATCGTCTTGGGAAGTACTAATCTCCATCAAATTGTCGATTGCCGTTATTGGAAGTTCGTATTATTCGATGGATTAGGTTGTTAGTATATAGTATATAGTCAGTCCGGACACACAACTCCTGAAGGCCAATATGTCTAGCTCTTTGCTGATTCAAATAGTTTGTTGTATATAAATTCACACAATTTAAATATAGTAATATAGTTAAGGTGTATATTATAGGTTAAAGGTAAGTAAAGGACTTACTTGTATTGACCGTGGAGCGGTCTCTGTAGCGAGTTTGATGGTTTATTTACTTTTATTCACTTATCAAAAGGTGGATGTATTTTAATTTGATTCTATAATTTATTTTACTTATTATTCGTTATGTCTAGTCCCATTAGACAGGTTCTTCTGAATCTTTTGTCATTAGATCCCTTGTGTTGTTATACTTAATCAACTACTGTCAAGGTACACTGTTGAAGGTTTTACGGCGAGTGAATCAATTTTTTTTTCGCCGTTGACGTCTATTGTATTATTCGGCGCCAACGCCGTTTTTTATTAATTTTTTCTGGCAAGTGGAATTAGCATAAAGTAGTTTATGCAAATTAGCTACTTGACGATATTTCTCCCATTTACAGGCAGAGAGGGGAAGTGTGCGGAAATAAGTGGGTGTTGGGCTATGACATGGACGCGAGGTCTGTAACAATTTTAACAACTCGTCAATGAGCCAACACGGGTACCAGACAAAGATTGTCATTCCGCCAACATGCTGGACCTGCTTCTCACCCCACACCCAAACAAATATACAATTGAAGTTTTTTCGTCCTTGTGCACTTCAGACAATTGTGTCCTGTCAGCTAAGTGTGCTCTAACCAACCGTAACGTTAACGAGAAAACTCCCAAAGAAACAGTATAGTTCTACGAGAAATCCAATTGTGAAGGTCTGAACGACCTTTTCGGGAAGTTAAATTGGTCGTTACTTTTCCTCAATAACGATGTTGACTCTATAGTGGACATATTGACAGGTAGGAGTCTGTTTGGCATGCGAATTCTATTCCACACAGAGTAAATAGAATCAAACCCAAGAGAAATATCTGGTTCGATTCCGGGTGCAGAGAAGCCATTAAGGCTAAAACGTTCAGCTTCCGGTTGTATAAATCAAACAATACTGAAGAAAACCGGAAAAGATTTAAGAGAGTTAGAAATGTGTGTGGGGGTTAAAGCTTTGGCGGCTAAACACGGGCAGTCGTTTTCTCTTAACCCCTTCGAAACGATGCTAACTGTTATCCAAAGGATAAATAAAACACGTGACGTTCGATGAAAGAATCTTTATTGACACGCTGAAGTAATTTTATTCAAAACACTCGGTGGTCCAAATTACTTAAAATGATTCACAGTTTTAAAAATCATTAATTTTTTACATATCCAATCGTTTTACAGCGAAAAGAAAACAAACACAAAGACTCACACAAAGATATACCGGACACCTCCTTAACACCAATTTCACGAGAACAGGTAACAAACTAGATTTATTCCAGACACGGTTATTTCACTACCGACATAGACTCACGACTCTGACGAAGCAATCCTTGGGCACGTGTGTGCGGTTGTGTGGTAAAAATCTGACGCCACAAGCTGGGCGACGTTGACCCAACCTCTGGTGATTGCGATGAGTTTCCCCGCATGTCATCGCAGGGGAAAACACTCTTTCCAGATAGGGTGAATGTCTTTTCCTCTGCAAGAAAGACACACGAAACACTCGCTGGGCAGAGGAAAGGAAAAACAAACATGCAGCTGGTCAAATATGATGATCGGTGTACAGGCTGGCTGTAGGAGATCGTACCGCCACCGTACAATAGGAGATCGATTTTTGATTGACGTTAAGTCAACATAGCTTCGCTGCGACGGCAAAGGCTACTAGATTTGGGTGCATGTTTATTTTAGTCATTGGATAATGCACAGGAATGCTGGCATACAGGAAAAAATAATTTCTTTTATCTACGTAGAGTACACAGAAACATTTCGTTTAGAATAGCCAGCGTGAGAATAGTGGCTGGTCGTTGTTTAGACAACGAATCATTAGACATGATCATGGTTATGATTGTCTAACGTCAATCATATTCGAGCTCAAATCCCATGATCGGTAGATTACCGTTAACGGAAATTGTTCGCAACTGTAGCGAACCTTGGGGTTGGGCAATATTCACTCATGAACCATAGCAAGAATATCGGCTACAGCTGTGTCAACAATTACGCTGGCCAGCGAGTGTTTATCGTTTATAATTGCTGACAAGCCGAGCCGATTGTCTGGCGCGGTTCATGTAATATGAATGAAATAACTTGTTTGATGTGCATGGCTGCTGGGGTTTAATTTTCAGGTATGAAAAATGCTGCTGAGAGCTTACGCTGCCCAAAATTGCAGGTAAGTATGTTAGGAAGACTTGAGGTGAGTGTGAGACAGGGTAATTTAAAAGGAATGGGTGGTTCTTTGGAAATGGCTTAAACCGCCACAAGTGCAATGCGTATATTCAACGCGCAAAGTTATTTCATGACCAAAGAGCGAGACAAAATATACTACACTCTCCCATAGGTAGTAGAAACTTCTGGGCAATCGTGAAAAACATTCAAAAGCCTTCAACAGAGATGGCATCCAGCCATTTTGTCAAAATTACATTTCTATGGTGGGGACAATTCCCCGATCCGAGTGGACAAGAAACTAACTTCCTCGCCGTTCAATCCAAGTGGCTCTTGACTCCGTCAAATCTATCTCCCATCAAATTAATACAGGTGTTCCCGAAGGTTCTGTACTCTCACCCACTCTTTTCCTGATCTTCATAAATGATCTCTTGTCGATTACCCACAACCCAATTCATTAGTTTGCTGATGATAGCACATTGAGTTTCTCATATTCATATGAACATTCCAGACCAGATACATTGAATTCCGACCTCAGCAAGATATATCCATAGGGATTATCTAATCGATTAGAATTCAATGCCTCGAAAAGTCTGTGCTGCCTCCTGTCGTCAAAGGCGTGTGATGTGGTTACTTCCCCCACCGCCCTTGTCTCGGCGAGAGAAACATTGAAGATGAACCTATATAACATGTACGCGTTAAATAATTTTGGATTAAACTTAAACAGTTTGAAATTAAAACTAACATTGACTAAACACAGAAAACAATGTACATTGCGATTTAAATTAAACATGTTATTATTGGTGTAAAAATAACAAACCGAGCAGCTGGTCCATAAACCTGCATGAGCTAAAGTGTGACCATGACGTTGTCGATCAGTTTTCCAGGTTTTTTCGCCGAGGCTAGGGCCATGGAGCTGTGTGAGACTGTTTTTTTTTTTTTTGTTTTTGATGGTTCTTTTGTCTAAAAAAAATTGGGTTTTTCCAGCAGTGAGAGATGGATTGGGAAGCTGTCGAGAGGAATGTCAGAAAAACGGTGTGTAGGGGCCCTGTAGAAAGGGTGTAAGAAAGGAGTGAAAGTAAAAGAACTGAAACAATTAAATCGATGTAAAACGTTAACTTGGCTCCTTGATAATATCGTGGTTAGTATACCCACCTGTCAAGCGGGAGACCGGGATTCGATTCCCCGTCGGGGAGCCTCTGGCGGAAGACTAATGACCTTGCTCGGAAAAAACAAATCATTATGGAAAATTTAACAAGCCTCAGGACTTGTTAAATAAGGCCAAGACCGGTTCCCGGTTGTAGTGTCGATGATGATGATGATGATGAAAACGTTAACTTGATGTAATTTAAATTGATGTAAATTTAAACTGATGTATGAGTTAAACTGATGAGGAAATTAAATCGATGCAAAAATTAAATTGGTGTAAAAATTGAATTGAGGTAAAACTGAAAACAACAGCAAGACATTACCCAAGGGCCGACGGTGTTCTTATCCTGGGCAAATCAATTTTCTTCTGCGCGCTGAAAAGCCAGTAAAATTCTCAAGGAGAACTAGCCACGACGAGAGGAGGGAACGCAGCAAGGTAAGGAGGAGGCCGTACTAATGGCAGTCCAACTGGTGAGGTGCTGAACGACCAGTGAAACTTATTGGGGACCCATCTGTGAGTCGATCAACCGTCGTTAGAACATAAGCGCAACGTATCATGCCAATCTCTTTTCTATATGTATTGGCACGGTCGCTGGTCAACTAAACTTGCTGAATGTGTGTCGACCCTTCAGACATTTTCGCACGATACCCATCATTCTGTGAATGCGCATCAGTTCACGTTGAAAGTCAACTTTTTGCGCTCAAATAAACATAGTGATTCATTCTTTAGCCGAACCACACGAATGTGGGTGGCATTTACCGGGGTATCAGCACGGACCCCGCGTGAAGTACCCCACAACACTATACGGCGCACTAAATTGTTCCTCAAGGAAAAATGAAGAAAACTGAACACACTGATATATCCAGCGGTAATAAAACACACAGCTACTTAATCGACTTTTATTGTCTAAACTTTATTGAACATTATTCACTCGTACATTTGTTCCTTTCTGCAAGATTATATTTAACACATTGTTCTGTAGATGTTTGCTTAGCACATTATCCACGGAGGATATCATTCAATAAATTTAATCAAGTTATTACATTCAACTTCACTTGTATAATGCCGCGGCGACGATTCGCAACATCGAACACAATGGTTTATAACCTGTACGAATATATGTCGTCGTCAATTAATTTCAATTTAGCACCCGAAGAAAAGTTGAAAAACACGTTCTGCTAGCTACGGTATGTATAGGACATTAAGTAACGTTCCGACTAAACACTTAAGGCTCTCAAGCGTAGAAATTTGACTCCTCGAACGCGTGTATACGGCGAGGGATGATTATAGAATTCGGCACGCAACGTCCCCGGTACGTGTGCGTGGTTCGGTGGTTACGATCTGACTCCGCGACGATTCTAGATGTTTTTTCGCGAGGATATCACTATTCAATATGCACACAAACAGGTAGAGGGCATGTCCATGGGAAGGAGAGTGTGGCGGGTCTTGCGAACGCCACTACTTACCTGCTTACCTACCACCAGGTAACCCCCTTTTCATAAGCGTTAGGCACCGATAAATCGCGTACTTACCTGCATTAGCATTTCTAACAACCACAATGCCTGCTGATACGAAAAGTGTATCAGCAATAACAGGCATTTCCCAAAATAGAAATACTTAAAATATCTAAAAGCACGACATGAAGACAAGCGCAACGTAGTTACAAGAAGCATGAAACTTTATGTCGTAAGCAAACATGGGACACCTGCACATCGATCTGGTAAAAACATCAACCAACGATTTGATATAGCAGAATAAACATCCAACACATTATGCGGTTGCGCAAGCCTGCGACTAATTCCCAGAATTACCAAGCAGGCGCACAAGAAACGAAACCCACAACGCATGCCCTTAAAAGGACACTTAAAAGGACGCTCGAGGAGTCTATTGCCAGGAGGCACCAACGCTTGTTCAACGAGACCAATTTCGCGGGAATGAAGCCATAGCATTTTCTCACACATTTGCGGTCAATAGCAGGAAAGGAGATCTCCGATGATGTCATCAGACCCCACTTCATTAGGGGTCTTCCGCAACAAGCACGTCCCACCGTAATCGTTCAGCCTAATCAAAGCCTGAGTTGGCTGGCTAAGATTGCAGATGCAATCGTCGAAAGCGCTGACCAGGGAGAGGAGTCCCCCGCCTTTTAGGTAGCAACCATTAATCGACAGAATGAATCGTCTTCGCGATACTTCTCTTCAGCCTATACCACCCCGCGTTCAGTTAGGGGCACCAGCGCGTCACAATCAATCGCCACAGACCCGTCGCAAGCTTCGGAGCACACTCGAGACTCAAGGCAATCCCATTCCCGGCAACCGGGACCCTCGCGTTACGAGTTAGGTTTACAGCGCGAAATCGCTCAATTACGCGCCGAACTACGAGACTACGCGCGTAACCAAGTGTTTTTCTTAAACGGCGAAAATTCACTGGCAGCGGCCGGACTGGGTTGGCGTTCCGCTACTACCACTAAAAAACATTACCGCTCCCTACCTCCACTAAACATAAACCCCAATGTGGTGATCCAGTGAGTAACGAACACCTACACTAAGACGAACACCTAAACTTCAGCGCATACACGAGACTCAAGGTAATTCCATTCCCGGCAGCCGGGACCCTCGCGTTACGAGTTAAGTTTACAACGCGAAATCGCTCAATTACGTGCCGAACTACGAGACTTCGCGCGTGCGGCCCAAAACCGCCCAACATTTCTGAGGCCCCAGACCCAGACCTCAGCAAGTCAACGCGAACCTCCGAGAGGTGCCACTAGCACTCGCGGTAGGGCCACACCACAGACGACGGCGAACCCCCAAAGAGCGTTAACACCCGCCTGGTGTTCATACCATCGGCGTTTTGGGGCAAAGGCCCGCAAATGCACACAACCCTGCGGGTGGAAGCCCGTAAAACCAGCACCAAACGCGGATTTAAACTAGGACGGCCGACCGCAACTCCAGCGCAAACGGTCGGCACACTCCAAGTAAGCCGCTTAATAATCAAAGACGCGAGATTAAATATAAGTTTTACAGTCGACACGGGCGCCGACATCTCAGGTTTACCTAAGTCATACGCTTCGCAAAATAGAACGCCTAGCAGACTCCAATCTACTAGCCGCGAACAACACATCCATAGCTACTTACGGACGTAAGTACCTACGACTGGACCTGGGTCTGGCCGACGTCTCCGAGCCATTAATAGGTTCGGACTTGCTATCGCGCCACAACTTGCTGGTCGACACCGCGAACAATAGACTAGTGGAACAACGGTCACTTGGCCATCCGCCTGGGGAGGTCCCACGGACGCCACACGAGGCCGACATCACATGCGATTCAATTCCGGCTCTACTGGAACAGTATAGACACTCAACAGTACCGCTTCCCAATCAGGAGCACATAGAGTCCGGGGTTTACCATCCATCGAGACACGGGGTCCACCGGTAAGCCAACGCCCGCGGCGACTAGCACCGTACAAGTTGCGTGCAGCACGCGCAGAATTCGACTACATATTGGAGCAAGGAATCTGCCAACCTTCAGTCAGCCCATGGGCCAGCCCCCTTCACCTAGTTAAAAAACGAAGTGGCGAATGGCGCCCGTGCGGTGACTACCGACTGCTAAACGCGGTCACAATCCCTGACCGATATCCCATCGCACACTTGTATGATTACTCATACAAATTGCGCGGATGCACAGTCTTCACGACCCTGGACTTCACCAGGGCATACCACCAAATACCAGTGGCCCACGAAGACATCCCAAAAACCGCGGTCATTACCCCTTTTGGACTATATGAGTTCAAGGTAATGACTTTTGGTCTCAGAAACGCCGCACAAACATTTCGAAGGTACATCGATTCAGCTCTGCGTGGACTGGATTTTTGCTACACCTACATCGATGATATCCTGATCGCGTCTCGCAACCGAGCGGAGCACCAGCAACATCTTAAACAGGTGTTAGAACGCCTCCGCCGTTACGGACTAATGATCAACCCAGACAAATGCCAAATTGCTAAAGAGCAGGTGAGCTATTTGGGTTATCATATCAACAATCAGGGTATTCGGCCTCTCTCAGACAGAGTAAAAGCTCTCAACGAATTGCCACGTCCTACCAACGTTCGCGAATTACGACGTTTCCTGGGCATGCTTAATTTTTACCGGCCAACATCACAAAATGCCGGGCATGTCCAGGTCCCTCTAAATGAATATTTAAAGGGGGCAAAGAAGAACGACAAACGTCCAATCGTCTGGGCGGAAGCAGCAAATATTGCATTCCGGCAGTCGAAAGCGCAACTCTCAAACGCCACCCTGCTGCGTTACCCAGCAGAGGGCGCACAGTTAGCAATACAATGCGACGCGTCGGACACCGCCATAGGGGCGGTATTGGAGCAAGAGTGCGACGGGAACTGGGAGCCGCTCGGTTTTTTCTCTAGAAAGCTCAGTACGTCAGAACGGAAGTACAGCACTTATGACCGAGAGTTATTAGCCATTTACAGTGCTATCAAATACTTTCGACACATTGTCGGGGGTCGCCAGGCGATCGTCAGAACGGACCATAAACCATTGAGCCACGCTTTTCGGAAGAAGTCCGGAAACGCATCGCCGCGGCAGGAGCGGCACCTGGACCAAATAGGCCAATACGTTACCGAGATAAAGTACGTGCCAGGTGACCAGAACGTAATAGGAGATGCACTATCTCGAATAGACGTGATTCAATTGCGCGCAGCCTTAGCCGACGCCGACTTGGAGCAAGCCCAAAAAAACGACAGCCAGCTTAAAGCTCTCGTGACAGCAGACACAGCACTGGAACTGCGAAGGTTCGCGGTAGAAACCACCGGGAAAACTATTTGGTGCGACGTCTCAACGGGTACAGTCAGGCCATATATTCCCGCGGAGTTGCGGAGGGGCATTTATGAAACTTTTCATAACCCAGCTCATCCCAGCGGGCGCGCGACGGCTGCAGCGATTCGACGTAAGTTCGTTTGGCCACATGAATAAGGTCCTCACGAAGTGGGCGCGAGCGTGTCTCAAGTGTCAACGTTGTAAAATAAGCAGACACAACGTACTGGAACCGGCACAATTCAAGCTGCCCGAGGCCCGTTTCGCCCACGTTCACATCGACATAGTCGGTCCCTTAATTCCCTCCAGAGGATTCTCGTACCTGCTGACAATGATAGATCGCTTTACCCGATGGCCCGAGGCTACCCCATTACGAGTGGTGACCGCAGAGAGCGTGGCTCGGGCTTTCTACTCAACGTGTGTAACGCCTTTCGGCGTTCCCACAACACTTACCTCGGACAGGGGACCACAATTTGAGGCTACGATCTTCAGGCAGCTTACGGAGTTGCTGGGCTGTCAAAGGGATCGTACGACAGCATATCATCCTGCTGCCAACGGAATGATAGAACGCTGGCACCGATCTTTGAAGGCCTCCTTAATGTGTCATAACGACACACAGTGGTTTGACGCCCTGCCCACTGTCCTCCTTGGTTTGAGGACCAGCATGAAGGAGGACCTAGGTGCCTCCGCTGCCGAGCTGACATACGGCACCAGTCTCGTTTTACCCGGCGAGCTTTTCGTCGACAGTGATGCACCAGCGGAGCTGACGAAGA
Source organism: Microdon myrmicae (assembly GCA_963931805.1). Lineage (NCBI taxonomy): Eukaryota > Metazoa > Arthropoda > Insecta > Diptera > Syrphidae > Microdon > Microdon myrmicae. Next base: position 49,662,212 of record OZ007501.1, read on the forward strand.
GCGCGGGCTACCTGCGTGACTTGATGCGGAAAATACGACCAAGGCCGGCGGCCCGACACGGTGCAAAGGGAGTTTTCGTGCACCCAGCGTTACACAACTGTACGCACGTGTTCGTTAGAGTGGACAAGGTAAAGAAACCACTCGATCCTCCTTATGAGGGCCCGTTCAAAGTGATTAAAAGAATCACCTAGCGGGTCTACGAGTTGGACATTCGTGGAAGGGCGGCCACAATCAGCGTGGAACGGCTGAAACCTTGTTTTTCAGAAGAAAGTAACCAGGGGTGCACTTCACACACTGCCGAGGTGCCGGAAGAGGCACCGCCGACCTCGGCGGGCGTACCGTATCAATATAGAGGTCCACTTACGCGAAGTCGTAAACGACTGCGGACGCGACAAGCGTTACCGATCGGATAGTAATAGCAGAACCCCACTGGAACAGTCACGTAACCACCTAAGAGCACGCCTCGCGTCATAACACTTCTTTATCTTTTTATCGTGACTGCGCCACTGGGCGGGGGGGGGGGGGGTGCTGTGCCGGGTCTTGCGAACGCCACTACTAACCTGCTTACCTACCACCAGGTAACCCCCTTTTCATAAGCGTTAGGCTCCGATAAATCGCGTACTTACCTGCATTGGCATTTCTAACAACCACAATGCCTGCTGATACGAAAAGTGTATCAGCAATAACAGGCATTTCCCAAAATAGAAATACTTAATATATCTAAAAGCACGACATGAAGACAGGCGCAACGTAGTTGCAAGAAGCATGAAACTTTATGTCGTAAGCAAACATGGGACAGCTGCACATCGATCTGGTAAAAACATCAACCAACGATTTGATATAGCAGAATAAACATCCAACACATTATGCGGTTGCGCAAGCCTGCGACTAATTCCCAGAATTACCAAGCAGGCGCACAAGAAACGAAACCCACAACGCATGCCCTTAAAAGGACACATCTCTAATTGAATACAAATACAAGAGATATAACGCATGCCAGTGTAAAGATACATCAAGTCGCACGTATGGGTCACCCGGGCGACCTCTGATATCAAATAAGTATCTATGATCGAACCACACACATAGCGCCCACCACAGCGTAATAATGAGCAAAGTACACACAAGCAAGGGTACGGTGTGGCGACCAACATTGATACCGGACTCTGCGATGGCATACCAGCTGGAGGAATGGTGTATCGCCCCGAGTGATGACTTATACAGCCCAAGACAACGTTGCCAACGCATCCGTGGCTGTGCGAGACATGTACACCAGAAAATGATCCCCGCATGAACTGGTCTGCGGAGGTATGGCTGTCGATGTGTTAGTGTGCCCAAAATCAACCCTTAAGGGACAAGTGCACACCGAGCGAACAAGTGGCAGTTGATGAGCGATTATCACGGTGTTCGGTGACGGCATAGAACCTTTTTGATGTGAAATATTTTTTGTGCAAAGTTACGGCCACTACAATATTTAAATTTTATAATACAGTGCCACTTTCACCAGAAACTTTTTGATGTGAAATATTTTTTTGTGCAAAGTTACGGCCATTACAATATTTAAATTTTATAATACAGTGCCACTTTCACCAAAACCTGTTCGATGTGAAATATTTTTTTTGTGCAAAGTTACGGCAACTACAATATTTAAATTTTATAATACAGTGCCACTTTCACCAGAACCTTTTTGATGTGAAATATTTTTGTGCAAAGTTACACCAATGTTTACAAATAACTTACGTAAGCCCATGAAATATAATATTCAATAGAACATAATTTTCACTAAAGAATATAAATACTATGTTTACAAATAAGTTTTACGTAAGCTCATAAAATAGAATGTACACTTAAGAATTAAAATACAATATTCAATAAAACACAATTTTCACTAAAGAATATAAATACTATTTTTACAAATAAGTTTTACGTAAGCTCATAAAATATTATGTACACATAAGAATTAAAATACAATATTCAATAAAACACAATTTTCACTAAAGAATATAAATACTATTTTTACAAATAAGTTTTACGTAAGCTCATAAAATATTATGTACACATAAGAATTAAAATACAATATTCAATAAAACACAATTTTCACTAAAGAATATAAATACTATTTTTACAAATAAGTTTTAGGTAAGCTCATAAAATATAATGTACACTTAAGAATTAAAATTCTATATCCAGTAAAATACTCTGTACAATAGTAAATAGGCCTTATTTAAGAAATAAAAACATTAGACGAAGGTGACTCGACGGTTTTTTTTTTTCCTGAGCAACAAGACACTGTAGCGTTCTACGAACGCACAATTTGCGCAGGTAAGGTTCCTACCTTCAAAGAACTTACTTACCTCAGAGCGTTGCACGCGCCCACAGACGCGTGCCCCAAAGTCCCACCATAGGGCCTGCAACTCGCAGCCAACGTTGAGACCGACACCAAAAAGCAGGGAACTGAACGTCCCCAAAGCTTTTTAGGTCAAGCTCAACAATTATAATTCATCATGCCTGAAACAAAGGTATAAACATCCATGCGTGCTATTCCTAAAAAAACAATTCCCAAAATGCCATACATGCTGCCTGCGCCCAGGAGCACCTCATCGAACCGGCAATTCCGAAATTCGATACAAATGAATTGCTATCATCAAAGAATGAGCCGATCAACGGATGCACGTGCGGGTAATCTAACGCAAGGAAGACCCATATCCGTTGAACAACAGAAGGCAGCCACGACCTATCGCAATCGAATATATCTCAACGAGATATCCGATAATCTATGAGGAGTTAAGCCAACAAAGGCAATACTCCGGTCCCACTGCCACGCTAGAATTTCGCACCATTATAAAGATCTAATGGATTTCGATTCCGGGTACCAAGTTCAAATAAGACACACGACTGCACGTCAAAACAATCGCCGAATATCTCTGGTCTGGGCGCCAGATGTTCTGTGCAAACAGAAGGCCGTGGAAATGAAATTCTATCACCAATGATAATGATGTATGCAAGGAATGACTTTCTCCTTTCAGGAAAATAGGAAATTACCCCTGGGATGAAATAGCATGCTGCTAACAGAGATTTCCGGAAGTCTGTTAGCAGATCGAATAGAAAATTTTTTCCGTACAGATACGGATACCAGTTTGGAATCTGGATATCTGTGTGGGCAGACAGATAGTCTGATTTTGATCGTCACCGAGACGAGTTTTCGTAAAGGAGCAGCGGTAAGGGCGGAGAGAAAGATACGCGAGCTTGAAGAAGGCAGTAAAGAAACGTTTCGAGTATGTCGGAAGTTTAGTGTTTTCGTAGATTCGGTTAGAACAGTCTGTTTCGATGAATTACGCGTCATTTATGTCATAACAAAATATAATTGTGCAACAAAAGGACGAATTCCAACAGTAAAATAAAAACCACTGAATAAAAACAAGGAATACAAGTGTTTTAATCGTCGCTATCATTTGCTCCGGTTTCGTTTTGTTTTCCTGCGAACAGTGTTCGGCGGAACACTGCATCATCGATTATAGACCAACGAACCGCCAAAACACCATTGAACACCGTTCAGTCCCGATTCGACGAACGTTTATGAAGTTTGGGACGTCTTGGTGAACCTGTGTCGGGCCGGCACCTACCAAGACCAAAAAAAACCCCATAACAGTATTTCATATATCGGCTGCAGTCGAATAAGGAAAAGTGACGACAAAAACTGACTAAACGTATAATAGCGATCCGACCCCGGCACCGAGACACTTCACTAAACGATATTTGAATTCAACTAAGTCAGCTGTGCAAATAAATGGTCGCTCGTATAGCGGCGAAAAAGGTTGCTATGTTTATACTAGCGATTGGTTTATGCTAGGGAATGTTGCCGTACAGGCCGAAATAGCTTCTTCTGTTTATACATTGTGTATACAGAAGCATTCTGTTTGATAGCCATCGTGAAAATCGTGGCTGTTCGTTGTTTAGAAAGCGAATCGTTAGGCATGACCAATGCGATGATCGTTCCTCGATAAGCCGACGGATCATGCAATTAGTCATGCAGCTGTAGAAGCAAGCGACTTGATATGGCTTGATAGTGGGACCAAAGGTTGCTGGAGAAGTAAACACAGTGGACTAGCTGTGTAAGTGATAAGCATGGATGTCGACAATAGGACTCGTTGGATTTTCTAATGAATCGTAACGGTTATGGGTGGAAGGAACCGAACATGCTTAAACGAATACAGCGATGCTGTTTTATGCTATGGCAAGATGTTGGTCTTGCCATGGATTGTTCTCTTTTCAGAAATTGATGGTGATTGAAAGGTAGCTTGACGCTGCCAATTGCAGGTAAGCTAATAATCTCTAGGTGAGGGATGGGGAGTTTATTAAGATAAATGGGTGGTTCTTTGGGTAGGTTAGAAGAACCCCCACAGCTCTACGTGATCATGTGTTTCCTCCTCGTTGTAATGCCCAGGCACCCGCGCCCAATATACGTCGATTTTCCTTTATCCACTTCCTATCCATTTTCTCGCACTGTGCTCTGGCATTTAAGCTTACTTTTAAATCCCCTTTTGTGCGCGCGTTAATATGAAAAAAAAATCGGTAGCTCCGTTGCATACGGTAATATAATCACCATATGTATATTTACGTTGTTGATTCATGTTATTCACTACCGCTTTTCAGGTCTCTTTTTGGTGTACATGAGTGTTCTGAGTATTGTTTTCTCATCTCCATCCTTATAATGAACGTGACTCTCTCACGTCGTTCTACTTGATTTACCGAGTTAATGATTTTGAATACTTCGTAGATGACTCAATTCATATTCCAGCAGCAAAATTATGACAAAATATTAGACGAGACTTCGCAAACGATAATACGAACAAAAAGGAAAGTGTTTCAATACATTCTTGAATTAGTCAACTAATGGATGAAGTTATTGATTAAGGGTCCTTCTATTAAGTGCAGTGCAGTTCACCTTTATCCCAATACAAAATGCCAATCAACATTTGTTCCCTTTCAAACTTGGTTATCACTCACACCACTGGAAACGTGTCCTTTTCCCGATGGTATCGGGGAACTTTCGCATTGCCCTCTTTAGACTGATTCGATTACATTCTGTGATTAATTAAAGAGCATTTACCATTTTTAGCGGAGAGCCTCTAAATTGAAGTTTAGTCGTGTACAGCGACCGCTTACGCAATCCATCTACATCCGGTATATCTGCTTGTCAAGAAATTTAAATTAATGACGGAACCTTAAAGCGGGGTTTCCCGGTGTGACTAATGCAATAAATATTTGGCTTAGAACATTCGCTCATCTTAGTTGGGCAGTGCGACTTAGGTGGTAACCAGTACTCTGTGATATCTTAAGTGAAATTTTTGAATAGGAACGCACATTTACTGTCAGAAAAATACGAGTAGATTCAATATAAGATAAAAATAAATTACTCCAATCTATGTGTTAAAATTGGGTGGATGTTTTTTAGTTCGTTCTTGTAGGATGGATTGCATTAGCGATTGCTGCACAGGACCCCCAAAATAGAAACCGTTAGATTATCAGCAAAAACAAAAAATTAAAGTCATTAGTGTCAATCGCAATAGTATTAATAAATAAATAAACAAATAAATAACATTAAAAAATAAATAAATAAGTGAATAAACAATCAATAAAAAATAAAAAACAGAATTGTATAAACCCTTTAAAAATTCCTTATGTTGTAAAAAGAATGAACTTTTCTCTGTTCTCTTTTCATATCAAAATTCCTTTCGTTAATTAATAATCATTTATGGAAAACACATTAAAAAGTAACGTGGAGTTTCATATAAAGTGACCATGGGGATCCAGTAAATGATATAAATAATGTTATAATAAAAATAACCTTTGTCATTTAAAAAGACAAAACAGATAAAGTATCGGTAGCGGAGTTCTTGAGCAACGATATAAAAAAATGTTTCGTTAAAGGAGTTTGAGGAGTTGGGCCTCTATTAAATATGACTATCATAACAGGCTGCCACCCCAACAGCAGTCATATTTACCGACCAGTTATCACTTACCATAAGGATGTTTTTCATATATTTTCATACCAAGCTTCCGGCTATACAGTCGAAGATTTAGGTGATACCTAAAGGAGAACTATACAAAGGCAACATCTGTGACATGGACGAAATCTTTAAGATTTTCCAAAACGCTTACTTCAAAACAAATATCATAATTCATGTTTTAATGCTTTAAGGATGAGTCCCCTTTGCGATTGAGGACACATATAAATAATGAACATATTCAACGTAGAATGGTATAATGTAATTTATGGTTTGTTGGGAAGGTCCTTCGTGAGTGAAAATGAAAAGTTGGCAAGCAGCTCAACTAGCTAGAACAAAGAATTTTAATGTAAATATATTAAGGTGGTGCGCTTAATATCACCAATGTAATGTCCAGTAACAAGATCGATTTTAATTTCACAAAAACAAGTTTTAATTATCGAAAAACTCAAACTAATAATACAATAAAGAATTTTAGAATTTAATTTAATTCCACCTACTGCTGCTGTTAACAACAGCGAAGGAAAAGACTGGAAGAAGGCAAAGAAACACTACTATGGATAATAGATCCACAGCTGTTACAAAGTGGAGTGCGTGTACTGATATGCGATGTCATTACGCTTTCTTTTATTCGTCATTTGTGGTCGCTACAAGGTTCCGCCATTTGCGAGAACAAAACGCGATGGTAGGTTGCTTATCCTTCCAGACCTCGTTGTTACACATGGATCTTTTGAGTGCGATGGTGCTGCTTCTGGTGACGGAGTTGGCTCGTCGAACCTTTGGAGTTAGGTATTTTGTAAGCTGGTTTGAGTCACTGGATCGAAATAAAAGCTTTGTTGTTTGGTAAGGCAACTGTGCGGGTTCTTTAAACCTACACTAAGAACCACCCACAATTCCAACCCCAACTCCTTTCGCCAACCGCAATTTCACCCACAATTTCTACACACAATTCCACCCACAATTCTAATCACAATTCCAACCCCAACTCCTTACGTTCACCTGCAGTTACCTGCAAACATTCCCCTTCCCAAGGGCCCAATATCACGCATTCCATGCATCTCCAGAACATTCCTAAAAAGAATTCATCATTTCATGCACCATAAGGCATCATACAAAATTTCCTGAAAACGAAACTTTAACATACATGCAGCATGCATCGGGAAACCGATCGGCGCCCCTTGTTAGCCAGCTTACCCTGCCACACACGTGCGCAGCACATTCTTCTGACTTGTCTATAGTCACACCAGCTTCTGTCCAACCGACAAAAGCAGTCCACTCATCGCGCGTCTATCCGCCGAGCGTCGAATGCTCCTGCATGTAAACACGCACACAAAGAGTTTGACTCTGGCCACCGGCATCAATACCGTGCACAATCATCGTTGTCCAAGTACCTTATTTGCTTGTGGCACAAGTTGCCCTAATGTCGTGCAGACTATTTGCGCAACTGCATACACACCATTATGATGCCCTTGTCTCATTTCCTTTTTCTCGTTTTCGTTTGCCCATGTCCTGGCGGCATGGGCAAGCGACATAATCCCGCCAAGATCGGGAGAGAGATTATGGCGTTTGAATATGCGGAAGTCGTGACCGTGTGTGAAGTTCTGTTTAGTATGGGAAAGAGTATGCTGTGTGTACAGATCACGTCGTAGTCACCAATTATAGCGTTTAAAGTAATAGTGAAGAAGAACGTGTGATTCGAACTGATGCTATGACAGTTTGAATCACCAAAAATTGTACCTAAGCGTTACCCATCGGGCTACTGACCGTGTTTTGAATTTGATTTTTAAACTCGATTATACTCCACTGATGTGAATTGTTATGTTATCGTTAAGGTATACGGCTCTGATGTATTTTATTATTCGATTTTTCGCTCGGTGCTCTTCACTATTTTGCTTGTGAATTGTATGTTTATCTGTTAGAGTCGCCACAAGATCCTCTCCTATTGGTCAGCACAGAGAGAAACTTCACGTTTGTCTCGATAATGAAAATCCACCCTTAGCGGATGACCGACTCTGCACGAGTCATTTACAATAAATCGGAAATCTGGTCAGCACATAGAGAAACTTCACGTTTCTCTCGATTATAAAAATCCACCCTTAGCGGATGAGCGACTCTGCACGAATCATTTACAATGAGTCGGAAATAAACCCCCACCGGGTTCAGTCGAGGTTAATTATTGAGTCGAACTTCAACCACTGTGGCGATCGGGCGTGTGAGTGGCAGAGTCGAGTTTGATCCTTCCGGGATCGTCGATACCGTCGAGTATTGGTCGCGAATCACCATTGAATGATAGTTTGAACTTACCGCGTGCGTGTGCTTAATTTAAGGACCATTAAAACCTTATGTTGTGAATTAACAGAATCCAATAATCCAATGATAATTTGAACTTATCGTGTGCGTGTACATAAGTTACCATTGTAATCTTGTTTCAATTAACGGATCTGCTTAAGTTAAAGACTATTATAACCTTATGTTGTGAATTAACAGAATGTAATGAATGATAATTTGAACTTGCAGTGTGGGTGGAGTTAAACGTTCAAAGAAAACCGAAACTAATGTTAACATTAAGTTTAAATATTACCCATTGTTTAACATAACACATTTTAAATCACCAGTAAAGGAATCACAATAAAAACGAATGAAGGAAGTGGTTATTTTACTTATCAACTGGTGAAGAGGTCGCGGCGGAAGAGCAATGGAAGGTTGGTGAACCTTTACCCGTGCCGGCACAATCGACCAACACCACGCCACACAACCGTGAAAGCATGTCACAGGCGTTCGAGAACTGCGTAAGGTTGCAAAGGACGATGAACGTGATCGTTCCGAACATAAACATGCGATGAAGTTCTTAATTCCCTAAGGCTTTGAGGTACGGCCTAGGTACATTGGTGCAAGTCGCTGATGAGTCTCCTTCAAATCTTTTACGAAGCTAACCGGTTCTTTGGTAGTAGTGCCCGCTTAAAAAAAAAATCTCCCGCAGGCGGAATTCAGTGCCGAACAGCAGCTTTGCATATGTGGTGCCGAATTCGGTGACCATTGAGCGGAGTTCAAGTAGGGCGGTAGGGAGTGAAGTCACCCAAGTATGCGGGCTGTGTTTGGTAAGTGCTGCTTTTAGTGAGCGATGCTAATGCTCCACCACCGCCTTAGACTGAGGATGGAAAGCCATGATGTGAGTGCATTCGCAGCCGAGAATTTGAGAAAAGCGGTGAAACAAACCGGATTCCAATTGACGCAGAAGACAGCAGAATCGTGCCTCGTTAAGAGGAATGCGTCAGCAACCGAAGTAGTCGTGCTGTCAGCTATTAGAATGGCTTCCGACTAGCATGTTGCTCGATCGATGCATGTGCGTAGGTAGTTAAACCCATTGCATGTTGGCAAAGGGCCGACGATGTCAATATGAACATGCTCCAAGCTATCAGCGAACGTTCCCAAGGTCGGGTTGATATGTCTGTGCACTTCGCTTCGCTGACAGTCGTGGCAAGTCCGTGCCCAGTTTCCGATGCCCACTTTCATTGATGACCAGAAGAAACGAAGGGTGATGTTTTTGCGCGAGGCTTTTATCTCTAGGTGATTGAGGTTGTGAATGGTTTCGAAAGCGGTTCGTCTAAATACCGTAGGTGGGTAAGGCCAAGGTCGTCCGGAAATTGTTTCGCAGATCACCCCTGTTTCCTTACCAGAAACAATAAAGTTAGAGAAATTTGTGTGACTTACCGATTTCAACTCTTTCAGCTGTCTTTTGTGCCTTGTCTATGGCATCGTAGTCCATGCTTATCGGGCTGTCAATAGCTGTAATACGGAAGAGTGCGTCTGCTGCAGCGTTCTTAGATCTACTGATATGACGCATATCGGTGGAAAATTGAGAGATGAATTCCAAATATCTTTGTCGTTGTGGCGTCTCTGAATTTGATGGCGGTTGCAAATGTCGAATGTCAGTGTCTTATGATCAGTGAATATAGCACAAGAGCGTCCCTCGATGAAGCGTCGAAAGTACTCTATTGCTAGCATAATTTCCAAAAGCTCACCTTCGAAAGTGCTGGATTTCTGTTTCCTTGCAGATAGAGCCTTGGAAAAAGAATTCGAGAGATTTAGTTCCGTGACTAACCGAAGAAAAATCAATACAATGGTCAAACGTTAGGTCACAATGATGCTCCATGAGAAGATCGATTTTAATTCCACAAAACCAATTTTTAATTGCCGAAAAACTAAGAATAATTTATTTATTTGCAAATTGTTGTTCAACATAAGTATGAGCTTAATGACTCCTGTAATTAACACGCTCATCTATCTGAAATTAGGGTGAATTGTCATAGTTAAGCCAACTCACAACCCTGTGAGTAGAATATACTCACACCTGGCAAGGCAAGGATTGTCATATAAGGTGACTAAAGGCTGAGTGGTGGATGGGGACCCAACGCCCTGCTGCTCATATACCACACAAGCTATATACTCTGTGAAATGGTCGGCAGAAATCCCTGGCAACCATTTGAATCTTGGTTGATAGACCGGTCCGAGATACCATCCCGCCATGCTGTAAATCTTCGATTTTGTTCCAGTCGTTTGATAGATGATCCGGATTGAAGTTGAGATGAAAAATGATAGCACCTTTTACGATAAAGAATTCAAGAGGTAAATTAGTTCCCCATTCGGATCACTGGTTGGGACAATGTCAAGTACTTTTCGCGTAGTTGGGTTTGCTCACGAAATATTGTCAAGGTTGGTAACAGCATTTTGTAATATCAAAGACATTGGATGTGCTAATGCGAATGTAAACACCGTCCATTGATTTTTGCAAACAGTGAAACTTGATATCCTGGTCCTAACCGAGATCTAGATGGACTCGTCAACTGACTCGACATATTTTCGTTGCCCAGGACACGACTTACATTCGACATTTCGTTTTAAAAAGGAAGTCTGCGTCCTCAGCCGATGCGACTTGGCTCGGAAAAGAGAAGAAGCATTAAAACATAATAACTTGGACGACATTTGAGTGAAAATTGTACTGAAGGGTTCTGCGAAATTTCTTGACTGTCTTCACCGTTCTAGAATGACAATCGACGATCCGTACTTTTTGCACATCTTTCACGTATGAATACAAACTAACCAACCAAATTCTGAGATCGTCATGCTTGGTGAGTTTAACACATGCAACTCCTGGTTAATACATCATCATCATCATCATCGGCACTACAAACGGGATCTATCCACCGGTCCCGGTTTCGAGCCGATGTCATCCAGTTACCACCATTACTACCTACATTATCCAAGGCAATTGATATGTGCCGAGATGGGTAAATACTTGGAATGCAAGAGGCTCCTAAAAGATCGCCAATACAGAGTCCGTAGCATCTTAAAGAATGTCATCAGATCCGGCTCCAAAAATGTCAGGAATCTTTTTAAAGCTAAAAAATATTTTACGCCGACCCAACACCCCCTCCTCTACAAATCTTAAATTAGACTCGCGATCGAATATTGTTTCCATATTTGGGGCTCTACTTCTAAGCATCCTTGATAGCACACAGAAATCTGATATCGTAATCCTACTAAATGATTGTTCTTACTTAGCCATTGTCATTGTTGAGGTTATATTTTTGTTAAAATGTTTTTAACTTACCTCCTTTGGGGAGATCCAGTTGTTGTCAAGAGTCCAATATTCAAAGACGATTATTAAATTCTTTTATTTATTATTTATTTATTTATCTTTTATTTATTTTCTTTGTATGATTGTTGCTTCGGCCTCTGGATTCCGACTGATCGTGAAATAAAAATGTGCCGCCCTTTTATGCTCTGGTTAATCGAGATTTGTCAAGATTTTATGTAAAAATTCGAAGAAGCACAAACAAGATTTTGTATGCTTCAATTGGAATAGGATTCCGGGAAATTGATAGGAATTTATTTGAATAAATTCCCGGAAGGAGAAACCATGAAATGCATTAAGAGTTAAGCATTTTATGTTGTTAGGATTATTAGGAATTGAATCAATGTACGACAAATGGACTTTGGTTTAAATTTATCGTGCATATGATTCAATTGGATTGGGATGTAGGTTAATTTGAAATTGAATGAATGTGCGACAAATTAACTTTTGGTTTAACTTGTTGCTCATATGATTCACTATGGGTATTAGGTTGGGATTATAGGTAATATTCGGGATTTGGATGGGAGTAGTGATTTAGGATCACTACATCGGTACCATTTATAAATTGTTTTGACAGTCTTGTCAAACTTGATTTGTAACAATCAAACAGCACTCTGCCAGTTTACTTATTTGTTGTTAAGCTTAATCCAAGCCTTCTCAAATTAAACTAGAATTAATTGTTTTCTACAATAATTTTTAGTTTAGGCAATCAGTAATGGTTTTCGATCTGCGAATTAGACTCGTTTCGAGAAACGAAATGTTGGAATGTTCTTTTGGTAGAGGAGACTTTGGCACAGGGACTCAAGTTCGTCTTAGGGTTTAGATTTCATAAACAATTGCCACTTTTTCATGAAAATCCAGTTTTCATTCGTATAAAATAGCTATTTTTTTCAGGTCACTCGATACCAATCCACTCACCTTTCTGACCATCCTAAATTGCCATGACTACATGGCCCCGTTTGCTCCTTGATTCTGATAACCACAGTTATTTAACACTTGTCTCTGTCCAGTGAAGTTAGATTTCTTTTTTGGTGCAAAATCATACAATGCCGACAGTTGTCATCATTCCCACTCTGGTTGTCTTAGTGAGTAGACGCGTTTTGCCACTGCCACTGCTTGGCAAAAAGAAAAAAAAAAAAAAAAAACACGTGTGCGCGTGTGAACTATAAATGTGGTACCGTTATTAAGAACGGTCTGTGACAGAACATTGTTCTATTGTGTAAAGTGATTTCTTAAATCTCGGTGATACCTTATGAAAACTATCCCAAAATTGGTAAACCAAAACAAAAAATAAACGACCGTATCCGGACTTTGCGTTCGCAGATGCCGGGCAACGGTCCCAGTGCTGCCCAATGATTAACTATAAAACGGAAAAAAAACCATTCACAGTAGCTTAAACGCCCCGAAGAAAATCGCTACAATGACTACTCAACCAACCATCGACTACCAGAAGAAATACAATGACGCCATGGAACAAATAAGGCTGCTTAGAGCCCAAATGAACCAACTGCACGACAAAATACGATCTCTTCAATCACCGACCAAAACCGACGACGATGTCTGCATGAAGGAAGTACATCCCCAAAGATCAGACATCTCCTTAACAACCAACATCAAACCATCGTCATCACATAAACCGTCAACGTCCCAATATACCAACAAAATAGAGGACCAGTGGCAAACAATTACAAATAAGGTGAGGCCACCACCAATTTACATCAAAAATGCAACTTGCATCAAGGAAGTAATCAAGATGCTCGAGAATGCCCTAGGACATCGAAACATTACCACAAATTCCAAAGGCTCCTCGATCTCGATCATGACAACAACTTTGACGGACCACGACACGGCAGTAAAAAAACTCACAGAAAAAAAAACATGAGTTCTTTACTTTTCAACATGCCCAGATGAAACCAAAGACATTCATCATAAGGCACATTGACCCAGCATGGACGAATGAGGAACTTCTACTCGAAATATCGAGGATCTGCCCGGAACTGAGTATACACAGATTGGACTACTTCCAAACTCCTCATATGAGAGAAAACAATATTCGGAGTTTACGAATCGTACAGATTCCACCGAACGAAGATGTTAGCAGGCTTAAACAAATAAAATATTTGTTTACGCATAAAATTGCGATTGAAGAACCACACAAACAGGACGTTCTCCATTGCAAAAGATGCCAAGGTTCAGGTCACTTAGCAGATGCGTGCTATTTAAGTGCACGATGCGGGAAATGTGCCAAACAGCACACACCTGGCGAATGCAAGGTAAACACGTCTGGTACAGAACCAACAACAATTCAAAAAACAAACGCTGATGGATCAACAACCACAGATAAAATCACAGTAACGTGCTGTAACTGCGCAGGCCCACATCCAGCGAACTTGTCCCAATGTCCCGAAAAGCTACGAATCCTCGAGAGACTGTGGAGATTCTAACAGATACACACACAATTCACAAGCAAAAATAGTGAAGAACACCGAACGAAAAATCGAATAAGAAAAATGCATCAGAACCGTATACCAAGCGATAACAAAAATAATTCACATCAGTAGAGTATAGTCGAATTTGGAAAACAAATTCTAAACACGGCCAGTAGCCTGATGAGTAACGCTTAGGTAAAATTTGTTTCATGATTCGAGCTGTCATAGCGTCAGTTCGAATAACACGATCTTCTTCACTACTATTTCAAACGCTATAATTGGTGACCCCAACGTGATCTGTACACACAGCATACACTTCCCATAGTAAAGCAGAACTTCACACACGGTCACGACTTCCGCATAGAGCACAGCCCCCGACGTTTTCTCGTTTCTCTCGTTCGTCCGTCGTCCGCATACGAATCTGATCTTAACGAAGTTACTGCGGCGGGAGTGGTGTGGCGATTCTAACAGATGCACACACAATTCACAAGCAAAAATAGTGAAGAACACCGAACGAAAAATCAAATAAGCAAAATACATCAGAACCGTATACCAAGCGATAACAAAAATAATTCACATCAGTGGAGTATAGTCGAGTTTGGAAATCAAATTCTAAACACGGTCAGTAATGAGTAACGCTTAGGTAAAATTTTTTTTCGTGATTCGAGCTGTTAAGCGTCAGATCGAATCACACGATCTTCTTCACTATTATTTCAAACGCTCTAAGACGATGGGCACACACGACAACAAATAAACCAGCACCAACCAAAGCAACTGCAACTAAACCCTCATCACCTCAACCATCTCATCTCGCGGGATCAGGAATATCCTATGCAGAAGTTACGAAAGATTTCCGAAACTAGACTAAACCTCATTAACCCAATTCCAACGTTCTCAACCTGGACATCATGGGTTATATTAGAAGCCTGCATACGCTGCTACCCACCCTGAAACACAGCTCGGAAATAGAAGAAAAAAGGTCCGATCTTAGATTTAATAGATTAAAACTCAATACAGAATCCATATATTCCCACACTCGTAGACAACACCTCCGTTTGTTTGTTGAAAAGTTCTCCCCAGATGTTCTTCTTCTCCCAGAAACCTGGCTTAAATCAAACTCTCGAGTTTACATTCCTAATTACACATTTGTGTCCAACCCGCGAACCACTGGCCCTCATGGTGGAACTGGAATTCTAATACACAAGAAATTCCAATTTACTGAAATTAGGTTCACTAACATAACTAATCTCGAATACACGGCAGTTAAACTCTTCTGCAGAAGTAATAAAGTACTGGTTTTGTCGTCTATATACATGCACCCTTCTCGTGAACCTAACTTCCCTAGCGACATTTCTCAAATAATCCAGCAGTCTTTGCAGGCACCTTTCATCATAGGGGGAGACTGGAATGCTCGACATACATCATTTAATGATATCAAGTGCAACAAATACGGCTACCAACTCCTAGATCTCCTCCCACTTCATCCATATGTTTACGCAGACTGTCCATTGCAACCTACTCGAATTTGTAGTACAACCAAATCAACAATCGATTTCTTCCTAAAATCCACAGATATCTATTCATCTAATCCCCCTACAGTGTCCTTTACATTCCCATCCGATCATGGGTCCGTCCACTCCACGGTTCAAATCCCTTCGCTCGAACCACTCTACACAGTGAATCCTATCCCAAATTTTTCCAAAACACACTGGAAAAAAGTCAATAACGATATTGCTGCCAATTTTTCAAATTATTCTTTACCTGAATCTTCAAACCTATTCCCTACTGAAATTGACCAGGCAGCTGTAAAAATATAGCAAATACTGGGAAATGCTCTCTTCAGCCATACCCCTACGACCGTCCCTCATAACCACTTAGGAAAACCATTACCCAACCTCCTTACAAAATTATTGCGCATAAAAAAACAACTCCGACGTAAATTGCATATTAGCTACTCACCCTTTATTAAACAACAGATACAGCTTTTGACCACCCTGATAAATGGACAACTTAAAAATTTCACCGATCAAACCTACATGTCTACTCTAAACAGTATCAAACCAAACCGTGACCTATTTAAAAATATAAACCGACTAACTGGTCGTAAATTCAAGCCTCGAATAGACTATCTCATCGAACCAACTAACAGTAACATCGCCCAATCGGACACTGATATAGTAAACTGTCTCACTGAACACTTCTGTAAAACTCATAAACAAAACGATTCCCTCCCAGTCACTAATTTCCACGATACCGTGAATGAATTCATCTCACGCACACTGGAGCCATCCTTCCCACCATTCATTACTGAATTCAACGAAACCAATAAAGCGTCACATCCCATGGGAACCGACACATTCCTAAGCTTTACAGAATTATCTGAATTGATTACTTCGCGTAACAATAAAAAATCTACAGGCTTGGATACAATCCCTAACCTTCTATTTAAAAGACTTCACCCGGAGAACTTACTCCCCATTCTCGTTCTTCTCAACCACATAATAAATTCTTCACATTTCCCAAAATGTTGGAAAACAGCAATCAGGTGATAGTCCCTATTAGTAAATCCGGTTCTTCCAACAACCCGGCTAACTTCCCTCCCATATCACAGCTAAATTTGTTTAGTAAGGTTTTGGAATGTAAGATATACAAAAATCTTCTCTCATTTGCTAGAGACAACTCCCTTATGCCGAATTCTCAATTTGGCTTTCGTCCACAACACTCAACTTGTCTAAAGTTTAAAGCACTGCTAAAATTGACACATGATGTGACAATGAATCTCCAAAACCAATCCCCAACAATATGCGTCTCTCTCGACATAGCAAAAGCATTCGGTTGCGTTTGGATTGCAGGACTGCTATACAAGCTACATTCAATGTTCGGATTAAACACCCACACTGTAAAACTTCTCGCTTCCTACCTTTCTGATAGAAAGTTCATGGTGAAAATAAATTCAACTCTTTCGACACCATACAGTATAACCGCGGGTATTCCTCAAGGTTCCATTCTCGGACCATTATTATACCCCCTTTATACTTCAGACACCCCGCAGCCACTGTCACCTAATACAGTAATGCTGAACTATGCCGATGACACTTTAATTTATTCAAGCATCAAGTTTGTCAAGGAGGCAAGAAACTGTATTAACAGCTATCTCCCGAATCTCTCAGCATATTTTATTAAGTGGAAAATCCGACTCAACCCAGCCAAAACTCAACTCATAGTGTTTAAAGGCAGAAAAGCGAATTGTACTAACAACACCATACGCTGCCATAACAAAATCAGAATCAAGTTAAATAACAATATAATTAAACCCTCCAAAACCTTAAAGTACTTGGGAATAACCTTCACCAACAATCTGTCCTTCTCCGCCCACACCAACAACTCGATTCGCAAAGCCGCAATTCAACTTAATCTATGCAGAAAAGTGATGTACGAGGGTTGCCTTTTATATTTCGGGATTAGAGAACAAAAACAAATATTGATCGTCGAAAATCACTTTATTGTTTTTCAAAATATTTCCCATGAAGATCTATACACTTTTGCATGCGTTTGAACCAATTGTCGAAGCACTTTTGCCACTCTGATTGAGGTATCTCCAACACATGCATTCTGAATGCAGCAACCGCTTCTTCAGGTGTCGAAAAACGTTGACCTCTCAGTTTGTTTTTTACGTACGGGAATAAAAAGAAGTCATTCGGTGCCAATTCAGGACTATACGGCGGATGACCCATCAAATCGATGTTTTGCGTGCTCAAAAATGCAGTTGTCGCAGCCGATGTGTGAGAGCTCGCATTGTCGTGGTGAAGAGTGATCCGTCTTCGGCGGTTGGTTTTCCTGATTTCTTGGAAGATAACTGGCAAACAAATGGTTGTGTACCACTCAGAATTGACTGTTCTGCGTTGTTCTAGTGGTACGGTTGCGACATGTCCACTTTTTCCGAAAAAAACAGGCGACCATTTGCTTGGAAGTGCTTCGTGCGCGAACAACTTTTGTTGGATTTGGCTCATCTTGAAACACCCAGACAGTCGACTGCTGTTTACTTTCGGGCTCATACGCGTAAATCCACGATTCATCACCTGTCACGATGTCATAGACGTGTTTCGAAGCACCGCGACCGTATTTTTTGAGCATTTCTTTCGACCAATTGACACGAGCCTTTTTTTGGGCGATTGACAAATTGTGTGGGATCCAACGCGAACAAATTTTTTTGACAGTCTGTTTACAAATGCTTATGCAATATTGAATGTATGCTGGTCCCACTAACGCCTAAGGTTGTCTCAATCTCACGATAGGTCACATGACGATCTTCCAATATCAGTTCGCGCACAGCATCAATGGTATTCGGAACAACAACTGATTTTGCACGACCTTCACGAAATTCATCTTGGAGTGAACTACGACCACGATTGAATTCACCATACCATCGATAAACACTGGTCCTTGCTGGAGCTTCATCGCCAAAAATTGAATTAAGTTCATCCATGCACTGTTGCTGAATTAATGCACACCGAAAGTTGTAAAAAATAATCGCACGAAAATGTTGACGATTTAATTCCATTTTTGGGCCGAGATGAATCTTTTAAGTTACTGTAAACAACACAAATAGCGCTCGTATGTCAAAACGTTCTGAGTGCGCATAACCTCAAAAATGTCTAACTTTACGACAGAGCTGTCAATTGCCGGATTGCAACGCTAGGGTTGCCAAATCCCGAAACATAAGAGGCAACCCTCGTACAAGCCGAATGGTCTCTCTCCCAAAGTTAAATCACTTATATACGAACAGATAATCAGACCCACTCTCACATATGCATGCCCGATATGATACCATATCACACCCGTCCAAATGGAGAGGCTACGCATTTTCGAAAGGAAATGCTTCAGACTTATCACTGGCCTCAACCGGTATCCCAACTCCCACAAATATTACAACAGTAGTTCGCTCTACTATGCCGCTAATATTGAACGTGTAGATCGACGCTTCCTCGAGCTGTCCATCCAATTTATCGAAAATCTTCCCAATAATCCCAACCCGATAATAAATGCGCTCACCTCGACTCCGTCAGATAACCGAACTGCCTACCCGAACTGTCTCCACATCAGAACGTTCTTCACCTCTGGCAGGTGGGTTAATAACTCTAATGAGATTGTATGCCACAATACAGAGCTTTCACCTCACCAATTTAAACATAGTAATATTCAACCCTTCTCCAATATTTTGCGTTTCAACGAACAAACGGAAAGTAGTTCCCCAACCCACATCCCTGACTGACAATATCCTCACTAACCCATAACCTACCTATTGATCACTATGCTTCCCCCTTCCACACCACACTAACTTATTTCAATAATAATTAGGTAACTAGACTAAGTTAAGATAAGTTAAGTAAATTAGCATAGGTTAAGTAAATAACTATATCCTGGTTTTCTGACCTTTTCCAGGAAGCTCTACCCACTACAATCTTAAACCATAATCAATATATAACTTCTATCATATTGTTTGAAAAATGTACTAGTAAATATATGTAAACAATTATAGCTAAAGTATCATAAGTTATCTGTATTGCATATTGTAAAAATTATTGATGGTCAATAAATACAGAAATGTAAAAAAAAAAAAGCCGACAGTTGTAGTATCATCTATTACTGTATTACTGACAGTCTTCAAATCCACAGAGTTGCTTGTTGACGGAAATCCGAAATAGTTTAAATACCAGTGGACCACTTCAAAGGCAAAAGCGGTAAAGAAAGCTAATTTGTTTAAGATGTCGCATAAAAGAATAGAAATCCCTTACAGCTGATTGCATTGTCATACGTCCTCGTACCCAACATTAATTCAATCCACCGCGTTGTTGCTTGGCAATTAATGTCAGAGACCAGCATTCTGAACCCTTGTGTGATGCCTTAACTTCATTTATTTCCATTTAAGTTAATCTTATTAAAAGCTTTGGCTTTGGTCTATGCGTCGGCCTTAAGTCATAGTAGGCAGTCATATCCTTTTACGTGACCGAGTTGTGTCTTACAACAGGCAACGTGCCTTGTATACCCCCATCCCCAAGTGCAATTGTTGCCCGACAAACTTATCTGTACCTTAACGATGTGAGCTTTCATGTTCACATAGTCACCATCTGTCTCAACCGAAGCAACCCTCGATATAGAGAAATGTACATCCAGCAGGATTCTGGTTCTTTGCTTTCAGGTTCCCTTTGTTGCTAATAGGAACGTTGGTGATTCTCCGGAATTTATAGCCACATTTCCATTTTTGTTTTGCTTGTAATGTTCTGTTAACAGATTTGCCGCTATTGACAGCTACGTTTTAATTAGCGCTTACTTATATTGCAGAAGGACTATACAACTCTTGGCTAATGAGGACATCGCAATTAGGATTACGGATAAGTAAAACTTGCTTAAAATGTCTGCAATTAATTGTTTACTGGTTGACACGCTATTATAATAGGTTTTTCTGCGCCTACAATGTGAGGTTATAATTGAAACAACTGCCTTTCGAAGGTGCTCTTATTTGAAGAATAGATTATTAAGATAACTCTGAACATACGTGCGTAAGCTCCCAGCTTACCATATATGTACTAGTTTCCGCTTTATGCTGTACACATGTTCAAATCGACTTCAAGTTGAGTGTCAGATTTTGAGAACAGGCATCCGAAGCAATGACTAAACACGACCGTAAGATTACTATTTCCAGTGTTTCTAGAAGTAAGCTCTAAAAGGACCAATTTAGCGGATTAAGTTCTACCGACGTTTCTACGAGTTTGGTCGTTAGTGTATGACATGATTTCAAATTAAAGCAAGGGCACCATTTCTTATGAAGTGTTAATAACAATTATTTGTAGTGAGTTTTTATTGGTAGTTAATGTGCTTACCGCCGAACACAAATAAAATTGAGAAATTGTTGAAAAATGTTGTCTTCGAATACAGCATATGAAAGGAAGGCGCTTAATCTGTTGTGTTCTCTTTTAATATATTAAACAAATAACTCTGCGAAATAGCGCTATAACGCTAAAACGACAACTTACACAGTATACGAGGGTCAGTGACTTTTTCCCACGCAGTAACACTAAACGCAGTCTATATGCGTCTATATATATATGTGTATATTAAAATATGGCTGGGCGGTAAAAGATTTGGGTCGAATTACCTATTTGAGCGTGTTACATAATCAACAATGTTACTTATCACTCCCCCTTCTATTTAAATCAATTTGTGTGCTTATCCCATTAAATACACATCATAAAAAATGACATTTTTACCACCCCTTACAACACATAATCCCATCCAAACAATGGTAATTCATGGTCAAAACTCTCCATCGTATATAACATACAAACATGTCCACCCTTTTCCACCCCTATCTCGCATTTTCGTAATTCTTACATCAAAACGAATAAAAAAATTCTCTAAACGAGGGCCTTTCTGAATATTTTTATACACAACCCAGCACAATGATCCTTTCCCAGCAATTTTACAGCTATCTTATGTAAAGAATTTTTGAAAGGGGTCAGGTTTGCTAGTCACAACCCAATTTCGATGAATCGTTAAACGATAGGGTGGGTGGTAACTGTGTCCTAGTATATAAGGGACATTAATTGGCGATTGAGGGAGAGTTGTTATTTGGAAATAGTGTGGTAAACGTGTGCGAAGCTCTCTGGTGTTTTAAAATTCGTCGAGTATTGTATTTTCTGAATCATTGTGCTAAATTCGTCAGCCCTGTGATAAAAATTTAGATGGAAGAGATGAATGAGATTTGAAACAGTTATGAAGTATTTTGACGTCGGGTACCAAACGTAGGTGCGACTATTTCGAAGTTGAGGGCATGGCCGTTTTCGGTGTACCATTGGACCAACTGTGTGCCGTTTGGGCAAGAGGCGGGGTTGTTTCAGTGGGGATGCCTGGAGTTGAAATCGCGGCCTATGATGAAGGGGATATGCCCCGAGGACCTTATTAACTGGCCGATATCTTCGGGATTAATGGGGCCATTATTGGTTTTATGTGAGTGGTATACGGAGTATATATTCACTATACCGTTATTAGTTAGATGCAATTCAACTCCGGTGACCTCTATGGAATCGAAATGTGGGAGGTCAATAGCTTTATGGCGAAGTTCCCTATTAACTAGTATACAGCCGGTGAGGCTTCGATCTCTTCGAAT
The DNA here is from genome assembly GCA_963931805.1 of Microdon myrmicae. Lineage (NCBI taxonomy): Eukaryota > Metazoa > Arthropoda > Insecta > Diptera > Syrphidae > Microdon > Microdon myrmicae. The sequence goes on from OZ007501.1 coordinate 49,684,448, forward strand.
TATGGAAAAGTTTGGGAAAGTGGGGCGGTGACACAGATGCAACCTAGTTTCGGTTACAAGAACCACGTCCGTCCGGCTATTCTTAATAAAGTCGGAGACTATCGCACACTTTGAAAGCGAAACATGGGAGTTGACGTTTATGAGGATAACTTTAATTTTGGGATCCATTTTGGAGCGTATGTCTTGCATATGCCGTGAAAAGGAGTGCATCCCTCTCACCCTCGGTTGTTAGTTTTTCGTATCGGGGTCAAATATCCTCAATCAAGCGGGAGAAACTAAGTAGTTTCTCGAGCATTGAGGTTGGCCTGTATAGCGGGTCGCTTAGGGGGTTGAATATGATATTAGGGACGAGGTGATGGAGGAATTTTCATATTCTTTGTCTGGATCCCTTTAACCTTGTCAGCAAATGTAAATCCATTTTGAATGAAATTTTGGGTGACCTGCTTTCCGAAGTTTGACTTGGCTACTTGTTTAGCTCGAGTCTCCTTGGTTCTGTGGACTTGTAGACTGGGTTTGTAATGCGCCTGCAAGGGCGCTGAGTTCACTAAACCTTCCACTGTCTGCTGCCAAATAGTTCAGTTTGAATTATTAGATTATTGTTCCGTTTCATTTTTCTTATTGATACTAAAATATTACGTCAGCACTGTGTGAAAGTTACATTATGAAAAAAATAATAACACAATCTTCGCCACGACTCGGGGTATATTATCGTCACCGTGCGCACCAGTGAGCGGGAGATCGCGTGACCGCGTCGGTCAGTGGATGGAAAACGACTCAACGATATGCAATCGTTTTGGGGTGAGTTTACCCACGAAAGAAGGTGTTCATCTGTGGTGGAAACGAGGAAGAAAGACTTGGCAATGTATGGGTATGTGTGAGTGCAGATCACATTGGTTTTTTTCATACATAAGGCCATGGGATTGTACTTGAAACAAGGAAAGGGAAAATGTGCATTGCAGTTGAATAAATAAACCGCTAGTTATCCGGGAAATGGTACTAATAGCAACTTGGATGTTTATGGCATTTCTGTCTGCAGTAGAAAGCGGGTTCGTGTTTGCATTAGGAAATGCTAGAAAATTTGGTTTCGTTGATAATGCCTAAGATGCGGTGATTGTTTGTCGATTGTACAAACGAATCGCGGGTCGGTTTATTGCAGCTGTAAAAACAAGCTGTCCGACATAAGATTTTAACACAGACAAATGGTGCCGACTGGCTTGGGATTTATGATACCATATGCACCTTAAAGAATTATTTCCAGGTACCTTATCTAACGCATTGTGTGCATTAATGTCCTTGAAAAAGGAAATATTTCAGGTATGCTGGGTGGAGATTGCGGTGCAGGTGTGGGAAATTGAAATTTGCATGGGGTTCTTGAAAAGGTAGAAAGAAATTATTACAGGAAATTATATGCGAAGAGAATGCATGAAAAGGTAAGTTTTCTTTACAGAGACTTTAAGATTATAGATTTGATCTATATAATGCCTGAAGCATTTTTAGGTACTAATGCATTGCGCCCAACCGCATACAAAATATTAACAAATGTCATTCTAGCGAGAATCACACCGTACGCAGAAGAGATACTGGGAGACTACCAATGCGGTTTCCGTAGGAAGCGGTCAACAAGCCACCAAATGTTCACAATAAGACAACTGCTGGAAAAGAAGTGGGAATACGGAGAGACGGTTCACCAACTGTTCGTTGATTTCAAAAAAGCCTACGACTCAGTCGCAAGGCAAAGACTCTACCATATTCTAGTTGAGCTGGGAGTCCCGAAAAAATATGCCGCCCTCATTCAAAATTGCATGAACAAAAACAAAGGGCGAGTTAGAATAGAAGATCACTTCTCAGAACCATTTTAAATCCGGGAGGGACTAAAGCAGCGAGATGGTCTATCACCGTGCCTTTTTAACCTTGTGCTCGAGTATGTCATCAGGGGTCACACAAGTGCTCGCATAGGCGGATGGTATCGCCGTTCTGGGCGATAATCTAGAAACTGTTAGTAAAAACTGTGAAATCATCATGCAAGCGGCAGAAGAGGTGGGCCTAGAAATAAATGAAGACAAAACAAAATACGAAGATTAAGATGGGCCGGACACGTGGTGGGAATGGGCAACGATAGGACAGTATGTAGAATTCTTGACGATAGACCAACGGGAAAGAGACCGGCCGGACGCTCGCGACGGAGATGGGAGGACAATGTTAGATTGGACCTCGATGAGATCGGATCGGATTGTCGAATGTGGAGTCGAGTCGGTGAGGTCATGAACTTCCGGGTTCCTACAGGCCAATAAATAATATAATAATAAATAATAAATGCAATTGCATTAGTGAATGCAGGAAATTGGCTGAATGTTATGGGAGTTTTACGGTAAGTAGACAGTGGCGTTTGGCGGAACCCCGACACTGTAACTATATCAATGCATACGAGAAAATTTTTCTGAACACTCAGTGCAAATATCAAACCCGCTTCCCATCAAACGAATGCTCGTGTTTTCCAGTCTTGCCCACTGTTATATAATTAATGTCAATTAGTTATCACGCCCCCTTGAAATATTAACATCTCGTGTCTTTACGCACATATCCTTCATCCTTCCCATCCCTACAAAGTACGAATTGCCTATTCCCTTTACAATAGAATCTAATTTAAATAAACGTAAAACCAATTTAAAACCCCATTCACATTGCAATAGTCATCTTATTTGTATTAGCCATAGTCGCCCCCTATTAGCCATTAGCCATCTCGGCCGCTTCCTCGAAATCAGTACCGTGGAAGCGAAACGAAAAAGGATGTGTGGCAAAAGACACGAGATGTTTCCTTCTTGTGAATAGAGTCATGGTAGCGAGTGGTTGTGCGGTGCGCTCCTACCTAATTTAAATATTGCTTTTTCTTGTTAATTCGTGAGTTCATGGCGTGTGGTCGTCGCTCAAATTTTGAATCGAGTCGTGTGTGCGGGCGAAATTATTAATGAATAACTAAACTTAATTGTGTTACGTGTATATATTGACTTAAATATTGACTGTGTAAATACTTTTATTTACAAATAAATAATTATAAATACAATTAAACGTTTAATAACTCTCAACAATTAATTTAAAGGAGTAATAATTACAAATCAGATGTACTGAATTCAGAGGGATGAATGTGTGAAGAGCAGAGATAGCAGCGAGCCGCGTGTCGGTACCCACACAGCACAGGAGAAGACTCAAGAAAGAAAGAAAAAACGGGGTAAGTTCGGTTAAAAACCAGGGAAATAATATTCAATTGTTGTAGAAATAACCTACAACACCACTCTATTCCTCATTGGAATAAAAGATCAAACACCAATTCACTCGTTTACTGATGACGGAACGTAGAATTTCTCGTACTTATTCGAATATGTGAGACCAACGTTTTTAAACCGCATTATCAGCAAAACATGCTCACTTTATCGAATTCCGAACTCAACATGGCGAGATAATCCCAAAGGGTATTATCAAAGCGAGTAGAATTCAATGTCTCTAAAATCGATTGCTGACTGTTGACAAGACGAATTATAATGTAGATTCGCTGTCGATGAATGACATGTGGACCAACGAAGAAATAACATTTTTATAACCTCTTCTCTTCTACTATCCCAAATTCGACCAGCACTCAAATACATATTTGATGTTTAATTCCTTGGCATCGGTTTGACCAACTCAATAGCGATCACATGAATGTGTCCAGACTGGAACAATTTATAACTCTTTAAAAGTAATTATAACGATTATGTACAGCGTTTGATTACTTCCTCCTTCTCTTACATTCTTATTATTGAGTAACATAATAGAAAAGGGAGCAGAGACAGGATAAATTGTTTGACCCCATTTATCAGCATCTACTGCCCATTGAGGAGCATCTGTTGATTTAACTTTCTCTAGCTCCGTCTGTCATAAGAAGAGTGTATAACAAAAATAATTCGCGCATTTATTTGAATATGGGAAGTATGCAGGCAAATATTTAGGATTTATAAGAGATGCAAGACGTTACCTTGAATGGTCACAATTTACGACGTATATTCTCCATAAACCGGAATTCAATCCAAATATTTGAGCAGGCATATCACGTAATTGATATGATAGCAAAAATGAGTAGTGAAACCATTTAGGAACCCAGACGCGGGTCCTTTAATTCCTTCATTAAAATATAGGACAAATTTTGCCCTCCTCTTTTCTATACGTATTGCCGCGGTCGTTGCTTAACTTGTATCGTTCTTTATCCGAACCACACAAATATGGGATCTGTGGTGGTTTCGCCAAACTCCACTGTCTACTTACCCGAAGAACCCCCATAACTACGACCCAATCCTCATTAAGTTTTCGGTAATGCAATCGCATTAACACCCGTAGATGCTTCACGCAACAAATGACAAAATGTATTTAGCTAAAAGCTTCTGGAAGAGAATTCTTACCTGCATCCATTTATTCGAATTCAAAATTCCTTTTAAGAATCCTATTCCAAACAGCATATCCCTAAAAACAAAGCTTATCGCTTCACATATAATGTAACCGCATAATCAGGGAATCTTAACCTTGAGTTGGCTATTCCCAGCCTCACATGTGTACAACAATGTCTTACATTCACATTGGCTGGCGATTCATTGTCCAACTGCCAAAGCAGCGTCGGGCAGCTTGTTTGTTCAGCTGGCATTTACCCGACCATGATCCCTCATCTAAACGAATAAATAATCACAAATTTCGTTCTTTGCCACAAACGAATTCCCCTGCATATACAAATGCAAGCAAAGGATTCGTTTCAGCCACCGACCCAAGATACGATATACAATTCTCATTGTATAAAGTATTGTAATCCATTAGAACCTCCTTCTAATGGCTATTCGGCTATTTACACAAGGGCATCACTCAGCTAGGACTTTTATGATGCCCTCGTCCCATATTTTCTTTTAACACCATTTCTTCGATGCATCGTCGTCTGTTTATTTAGCCGCGATGCACATCCTAGACAACGATCTATACGGTGCCTTTGTCTTTTAAACTCCCTGGATCCGTTCCTCATGAACTCGAGGCATGAGCAAACAAAGACCCAATTAGCATCCAATGAGATTCGGCTTGTATGCTTAGCCGAACTCACATCGTATGGATGCACATTATGCCCTTTCTTTGTTTTAGATTCGTTCTCATTCGTTCCCGAACAATAAATTGAAGTTCCTGTTGTGTCTAGTACTTAATAATTTGATGAACAATAAATTAAAGTGCCTGTGGTGACGAGTTCTCCGTAAATTATTAACCGACATTTAAAAGATCAAGTATCTCCCAAGCAAAAATAGACCTCGGTCTTCTGCAATCTAATTAAATTCAATAAATAATAATAAACTAAATCCGTGTGTTTTATTTCTCCTGTTTTGCTCTTTGATGCGTGTGGTGTAGAAAGCCACAAAAAATTTTATATTTGGATACAAAATCGGTTACCTGATATTGGGGGAGGACTGCTTCCGTGTCTTAATGTTGTTGCGGCACACGCCCTTAATGAGGCTCCTGAATGGCGTTTCCCCAGTAAAATCGTAGAGTGGGCATCTTACATTAACCACACGAGATTCCGCTGAGTACCGCAAATAGTTACTGACCAAATTAATTATTTAAGATCCGGTTGCATATCAAGAACAATATGATTGATAACCATCGACGTCTCACTCGGGTTCACAACCAATGTTCGAGGATTAGGATTGTATCAGAAGCTTTTAGATAGACAATGCAAATTTCACTTCTTCGGAGGTTATCCTAGTTCGTTTTTTCTTTATTACTTTTGTTTTTTTTTTTTACTTTTTCTTTTACATGCAAATTTTACAAATTTTTAACAACACCGATCAATAACGGGGACCACTTCCTGCTTTTCTTTCCTCTTCCTAACTGCATCCAAAAACGTTTCTTTTTTCTTTTTTCCTCCGTTGTCCAAAACGTCAACAACGGAATTCCAAACCGTATTCAAGAAAAACATTAACCCTCCGTCTCTCTCGCTCTCCATTCACGTCCACTTCGAAAAACAAATTCGAACTCGAAGAACTGCACGATCCCCTCCCGAATCGGGGCGTGTTCAAAAACTCACGTCTGGATCGTGCAATTCCTTCACCACCTTACCATCATACTATCTTAAAACAAAATTGTATTATGTGCAAATTATCAAATGATGGTGGTGGCCGACGTACGTAACATGCGTTGCTTGAATATTTTATTGTCTCAAACGGTGCTTCTCGAAGACTTATTTAGTGAACAGTTTCCTTTTGTTGTGACGATGGACCAATTGGAGGAAGGACGTGAACCTGAGCTGTACGCCGGCACAATACTCCTACTCCACAGATCCTCTGTCGGACTATGTTTGCTCACCATTATAATACCCAGCCATTCAAGACAATTGCGCATTGTTCCCCTGTTGTATCCCTCTTAAAAGGTACCACAAAACATCTTTCGTGGGCGCTTTATATAGAGAAAATCATTAGTTTATGGGCGCTTCTGATATAGCCTATTGCTTTTATGGGGGGAAGTTTGTTGTGCTGGACGGTGGCGTTCAGGAGAACCGCCACACTTTTCTAAGAGTATTATCACAATAGTTACTTAACTTGACAAGCGCATCTTACCTTTCGAGCCTTTATTTACGATGCTATTTAGAACGAGTGCATCAGTTCAGTCTAAAGAGCAAACGAATACACAAATAAACGCAGAGAATTACTGTCCAGTCAAACTACATGGGTGGTGTGCTCTATCTGATTATGTGCGTAATCATGTCATTGTAATCTCTACGCATTCAATACTTATGTGTACCAATGCCTCCTTTCCTTATTCTTTTTCCGTCTATGCCAGTACTTGACATTTAAAAGTACCTCGATATTCCTTTTTATGTACGTTCCGCCTAAATAAATTATTTATTAAATAGGTATCAATATAAGTTATTTTAATACAGTTTCTTTAGTTAATATATGTTATTGGTAAAGTAGAAAGAAAGCAAAACAAAAACAAATTATTGATAAAAAACTCATTATTATTTCATTAAATTGTGCACGTTTATTACAATTTTGCTATTACTTGTTGGTTTATCTTTATCTTATAGTTCCCAACGTCAGTCAGATCCGATTTGAATATCAAGGTTCTATAATGTACTCTAGTTTGTACTCCCTCTATTATTTAATGCGAGGGAATGTAGCCTTCGTCCTTTAGCAATCTCAGAAAACGACGACTTGAGTAAAATGCTCCCCAACAGTTATTTTTTCAACCCCAGCGGTCTTTTCCATCATTCACCCAATTAACCCTGCCAATTATTATTCTGAAATAGTTCCCTGGCCGTCAGGGATGTTTTCACTGGGTCTATGGATGCCGCCTCGCATGAAGACTAGTGTGTAAACAACTTGTTGAAACTTTCAACACCCCGTAAAAACATTTGCATATACCATTACCCGAGGTTATACTTTCCTTTTCGCCCAGAAGTTTTTCATCCCGGTACTAAGTCCAGATTCCCAGGGGAGCGTGCTTCCAAGGCATGCGCCAAGAGATATAATTCTCCAGCTATATATCTTTTAGTCTTGCTTGTCGCCGTTCACATACATTGCTGACTTTCTGACTGACAACGGTCTATAAAATTGAAGGATTTAAAGAAGCTTTCATCACATTCACTTGCACCTACCTGCTGTTTGCTGGATGCAAGGATGTAATACCATTTGTGTCAGACACTGTCTAAGCTTCCTGTAGAGAGCTGTGAGCTACGAAATCAACACAGCAAACCCTGATTTGCTGCACCAGTTTCCTTGTTTTTGATTTGGGGCAAGTATTTGTCTCGGGCTACAGGTAATGCTGTGCTAATGTGTTTGTGCTTCAGGATATACGTTTCATGGCATCATGATAATGTTGTGGTTATCAAACATTTAATGGCTGATAGCTTTTCAATTATCTTCATGTGCAATAGTTTATTTGGAGTATGGTATGTGTGAGTAGTTTTATTAAGAAGGCACTTTTCACGATGGTGATCTCAATATAAGAACTTAGCTCATGGCAGAACTAGTTCTTCGTTGTAGTTAGTTGTTTGCCTGCTTATTAGTTTCTGAGCTGCTAGTTTTTCAATAATTCCTGCCTTTGTAATAGTTTTCTCATAATTTCTCCACGGGAGCAGGAAGGCATTGCTTCTGAATGAAGACATTACATTCCTTTTTCGTGAGGTTTCGCTGTAGAATGGCTCTCTAGGAATGTGCTATGAACTTAATAAAACAAAAGAGTTATATTTTTGAATCTTGTGCTCCCATGTTGGGAAAAGATTCTCAATCAGTTCTTTCAGTGTCCATTTCTCTAAATTAGGGTTTTGGCGGTTTTGACTGCGTATCACCAACATGAAATGAAAGTCACAAACGGACCCTGACTTGCCTCCACGGAATCCGTATTTCGATAAATTTCAGCCACCGAAGCTACAGAACACCGAAATTCCATCCATCGCTTCGATGACCATATATGGTAAGATTCTTTTTAGCATCAGCACGTAGGGCGCGAAACATAAACGATGTTTGCTTCTGTTGCTCATGGTGTGTGTGTGTCCACAAGTATGCGGACCGTGGATCATCGAATCCATAAGGGTAACACCATGAGCAGCTGGGCGAGTCATCCTGAAAGAGCGTCCGCATATTTACATTATGTAAAAGCGCACACGAAGATTGTGTCGTCGCGCCGATTCTGGTGGCCTACCCAGGATACTCGTGTACATGTTAAAATGCTGCAGAATTTGCTTCCGACGCCTAGGCGCGAGATAAAAGAGGAAGCTTTGTTGGTTGGGTAACTTGCTGGGTATTGGGATGCATGCGATGATCTTCGCGCAGGTGCGTAGTAGGGTAAGTATATTTGGGTAGCGCCGAATGGTTTTCCTTGATGTATGCTGCGTTTGTGATTTCTTACCAGGAATTTGATGATGCAACATACAACCAGTGAATTGCTTCCTGGGCATAAGTTGCGCTACATGAAATTATGCGCTTGGGGAAAGTGTATGCTCAATTGCCAGGCAAGTAATAGCGCTCAGCTGTACTTGCAAAACTACCTGTATTATAGGTTTTTGTGAGCATGGGGGGTGTTTTCGCATCATAGGCGAGAAGATATGCAGTGGCGTTCGAAGGAACCGCCACAATGTAATTTTTAATACTTCTGTGGCGCCCCTCATATTACTACAGTGGCGAGCGCATGGTAGTGTTTTGCGGTAATTGGTCCGTTTTGCGTCTGTTGAGTGGCTTTCTTGTCTCCAGGACATACTTTGCTTCGTCCTTTTTGACACTCTAACACACTTTTAGCGGTCCTGTTGTGTTAGTGATAACTTGATATATCTGGGTAATTCTATCAATGTTGTAATCATACCCAAATGATCGGAAACCAGCTCTTAATAAAGCAAAGTTAAAAATCGTATGCAATTTTTTGAACACAATTTGTTTAAAATGTTATTATTCACGTCAAAGTTAATTGGTCCTGTGGCGGTTCCGCCAGATCCCACCGCTCGCCTTCCTGAAAAAACCCCCATAACCACAACCCAGTCTGCACCAGCTTTCGCTAATGCAGTTCGCATTCGCATCTTAAATGCTTCACGAATCAAATAGATCCAATTATTATAACCCAAAAATACCTGCAAAAGAATTCTTACCTTTTCAAGCATTCCTTCGCTTACAAATCCCCTGTAAGAGTTCTTACTTTCCTTATCATAAATTATCCTGAAAAGAAAACCCCGGTTCACATATCATGTAACCATTCCAGCCAGAGATAATTATCATGGCGTCACCTATCACCACCTTCATTCATGTATACGATAAATTTCTTTATGTATACGTTGGCTGGCGACGTTTTTCTCCCAGCAATAAAATTCCCTCACTCGCACAATGTGCAACACAAAGCAAATACGCATTCCGCGTCCCTTGGCATCAATTGAAATCCAAGCATAAACAATGCAAATGGGCATTCAATACGTACCCTTACTAGCGATGCAATGAACACCATTTCCCAGTAACCTAGCTAAAACTAATTAGCACATTCCCGCATCGCATCGTGGTCTCTTTGTTTAGCTGCTACGCACATGCATCCGACGATTTCGGTTTTATTTGCTTTACCGAAATCGTATCCTAGGAATGCACTTTATGTCTTTCTTTGTTTTAGGCACACATACCACCATGATCACGATGAGTGAGTGAGCTCTGAACGAGCAAGATATCGTGGAGTCGTAATTCAATCTTCAGAGCGACCGGGTCGCTTGCCATCCACCGTGCCGGCGCCGGTATGGTGGGTTAAAACGTTTGTGCCGCAGTTCGTGTGTGTAATAGCTAAGAATGTATTAAAATAATTCAACACGAATAATAAGTATATGTAAGGATTTTTTTTTATTTACATATAAAAATGTGTATGCATAAATAGCATCGCCTGAGTGTTTTTGTTGCAGTGTTGTGTCCGCTCGGTCGCGAAGGTCAACCATCGTTTTCTTCCCCCTTGCAATGTGAGCAGTGTTCGTGCGAACAATTTATGATGGAGGAGGAAGTGAACCTAGTGTCCGTGTTAGGCACATTACTTCCTCCCCACAGCCCCCTCAAGAGCAATTTGTTAGTTGATTATTACAACCCTGCGTTTCCACGTCCATAAATAATATATTCAAAAGGCTGCTGACGGAAATCAAATAAAACAGTCGTATAGTCAATTTTTGGAGCAATTAACACCGAGCATTGAGTTGTGTTTTATGATAGGCCAGTCTTGATCGTTTTAAACCATACGAAACTAGTTGAAGTCTGTAACTGTTCGCAGAAGTGGTTATCCATAACCCAACCACTGGCTATATATCTACCACAAGAAGAGGTCGGTAGTAGTAATTACCTTTGATTGCCTTAGTTAAAGAGTTGCTAGATAGATATACACGCTGGATGAAACCGAACATAAAACCAAAGATATTGCACCGCTCAAAGCGAACTCTCCTGTCTCTGTAATGGCTGGCGACAAATTGCCAAAACCCCCCCAAACGAGACATACAGAGCTCATCTGCAATGAAGAAATGAATGTGAGTGTTTTAAATGTCTTGCCTTCGCGGCAAATTCCTGGAATTTAGCCTGTATTGTATCCGTAACGAATATAACGCCACTTTCACATTCATAACTCCACGCTTTTTTTTAAAAAAAATTCGGATTAGTATTGTTGAAAACAAAAAACAAGAAATATAATCAAATATGCAGACATTATTTTGTAGAACTCGGCGCAAGGCTAATAACCCTGCCCGTAAAAATAAATTATTATGGAAAATTTAACAAGCCTCGTGGGCTTGCTAAATAAGGCCAAGACCGGATCCCGGTTGTAGTGCCGATGATGATGATGATTTGTTTACTGGCGTTTCATGCACAAATAAGCGCACTAGCTATCCGGCATTATTTAGGATATCTCCAACAAATTACACTAATGTTGATTTCAAGACGCAGAACGAGTTGCATCGGCATTAGGCTTAACAATACATGGAAACCGTTAAAGTCTAAATGGATAAATTAAAGCGGTCGAAAAAGTAGGTCCTATCATTTTGAATTCCAAAAAGGGTTCAAAAGGTAAAAGTAATTTCTCGTTATAAGAAATATTTATCCTCATGCAATGAAGCCAGCACAAATTAAAACTGCTTGTTATATTCTGTACACATTTTATCGAGGCAATTCAATCACTTACTTTTTCCCTCAGTTACTTTCATCATTTCCCTCGAGCTCGCTGAGCATTTCACATCCAGTTCGTCTTTTAAATTGTTCTCTCTATGAAAAGTCTAATAAATTACTTCGCATTAGGGGTGGGAAGATATTTGACCACTCTACGCACGAAGGGTGTTATATTGATGTGAAACTGTAGCCAAACACAGAGCCTGTCACATAGCTTTCAAGTTTATATTGGATGAGGGAGGCTTTCAATATTTTTCACCCTTCGTCGGACGCGTAACTTTTCTTTGGTATTTATTGACTTTTATTATTGTACATTACAAAAATCATCTGTTTCATTCTTATTCTTTACACGCGAGTGATTGGGAAGTTTTTCGATTTGATGTTTTCATTGTATTTGAAGGTTTCCAAAATTCTGTTTGACTTTTACAGAACACCAATTTTAGGGTGGTGTGTGCTCACAAACAAGTTACGAACTGTTAGCAATATAATTTGATAGGATATGTAATTTCTGTGCTTAAATTTACAATGGGCTTTTTAAATGAATGAGGTCTTCTTTAATTAATCGTTGTATGTTTGATATTAGGAATTATCGAAATGTATTTTAGCACGTGGCGCAAATAACTTCATTTTGTGTGCTATTTTATAACTGAACAGAGTGTATCTAAAGTCATTCCAAATTTGATTTGTTCCTCGCACATATGCAATCGTTGAAAGAATCGAGGGTCGTTTACCGATAGCTGGCCATGTCGTCAGGAATTCAATCGCTATTGATTGAGTGTTTTACGGAAGCGGACCGTGCAACAGGCAAATCAGAAGTCACATCATTTGCTAAAAATCACGATATGGACTGTATTGTCTGCGCAAAGAATTATGGGTCCGTATTTTTTCGAAGAAGGTCACACAGTTACGATTATAACCTGCCGCCGTATTTGATAATCAATCCCAATCAGATTAAATGCCCATCAAATTAACCTACTTTCCAGGTCCACTTACTAGACGATTCTATGGTTTTTTTTCATCATATCTCAACCCAGATGTGTATAAAAGCGATGGATTTTTTATTACAAAGTCAGTCATATCACGCTGAAAGAATCTGTTCCCGCTTTCGAAGTCAGTCGCCAGGATGGTATGGTAGATTATGGACCCCAACACTAATATAAATATTCAATTATTTGTTTTTAAATAATTAAACTATAACAATTTAAAAAAAAAACTTTTTCACCCCCGACGGATCTTCACTCTTCCTGATATAACTCGTAGGCAGGGTGGTGGTCACATAGAGCTTTGAGAATAGACTTGTTCTTCAGTATCCGAAAAGTCATTGAACGAACTACATCGATCGTCGCTCGTCAACAAAAAATATTAAAAGTATTGTTCGCATACATTTTTTTTTTTTTTTCTTTTCGGTAGAAAGCTGGAAATCTTCAAACTCTAGTGTGAGTGTGTACACTAAACGAGAATTCGGTTCTTGGTCGGTAATGCAGAGATGCATTGACGGCTGCATGAATGCCCTTGTAGGAGAAATTCTTTACAGGAATTCCTAGGTAATTGGGTTCTGTGATAAATTTGGATAGAATTCTTATGGGGAATTCTTTTTGGATTCGAATGAATGAATGAAGGTAAGAATTCTCTTCCAAAAGCTTTTAAATAAATAAATTTGATAAGCTTGATGCGTGAAGCATTTACAGGTGCTAATGCGATGGCATTAACAGGAAATTATGAAAGTTGGGTAGCAGTTATGGAGGTTATTCGGGTAAGTAGCAGTGGGGTTTAGCGGAACTGCCACAATTTTGTGGGCTGGTTTAGAAAGGGGATAAGGCTAGTAGCATATTTAAGCAATGGTCTTACCAGTACTCATGTATGGATCCGAGACCTGGGTGCTTAATAAAAAGCACTCTGAACTCTTGGCCGCGTTCGAGAGAAAGGTCTTAAGGAGAATTGTTGGCCCCGTATGTGGGGGAGGACGATTCCGGAGACGCTACAACCATGAGTTGTACGCAATCTACCTTGAAGCTCATATTGTAAGAAAAATCAAGCTCGGTAGACTCCGGTGGGCGGGACACCTAGCTCGAATGAGCGAAGAGGACCCTGCCCGGAAAGTCCTTTGTGGCAAGATGTATGGAAGGAGACAGCGCGGCAGACCTTGTCTGCGATGGAGGGATGGCGTAGACCAGGACGCCCAGAGCCTCGGAGTGCTAAACTGGATGACATCGGCTCGAAATCGGGACCGGTGGAGAGATTTGTTAAATAAGGCCAAGACCGGATCCCGGTTGTAGTGCCGATGATCATGATGATATTTAAGCAATAGACGGATGAGAGTAAGGTAAAGGGATCGAGTAACGTAAGGGTCGGACAATTCCTTGGACCATCGTTTCACGAATATGAGGGCAGAATTGGCTTTCCGAATCATCTCATCAATGTGAGAGAGGAAGTTAAGGTCCCTGTCGCAAAGGATACCAAGATCTCGAATACATTGGACAGTGGTCAGGGGTTGGTTATGAAAAGAATAGGAACGTGAGGATGAGTGAACACGCTTACGGGAGAAGGTTATAGATTGGCATTTGGCGATGTTAAGTACAAAACAATTTCTGTCAAGTCGAGAAGCCGTCAAGGTCTCATTGCAGCAGTGCAGAATCAAGAGGCGACTCGATGATCTTATATAACTTGGTATCAGTTGGAATTCTGAATGACCTTATCAATGTCATTGGTCATCATCATCATCGGCACTACAACCGGGATCCGGTCTTGGCCTTATTTAGCAAGTCTCTCCGCCGATATCCGGTCCCTATCCGAGATTTGTTAAATTGTCCATAATAATTTGTTTTTCTGGGCAAGGTTATTAGATTTGCCCCACATCAATGTCATTAGTGGCAAGTATAAATAGGAAAGGACCCAGGTGGCTACATTGAGGTATCCCAGAGGCAGCGAGGAAAGGGGTGGTATTTCATTGACCTGAACCGAACGGAATAAAGTCGATTCTTTAGATAGGAAAAAATCGACTTCAGCAATCCAGGCCCGAAGCCGGGGGCAGATTGTGAGATATTTTGTCGAATGCTTTACTAAGGTCGAGACCATATCGACCTCGTAACCGTCCTCTAGCGCGTGATGAAACTTGGATATACCATTATACGTCCGAAAGAAAAATACAGTCAAAACAGTGGACTGCAAAGGGGGGATCGGCTCCAAAAAGCAAACATTATTTTTTTTTCGCCTGGGAAAGTAATGTCGACCTCTTTTTGGGGATAGTCATGGAGTTATCTTAATCGATTATCTGCAACAACAAAAAATAACCATTACAGGAGCATTCTACGCATCATTACTTGACCAACTGAAGGCAGAAATTGCGGAAAAACGGCCACATTTGCAGAAAAAGAATATCCTGTTTCACCAAGATAACGCGCCGTCTTACAGCTCAGCGGTTGCCATGGCGAAAATCCATGAATTACGGTTTGAACTGCTTGACCATCCGCCTTACCCACCAGATCTAGCCCCAAGCGACTTCTTTTCGTTCCCTAATCTAAAAATTGCGCTCGGAGGACAGAGATTTTCGACAAATGAGGAGGCAATCATCTTCGTGCCCACTTATTTAGCAGAGAAAAACGCCGAGTACTATTTGGACGGGTTAGAGAGGTGAGAGCATCGCTGGTAGAAGTGTGTACAGTTACAAGGAGACTATGTAGAAAAATAAAAATAAATTTTAAGAAAAAATGTCTTGTATCTTTGTTATGTCGGAAACTTTTCAGGCCACGCATGCAGTTGCAACGGTCCCCCCTTTCTCTTCCTTCATATTCCACACAGTTTAATTAATTTCGTTATTTTTGTTTTAATCGTTTTGTTTTTAAGTGTTTGCTTGTTACAAAAAATGTACAACATAAAAAACGCATATCTTCATTGTGTTAGCTAAATTGTTAAAGAAGAAGACCTTTTATTACACCGTAAACAAAAACAAATCATTGTATGACGAAAAGTATAAACAAAAATTAGTTATTGTATAATTTAAAGAGCCAGTGCGTTAACATTAGAACAATATTTGTAAAATAGCACATGCATTTAGTCCTACATGAAGAAATATGTATAATTTGATTTTGAATTAAAATAAATTCGAACTTCAAATAAAAAAAAAACATTTATATCATCTTCGATACCGTTCGAAATGCGCAGCATTCTCTTAATGATCCATCCTATGTGGTGAGTTCACCCCCCTCATATACGACTTATACTCTGAGGCTCCTGCCCATATGTGAGCTGCATACATTATAATGGAGGTGTTGACACTACTTATGAGTTTCCTTATGCGGGGCTGGGGTCCTCCAACATTGGGCATCAGTCTCGCCAAAACTTTGCATACTCGTGCCGTTTTTTCACTCGTTAGGGGTTTGGATGTTTATACGATCGGCAACTGCGTACAGCATCTACGCCGATCGTGCACACATCGCTGGCGTCTCAAAGGGTCGATCTGTCGTGTGTGTATTTACACTATGCAGCACTCGATTTCCTTTGGTAGCCAGTGTTGGCTATACTGTACCTGTCGTTCGAACGACCGACCGGTGGGTGAACATGCCATGCACGTGTGCGGCGTAATTCGATGGTAGATATTAGCATTGATATCGTTCGGGTTTTATGTCGGTTGCTTGGTGCTGCAACCGATTTACTCTTCAAGCACATGATGCGACTTGGGGTATTTGCTGTTGGTATACCCTGGTGACGGTGCGTGTGTGTCGCATCGAAGTTGGTCGCCCATGTTGAATTCATTATTGCATGTTATAATGTTAAAACAATTGAATTCTCGGCTATGTGGCACCCATTGATTTCCCTGGTGTGCGTTGCATGTTATGTAATCCGTTTCTCGAATTAATGTTATGCAACGCACTGGTGAACGATTCTTTGTTTAGGGTAATTTTCTTCTTTTGGCCTGGCGCCCCGTAGTAATGCCGCAAATGCTTACGTGAGGCTTTTAGGTTTTTGGTGAAAAGGGCCCTGTTGTACCTGCTAGCGGTAAGCAGTGCCGTTAGGTGGAAACGCCACAACCTTCTACAAAGATCGCCGCCTATAAAACGTTCTTCAGAGATCGTTATAAACAGCACCCATTAAGAGGCGTGTACTAGTTGTGTTGGTCAGAAAAATATTGCATATTATTTGAATGCATTATCTCAAGAATACTCTCAGTAAATTTTATAAGAATCTAAGCATTAGATCCAAAGTTGTAGATATGCTACTTGGAACTATGAATGACTCGCAGCTGCCGCTCGGTGTAATAAGATATACTTTCACCGCTCTATTTTATTGCTTAAAGTGTGTGGCCTTGTAAACCTTGAAATACCTTTATATTAATTTATTTAGAAACATCTGTTTGAATTTTCAAATCTTTGGGCACACGTGTAGGCATTCGAACGTTAAACATTGAATACTTTCAGTTTATTTACATTTACTCGTAGTACATCGAACTTTTTGTATTATAAATATGCCCAGTGTTACGTGCGGCTTTCACCACCCACCATTTAATTGTTTTTATTATAATTTTGTTTTAATATAGTTTGATGGTAAGGTGGTGGAAGAATTGCACGATCTACATATGAGTGTTCGAACACGCCCCGATTCGAGTGTGGATCGTGGGCGGGTTCGAGTTCGATTTTTGGAGTGGATGTTGAGGGAGAGCGAGAGAGAGCAGGAGGAATCTTAAATTCGGTTTTTTTTGGTTCCGTTGTCGACGGTTCTTTTTTTTGGATACAGTTTTGGAAATAGAAAGAGGTTGGAAGATTTTGTGAGTGTGGCCGAAAAGAATTTGAAGAGGCAGAAAAGTTTTCCCGTTTCGGCGTTCTGTTGTTGTCTAAGAAAAAAGAATAAACTGTAAAAAAGAAAAACATTTGGAAATAAAAACCAAGAGAAAGAAAAATCCAAAAGAAGAAAAGAAAAAGACTTTTTCCTTTCGTGGAGCGCCGTTTACGGACCCAAGTGTCTAGACTCGAATTGGAAAAATCTATCCATCGTGCTTCGCTCAAAGGTCACCAGTTGGCGGTGGCCACCCAGGTCGTATTAAAAGGGAGGAACCTGAAGAGGAACCACAGGTGGTGGAGCAGCCGCTGAAGAGGAAGAGGAGTCCTAACCGAAGTCTTGGAGGCGAAATAATAGACCCCCCCCCCACTGAGAAAACCAGGTAACCAAGTTGTTTTACATATTTAATTTTCTGTGGCAAAAACTGTCACAAACTGGCGCTGCGGACAAGCCTTCCAGACGGACCACGGCAGGTTTGATTGTATTTTTCTTCTCATCGAGCCGAACGAACCTGTTAAGCTGCACCAAGTGATGGATACCGGTGCCTCATTGTGTTTCTAATGACATAGATGAATTGCTGGCGACGAAGGAATTTTGGGAGTCGACGGGGGAAGGTGTAGATAAAAGAAATCACCTTGATACAGAGTGGAACCACTGTATACAACGCGATACCAGAAAACAGCAGCTAAGGGCGTAAAAACGAAGGAAATTTTTTTATTGTTATTTTTTCTCTCCTCTGAATCGATTAATGTTTGTTATTTATTTATTTATTTGTTTTTTTACCGTGAAGTGGAAAAATTTGTATGTTAATTATAGTAGAATTGTTTTGGTTTTAGTTTTAAGCTGTTGTTTTGATGTTTCGATTTAACTTATTTATTTATTTATTAATTGATTTATTTATTCATTTTGTGTGACAGATGTCAATAGGAGATATTTTTTGTGATTTTCAATATTAACTTAAATCGAGCTCTAAATTTTTTGCTTGGAATTGTGATTCTGCTTTTCTTCCTTTTCGGCTGCGCGTTTGGATTTCGTTTGTTTTTTTTGTTGTGTTACAAAAGTGACCAAAATGTGGTTATTATATTTGCTTCCCCCTTTCTCTCTCTCTCTCTCCTCTCGGGCGTTGTGGTGTTGATGTGAGTAATAGACGCCCCCCCTCCCCCCCCTCACTGAGAAAACCAGGTAACCAAGTTGTTTTACATATTTAATTTTCTGTGGCAAAAACTGTCACACCAGTTCACACCATTAAAGTGCGCGCTTTGGATTTCCCAAAGTCAAATAAAAAAAAAGACAACAGTCTTTTAACCAGAAAACCCCAGAGACCGACCAGCGTAGTTTTAGTGCGTCCCGAAAAGGTAGGTAATTCCGAAAATAAAAAGACTGAAATAACATCTTTTAAACATAGTTACACTGCTCTTCCTGTAGATGTTTTGAAAGTTGTTAAGCCCATTTATGAAGATTTACCGAAGAAAGAGCTCCTTGAAAGCTGCGTTGGTGGATTTACCCAAACTAATAACGAAAGTTATAATCAACTTATTTTGGGAAATCACACCAAAGCAAAAAAAAATAAGTACCAATTCAAATTGCAGCTTGCATATTTAATGAAAGCAACGTAGTCCGTGGGTGGTATTTACTAGGCGTAAGCACGGACACAGGTTCAGTGAAATACCCCACAACACTAAATGGCGCACTAACTGCTTCCCGATTAATTAATAGTTCCAGCGGTGGTGTCCTCTATTGGCACATGTGTTACGCACTAAAACTGCTTCTCACTTTTCAATCTCGTGATATTAAACTTCTAGGTTGCTGTCTTAATCGATTTAAATAATAACACCGAACCAAAGCACAAAAGTAAGCGGTTTTCGAACGCAGATCCCAACTCCACTGGCGTCGTCCTCGTCCGCATTCCTCGGACGTAGAATTTTGACTCTACGATGCAATCCACATCCGTCAGATTCAACGGTGGTGGATCACATCGATGTGGGAGGAGTGAGTAGGCTCAACTTGGCGACGGCCAATGGGCGATCACAACAGAATCGAATGGGAGGATTGCCTATGTGTGCGTATAGGACAAGTACGATGCCCCTTAGCCTGCATATCGGCAACGACTAAACTGCACCTGAATAAACATGGACGGGCATAATGAACTGCAGGCATTGTGTTTATGTAATGCCGTTGTAGGCAATACATTCTTCGGTGACGATAGGTCGACCAACGATTGTGGTTTATATGTTTTAGGCGTATGGCTCTGGTGCTCTAGGATGGAATAAATTTTGTTAGCATTAAGTCAACAGAAATCTTGCCGACGGTGGCCAAGAGTCACAATGGATGTTATCGTTTTTTAGGTTGATATGCTGGTACATGGATATGGTGGTGAGGAATTTGACCTGCAGATGTGCCGACTAACGTCTCACCCAGGGCAACCATAGACCAGCGGAAATTAAACAAAACAAACGCAGTGAGGTACTGTGTGTTTGCTTTGCTTTGCTGTGGGTCATCATAGAGCATGGCATGGGTAAGATTGTCTAAACAATGATCATTTCCATGCCCAAATTCCATGATCGGTTGATAACCGATGAAAGGGAATTGTCGCAAGTGTTGCGAACCTCGGGATTAGAGCAATATTTAATTATGAACCGTAGGAAGAATATCGGCTGCAGCTGTGTTAACAATTACTCTGGCCAGCGTGTGTTTATCGAATATAATTGCTGACCAGCTGAGCCGAATGGCGTAAGGAATGGTTCATATATTATGAATCAGAAAAATTCCATGTTATGCATGTCGTCGGTGTGGTTTAACTTTCAGGTAAAAGCTACTGCAAGACAGCTTACGCTGCTCGATTGCAGGTAAGTATAGTGGTTTGTGGAGTGAGGGAAAAGCAGGTTGATTTAAGGAAATGGGTGGTTCTTTGGGAATGCTTTAAAGAGCCGCCACAAGCCCTACTCAAGATTTTCGAGGCGCTAGGAGTGCCGTTTGCCCGAAACGCTCATAACTATGTCGCTAGTCAGGATGAATCCAGTATTACGAATGTCGAGTAGCTCGCACAAGGAGCTACAAGAGAAGGTAGAATGGTTCGAAGGCAGCATCAAATCAATATTTCAGAGATTGCGGCAGATGCAGAAGGGCTACTATATTTTCCTGGAATCTACAAGGTATAAGTTAAAAAAAAATTATTTTAAATATGAAAGAAAAAAACTTATTTAAACGCCGTTATCTCAGAATCGTGTTTTTTGGAAAACACCATTACGGTGGACACGATTACTAAAAAACTATCTATCCGATCAATCCCAAATTTATAGTACTTATTTATTATGATAATAGGTGGATTCTGAATGAGGGATTTTCAATTTTGTTGAACATTTTTTTTTGTTAGAGCAAGATAACCGTATATTTAGCACCTTTAAAAATAAATTTTTCGTTAAAACTGTCGCCATTTTCTTAAAAATTAAAATTTTTATAAATCCTTCCTTCAAGCCCTAATGCAATATATTAACGTAATCTTTTTGGATACCAGTTTAACATAAGCCGTTCTCCACGGCGCCGCTAGAAGACAGCTGTACTTCAATTATTTTTAACTATTTTTTAATAAAAAAAACGACAAATACTAATCGATGTTATAATCAGTTATGAAATAAATATTTTTATGCTGTCGAAATAAGTCGAGAAAATGTCGTCATTTTGCCCACATTAACTAATACTCCCCCCTTAAGATACACACCGTCTGTAAACACCCCTGTGGATTACAGAGGTATAATGATAATGATTATTAATGAGATATAATGATAGAATGATAATTTACATTCATTGACTATTCTCAGGTTCACGTTGAGTAATAATGCTAAACAAATTTTAATTTCTATGAGTACGTTAATGACTGTTATAAAAAAGCCATATCAATGTCAAATTGCTGAAGGTTGTACTGCAATCTTTTGATTATACTCCAGATTTTATTACAGGCTGCTGTTTTGAAAATATAGATATGAACTGTCTGCCATGGCAATGTGAAAATGGCAAAAACACATGAACGAGTGCAGTGTTACATGTTGCAGTCCGAGTAACATAAGATGCAAGTTCAGTTGATAAACATAGAAATGTCAGAATTTTTATCTGGCTAAAAGGGTTTTCACTGAGTGTAGACCACTTTTTTCCAAAACTGACAATCATTTTAGAATAAGTTAACACTATTACTACTATTTATTTTCCTGTAGGAACCCGAAAGTTCATGAGCTCGGCGACTCGACTCGACCATTGTTCCCTGTCCCGTGCTCTCTCCTTCCACGCTTGACCATCCGATCCGATCTCATCGAGGTCCAATCTAACATTGTCCTCCCATCTCCGTGGCGGCCGTTCTGTCGGTTTCTTTCTCGTTGCGTTACCGTCAAGAATTCTATGCGCGGTCCTATCGTTGCCCGTTCGCGCCATATGTCCGCCCCATCTTAACCTTCCCGACTTGATTACTCTCACTATTGTAGGTTTACGGTATAGCTCTTCCAATTCGTGGTTGTGGAGTTTCCTCCATTGTCCTGCCTCCTCGTCATATTTGCCGCCATAGATACCCATAGATTTTTGTGACAGCCCATGTTTCGCATCCGTATAGAACAATCGGCATGACTATGGTTCTATAGACGCCGAGCTTTATATTCCGTGATAGCAGTTTGGATTTCCTCAGTTTACTGACGGCATGCCAACTAGCGTCGCCGGAGTGTAGTCTTTTGTTAATTTTCTTCGACATTTCGTTACTGGCTGTCAGTATTGTTCCCAGATATTTAAATGTTGTCTAACTTTTTCAAATGTCTTGCCTCTGATGTTTATGTGTGTTCTCTGAGGTCCAATTCCTCTCGACGTAATCATGTATTTTGTTTTATCTTCATTTATTGCTAGGCCCACCTCTTCTGCCGCTTGTATGATGATTTCACTGTTTTTACTTACAGTTTCTAGATTATCGCCCAAAGTGGCGATGTCATCCGCATATGCGAGCACTTGTGTGACCCCATTCCGGGATGATCCGGTCTTGTTGTGGTCTTGTACCTTTCTGATGACACCTCGAGGTGTTTTTTTCGTTCATGCAGATTTGAATGAGGGCGGCATATTTTTTTCGGGATTCCCAGCTCAACTACAATATGATAGAATCTTTGCCTTGCGACTGAGTCACAGGCTTTTTTGAAGTCAACGAACAGTTGGCGAACCGTCTCTCCGTATTCCCACTTCTTTTACAGTAGTTGCCTTATTGTGAACATTTGGTCGCTTGTTGGCCGGTTCGTACGAAATCCGCATTGGTGTGATTCTCGCCACTATGACATTTGTTAGTATTTTGTATGTGGTTGGGAGCAATGATCATCATCATCGGCACAACAACCTGGAATCGGTCTTGGCCTTATTTAGCAAGTCCTGAGGCTTGTTAAATTTTTCCATAATGATCTGTTTTTTCCGGGCAAGGTCATTAGTCTTGCGCCAGAGGCTCCCCGACGGGGAAACGAACCCCGGTCTCCCGCGTGACAGGCGGGTATACTAACCAGTATACTATTGAGGAGCTGGGAGCAATGATATTCCTCTGTAATTTTCGCAGTCAGGTTTGTCACCTTTTTTGAAAATGGGGCCGACTACTGAGGTTTTCCATTCTCTTGGAATGACTTCCTTATCCCATATTGTTTTAATCACTTGGTGGATGTTTCGAGCGGTTGCCTCTCCTCCATGCTTCACAAGCTCTGCCGGTATGCAGTCGACTCCGGGAGCCTTGTTGTTTTTCAATCGTGTTATTGCGTTTACAACTTCGTCGAAAGAGGGCTCTGGGATCTGAGGCTCGGCTGTATGTGCGTCTGCTGGGTTTATTTGTGGTTGGTGGGTGCGCACATTGAGCAGGCTTTCAAAGTACTGCTTCCATCTTGTCACAATATTCTTTGTTTCTGTCACCAGAGAGCCGTTTGTGTTTCGAATTATTTTGGCTCTCCCTCGGTAGCCATTTCTAATAGAATTTCTGTCGGCATACATGTCTCTGATATTTTTTTGCTCTGGCATTTTCTATGATTTTTTTCGATCCGAGTCTTCTCCCATTCGCGTTATTTGCGTTTGAAGAGGCTCGTTGTCTCTTTCCGAATTGTCGCGTATCTTTCTGCGTTGACTTCATCATATCTTTCTAAGTGGATCACTCTGAGGCGTTTACGTTCTTCGATCTTCGCCCTGCACTCATCGTCAAACCAAAGTTTGGACTTAATTGTTTTCTTAAATCCTAATACCTTTGCGGCTGTTTGTTTGATTGTGTCTCTGATCGATGCCCATTTAGTTCCCAGATTAGTGGTTTCCTCTTCCTCACTACTCCCATTCTCTAAGATGCTAAATCTATTCGTTAGTTCCTATTGATATTCGGCCCTTTTGCGCAGGTCTTTTAGCTTATCAATGTCGAACTTTTTGCTCGTCTCCCGTGATTGCCCATGTGGGTTTGCTGCGAGCCGACTTCTAATTTTGCTCATCACTAGAAGATGATCGGAATCGCAATCTGCTCCTTTATATGATCTTACGTCAAGGGTATTCGAGTGGTGTCTTTTGTCTATGAGGAAGTGGCTTTTTTTTTTTTTTTTCATTTTTTAAACATTTTTTTATTTTCTTTTTATATTCTTATTTTCTAAATTAAAGGCTAGACAAAAAATGCTTAAATTCTAGCTTAAATATCTTATATAATAACTTACTGGTCCTTCGCAGACGCTCTAAGCTAAACATTACTTAATATTTGTATAATTTGCCTTTCGGCGACAGAACTTTGTGGCATAACTTATAATTATTTGAAAGACAAAGAAAAATTTGAAAAACTTTATAAATTTTTTTTTTTTTTTTTTTTTTCTTAAAATTTAACTTACTTAACTTACCTAAACTTATCTACTTTTTTTTTTTTTTTTTTTTTTTTTTTTTTATGTAAAAGCACTTAGCCTAACTTAACTTAAATCTTATACTACCCTAATTCTAGAAAATGAGGAAGTGGCTATTTTGTTATGCGTTACGCCGTCGCATAATATCCATGTGGCTTTATGGATTTGTTTGTGCTTGAACATCGTGCTTTTCACTACCAGATCTTTTGAAGCTGCGAACGTGATAATTTGAATTCCATTATCATTTGAAACGTCGTGTAGGTTTTCTTTACCTATAGTTGATTGGAAGATGTCTTCCTGTCTAATTTTCGCATTGAGGTCCTCGAGGAGGATTTTAACATCGAATGATGAGATCCCATCGAAACCTCTTCTAGGGTCTCGTAGAATGTGTCCTTCGTTTTTTCGTCGGTAGATTCTGTTGGGGCGTGTACGTTTATAAATAGATAATTGTACCATGGTCCCTGCATTTTTAGCACCGACATTCGGTCATTAAAAAATTTCACATCTTTTACATGTGGCGTAATCTTCTTGCTTATGATGAAGCCCGTCCCGAGGTTGTGTGTATCGGTACCTCCATACACCAGTGTAAACCCGTTGGTTTCGATTACTTGATGTGGGAGTCGGACTTCCTGAAACACGCCGCCATTTTATATTGTTTCCTACGACCGTCTGTATCGCGCCTGGCTTATATAACGTTCGAACATTCTACGTCCCGAGGCGTATATCCCACTTTTTTCCGTTTTCCCTACGTCTTCTTTTTGCCGAGTCGGTGTGTTCTTGATGATTTGTTCCCTTATGGTAGTGTCGGGTCATCACACCTATGCCTACCGGGTTTTTCGTGGGATTGTTTTTTGTATATTGGTTATTCATTTTTGATCCCACGAGAGTTGGGGTTTCAAATAGTCCGCCACATCAGAGCCCCTCTTTGATATGGTAAGGTCTGCTTATTGCTCTGATTCGACCCGGTGCCAGAGAGGCGCCGCTTTAATACAGCCGGTATACCCCTGGCTGCAAACCATCCAATGGGCACGGTGACGCGTAACACCCTGGATTAAGGGTGCTAGATTTTTGTGTGTTACTCCTCGCTAGTCTGTCTGACATGGGTGGCTCTACTGGAAGTGTATGCTTCCGTCAGCATAGCCTAAGTGATTCATTGTAGTTTAAGCCCCCGCACCACGTCAATGTTTCTACCAAGCGGGGGAGAACAAGTTAACACATCCTTGCTAATTGTCATGTTTTATTGCCGCCGTGGTTCCAGCTCAATTATTTATAAAAAGAGACGCACTTATTCAATTATTGTATATTATTTTATGTTTTGACTAAACTGCATTGAAAATATCATAACACTCGTACATGTATTTTTTTAAATTGATCAATAAGGTTTATTATTTAATTAACATCACCGAACATTTATTGGTTCTTTTATTTTCACATTGCGTGACATAAAGTATTGAAAAATACATTAGGTAAACAATTTTTGTAGATCAATTGACAAAAGAAAGGAAACCCTTTAGATAAATCAATTACCTTACACGAAGTCTCTATGATAATGTGACCTTGAGTATTGAAAATGCTGCTGATTAATAAGGGACAGCTTTCGTAAACATGATGTTTTAAAACAATATTGTCAGATTGTAAAGTTGCTATGTGTTTTATTATGTTAATGACAGTCATTTTAATATAAGAACTTTTATGATTTTAACGACAATAGAAAGAAATGTATATCAAGCGGAATAAAGTACTTGGTTTATAAAAGTAAAACGAATACGCCATAAAACTCAAGAAAGCTGAATTCAAATGTGGCCGTACAATCGTTTATGAAGACCGTCGAGGTCTAAATCAGATTACCATTTCAAAAGTGACTTAAAAAATATTATTATAGACTAAAGCATGCAGCAAATTGACAGTCCGTTAGTATTGTTATGAAAAATTAGGTTTACGAAAAAATGTCACTTATTAAATAGACCAACACCATATCTGCCTTAGACATGTACTTCTCATATAACCCTCGTTTCTTCAATATGATAGACAATATGATAATAACCAATGTGATTTCAAATAAAAGAAATTTCCCTTCAAAAAATGTTTTTCAATATTATGCCAAAAAGGCAAATACCCAGTCGAAAAAAGGCTCCACATCCGTGAAGATGATGTAATCATATCCGAAACATGAAGAATTTCTCGTCAGATGTGATATCTTCGCTGACACAAGGCCCCTTAACACCCAGCGATCACAATGCCAAATAATAATTCCAGCGCCGGAGTCACCACTGCAAATGTTGGTACCCTTATGGTTACCAGCACAAAAATTTCGCTCAGATACGAGCACGCGAAATTTTGAATTCGACTGCACGCATTCTTTTCGGGAGACAATCGTCAAAACGTTAGCCTTCGGTGTAATAGCTTCCGGATTACTCGTCCCCGCCATTTGCGACTGATTTTTCAGCCCCCAGCTGATGACAACACCTCGTTCGCCTTCAACCAAGTTCATAAAACCGTTGCTGGCCCATAAACAAACAGGAAGAACATATGTTGTAAACCTAAGTACAAGTACAGCTTTAACTTCACCAAAACGTTCGTGTTTAAATAACCTTTACCTAACTTTTATCTTAAGGACCAAAATTGCAATATCCGCATCATATGTGCTTAAGTGGGCGTCATAATTTGGATGAATATAGATTTTAATGCATGGAGCTGTTACAGAGCCGTCTTCGCTCCAATTTCTCAGATTATGTCGTCCGAGGATTATTAAAAGTTCGTGCGCCTCGTATCTCCATTCAGTGCTAAGAAAACAATGTGCTGCACTAAGTACAACAGTTTCTGATAACAGAGTCCCTGCGCACTGATACCTCAACGTATTAACTTCTTGAACATAAACAGCGGCCAACCATGGCCAGGCACCGTGATATAATGCTGTCGCAGGCGACTTCTCAAACATCGATGGTCCTTGAAACTCGTCTGCAGTCTGTGAGCTAGATCCCAAACCGTCAGAACAACCTCGAACTGTGTTTCCACTCGTCCGTCCGCAAATATCCATTAATTGTTTAAGGCGATTTCTGCAAAACTAAAAATTTTATCATTTTTGAACGTCACGTTAACAAGGGGATAATTTCATTTTTATTTACTTCTCATATTGAAGCATTGGTGAATTTGCCTTCAAAAAGCCAGGAAGACCTTCACTATTGCTTCCTATGGATTGAGGAGTAAAAAACTGTGGAAAGCCTGGTGGTGGTATATTTTGAAAACCCGTTGACAGTTTGTTGCCTATTTGAAAGAACTTGTACTTCCGTGTGTGTTCTAACTGAATTTGAGTAAAAAACGGAGTGCTATCTGTGGATATGCCATGCAGATGTGATGAATAGAAGTTGGATGATTGGATCGACGAACTCACCTGCGTTTCCCATGCAAATAATCTTATTGTTTGCTAGGATTTGCATAACATTTGGTGGAGGAGTGTGCTTCGGGAATTTTACCTTATACAAAACTGGAACATTGGCTTCATATTGACCTCTGGTAAGCAGCTGCACTTCACCATAGTAAGTCTGAAACAGGATAATTGTATGTAGTTCTAGAATGGGAAGGGATTTCTCTCAGAGGTGTAATTTTTGACATTGTGCAATTCGATCAGAAATATATTAACTTATGCTAATAAATGATGCTATTATTATTAAAAAATTGCATTATGCTATTAAAAAAATATAAAATTAAAGTTAAAACAAACTTAACAACTCATCATTTGAGAACATGCTTCCCTATGCAGTCGAAAATGCACTTATTCAATGTTTAAGAAACCATCTTTCTGGCCAAGCAATTCAAGTTGTTCTGGGTGAATTCACATGTGTCCCTCATCAAAAAGTGCTGGTGCTGTCCAGGGCTCTGGACTCTCGTCCACTTTATTCCTCTTTTTTATAAACGACTTCTTGTTCATTACTCACAACCTATTTCACTATTTTGACAGCACATTAAGATTCACGTATTCACTCGAACATACTCGATCAACTCTTCCAACCCCACTTACCAACAACGACGAATACGCAGCTAATTATTATTGTACGATATGCCAACGGGGAATTTCTAACGTAGTCAATTTGTAACCCGCAAAACCCAGCGCGACTATTAGCGTAAAAAAAAAATTAGCGATAAACAGCACTTGCATCACCGAAGCAAACTAGAAATATTGGTGCTAAAATCAAGTCGATTATCAATTGCAAAGAGTCATTTGAACCATCGATGCCGCCCAAACAGTGGCCGATATTGCAGCTGACAAAACAAAAAGATGGAAATGAGGAACCAAGAAATATTACGTAATATTGACACCGGATTTAAAAAATGGCTTTAACTCGCTGCTTCCCCGTAAGAAGAGCCCTTGGTCGAATGAGTAATCCGCTCTATCTCCTAAAGATCCTCATAACCTTCTTCATACAGCTAATGAAAGATACGGAGGAGGGCAGACAATTTGATGATGACTGGCTAGGAGTTTGTGGCGGTTCCGCCAAACCCCACTGTCTACTTACCGTAAAACTTACCTTTTCATGCATCTCTTCGCATACAATTTTCCGTAAGATTTCTTGCTTTACTTATCTGGAACTCCAAACCAATTCGGCACCTTCGGTACCAGACAAATTCCTGTAAACAAAATGATTCGGTTTGCATACAATGTAACCTTCATGACAGGGACCATAAATATTGCGCCGCCTATTTTCCCAGCCGCGCCATGTGTACAACAATGTTCCCTATATACACATTGGCTGGCGGCTTACACCCAGGGGACCAAAGCAAATACGCATTCCGCGTCTCTTGGCATCAATTAAATCCTACAGCATAAACAAATGCAAATAGGAATTCAATACCTACCCTTACTAGCGATGCCATAAACACCATTTCCCAGTAACCTACCTAAAACCAATTAGCACATTTTCACATCGCATCGTCGGCTCTTTGTTTAGCCGCGACGCACATGTTCCAACAAAGATCCCATTAGCATCCGACGATTTCGGTTTTATTTGCTTTACCGAAATCGTATCCCATGAATGGACTTTATGCCCTTTCTTTGTTCTAAGTTCGTTCCCATCGATGAAAGAACCATGCACACGTACCACCATGATCACAATAGCGAGTGAGCTCTGCACGAGCAAGATATCGCTGAGTCGATTTCCAACCACTGACCGCCATGGTCACGCGTCACTCCCGCTCTCCGCCGGCTGCGGAGACGCGTAAAAATACCCGGAGTCGTGAGGAGTATTTTGAACTTGTCGTTTTTCAAATGTTTGGCGGGTTTGTGCCGCAGTTAGTTTGAGTTAGTGAAAAGGAATTTAAAAGTGAGAAAAGTAACTTAATTGTAAAACAATGTACTCTAAATTGCTGTTGATCGGTGCACTCTTTGCACTGGTCGTCATCGTCGTTGCTGGTGCTTGTTAAAAAAAAACTTCAACAAATGTATTGCAATTAACCATCAATAATATAATATTAAACTAAATCCGGGCGTTTAATTGTCCGCAGTCCTGGGTGTATTTATTTCTTTTGTGTTGTGACCAGTGTCCGCGCGAACAATTCATGATGGAGGAAGAAGAGAATCAGCGCCGTACGCCGGTGCACAACGCTTCTTCGCCCCAACTTCCTCAATGGTCAGTACATGGTCCACTCCTGTGGAATATTATATACTTCGCAGACAATATTGCGGTTGTAACATATAAATGAGGTGGAAGCGGCCACTAATGAAGTAATCCGACTAATTACCGCAGAACTAAAACTAGCCGTCCACAAAACAGAGGCAGTCGACTAGTTAGAAAGATAACTGGAATATGCTAACTTACAGTTCGGAAATCGGACCAACGATGAAAGGAAGCGGTTAAATACTTGGGAGTCATGCTCAACTAAAATGTATGTCTCACGTAGAGTATGCAAATAAGAAACACGCTGGCGTATAAGCAGCCCTACCCAGAATATTGCCAAACACTGGTGGGCCGGTTTATATAAAGAGAGTTATCCAGTCAACGGTGGTTCCATATGGATTACCTTATGCCGCGCCCATGTAGACAGAAGCTCTACCAACAAAACAGAGTGAAAAGAATAATGAGAGCACCAAACAAGCTTTGCGTATTAAGGACTATATGCGGTTTCAGGATGATCTCCGACGAAGCAGCATTTGTTATAGGCGGACCCCATAGACATTCTAGCTGACAAAATGCTTCAGGTCTATATAACGAGAATTACAAGCGCTGAAGACCTTGGCGGAATGACGACGATACGGTTATAAGAAAAAGAACTCAGCGCACGGTGAGTATCAAAAACACCTAAACTGTTTTGAACACGATGCTTCACTACTCTACCCATATTTCGAATAGCGAGAAAGCGACATGAACATGTCATTTTTCTATGCAACCGCTTCGCACAATGAAGGAACCCCCCCCCCCCCCCCCCCCCCCCCCACCACGCCGGGACACCTTGTAAACTACATGAGCCGATCGAAGAAGTGCTGGACCGAGACCAGTACTCTAATAACCCTAGTGCAAAATTGGTTAGGCGAACTCGCAAGAGCAAGACGAGAAGTCGCAGAAAACAATAGGAGACAAGTCTAAAGACCTAACTATCCCGCGAAGGAAAACCCAAAGCCAGTCCAGCGGACAGAGCGGTTGGAAATGCACGTATACATTTTAGTACGTAGGGTAGAGTTGTTAGATATTATACATTTCCGTGAATCGTGTAAGCCAGAGATTCGGACCCACGATATCTTTCGAAGGTTATACATCCTTGGCGAAACCCTAAAAAAGGCACCGTCATTTGAAACAATGGTTTGTCAACGAGTTTTACAAAACGCAGTAGGGTAACCACCGAATACTCAACTTATCAAAGCATGGGTACGGAAGTTTGAGGAGACTAGTTCGGACAAACCACGGACGCGACGGAGCGATGGGAAGTGCACTTCAATGAATTGCTAAATGGCCAGCTCACAGAAGAATTGGAGACTCCACCAGTGCAAGATCAAGACCAAATACTGCCCCCAGCAAGCATTGAAGAAACATTAAAATCCCTAACATAACTCAAATCACATAAAGCCCCGGAGCTGATGGCGTACCAGCTGAGCTGATCAAACAAGGAGGGACAGCTTTACATCACGCAATTCATGAGATCGTGGGGCACGTATGAAAGCAAGAGGATATGCCGGAAGATTGGCGTCGTTGAATAATTTGCCCCATACATAAGAAGGGAGATATCACACTGTGCAGCAACTGTAGGGGTATATTATGGCTGAATACCGCCTATAAAATACTCTCCGCTATCCTACAAGATCGGATAGCCCCATACGCTAAAATCATTGTGGGGAGGAAGTATGTACCAGACACGGGAACTAAATTCACTTCCTCCTCCATCATAACTTAATTCTTCCGACGAGCACTACACGATTCCGCCAAAGCAATGGGAACACCAACACAGGAAGTAGGCCGAGAGAAATAAAACACTAGTGTTGGTTGGTGATCACTACTTTAAATTAATTTTATTGTTTGTCTCTTATCAATATTCACAGTTTTATTTGGACCGCGGTCACCAGAGAAATTGGTGTTTATTTATTTAGTGGGGAAATTTACACAAAGTTAATTGATACTAACTGGACCGCGATGGGAATATTCGGTGGCTGGGACACTTTTTGGCTTACGTACTGAACACTACAACCACGACTCCGAGGTATTTTCGCGTCACCGTGCGCACCGGTGAGCGGGAGCGGCATGTGACCCTCGTGGTCAACGGATGGAAAACGACTCAACGATATTCTATCGTTTGGTGTGAGTTTACCCAAGAAAGAAAGTGGTTCTCTATGGTGGAAACAAGGAAGAAAGACTTGGCAATGTATGTGTATGTGTGAGTGCAGATCACATTGGTTTTTTTCATACACAAGGCCATGGGAATGTACCTGAAATAAGGAAAGGGAAAATGTGCATTGCAGTTGAATAAATAAACCGCTAGTCATCCGGGAAATGGTGCTAAAGGCAACTTGGAAGTTTATGTCATCTCTGTTTCGTGTTGCATTAGGAAATGCTAGAAAATGTTCGTGATAATGCCTAAGATGCGGTGATTGTTTGTCGATTGTACAAACGAATCCCGGGTCGGTTTATTGCAGCTGTAAAAATAAGCTGTCCGACATAGGATTTTAACACAGACAAATTGTGCCGACTGGCTTGGGATTCATGACATCATATGCACTTTAAAGAATTATTTCCAGGAACCTTATCTAAGGCGTTGTATGCATTAATGTCCTTGAAAAAGGAAATGTTTCAGGTATGCTGGGTGGAGATTGCGGTGCAGGTGTGGGAAATTGAAATTTGCCTGGGATTCTTGAAAAGGTAGAAAGAAATTCTTACAGGAAATTATATGCGAAGAGATGCATGAAGGCAAGTATTCTTTTCAGGGATATATATAATGCGTGAAGCATTTTCAGGTACTAATGCGATTGCATTAGTGAAGTTAGCAAATTGGCTGCATTTTATGGGGGTTTTACGGTAAGTAGACAGTGGGGTTTCGCAGAACCACCACTTCATCATTGGTCAATATCAGTGTGGCTTCATCCCAGGCAAATCAGGGATTGATCAGATATTCACCCTTAGGCAGGTGATGGAAAAATGTCTGGAATTTAAGATTCCAATATATAATTTATTCATAGACTTTAAGGCCGCCTATGACATTGTGGCGAACGTACAAAGTCCCCACAGGAAAATTCCAGACCAACTTGAGGTAACGCACTTACCTGGACAACATCACGTCCACAGACGCGGTCCCAAGCCCAGCGGGGGCCGCCAGTAACCCAACGTTGAGTCGACACCAGAAGGCAAGGAACTTAACGTCCCCAAAGCCTCTAATACCGAGCTAAACGCTCCATACCTAAAACCTACGACCTGAAACAAGGAGAAACATCCATGCATCCTTCGACGTGTGCAATCGCAAGCTAAGTGAATGCCAGCACCACAAGTCGGCAACCCTGAACATCTGCACGAGATGCAGGGAATTACAATCAAAACAATTAACCGACCAACGGACGTGGTGCGGTTGATCTAAACATTAGATCACCCAAATATTCACCGCAAACAAAGGAGCATATTCCTTAGCCTCGTAAACACCCAGATGGCGCGAAAAACCAAGCACCACGTAACTCCAAACAATACTTTGTTTGGAGTTTTACGAAGGCCAGCTGCAATAAATAAATACGGCACAGCATTGCGCCGTTGCCACTGTCCGCCAAGCAGAAATGCATCAGCGGAATGTTTGTTTTTCACACCATGTGAAAAACTCTCTTGGATTTCAAATCCAATAGATACCAGCGGACTAGACGTCCAGGCGATCGTCAACACCAGATGGTCGACCTAACCAAGCAGCGTGGGAATAGAATCCACCGTCAACAACGACGGTGAAGCTTCCATATGTATGCGTGAGAATTTTCTCCTTACAGGAAAATTGTGTCTGCACAACTGCAGATACAAAACACACAGATACTGGAAAAACAGTATCCGATAGGTTGGAAGAGAGTGAGTTTTGACATCGAACATAGGAGACGAGAGGTCTACTTCGAGCAACAGTCAGAGAACTCCGACGAGGAGCTATCCGCGTAACGAATTTAAATAACTCAATAAAAGAAACCGCCGGCCCGAAGTCTCGTGATGTTTAACTACGCGAATTAAGGATAGTCGGAAATCGAGAACCAGACGAAGAGGATTGGTGGTGTCAAGACCGAGTCCCGAAAAATATCGATAGTGTGTCGTCTTACTGTGGTGTCGTTCCTAAGAGTAGCGTCGAGTATCGAACAACTTGTTTTCGGTCGAAGGGATCTGAAAGACGTAACTGTGTTTCCTTTTGTTTCACAAGTAATCGACAGAGTAAAACTTTGTAGACTAACGACGGATGTTTTAAGGTATTCAATCCCCAGTTGTGTAACTAAATGTGACAATAAAATTGAATTAAAATAAATCGAAATATCTCTGCGTTTAGACTAACGACGGATGTTTTAGGGTATTCAATCCCCAGTTGTGTAACTAAATGTGACAATAAAATTAAATTAATACAAATCAAAATATCTCTGCGTTTCATTGGAACTAAATCCGCCAAAGTGGTGACCCCGACGTGATCTGAACACGCACGAAAAATAAAACGCGAACACGCAAAAGCAATTTAGATCGGTGAAGGCGAATAAAAACAGTTTCAAAAAGTAAACTCAAAAGACAGTACCAGTGCCAGTGCAATCAGCAGTTTAAACAAACAGTGAGTTCCAGTGAAGTGAAGCGCCTACAGAACCGCAGCTACCAGGACTAGGACTCATCACGACGCCCACGGACACTGGACAACGAAAAAAGCCGCAAGTTATTCCATTTCACATATTTAAAAAAAAAAAAAAAATTAATATATATATATATATAATTTTCCTTTATAAATTCCTTCTCTCGTTTTCTTTACAAAGCTCCTTCCGAGCCGAAAAGTGAGAAATCATTTTTTTTTTTTAAATTCATTAAGCTCTTTCCGAGCCAAAGTGAGAAATCAGTGTAAATCTATTTAGCTCCCTCCGAGTAAAATTTAAATTTAAAATTAATTTACAAAAAAAAAAAAAAGGCAATTTTCTTTTATATACTTTTTTTTTTTCTCTCTTTCTTTTTGCCTATTATAGTTAACTAAATTTCAAAGCATAAGTGACAACTAAACGACAAAATATAAAGTAACGAGCACACAATTAAGCCAACGAGGCACAACAATTATAGAAATTTAAGAACAAATCGGGAATTGTAAGCTCCCTCAGAGCCCCGAAAACACACTGAAACCACAATACGAAACGTTTACTTTACGGCTAACAACTTGATTGCATTACATTGGTGCCAAATAGTTTAGCTTTTGTGAAATTGAAATTGACATACAACGATAAGAGAAATATTTGTTACAGGTATCGTATATAAGCACGAATTGAAATAGAAATGTCAAAGCCTTTTGCCTCTAACCGAATTAAGAAACATAATTGTGATTCCTAAGCATACATATAAAAATTATTGTAAGCTCCTTCAGAGTCCGAAACACAGCGAACCGACAACACACGATATTTCTTCCTTGTAACGACCGCGAATTCATGCGAAATCGAACTCCACATAAAGGAAACGCGAAAAATTGACGACACCTCGTACCTCCTCGTTTTTTTCTCACCTCTTCCAGACTGAAAGCTTTTCTCTCGTCCGTCACTAACACCGTCGAATTACCCAAAATATCCGCTGGTGTAGGCCCATCCTTGTTTCATCTTCGGAATTTAGATATTTTTCTCTTGTGCCAGGCCTTTTCCCTGACTCCATCTTTGGACCCAGCAGGTGGTTTCGCCGCGTCCACTAATTTAAAGAAAAACTCGCGCATCGAGCGACCGAGTTACAGCGCGAAACCCCCAGGAAATTAATGACAACCACGAGGTTGCAGGCGGCGACCCAGAAAGTAAAAACGTTGAGGGGAAACGTAATCGCTCCCTCACAGAGAAAATCGACGCGAAATCTCCCGAAGTCAACGATAACGACCAGGTCGAAATCCACAATTTCTAAAGCTACCATGGCTAACAACGCCGAAGCTTCCCCAACGACGTCGCAGGCCGCAGCCCTCCGTCAAGAAGTTAATATTGCAACACAAGCGGACCGTCCTTCGAATCGATACATTAAATTACCGGACTTCACGTCCGATGACCCAGACTTTTGGTTCGGTTACGCCGAACAAACGTTTGCCTGCGAAGGCATCACCAGCGAACAGGAGAAATTTCTCCTAGCAACCCGCGATTTAGATCCTGTCTTGCTCCCTTATGCGAAGCATCTAATTAAAACGCCATCTCCACAACCATATACAGCATTCAAGGAGATGGTGATTAATGCCTATAGGGAAACGCCACAAAATCGCTTGCGACGTTTATTACGGTCGACCGACACCTCTGGGATGCGACCATCCCAGCGCGCCGCTTATTTCCGTGCACTGGCCGGCACGGACATGTCCGAAACAGCCTTAACGGCTATATTTAGAGAGTCTTTGCCAGAATACGTTCAGGCAATCGTCGCGCCTTTAGCCGAATCAGGCCTCGACGAATTAGCGCGACACGCCGAGGCAGTCATGGCCACAGACAGATCCCGAACGGATCTCCAGCTTCCACTGGCGGCGACGCACGTCCAAATCCCACCCTAGCCCCAGCCACGAACCCCCACGGTTACATATACCCATGCGACGCAGCCAAGCGAACTCGAAGACTTGAGAGTGCAAATTAGGCAAATGAAAACGCAGCTAAATAATCTCAGCATGGGGAACAATTTTCGGTCTGGCCGTGACAGATCGCGACGCCGAGACAGGTCGCGAGACAATTCAAGGCGTCAGCGTAGCAGACCACGCACGCCAAACAATGAGAACACCTTCGGCAGGTGTTATTATCATCATCGATTTGGAGCGCAGGCCAGGAATTGCAGGCAGCCCTGCAACTGGACACAAAACCCAGCATTACCGGCTAGTTCTTTAAACTAGAACTGCCGACCGACGAAAAAGCGCAAACGGCCGGCAATCCCCAAATAAGTCGCTTGTCAATTTATGACTCAAAATTAAACATGGACTTCATAATTGACACAGGTGCGGATATTTCCGTTCTTCCTCGCTCGTACGCACCTGCCACTCGGTTGCCGGATGAATTGAAATTGTTCGCCGCGAACAATACCCCTATCAAGACATACGGTAGGAAACTAATGACACTAAAAATAGGCCTACGTCGACCAATTCGATGGTACTTCGTAGTAGCCGATGTCACCGATCCTCTAATAGGGTCGGACTTGCTGCGACACTATAAACTAGTAGTGGACGTAGCACGTAATAGACTGATGGACTCGTTAACGTCTCTTTCTCAGCCAGTAAACGCAAAGGCGGGAAAGGCATTGACGTTAACGTGCACAACCGCAAACGGTCCATTCAGCGATCTGTTGCGCGAATTTGCGGACATTACAGTTCCGCTTAGTAATCCCCGACGCGCAAAAGCCGGCGTCTTTCATCACATTGAAACGCGCGGCCCCCCAGTGAGCCAACGCCCGCGCAGATTGGCTCCCGAAAAATTGCGTGAGGCTCGTGCAGAATTCGAGTATATGCTCGACTTAGGAATCTGCCAGCCATCCGATAGCCCTTGGGCGAGCCCACTCCATCTCGTCAAAAAGAGCAACGGCGAGTGGCGTCCATGCGGTGATTACCGAATGCTGAACGCGGTGACGACACCCGATCGGTATCCAATAGCAAACCTGCACGATTTCTCCTATAAGCTGCAGGGTTGCGAAATCTTTTCGACCCTCGATCTCACGAGGGCATACCACCAAATTCCGGTGGCCCCCGAAGACATCCCCAAAACCGCGGTAACTACACCTTTTGGACTGTTCGAGTTCAAGGTGATGACGTTTGGTCTTCGAAATGCAGCGCAAACGTTCCAGCGCTACATTGACTCAGCTCTCCGCGGACTTGACTTCTGCTATGCGTATATCGACGATATACTCATAGCATCGAAAACTATGACAGAACATCGCGCCCACTTGAAGCAGGTGTTCGAACGCCTCCGAGATTTCGGCCTGGTAATCAATCCAGACAAGTGCCACCTCGGAGAAGCGGAAGTCAAGTACCTTGGCTACTGCATTAACGGCCAAGGAGTCCGCCCATTACAAGACAGGGTGGATGCATTAATGCAATTTCCTCGCCCCACGAACGTGCGAGAATTAAGGCGTTATTTGGGCATGCTGAACTTCTATCGCCCAACACTCCGAAACGCCGCGCAGGTCCAGGCTCCTCTCAACGAATATCTAGTAGGAGCCAAACGCAACGATAAGCGACCAATTAAGTGGACCGAGTCAGCTGATCAAGCATTTCGCTCATCAAAAGAACAGCTGGCGAATGCAACGTTACTTCGACATCCCGTCGAAGGAGCCCCATTGGCCTTACAGTGCGACGCTTCCGACACTGCAATTGGGGCCGTACTCGAACAAGAGTGCGACGGCAAATGGGAACCGCTGGGTTTCTTCTCAAAAAAATTGAACCCGACCCAGCGACGATACAGTGCCTACGACAGGGAGTTACTAGCGATTTACTCCGCAGTAAAGTACTTCCGGCACATGGTCGAAGGACGCCAGTTGACGATCAAAACTGATCACAAACCACTGGTGTACGCTTTCCGAAAGAAAGCGGAAAGTTCAACCCCACGACAGGGACGGCACCTGGATTTCATCGGGCAATTTAGTACCCAAATCGAATATGTTCCAGGTGCAGACAACGTAATTGCAGGCGCTTTTTCGCGTATCGATGCAATTAAACTCCGTGCGCAAATCGATGGTGCCGACTTGGCACAAGCACAAGGAGATGACCATCAACTGGAGTCACTACTGAAAGCGGAGACAGCACTAGTTTTGCGTAAACTCCCTTTCAACGACTCAAACGATGAAGTCTGGTGCGATGTTTCGACAGGGACAGCTCGACCCTACATCCCAGAAAATCTGCGAAGGAATGTGTACGAAACATTCCACAACCCAGCCCACCCAAGCGGACGCGCAACCATTGCCGCAGTCCGACGCAAATTTGTCTGGCCGCATATGGCCAAAGACATAACAAATTGGGCACGCAATTGTTTGTAATGTCAGCGTTGCAAAGTCGATCGACACAACGTGCTACAACCAGCACAGTTTAAGCTCCCCGAGGCACGATTCGCCCATGTACACATCGACATTGTGGGACCGCTTACGCCGTCGAGAGGTTACCTGTACCTCCTGACGATGATCGATCGTTTCACTCGGTGGCCAGAAGCAGTGCCACTACGAACAGTGACCGCAGAGAATGTAGCCAAAGCATTCTATTCGACTTGGGTCACACGTTTCGGCGTCCCAGCTACCCTCACAGCCGATCGAGGACCACAGTTCGAGGCGGCGATGTTCAAGCAGCTGACCGATCTACTCGGCTGCCAGCAAAGCCACACAACAGCCTATCACCCACAGTCCAATGGGATGATCGAACGTTGGCATCGCTCTCTTAAAGCCTCACTGATGTGTCATGACGACAATCAATGGCTGGACGCACTACCAACAGTTCTTTTAGGCTTGCGCACAAGCATAAAAGAAGACCTGGGAGCCTCAGCAGCAGATCTGACGTACGGAACCAATCTGCGCCTCCCAGGAGAGTTCTTCGCCGATGGAGAACCACCGCTCGAACAGTTGCCAAATTTGGAAAACCTACGCAAACTCATGCGTAAGGTCAGGGCAACGCCGGTCGCCAGACACGGTTCCAAGAGGTTATTTGTTCACCCAGATATGGACAGCTGCACGCACGTCTTCATCAGGGTGGACAAAGTTAGGAAACCTCTAGAACCGCCCTACGAAGGGCCATACAAGGTGCTGGAGCGAATAAACGACCGAGTTTTCTCCGTAGACATCGACGGAAAGCCGTACACCGTCAGTGTCGAGAGATTGAAGCCGTGCCACCTGGAACTACCGCCAGATACCGTGCCAGGAGAGGTACACCACCAACCGTTGGCGGCAGCCGAAACCCGCCCTGTGTACCATCCACCACACTCCCAGGAAACACCAGGCACGGTAAGAGTTGAGAATCAACCTAACCCTCGCGAAATGGTTGCTCGTGGGGCATCGGATATCGTGCACGGACCGATAACGCGGCAACGCGGTCGAGATCTGCGCGCCCAAGAAGACGCCGCAAGGATTCTCAACTTACGGCAACCAATAACCGAAACCACCAACAACGAAATCGCGACTAACACCCACAAGGAAACAACAAACGCGATTGCCTTCGCTCCTTTACCGCCTAAACACCGACCACGATGGAAAGGAGCACTCTCCGACCTTTAACAGCACCCTCCATACTCCTACCTTTTCCTTATCGTGACTACGTCACTGGGGGGGGGGGGGAGTCCCGTGGCGAACGTACAAATTCCCCACAGGAAAAGTCCAGACCAACTTGAGGTAACGCACTTACCTGGACAACATCACGTCCACAGACGCGGTCCCAAGCCCAGCGGGGGCCGCCAGTAACCCAACGTTGAGTCGACACCAGAAGGCAAGGAACTTAACGTCCCCAAAGCCTCTAATGCCGAGCTAAACGCTCCATACCTAAAACCTACGACCTGAAACAAGGAGAAACATCCATGCATCCTTCGACGTGTGCAATCGCAAGCTAAGTGAATGCCAGCACCACAAGTCGGCAACCCTGAACATCTGCACGAGATGCAGGGAATTACAATCAAAACAATTAACCGACCAACGGACGTGGTGCGGTTGATCTAAACATTAGATCACCCAAATATTCACCGCAAACAAAGGAGCACATTCCTTAGCCTCGTAAACACCCAGATGGCGCGAAAAACCAAGCACCACGTAACTCCAAACAATACTTTGTTTGGAGTTTTACGAAGGCCAGCTGCAATAAATAAATACGGCACAGCATTGCGCCGTTGCCACTGTCCGCCAAGCAGAAATGCATCAGCGGAATGTTTGTTTTTCACACCATGTGAAAAACTCTCTTGGATTTCAAATCCAATAGATACCAGCGGACTAGACGTCCAGGCGATCGTCAACACCAGATGGTCGACCTAACCAAGCAGCGTGGGAATAGAATCCACCGTCAACCACGACGGTGAAGCTTCCACATGTATGCGTGAGAATTTTTTTCCTTACAGGAAATTGTGTCTGCACAACTGCAGATACAAAACACACAGATACTGGAAAAAGAGTATCCGATAGGTTGGAAGAGAGTGAGTTTTGACATCGAACATAGGAGACGAGAGGTCTACTTCGAGCAACAGTCAGAGAACTCCGACGAGGAGCTATCCGCGTAACGAATTTAAATAACTCAATAAAAGAAACCGCCGGCCCGAAGTCTCGTGATGTTTAACTACGCGAATTAAGGATAGTCGGAAATCGAGAACCAGACGAAGAAGATTGGTGGTGTCAAGACCGAGTCCCGAAAAATATCGATAGTGTGTCGTCTTACTGTGGTGTCGTTCCTAAGAGTAGCGTCGAGTATCGAACAACTTGTTTTCGGTCGAAGGGATCTGAAAGACGTAACTGTGTTTCCTTTTGTTTCACAAGTAATCGACAGAGTAAAACTTTGTAGACTAACGACGGATGTTTTAAGGTATTCAATCCCCAGTTGTGTAACTAAATGTGACAATAAAATTGAATTAAAATAAATCGAAATATCTCTGCGTTTAGACTAACGACGGATGTTTTAGGGTATTCAATCCCCAGTTGTGTAACTAAATGTGACAATAAAATTAAATTAATACAAATCAAAATATCTCTGCGTTTCATTGGAACTAAATCCGCCAAAACATCATAGCCATCGGTAGATCCGATTCGGCTGTACAAGATTCCTTCATCCAGATCGAGGAGGCGGCACAAAAACTGGAACTGCACATTAATGAGGGAAAACTAAGTACATGGTGGCAACTTCTGCGAAGAGAACACCTAACGTTGGTCAAACTATCGAGGTAGTGGAGCACGAATTTGAAGTAGTGGAATCCTTTAACTACCTTGGGTCAATAGTATCAGTCGATAACAATAAGGAAGAAGAAATACGCGAACGGCTGATCAAATCCAACAAAGGCCACTATGGTTTGTCAAAGCTGTTTAAATCCCGAAATTTAACCAAAACATCCAAGCTACTACTGTAAACGACCATGTTCTTACCAGTACTCATGTATGGATCCGAGACCTGGGTGCTCAATAAAAGGCACGCTGAACTGTTAGCCGCATTCGAGAGGAAGGTCTTAAGGAGAGTTGTTAGCCGCGTATGTGAGGGAGGACGATTCCGGAGACGCTACAACCATGAGTTGTACGCGATCTCCCTTGAAGCTAATGTGGTACGAAAAATCAATGGCTGGAGGGATGGCATAGATCAGGACGCCCAGGGCCTGGGCGTGCCAAACTGGATGACATCGGCTCGAAATCGGCACCAGTGGAGAGATTTGTTAAATAAGGCCAAGACTAATTCCCGGTTGTAGTGCCGATGATGATGATGATGAAAGCTACAAATAAAGTCCTGTAGCCGAAAGGCAAATTGCACAGTAGTCAAATTATGTTTAGCTGAGAGCGTCTTCGTAGGACCTGTAAGTTATAATATATGTTAAGATAATTAAGCTAGAACTTAAGCATTTTTTGTCTAGCATGTAATTTAGGATCTAATAAAAAAAAACGGAAGTAAGAAATGTTGGAAGAAATGAAAAAGCATTGATCGGTAACCAGATTTTTTGAATAGACTTGGAATTTGTAATTGGTCGCGATATGGGGAGAACTCACAAACAACCAAACTACTTCTAATTGTATTGATTCCAAGAATTCATCCAAAGAAAATATTTTAAGCCAGATCAAAGACAGCTTGGAATGCCGAAAAGTAAAGAATAACAAGCGTTCTTTGTTATCAACCTTTGGTGTTTGTCGCTGGGGACCAGTTAATCAGATAGATAACCTAGAGTTTAAGCTTTTTTTTATCTAGGAAATACGCTAAAAATCGAATTGAATAAAAAATATATCTATAAACAATGTAAAAAATATCAATCTTTAAGCCCGACATTTAATATTTAACAAATTTAACAAGACTAAACATACACATGTTGGCGCAAGGCTGATATCCTTGCCCGGAAAAACAAATTATTATGGACAATATAACAACCCTCGGTAAGGACCGGACACCGGTGGAGAGGCTTGCTAAATAAGGCCAAGACCGGATCCCGATTGTAGTGCCGATGATGATGATGATAAACATACACATGAAATAATCTATGGATGCCCCTCTAAATTGCAGCCTTAACTTACTAGTAAGTTTCAAATTTAGTCACATACGTTATTGTAGAAATCCTGTATGTGGTGGGCTGCTCAGAAAATATCATATGTTTAAAGTAATATTAAATAGACATAAGTCGTGAAGGTAAACTACAACTATATGTTGGTAAAGGTTGCCAAATCACCATTTTTTTAAATTAAACATTCAGAGGCGACAATAGCTTATTTACAAGTATATGACTG
This sequence comes from Microdon myrmicae, assembly GCA_963931805.1. Classification (NCBI taxonomy): domain Eukaryota; kingdom Metazoa; phylum Arthropoda; class Insecta; order Diptera; family Syrphidae; genus Microdon; species Microdon myrmicae. The sequence continues at coordinate 49,727,765 of OZ007501.1, forward strand.
AATTCCACAGATTCGCGCTGTCTTGATTGAGATTTAGTTCAGTTGCTAACTTTACCTTTAGTCTACATTGTAAAAACAAAATTTGCTCAACTTACACTTATTGGCTTTCCTGTGATAGAAAGCGTAATTTTAATATGCAAATCCTCACCAAGGCCGGGATTGGACACAGACATTATTCCGAACCATTCGATTCCATCAAAGAGATATTGAAATGTTCCCGGACACGGACTTATTGGAATCTGCTGCGAGAAAATTTTATTTATCTGATCGCACACGAGGAAAAACAATGTTGTAATGTAAAACTGCATTTTGACTTTGACAGAAAAGCCCAAACAAATCACACCTCACTCTTGTTTATGAATTAGAATGCACCCAATGTCGGATGACAAAGGCCACTGAAAAGTCATTACCGCATAACTACAAACAAATCAAATCACACTAATAACAATGCGTTTCTGATCCGAGTAATGGAGTGTTCCAAGTACGTGAAAAAAAATCGGGGATCTAATTCCGCTATATTATAATCTGACGACTGCTTCCCTTCTTGAACCACTGTGGTAGTCTAAATAACATTCGATTGAAAAATAGTAATCGATAGTTGGAGAAATTACTGTAAAAGTTAATAATGTGATAAGAAAGTGATATGAAAGTAGTAGAAATATTGCACAATATGATACCTTCTTGCATTTTGTTTATGATTCATTTACTCTGCTACTCTGACAATTCGGGATACCATGTTCAAGAGAGTTTTATGTGAAAAGATGATCATCCACGGAACCTTGTTTACCGCCTTACTTTGATAATCTTTCATTGGAAATGAAACTAATCAATTGTGGTAAACTCTCTTACGAACTAACGTAACTAAAATGTTTACATGCCTACAGGCTCATATTGGGGACTAGTCATACAGACGCAATGTGTCAAGGGGATCCAACTACGACTGCGAACTCTAATTAGTGTTACATAATTTAAATATAAATATATCAAGGTTCAGTACTTTAAGAATAATATATATTACTATTAAGCATAATAAAATTATATTTGATGTATAATATGATGTTCAAATTTAAGGTGACATATTTGAAAACTCGAAATAAGACTCATTAAGCATCTAGATCAGTGATACTCAACCTTTTTTGACTCCGGGCCACATACATATATTTGTAAAGCTTCGCGGGCCGCAAGTGATAACTTGGCAAATCAAAACCCGTGTCGGGGGGGGGGGTGGGGGTTGTCGTGTAATAGTATATATCACTTCTATCAGCATACGGTTCATTAAATATTAAAATAGTGATAAAAGTAAAACTCAAAAGTAACATGTATCGTTTATTACAAAATTAGTGTGATATTTGATATTGTGATAAATTTTCAACAAATTTAGACAAATCGGGCTTATAATTGCTGCATGCTACCCTCAATGCGTCATCAAGGTGAGAATCAGGAAGTCGATTCCTGTATACGTTTTTTGCATATTTCATTTTGGAATATGATGATTCACAAAGATATGTTGATGCAAACAATGTGAGGAGCAGGAAGGCACAATTTTTTACAGTCTTGTATTTTTCTGGAACTAATTTCCAAAAATGGATGTACTCCTTTCCTTCTCTTTTTTCTTCAAAAATAGCTTTCAGATTAGTATCGTTCTTAAATTCAATAAATTCGTCAAAAAGCTCTGCATAATTATATCCCAATGCAGCTAAATTTGTTATAATGACTGTTTCTAGGTGCCAGGGATTTTCTATGAGTAACAAACAATTCTTGATACAACGTAAGTCCTGAAATCTGCTCTTAGATTCCTTAGCCAAGGCAGCTAAATAATTTAAAAATATCGTATAGTTTTCTTCAGAAACATGTATACCTTCTTGATTAGCTTTTATTATAGTTGGAAAGTTATGGAATGCCTGGTTCTCTATTTCTTCGTGGTAGATGTTTAGTTTCTCTTCAAAAGCAAATACTTTATTCGCCATCTGCGTAATGATTTTATTTTCGCCTTGTAAGCCACGATTGAGTTCATTAAGTTTTTCTGCCATATCACACAGAAAAGCCAAAAGACACCACCATCCATCATTGTCAAGTTCGATGTAAATTTTATTATTTTGCTGTAAAAACAAAATAATTTCATGCCTCAAAGAATAAAACCGTTCCAGAACTTTTCCTCGGCTTAGCCACCTCACCGAGGTATGTAAAAGGACGTCACTATAGTTACTGTTCAATTCTTCCAAAAGACTTTTAAATTTCCTGTGGTTCAGTTCTTGTGCTCTAATATAATTAACTATACTTATTACAGTCTTCATTACGGCGTCTATTTCGGCAATGGATATACGTGCTGCTAAGTTCTCTTGGTGAATGATACAGTGGAAAGATAAGAGATTTGTTAAATTATATTTCTTTTTCAATAAAGTAATAAATCCTTTTTCAGATCCGATCATTGAAGGACATCCATCTGTGCATACACAAACCAATTTTTTAATATCAATATCATTGTTTTCCAAAAATGTACTGATAGTATTGAGATAGTCCGTCCCTCTGGTTTGATTTTTCATAGGAAGAACTTTCAAAAAATCTTCATGAACTGAAAATTCATTTTGTCCGGTACAATATCTAACAAAAACGGAACATTGTGATGTTGCTGAAATATCGGTGCTAGAATCAGAAGCCAAACTAAAATATTTGCATTTCTTCATATCATCTATGATGCGATTAAATATGTCTTTAGCAATATCTTCAATGCGTCTAGCAAAGGTAGAATCAGAGAGCTGCATACTTTTGATCTGAGATATTGTTTGACTTTTATTGCTAAATTTATCAAATAATATGTTGGAAGCACTGAGGAAACATTCTTTCACAACCTCTGCGTCAGTAAATGGTTTCATATGTTTACCAAGTATGTAACAAATTTCATACGACGCTCTTGTCACCGCTGCGTCATGTGATACCGCCATTGATATGATATTTTGTTGATGTTGTAAAGACTTCTTGAAGAATGTTAACTTTTCACGTCTTATTAAGGAGCCACGAGGAAAAGTTACATTAAATGTTTTGTGCTTTGTGGTATAATGACGAAGAATATTATATTTTTTTAAAATAACACTCTCACGACAGATCAAACATGTGGTCGAACCATGTTTATTTGCAACAACGAAATATTCTTCTTCCCAATTGTCTTGGAACAGTCTCTTTTCGTCAGATATTTTTCGTTTACATTTCGAAGACATTCCCGCCATTATGGGTAATTAAATTATAACAATACAATATTATATAAGACAGCAAAAAATGCTATTGTATCCGTGTTCCGCGTAATGTTTACTTGAAATAAAGCCACAACACTGGAGCTGTCAAACATTTATGTGTTGCCACAAGAAAAATTATTTGCGCGCATACTTGTCTGTCAAATGTTTGTTTTTTGGGAATAAATCTAGCGTGTGCAATAGCAACACTCTATACCAGATCTGATATTTATGCGACAAACACAATCCTCTTCGGGTGTCACTATCTGCACGTCAAAGTCAAAATTAATCTCAAGATATACGAAATATAGAATGCCAGATTTTGTAAACCATGAATGTCTTTAGGGCCGCACAAAAAAGCTCGGCGGGCCGCAGGTTGAGTATGGCTGATCTAGATGGTCGTCATACCCCAAATTCTGAACTTTATGAAATTGCCTCCATTCCTCATATTAAATGTTTTTTATATAGTAGTTGGCGTAGACATAATTCAATTATATTCTAATCAGCAAGCGCCACCTTGTAACATTGACATCGTAAATTTCGTTTTAGAAAAATTTCATTTGTCATTGATATAGTCCTCACAAATATTTTTAAAATCCGAATACAGAAGCGAAACAGAAATTTTGTGTGTCCTTTAAATTAATTCAATTAGGTTTACCTGCAATGAGTTCGGACGATAAGAGAACCAGACATCCATTTCGAAATTTCGTAAATAAATTCAGAGAGAAGAATCCTAACATGGGAAATCGCGTTGTGTTAACGGAGGCGTCTAAGAGATGGAGGGACATGTCTTTGAAACACAAAAAGCGATACTTTTACAAGGCTGTCAAAGGCAACTATACGTACTATGCCCGGGACAAGAGAGTAAACAAAATTTTAAATGGAGTTCGTAAAGCCATGACATCGACCGAAGGCATTCAACATCCTGCTTCAAAAACTGCTATGGATTACCTTGAGGTGTGGAAGCAATCGATATTGCTTTATTTGGAATAAACATTTTTTTCGAACATATGTTGCTACTTTTCATTTCAATAAAAAATAATAATTCGTACATTAGCATTTTTATATTCTATTCGATTTTCAAATGACATTCTTTAGTTTTTGTTATCTACTCTCTTGTATTACCCCCGGAATGTCCACTACATTTAACTAATTCCCTCTGCGCCTCGGTTAAGATCTGCCCAGCCAAGGTTAATAACATCTAAGGCACGCTGAACTAAGACGAGGGCTGGCGTATGTTATCTCCGATTCAATCCAAGTCATTGTGTAAGGGATGACACCTTGACAAGAATTGGCTGTTGCACACAAAAACCTGTATGTTCTGAATCTTTTTCTCGCCCTTCTCAGTGTGATTGGAAAGAGAAACTGTCGTGTCCAAAATATTTCAGGATCATATTGAATGCCCATGCACCAGGATAGAGTTGAAAAACATCACATGAGCCATTTATATGGAAAGTGTCATAAGTTACTTTGTTTTATAAATCGATATATTTAAGGGTTGACGTTTTAACATATTTAAAAATATTGATTTAAGAATCATATTTTTATTTCAATTATCGGCATTCACAATTTTAATTTCTCTCTTACGTCCACCCGCCTTGAATGCGCCGGAAGTCCATCAATTATCGTACTATTGTAGTAGATCAGTCACAAAGGGTTTACATTAATGATGGGCTTACAGTATAAGGTCTAGCGATTAGTTATGTGTACAATCTTTTATTTTTTTATTACATCTCGGTCAATCTGACAATTTAAATCGACCACGATCTCACATGATTTAACAACAATTTTCGTGCTTAAACTCAATTACATAGTGGCAAGCGTTCCTAAGAAAACATTCAATTCAATCAGCTAGTGCTAGTCTTCCAAAGGCGGATAGGGAAAAGCAAATATAAATATCGCAACCGAAGATAAAAATTGTGGCCAAAAAGGGATCCCTAGGAATAATAAACCACACCAAAGATACACCGATTCGACAGAAGGTGTGAACTCCGGGTTCCCAGGAAGATCTTCGGCCACACAGGCAGCAACATCCGCGTCTGTGTGTGCGGGTGCAACCGCACATCTGGCCTGTGACTAAACAGGAAACCGCAGGACAAAGAATAGTCGAAAGGGAGTATAGTTAGAGAACTCCGACGAGGAGGTATCCGCGTAACGAAAATGAAAAAGTCGGAATCGGGAGAATCGGAACGAGAAGGTAATTTTTGTACAGTGGGTTAAGACGCGATCAATTGAATTAAGTCCTTGAGTTTTCTTGTGTTACAACCGCACGAAAGATATCTATTATTAGAATGGGATTAGGAGTCAAACTAGTTTAGTGTGATAGTGGCGAACTAACATAAATTCGAATAAAAGGAAGACGAAACGTTTGGGGCGAGAGATAAATGTGTGATTTATTAAAGGCAGCTTAAACTATGTGTAAGCAACTGAACGTGCTAAATAATAAGTGAATTATTAAAGTGGTGGAACTAATCGAATGTGTACTTACAAACTAAATTTTAAAACGTACCTAACAAAAAAATTGAAGGAAAATAAAAATAAAACAAAGTTATTAAGAAAACATTTTACAGAGTTTCATTTGTGGCAAATTCGCCCCGGTGTTTTATTGGTTACAGTGTCTGCTCCAGGTTCGCTTTTCGTTTGGATCAGTGTTACGTGGAACACTCCAACATCATGCAGCAGTGACTTTACGAGAAAACACGGCAAAAGATAACTTTTGAACCCAATCACCGTGATCGATTGCATCGCTTACCTTTCCTAACATACCCGTCAACACCCGGTTCACTCTTTCTACCTGTCCGTTTGCTTGCGACGACTGAACTGCCACCTTAACCTGCGTTACATTCCTATCCAATAAAAATGAACTGAACTTCAGCGAAGTAAAACAAGTGCCTCTGTCCATGATTGCTCTGAAGGGCCTGCTGTGGTACTCGAAGTATTTACAGAGGGCAATGCACACCTTCGTACTCGTCGATATGACAGGGTACAGCTTGACGAATTTTGTGAACGCATAAACTACCAGAAGGATATGCTTCCTTTTTGACTGAACAGCTGGTAAAGGTCCGAAGTGATCTAAATGTAAAGTATGAAAGGGGGTCTGCTGCTTTGGAATACTAAATAAATTGCGCTCGACAGAATTTGCAGGCGATGAGTACATAATGCACCGAATACAATTTCTTATAAACTTCTCAATTTTGCTCTTCATGTCAGAGAACCAATAGTTCTGTCGGATTTGGTAATAACACTTCATCACACAGTTATATAATTAACAGCAGTTAATTAGCACCCCCAACCCCCCCCCCCCCCCCGCCCCCAAAAATATATATATTAAATATAAAACCCTTGCCAATCCATATCCTTTCCCTATAACAAAGCATCATCCTAAAAATACAATAGCACATCCCCACCAAGCAATAGACACATTTTAAAATAAAATAACATCCCTAAAAATGCATGATCCCTATTCCAATATATAATATTTGGTTTGCCATAAGGTCCCAAATATTATACACTAAATACAACAACACTTCCCTAATAAGATGTGCCGTTATAAAGTAACGGTAAATTGAAGAATGAAACGAACAAAAAGGATATGAATTGGCGAACACAAAGATTCAGCCCTTTAAAAGGGCACATCTTACCAAGGAAATTATTGGGAGAACGGTTAATGCAGCATCGGTTTATGCAGTTGGTTAATATATAGGTGCACACGATTAATTATAGGTGCACACGATTATTTATAGGTGCACACGATTTCTGCAGAAAAGAGGTGCACACGGTTTATGCAGAAACGGTCTATTCAATTTGTTAAAGAAACAATGTTTCGCCAGTTGAGGTTATTGGATCCAACTCCATTAGTTGCATCCAGTTTGCCAACTGGGAAAAGCTAAACTCCTGGTCGAGAACAGGAAATCCCGGATCCTCTATGTCCAGCGTCGAACTTATTCTCGACGAAACTGCAAAATTGTTTGGCGTTGGAAGCCCAGCAAAAATACATTAATTTCCGTGGTCGAAACAAAAAAACTCAAAAGAAAGATAAAAAGTCTTCTTTGATGATAAGCACCGTGCCATCGAACGGCACGTTATCGTGAAAAACGGTGCCCAGGAACGGATGTAAATGAAGCGGTGAAGATCGCAATTCCCGGGGTTCTTGGATTTACTCATCTGCAATTCGAAGTTTGGATTGATATTGCAGATATAGGACCGGCTGTGCCTTTGTTGACAAAACTTTCTTAGTGACGCTTGCCTCACCATGAGAGCTTCTAGCTCTTTCGTTGAATCTGACTTCGACATGCTTAGATTTAATTAAATTATCCTCTTAACTGTTCTACCCGATGGGTCATCGTCCTCTTCTTGAGGTTCTTTCATTGTACGCGGGGCGTATATAAGTTCTGTAGCGTGGGTCGTGAAAAGAAAGATAAAAAGTCTTCTTTGATGATAAGCACCGTGCCATCGAACGGCACGTTATCGTGAAAAACGGTTGTATCGCACGACTGCTTTTTCCTTCGTACTGTCGATACCAGTAATTCAGCAACAAAAAAACGGAGTCTACCTTTCGGCGATGGAGTTGTCGTGGTGAATTTTGACGCTTCGATGGCAGGTGAATTAACTATTTGAATTGTGATGAATCGATTAGCCTTTGTTATATCTTTGATGAATCGATTCATCCCTTATTGTTGTTTGTTGTTGCTTTGTGCTGCAACAAACAATAATTAAAATATCTAATAAATTAAAATATGAAATTAAAATAGTTAATAAATTAAAATAAATTAAAATCTGTTTCATTAGTCATTATAGAGTAGACATTTTTATAATTAGTACACTTATTTTCTGTTAAAATAAAGGAAACGGTCACCAGTTGTACGGCACTCAAAGGTGTTATTATTTCTTCATCACTATCGTTGGCCTTAAGGGCATTGTTTTCCTGGTGCACGGCTCCAACTCGCTTCTGCTTTATCTTCGGGTAATTCCTATAAATATGTCCAGTATCGAAACATCGGAAACACGGGCCTGTCGGCTTTTTCCCCTCTGGACAGCTGGATGCAAAATGATATTATTTCTTCATCACTATCGTTGTCTGCTACCCACTTACGAATGCTATAATTGTCGTCGTCGGAGAACTAAGGGACTGCATTCTCAAAGTCGTTGAAGTCCACTTTTTTTGTAGTCACTGGAACCGGCTCCATATCTTGTAGCTCCCTCTGCAATTCCCGAATGCGTTTCCTTTTCTCCAGTCGAGCGAGTTCTCGTTCCTCAGCATCATCGGAAATGGTCCCAGAACTTGCTCAGAAGTTGATCGTCCGCCAGCCATCTGTTGACCAGCTAGGTCAGAAGTCGACGCACCGTCGGAAGCGAGCGCTTTGCCAGAAGTAGGGGCTCTGTGGGGGTTGTAAAGTGTTGATGTCAACGTATGACACAGGTTCACTTAACACCCACCGTGGATAGAACTATACAGCGATCGCACCAGAGAAAACAGGAGAAATTAAAACACGAGGAGTTACTGTTGTGTACATGTCTTCTTTCCTTTATTTTACGCTAAGTTCTTCTTTCGCACGAAACTATCCAGCGGAAATGCATTCGGTATTTCGCTTATATTTGTTGCCACTGGATTCACTAACAAGGTCGCTCTGAAACTATATTTACATTTATTGTTTCGTTTAGACATACTGAACACTTAAAATTAAATTGATAAACCACGAAATTATATTGTTACAATTGATAAACCACGAACAAATGACTCGTACGCTCCTGGTGCTAGACGTAATCGGCTTCTCTCCGCAAGTGGAAGTTATCGACTTCGTGTCCCGTGCGCACCGTTTGGTGGATAAATTGTGACTAATCCCAATTAGGGATGAAATTTGAATTTGCATTTGCACGGCTATTAGCCAATCATCTTCGCGCTCTCACATGAATCTTTTCAGTTGAATGTCTCAGCGAGGTGAATAATACTATCCCATCATTCGACAGTCGCTGGGCATGCGAAGGATGAAAAGACCAAAGAGAGAGCGCAATAACTTCGGGGTTGACTTAGCTTGTGTGCTTGTATCAATGCGGCCTCTGAGGGTGACCTACTGGCCTAGTGCGATGACTGTGGTGATCTCAGAGTGCATTGAACACGGGGAAGATAGAAATGTGAAGGAGAGAAAAATGTTTTGTAGCTATTCACCGGTAAGAAGAGATCATTGATCCCCAGCGAATGGAGTGTCTGGGGAAAGTGAATAGGACGCCGAATCGGCTAGGGAAATCTGATCGTGGGAACTAGATTAAATACTTTGATAATTTCCCCAGCGGTTGCATAATTATTCAACCGCGTCGTTTGATCAGACTATGCCGTTGCTAACCGACATGAAATGCGATTTCCGGTGGAGATCTCATGGGTTAGCGAGACGGAGTTGCCGTATGGCAAAAAGGTAGCTAAACTCAGTTATGCATTGTCTGCATAGAATAATGAGTTTAGCTATGCGTCCTTTTGAAAAACATGTCTTTCAGGTGAAATAGCTTGTAGGGGGTATACGGGTTGAAATGGCGCGCTGAAAGCGGTCGAAATAAGGTTGAATTTGGTTGAAATTGTGGGTTGGTTCTCCATGTAGTATAGAGAACCCCACAGCTCTACCCGAAAGGTGAACGTTCCGTCAAAAGAGAGTGCCCCGCCAGAAGTTGTGAACACACCTGAAGTTCGGGAAGCTTCTTCGCCTGTACTTTCAAGCTCAGAATGACCAAACGCTTCCTTGTATATTGTCCCGATCCGCTCAATCGTGGCTTTGGTCGGGATATCTATCCCTACCTCATTCAGGACTTCCGTCAACTCGTTCTTCCCAGGTCTATCGGGCATCATTTCGAGCGGTGATTAATCCGATTATGTTTGATGATCCGCTGAAATTTTATTACTTTCTTTGTGGTAAACCGCACACCTGATGTTTGAAGAATTATAGTTTTTTTTAAATTATTGGCACTCACAATTTTAATTTCTCTCTTACGTCCCCCGCCGTGACAGCTCGAACAAAAAGAAGGCAAGGAACCGAAAGTGCGTCCATTATCGCCCTATTGTACTAGATCAGTCACAATGGGCTTACATTAATGATGGGCTTACAGTGTAAGGTCTAGCGATAATTTCTGTGTACATTTTTTTTTTTTTACTACAATGTCGTATATTATATGATATTGCATTTAATTTTCAGGTTGGGAAGACTTACGCAACACGACCTTAGAGCCCATACGAGTTGTATCTATGCGTTCATCAAACCAAAGCTGTACAGTTTTTATTACAAAAGGCGGTGTATATTCTGGTGGGAAATGAAAAAAATATTTTCAATTATACTTAGTGGCTCTCGTGTATTGCATCTTTTGGGAATTCATTTTTTACTTCCACTCATCATTATAGTACACCACATGCACAGTCCAGTAAAAAACCATTTTGTGTTTCAGCGATTTCAGTTTTTTACTTCCGTTTATGAACACATACCCTTGGTTACTGCAGATCTATAAACAGACGTTCACATTCAGCAAATGATGTGTTAAATGGTTTCATGTGCCCAAGTCTTGAACACTTTATAATGAAAAGCGTGTTTATCAATTGACGCCCATCCACGAAAGCCTTGCAAAACCATAATTTTAGTGAAACTATAATTACAATATGATACCACCCTGATAATACGCATATGAAGGTTTCAACCCACAACATTTACTTCGATGTGGTAATTGCGCTGCCACACTTGGTTCACTGTAGTGTTTTAAAAGAAAAGCATCTAGTTGGCTCTTGTTTTATTGTTATACACACAGAACTAGTGTATTTGTAAGTCGTTTTGTGCGTGCATTGGAATTTATTGCAAAATGGACGAAGTGGATACTAAAATCAAGGAGGAAAATCTGAGGACGGAAATTAAAGAAGACATCGTCAAGTGGGAAACATATAAGGAAATTGATCGTCTACGAAACTACCTACGTATACCAACTATGCACCCCGATGTTGATTACGGTTAGTTCTAACTTTCTAACTTTCATTATTATTATTAATTAATTATTCCTTCCGGTTTGTTAATTTTTTTGAAAACATTTATCTTTCAGCATATATATTTAGGAATTCTGATTCAGTTGATAATCTCTTTAGTTCAATAATATGTTGGAATATAAATTTCCAAATATTGGTGGGAATGTTCGGTTTCCTCCATACTCTCATCACTAGTGCACCCTATAACATATACATATCTACCATGTGTATATTTGCTAATCTTGTACTCTGATACACGGCAACATTTATCCGGGGCTATGACTCCAATCGTTGCTTGGAGAAAAAATGTTTATATATAATATGTATTACCAGCTTTATAATACACACTTAATATACTTGATACATAGAGTATAACAAAAGTTTTAATGGTGGGCTCTTTTTGTCACCCTTGACTTGAATCAACTATATAATATAGCTATAACTATATGGCTCTATATATTTTATTTAATCACATGTGATTTTCACTTATTTACTTGATTTGCATGGCCCATAGTACAATGTCCCGAGATGCCATTGAAGAACTCTTCTCGAACAGTTGCAGGCTGTAACGCTCCGAAAACACTCCTGTTCTGTAACGGAACGAGTCTTGGTAAAGAGTAGTTTGTGTTGTCGCAAATTGCAAGGATTCATGGCAAGAAAGCGCAATTTCGGGCAATAATACTTTTGAGGAATTGCCCCTGTGATAATATCTGTGAAATAGACAAACGCCCACTACGCGCCTTCGACGCGATAGTGACTGCAGCTCCGATGGCAGCACAGCGTCCTCCATCACACGGATCGCCCTTCTCAATATGCTCTCAAGTAGTCCGTATGCTTAGAAGCAGAGCTCCAAACATGAGAACAATATTGGAGCTTGTGTCTAATTTGAGATTTACCAGGTTTATGTATAACCCTTTTCCCGTTAATTTGGTAAAAAAAAATACGTAATTTTCTAGGGAAATTAATTTTTTGTATTCAAAATATTGGCCATCGGTTTCTACACATTTCGCCCATCTTTCACGTAATTTATGAATAGCATGCCAGGAAAAAAAGGCTTTCTTTCACAGCAAACTATTCGTCGAGCCATTTTCCAACTTCCTCGAAATCGCTGAAGTGCTGCTCTGTATCCCATTAAAGCGATTTCAAGGTGTCTTTCATTAGTTGTGTCCCATTTTAGCGATTTCAAGGTGTCTTTCATTAGTTTTGCTGTGTAAGACTGCGCGTTGTCGTGTAACAAAATCATTTTGCCATGTCTTTTGGCCCATTCCGGTCGTCTTTCGATTAATATGTGGTTTAAATTAAGCATTTATTGACGATGGTGTTGTGTATTAACGGTTTTGTGGCGGTTTTAATAACGGCACCGCTCGTTTTTCCTAGGTACAACACCTAACTTCCCCTAGGGCATTACAGAAAGCGTAAAAACCTGGAAAGCATTTACTTACCTTTCTATGGTTAGTACCGCAATAGCTGAAATTCAGTAAACCTATAATTTTCGCTGATGTAAAATACATCAGCAACAACGGACATTCACCACAAGGGCATAGTCGTATGAAACGCACCATGTTCCTTAAAGGCAATCCGGTTGCACATACAGCAATCAACATTGCCCAATCAATATCAAAGAAATACCTCCTAATGTGTCTGCCACATACCACAGGAGATATTTCTTCCTTTTTGTTGTCGCCTATACCCACATCGATCGACCACCCGATCGACAAGCGAATTTATTGGCACCAGTGAAATGTCCCTGAAATACAACTCGGTACAACATTACGTAGCCGACATAAATCCTTGACGTTGTCCATGCACAAAAGAAGAAAGAATTTTCCCCACACACGTGCATGGCAATTCATATCAGAGGACGCCAGCAATGCGCGCCCTATCAGCATGAATGTTCCACACAGTGCTGGCCGGATAAACATATCCCATTATGGAAATGTAATGTACACGATCAGCAATAATGCTTTACGCAGTCGTTGATCGTGTAAACATTTCAATCCCTTTTCAGGATGACTTGCCCCAGCTGCGAATGTGTTTATTTTTATTTAATTTCAAGTCCATGGTTCGCATGCTGGGCGACACATGCGATGAGCAGCAGAGGGGATCATCGTGTGTGTGTGTGTTTCAACCCTTCTGCTAGTGGAACAAAATTCAGAAAGGGTAAATTACCAAATATGGACATCGAGGCGGTGGATGGAATTTTGGTATTCTGTCGCTTCGGTGGCAATAACTAATCGCGATACAGATTCCGTGGAGGCACGTCGGGCCTCCACGTTAAATAATTACAGTACAGTCGATTTTCAGAGTTGGGAGAGTGTCCCCCGAACAACATCTAGTTTACATTAGATATAGTGCGGCGCGTTTGTGTGAATTGTGAACATTTAAGTTATCTGTTTTTCATGCAATTTACATTAAATACCAGTGCACAGCTTTTAAATCATAAGAGAACATCTATGTTAACTGATTTAATTCAATTTACATTAAATACAGTGCACAACTTTTACATCAATAAGTGAACATTTAAGTTAGCTGTTTTTCATGCAAGTACATTAAATACCAGTGCACAGCCTTTATATCATAAGAGAACATTTAAGTTACCTGTTTTCATTCAATGTACATTAAATACCAGTGCACAGACTTTATATCATAAGAGAACATTTATGTTACCTGATTTAATTTTAATGGAGTTGTTTCTTTTACCCCCAGAATAAATAAATTAAGGAGAAAGATTATTTGAACGACGGAGTTTTAATAAGTGGAGTCCGGAACAGAGACAAACGGGTTGGGTAATCATGGTGAACCTGTGCCCCTGTGGCATCTTATACATATCCATACCCCACCAGACCCCACAGTTTCACTTGTCTTCAAGAGTTCTCTGATCCCACCAGACATAGAGCATGGTATTCTTGACGAAGCGATTTGGCCTTGGAATTGAAAGACAGGCATCGCCAAGTGAAAGCCACGTTTTTTTTCCGCTTCGAATTTTCAAAATAAATCCCTTTTTTCGTTACCCGTCACAATCCGATGCAAATATTTCTTTTCGTGGCGTTGAAGCAGCATTTCACAAGTGACTTTGCCAATTTATATTTGACATTCATTCAAATCGTGTGGGACCCATTTCTCGAGTTTATTGATCTTTCCCATTGCTCGTAAACGTCTGCTGATTATTTCTTGTGACACATGAAATGCTTCTGCTAATGCTGTTGTGTTTGAGTTGGGTCAAAAAGATTATAAATCAATCGAGAGTATCGAAGGTTGAGGGACGCAAACAGAGGTATGAAAAAAAGGAAAACCGGCACAATGAAAGGAAAGGGTAGGGGGGTTTTCCGCACTGCACATCACTCGCGTGTATATCTTCGCACTTTCCACAGCACTATGACGTGTGTGTGGAGATCCGTTTGTTTGCTAGAGATCGCACAGATAAATAATTTTGCACTTCACCCGGACGCGTGTGTGAAGATCCGTTTGTTTGCTTAGGATCTCACAGTAAGACTTGTCGCGCTAACCGATAATCCAAATGGGTATCTTGTGTTTATTTAAGATTCCCAAAATGGATTGCACGACTGATCCGATGGTACTGATCACGAGGTAGAAGCGCACGTGCCGTATCGTCGTATTGAAAAACAATCATTCATTTTTCGCGCCGCGCACTTCTGTCAAGGCAAATTTGGCAGTAGACGTCTTAGAAGCATTTGAAAACTTTGGAAACCTAGCCAGCTGTCGAAATTGATTTCCTATGGCATTGACAATACACGTATTCAATGGTTACGAGACTATTTTTGTAATCATTCAATTCAAAATTTCTTAGAACTTGTCAAATCTGTCTTGAGTCAAACTAGTGCTGGTGTTCATGAGGATTTTGTTCCATAGTTCACTCTATTCCTTATTTTTATTAATGATTTCTAGTCCATTACTCACAACTGAATTTACTTTGATAGTTGTTGTATTCGGCATCGCTCCCAGGTAGTGTGTCTCCTTGTCCTGACAAGGATGAGGGATCTCTTTAAGACCGCTCCTGAGGGGACCCGTTGGGGTCGCCGCCGTGCTTCCTCAAACCTGTGGGAAGAGTAGCGGCCGATCGTAGACGAAGCTAGTGCCACAAACTTCCTAGGGCAACAGCCAGTGGCATCTGCTGGCTTCCGTGGGCCAAGTGATCCTCGGGGTCAGTGAAAATCTGTGGATAAACTAAAAGGGACGAGAGCCACAGCTCTACTTACCAGTCAAGAATAAAACTCCGTTTTATTTTAAGGCGTACAGGGTCTTCTTTATTTTGTCAATTATAAGTAGTTCAGGATTTACTATCCTGTTGGTCTCCTGCAGCACTTCCTCCAGGGGCCATGTACATCTATCAACTGCCGCGCGGAGATCGCGATGCATCTTCCTTTTAAATGAAAACAAATCGAGGTTTTATATCTTGAAACGAACCTTTCAGATGGAAAATCTCGATTTCGGGTGTGGTGTTCAATGTGCTCATTAGGATAATAGTTCGGTTTTATGAGTTCTCATGAAACTATTGTGCATATTGGGATATGCATTGGAATTTGGTTTCTTTGCTTTTTGTTATCCGTCTCGCTTATGGAGACAAGAGTTTGCGTGTCCTTCGGATGGGTAACACAAGATCTGTGGGAATTAGGTATTGGTTTTTGAATTGGTGCATTTACAAGTCCGAAAACATTTGGGATGTGAAGATATGCATTAGGATGTTTATGATTGCTTGAATTGTGTGTTGGCGGAAAATAGATATGCCTTTGTTTAGACACATGCACATTTTAGGCTTTGGATCTTGTAGGAATTTGAATTGAATTAAATTCAATGTTTGTGAGTTTGGACGTTTAGTTCGATTTGGTTGACATTGAATTCAATGTTGATTTGGGTGTAGGGATTTGTATGTGGGGGAAGGAGATTGTTTCTATGGGGTAAGGAAATTGTAGGGCTTTCCGGAGCACGACATGGTGACATACTCCGAATTTCTCGTACTCATTCGAAAATGCTAAAGCGTCATTATCGAAAAACAGGTTGTGCTTAACTCTGGGTTTCGAGCTTAAAAAGATGTACCAAGTAGGAATATCTAACCAAATACAATTGAGTACCCTTACAGACACACATTCTCGTTGAATGGGACCTGTAGTTAAGGCTGTAGAAGGTTAACTCTGATCTCCGCCGCTCTCTGTAATCCGTTCCCACAAGAACTGGCCCCGGATGATCAATCAAAGGGATACGCAGCATCCGACTTCCCCTATCCAGAGAGAATAACCTGGCATGTATAATATAAAAATGGGGTTGTCGCATTTCATTTGACTTTATTTTTATAAAAAAAACAAAAAGCTTTTTTTAGTGTCAAAGCTATTGGATTCCAACTCCGAGACTGACTCTAGGTTGAATACTTATTTAATTTAGAATTATAGGCTCACCAAAGTCGGTCGCCAATCCTGAACCATAGGTTTATTCTTATTTGAATTTTTATTTACATATTAAATGTTGGCGTTCTCAGTGTCGGACGGCAATCCTGAGGCTGAGTTCGAAATAAAAATTCGCCCCCATTTTATATGAATCTTCGTTGAGATTTTTTGATGAAAAATTTGTATAAATTCTCGGAAGAGGCGACAAGAATTATCGTGCGTTTCGAATGGAATAAAATTCTGGGAATGGATCAGAATTTTGTTCAAAGTAGAGAAATAGAAAGTAGACATTTTTAGAAAGTAGAGATCATGAAATTCATCTGAATATGCGAAGTTCATGGTTATAACTTTCGGAAAAGAAATCAATCGCGATAGGTAAACATATGGCAAATTGTATTGCTTACTTGATATATGTATATGTTATAATTTTGAATGGAAGAATAATACGATTTTAAAAACACTAGAATACCAACAAACCATAAATTTTAATTCAATTCTTAATTACAACAGTCACATATTTGAAGCAGTGAAGTGTTCAACTAAATGTATGGAGCTTTCTCTTTCCCAACTAGCCTCCATTTTCAATATATATATATATATATATTCGCTCTAAAAGAGAATTCATTTCCTGTTAAAGACGCGTTAATTTATGCCCAGGAGAGACGCCGCCCTGCTACATTACACAATGCCCTAGATGTCGCGTCGCGAAAACGGGAACCCAGCAATTACCACCAGACGCTGGACAACAATGAAAATGAAAAGAGTATCGCACGGATACTCAGGCAAAAGTAAACTGCAACAAAGCAATATTTTGCCGACTTCTCGGGGAAGCACTGATTACCGAGCACTAATTGCTCGATTCCTGGAAAGACACCATACATAAAAGACGCGGCACAATAGAACCACGTGCGGCAGCTGCTCATTTGACAATGACACATGGCATCGATGGCCATATGCAAAAATATTATATATAGAAAGCAGAATTGTGAACCGTTTAGTTCTCTTCAAGAGTATGTTTCTTTCTGCTACAAATAAATTTATATTAAGCGAAAAATATCTAATTGTTTTTCAGACGGAAGTTGTTCCGTTTTTCAATCCTCATTTTCTTGATTTACAGGTACCCCAGAGCACTTCCCCCAATAGTGGTAAGGGGTGCTTGAAGCATATTGCTCCGTTCGTTTAGTTTTACGAAAGCCATCTTACCACCACCAGTGGTAACAGCTCTCGTGGGGGTGAGAAATATTAAACAAATACCACGGAATATCCCCCCGAAGGCTAGTATCGTGTTACAATGTAGATAGAAACAATTTTTTTTTTGTTTTTCCTTTTTTTTTTCTTATATGTTTGGGTGTGGGTGGGTTTTTTTTACAGGATATCATCAACTAGCTGGCGTAGAAGATTTAGAGAAAAATATAGTCCACTACAGTCACCAAGAGTTCCCATATTTCAATTGTATCTAAAGTACCACTGCATGTGCTGTTTCCTCTTCTATACTTCCGCTTGAAGTATCATCTTGAACGCCCTTTGAACGTGTGTTTCATAAAATGTATATTGCTTGGCGTGTATACCCGCTGTCACCCGGGAGACCGGGGTTCGATTCCCCGTCGGGGAGCCCCTGGCGCAAGACTAATGACCTTGCCCAGACAAAATAAATCATTATGGAAAATTTAACAAGCCCCAGGACTTGCTAAATAAGGCCAAGACCGGTTCCCGGTTGTAGTGCCGATGATGATGATGATGATATTGCTTGAGAGTTAAAAATACTGTTCGAGTATGACATGTTTGTTTTAAGACCCGTCTACATCAATAATGGGTTAATAGAAAAAAAAATGTAAACACAAAACACAAACTCAACTATTCTAAGTAATTCGAAAGGTGAAACGCTCGAACGGTTTTCCATCTAGAAACTGTTACTAGTTCCACAATATTAATTGTTTCATCAGCTACATAGACATTAAAGATGCGCTCTTTACCATTTAATTACTGTAGCCCAACCATTGCAAAGCTATTGAATTGAGGCATCACCTGATACCGACAGCATGCTATTAGAAAAGTCATGAACTCGGACTTGTAATCATCGTTCACAGCAAGATACTCCAACTCTTGACACATCCCATCATCCTATCGAACTTATACGTGGAACTAAGTAATGAACGTTAATACAATTTCAAATGGAAAAAGGACACCAATTCGCACAACGATGACGAAAAAGGAATATAGAAAAGCAAACTCTTTGGCAGCCCATTGAAATAAGGCAGAAAAACCACTGGGAAACACATCTACTGTTAGAAGAATGTATTTCTATTTGGCATGTGAGATAGTGATTGATTATGTGACGAACTGAAATGTAATGGATACGTTCAAAAGACAGAGGCTGTCTTTTGTTAAAGACATTCAAGGGTGATTCTCATTAAATTGCAAAAACCAGAACATTTGAGTAAAGAATGGAGATCGGACGGTGAGACAGTATTTGGATAATTTTTAGTATTAAAAGTATCCATGTACCCAGGTACGAAGAATAAGAGACCATGGCACCCCGCAACTGTCCATAACTTATCCGCTCAATTTTTGGTAATAAAATATCATTAATTTTCATTCTGATCAAAAGTTGATTTATTTTATCGGTGAAATTGTTCGACAAAGTTATTCTGTTACGGATTCATTCATCTCCCCATACTCATTAAAACCTCTCCCTTCCACAAATTCAGGTTGTTGATACACGTAGCCAGATCAACTTGCTTTCCACCATTTTCCGATTCCAGTGCCATTCGAACTACTTTCATAATTTTGTTCACTCTTTTGTTGCGACTGTAGAAAACATAGTTCGCCTTCGTGGCCATGTGTAGATACTTCTTCTTACCTTTATTAGACATTTTTTTCCATTTGGCGCCCGCTTCTTTTGTTATTAGGGAATATTTTTTTGTGCGGCGTTTTTTTCTATACTCCGTAACAAAATTGAAAAAAGGATTTCGACTATATTTTTGTGGATTACTTTTATTCATAATGAAACAATGAATTTTGTTGCGCCAGTGACGCTTTTCAGAGTGGACAGACACTCGATTGAACAAACATTAAAATCTCTACAGGAAAAAAAAAAGACGAAGGCAAACATTTCAAGGGTATATGAATTTTAAATGAAATATCTAAAGCCAGGTTGAATTTAGTTCTAAAATATATCAGCATTATATATTTAGTAGTCGAGAATAGTACGTTATCATCTACATACACCAGTAGTCTGACGCGTTAGTTCTTTGCTTCTGAACTAACTTTGTGTGAATTCGATTTTCCGGCATGATCTATACACAGAGCTCATACTTCTTCCGTAGTAATCCAAATCTTTACGTCATCACTGAGCGCCGGTTCATTCCGTGTGCTCCGTCGTTCCACAGATGAAGTCGCAACAAAGTTACTGCAGAGAGTAGTGTAGCGTTTCCGATAGATACCCACGAACATGCAAACCTTAGTGAAAGGGAACTTGACACGCCGGAC
Organism: Microdon myrmicae; assembly: GCA_963931805.1. Lineage (NCBI taxonomy): Eukaryota > Metazoa > Arthropoda > Insecta > Diptera > Syrphidae > Microdon > Microdon myrmicae. The sequence goes on from OZ007501.1 coordinate 49,747,867, forward strand.
AGACGTTTAACATATTAAATGATAAATTTACATCTAGTAACTCTGTACAAATGTGCTTAAGAGCTTCTAACGTCCTAATTAGACAATAATAAATGGCTAACTCTTTTCGCCCCGTTAATGTCTGTAATGATTTTTATTATTTACTTCCCTTAAACCACTCACCGTTTAAGTAAAACACTGTTTTATTTTTATTTAAACTATGCTACCTTTATTGTTATATGGTATTAATACACATATTGCTATATCGCAAACCTACAATAGTGAGAGTAATCAAGTCGCGAAGATTAAGAAGGGCCGGACACGTGGCGCGAATGGGGAACGATAGGACCGTGCATAGAATTCTTGACGGTAGACCAACGGGAAAGAGACCGGTAGGAAGGCCGCGACGGAGATGGGAGAACAATGTTAGGTTTGACCTTGAGGAGATCGGATCGAATGGTCAAGCGTGGAAGGAGAGTGCCCAGGACAGGGAACGGTGGCGAAGCCGAGTCGATGAAGTCATGAACTTCCGGTTTCCTACAGGCCAATAAATAATAATAATAATAATAATAATAATACACATATTACTTAGTCAGTTGCACCGCCATCGTTTACATAGGTATTATTTAAAAGGGATAGTAATGGATTATTTAAAAGAGTACAATTCTTTATGTTTTCTATTGTCAAAACAATTTACTTCACCATTGTTGGCACAAACTATTATGTTAGATATAGCAATAATAACCACACACCGGAACGCTCCTGAAGTTGTTTAAACACGAAATCATACTCTTAATCAAAAAAACTGAACATATCACAACTAGAAACTAAGTCGATATCTTAAATCACCCGACACACGATTCGTCAACCTCATCACGTTACTCGCTTCTTACCAACTCTCAACCAAGAACTCTTGTGTCCGTTTCAGACTAGACTCAAAACCAAACTCCATTCTCGTCTCATTGTCTCCCCCCAAAACCTCTAGTCCCAACCATCACTAGTGGTTTCCTCATTTTTCTTTTCTTTATGATCGAAATTTGGTTTCCTTCGGCAGATGAAAGCATATCTCATTTTTCCCGCCTGAACCTTTTTTCGGTAAAGAAAAACCAGTAGTGCTTTTATTACGGCTGTTGTTTTCTTTAACTGAATGGGCAAGGATTTCTTCCGTGGGAAACCGATTGAAAGAAAGATCAATAGCGCCCAGGCGAACGTGCATTTTGTTTTATTGCCTGTTGTTTGTTTTAACTTAGTTTGGTTAAAACGGAAACTGGCGCTGGTTGTTTTAATGGTTTTACGTAACCACTTTTCTAAGGGATCATAAAATTGCTGGCGCGCATTTTTATGATTCTCAGCGATTTCGTTTGAAATGCGGCATCTGGCCTGCACATTTGGCTCTTAGGGGGTTTTTGTGCTGAACCTTTGGTTCGATGATTATGTCTAAATTTTTTATGTGAGCAAATTGAACGTTTAGTTGAATTTGCTTGGAGTTTAATTGATTAGCGCAAATTGAACGTTTAGTTCGATTTGCTTGCTATCCATTTATGTGGGACCATTTGGTGTATGGGCTAATGTTTTTGGTTTAGGTAATGTCACATCCTTTAAGTGGATGTTTTTGGCGTGTATCGCCGTTAGTGGGGGAGACTGGTTCTAAAGGAGTAAATTTTATCGGATGGGTGGTTGTGGCCCTAACATGTCCAATAAAGCGCAAATTTTGCGTTCATGAATCGTACTTTCTTACTTCTATTTGCAGGACCTTGTGTGGCATTTCTCATTGGTCTAGCTAAAGAAATTGATCTTCCTGTTGATATATATTTCTTGGGACCCGAACGACGTCCAACAATACTTATTACCTGGGTGGGAACGGAGCCACAATTGCCTTCAATATTGTTCAATTCCCATATGGATGTCGTCCCTGTTTATGAAGAACAATGGACTCACCCGCCTTTCAAAGCTGAAATAGATGATAAGGGAAGAATATTTGCTCGCGGGGCCCAAGATATGAAGTCCATAGGAATGCAGTATTTAACGGCAGTTGAAGAACTCAAATCCGAAGGATTCTCTTGCCGCAGAACGATTCACATCAGCTTTGTACCAGGTAAAATACTTCACAAATGCTAATATTTGAATGACCTCATATCCAGGAAATAATACTTGTATACAATATTAGATGAAGAAACATCTGGTCACCACGGTATGTCTTCGTTTGTAAAAACCGATGAATTTCGCAGTCTCAACGTTGGATTTTGTTTTGACGAAGGAATGCCATCACCTGATAGCACTTATCTTGTATTTTATGCAGAGAGATGCATCTGGCGTAAGTTGAGCATTTTGTGTTAAAATTCCTACAAAAAAATTAAGCAAATGTTATTCATTGAATACCATCAAGATATCGCTTTTAACATCTTCGGAAACTCTGGCCATGGGTCGCTATTGCAAGAAGAAACTCCAGGCGAGAAACTAAGGCACCTCTTGAATAAACTTATGGATATGCGGGTTGCTGAAATAAAAAAGCTTGATGAGAATCCACGTCTTACAGTTGGTGACATAACATCTATCAATCTAACGTCTATTAGGGGAGGTGTTCAAGTTAACGTGGTACCGTCAAGCATAGACGCGTGTTTTGATATCCGTCCAAGTAATGATGTGAATCATAAGAATTTTATTAAACAGGTATGTTTCCATTGGCAGTAAGTTGTATCAATGACTATAAAGTATTGCCAAATGTGTGTGCTCTTATTTCGTATTTTTTTAATGTAACTTGTAACACCTCCTTTCAATATCATCTATTTTGGCACAGCAGTCCAACTAGCATCCTGGTTTCCAAAATCTCTTGTCAGCGAAAGCATGATCTACAGTCTTACATAAAGAATTCGACCGCACAGGACTGCCTGTCCAAGCCACTTTACATTTACACAAACGATTTTTGTTGGCAACCTCCTCCCTCTTATGAGACCAACAATTCTCTGACACGCTGTCCTCTCCAACACAGCTAAGAGGTCAGAGTGTTCAGTTGCGAAACTGCTGATAGCATCAAGCTTCTACACAATTATATTATAATAATAATTATATTATAATAATAGCGAATGATTGAATGAATGAATATTTTCAAATAATTTCTCATTCCAGTTGGAACGATGGTGCGTCGAAGCAGGTGGTGTGAAAATGGATTTCCTTTTAAAAACGCCTTTTGTAGAGCCAATGAAAATGGACTTCACGAATCCATATTGGAATGCATTTAAATCTGCCATTAAGGAGCTGTAAGTAAAATGCATTCGTTGTACTAAGATGTTAGCTAAGATGCGTTTCTTCAGGCACGTAAATATTGATGAAAGAGTATTCCCCGCTGGAACTGATGGCAGACATCTGAGAGAGGTTTAAACAATTCGCTGTTTTTGTACTAATCTTTAAGTTCCTTGTCTATGTCTTTCTCTTCAGGTTGGAATACCTGTTCTTGGTTTTTCACCAATTGTTAATACAACTGTTCGCATGCACGACCATAATGAATATATAAAAGCAGATGAATATTTGCATGGTATCAAAGTGTACAAGGAAATCATGAAGAAAATTGGAAATGTCCCATGATTCATAAAATTATTTATAAAAGTACGAATGGAATGTTATATCGAGTTGAGTACCTGTTTTCTTAAAATTACAGTAAAGTAAAAGCAAAAAACATTCGAAAATTGTTTTGAAGTACCCAATTGACTTGAAATGTCTACCACAATTCATATTTGTTCTTTTTCTGTTGTTACACGTAAAACATGCCACCCGTAAATATTTACCCCTTCGGATCGCCGCCCAGCGCGATTTTTCTGCAGCGACTGGAGATACTGATGGTGGGTCACAGTTGTTGGTTGTCGTAATCCCACCTTCGCGAATATCAGCGACAGAATTTCAAGAAAAACCACAAATCAATAATTTTGGACTCTTTCAAAAAGTATTGTCACTGTGTATTTTTAATAATTGATTAAACTGAACATCAAAAGACTGACTCTGCTGCTGGTCTGATGGAATATAAATTCCAACAAAAACTGTATTTTTAATGCGCTTTTTTATAGGCAGTCTAGAAAGGTTTATCTCTTTTTCTCCTCCGTTAGAGTCAGCCGGTCCAAAGCCCATACCACAGAACAGTAATTACAGTCAAAACTGTTCTATGAACCAGTGCTATTGCCAGTTGCCGTTGCTTTGTTGATCATGCCATGTCGAATACACTGGAATGTTAGTGCCAACAACTTAGCAAAAACGGCAACCTATGGTCCGATCTCTGATGCATACCTTTAGGTATTAATTTATCCGGTGTGGTGAGTTTCTGTTGTTCCAATGAAAGGTGAATTGGTTATTTGAATATTGTTATGAATCGATTCTTCTTTTGTGGTATTGTTGAGACGAGCAAAAAGTTCGACATTGATAAACTAAAAGATCTGCGCAAAAGGGCTAAATATCAAGACGAACTAACGAATAGATTTAGCTTCCTAGAAAATAGGTAAAATAGAAAGAGGAAACGAATAATGTGGACACTAAATGGACATTGATCAGAAACGTAATCAAGAAATAGCCCAAAAGGTATTAGGATTTAAGAAAACAATTAAGTCCAAACCTTGGTTTGACGATGAGTGCAGGGCGAAGATCGAAGAACGTAAGCTCCTCAGAGTGACCCACTGAGAGAGATGTGACGAAGTCAACGCAGAAAGATACGCGACGATTCGGAAAGAGACAGTGAGACTCTTCAAACGCAAAAAACGCGAATGTGAGAAGACTAGGATCGAAAAGATCCTAGAAAATGCCAGAGCAAACAACATCAGAGGTATGTATGCCGGTATAAATTCAATAAGAAATAAGGGGAGAGAGGGAGAGCCAAAATAATTCGAGACACAAAGGGCTGCCTGGTCACAGAAACAAACAATATCGTGACAAGATGGAAGCAGTACTTTGAAAACCTGCTCAATGTGCGCACCCATCAACCACAAATAAACGCACCAGACGTACATACAGCCGAGCCTCAAATCCCAGAGCACTCTTTCGACGAAGTTGTAGACGCAATAAATCGATTGAAAAACAACAAAACTCCCGGAGTCGACTGCATTCCGGCAGAGCTTGTGAAGCATGGAGAAGGGGCAACCGCTAACTCATTAAAACAATATGGGATTAGGAAGTCACTCTGGGAGAATGGAAAACCTCAATAGTCGTCCCCATTTTCAAGATCTGACTGCGAAAACTACAGAGGAATATCATTGCTTCCAACCACATATAAAATACTAACAAATGTCATACTGGCGAGAATTACATTGTACGCAGAAGAAACAAAGGGAGACTAACAGTGCGAATTCCATAGGAACCAGTCAACAAGGCATCAAATGTTCACAATAAGGCAACTGCTGGAAAAGAAGTGGAAATACGGAGAGACGGTTCACCAACTGTTCGTTGACTTTAAAAAAGCCTACGACTTAGTCGCAAGGCAAAGACTACCATATTGTAGTTGAGCTGGGAATCCCGAAAAAATATGCCGTCGCCATCCAAATTTGCATGAACGAAAACAAAGGGCGAGTGTGGATAGAAAACCACCTCTCAAGACCGTTTGAAATCTGGGATGGACTAAAACAGGGCAATGTCCTCTCACCATGTCTCTTTAACCTTGTCCTCGAGTATGTCATCAGAAAGGTACAAGACGACAATATGGCCGGATCATCTCTGAACGGGGTCACACAAGTGCTGGCATATACGGATAACATCGCAATTCTGGCGATAATCTAGAAACTGTACGTAAAAACTGTGAAATCATCATGCACGCGGCAGAAGAGGTGGGCCTAGAAATAAATGAAGACAAAACGAAATACATGATTATGGCGAGAGCAGGTGGACCTCAGAGAACACACATAAACATCAGGGGCAAGATATCTGAAAATGTCAAAAAATTTAAATATCTGGGAACAATACTGACGACCAGTAACGAAATATCGAAGAAAATTAACAAAAGACTACACTCCGGCAACGCTAGTTGGCATGCAGTCAGTAGACTGCTGAAATCCAAACTGCTATCACAAAATATAAAGCTCCGTGTCTATAGAACCATAATCATGATGATTGTTCTATACGGATGCGAAACATGGGCTCTCACAAAACGAGAAGAAAACAAATTCCGCGTATTCGAGAATGAAGTCCTAAGGGGTATCTTTGGCGGCAAATATGACGAGGAGGCAGGGCAATGGAGGAAACTCCATAACCATGAATTGGAAGAGCTATACCGCAAACCCACAATAGTGCGAGTAATCAAGCCGCGAAGATTAGGATGGGCCGGACATGTGGCGCGAATGGGCAATGATAGGACCGTGCGTAGAATTCTTGACAGTAGACCAACGAGAAAGAGACCGACAAGGCGGCCGCGCCGGAGATGGGAGAACAATGTAAGGTTTGACCTTCAGGAGATCGGATCAGATGGTCTACCGTGGAAGGAGAGTGCACAGGACAGGGAACGATGGTGGAGTCCGGCGGTGACGTCATGATCTTCCGAGTTCCTACAGGCCAATAAATAGTAAAATGTCCGTACGCTCGGAGGTTCTGCACAAAAACTGAACTTAAAAATTATCCAGAAGAAAAAATAAACCTGGGTGCATCGTCGTTGTCTTTATTGCATTTTGTTGGAAACATAAAAAAAAAGTTTTTTTAACTGCGCTACGGCAGCGTAATAATAGGTTCAGAATTTTGTGTAGACAAAATTCTTAAGAGATGATCTGTAAATGGGTATTTAATGACCCAAAATGTAGACGTGCAATAAAATGAACATTTGTTAGGAAATTCGTCTAAAGGAAATTCTTCGAGAATCATAAAAGTGCAGACATATATTTTATGGTTATGAAGAGCATTTTCCAATAATGCGTCTATAGGTGAGCATCTGGTTTACACGTTTCGTTTTATTTAGGCTTTTGTTTGGTGGAATTGAATCAATGTGCGACGATTGAACGTTTGGTTCAATTTGTTTGACATTGGAATCAATTTTAGGATGTAAAAGGATGATATGGGGAAAAGGGAATGTGGAAGGTAAATGGTAGGGCTTCGTGGAGTACTACAATTCTCGAAGAGTAATTTTTAATGATGCGTCTATAGGTGAGCATCTGGTTTACACGTTTCGTTTTATTTAGGGTTTTGTTTAATGGAATTGAGTCAATGTGCGACGATTGAACGTTTGGTTCAATTTGTTTGACATTGGATTCAATCTGAGGATGTGGATGGATGATATGAAGAAAAGGAATTGTGCGAAGTAAATGGTAGGTACCAACAGTTTAGCCTATCGTTGCCTGTAATGGTAAAACATATTTACGCGTTTGAAAAATATCAGAAAGGCTAATAATGTTCAATTTTATATTTCTGTTGTGTATCATTTTACCTTGCCGTTTAATAAAATACAACGATTACAATAAAATTTGCCTTTTATTGCTTGCGCATTAAGAAGATAAGTGGATGGCCACTTTAGTGTTACATTCACTCGTATAAAACAAAATGTGGTTCACTGTCTGGAAAATCATTTTACGAAAAATTTGATTGGCATTGACTTAGAGTTCTCACAAATGTTTTTGAAATCCCACCAGGAAAGCTGAGAGCATAAATTACTTGTAACATAAATTCCGTATATCCTTTAAATTCAATTCTGTTTAGCTGCAATGAGTTGGGATACTAGGAGGAGCAAACGTGCTTTTCGAAATACTGTAAATAAATTCATAGGGAGTAATCGTAAAAAGAGAAAGAGGACTCACATGGTGTTAATGGTGACGGCTACAAAATGGAGAGGCGTGTCTATAAAAAACCGAAGGCGATATCCTTTCAAGCTTGGCAGAGCTAACCGTACATACCTTAGTCGAGCTCTTGAAGGAGTAACCAACATTTTAAATAGAGTTCGTCGTGCATTTAGGTCAACTGAAGATGTTAGACTTTCTGTATCGAGAACTGTCATGGATTTTCTTGAAGTGTGGAAGCAACCAATTTTACGTTATGTCGCTATGTGACGCTGTTGTCTATCTCAATAAAAACAATTATCTTTAAAGAAACATTTTGGTTTCTCTTCGAATTTAAAATAATTTTTACAGTTTGTGGTTTCTTTTCGCTTGCATTGCGCTAACTGCTTCTTTGACTACAATCATATTTATTTCAGCTCCCATTAAGAGGTACGATTTCCTGTGTCATATATATACGGCGGATAATAGCATAAGTAATTCATTATATATTTTGGCAAATACAGCGCTGTAATTTCGAAAGCTGTTAGACCAGAAAGTCTACCAGTTTGGGATTTGTTTGATTTTTGTTAGAAGCGACACAAAAAAAGAAAAACAATATAGACGTAAGCCAAAGGATACGAATACAATAAAGAGATCACCCATTTACCCAGATTTGCACATTTCACTGGAAATAAAACAAGCCAAAGAGTCCATCGAATTCTAGTCCATCATCTTCAGGAGAATCAAATTCGCCAACCGAAGAAAGAATACACTTAATATGTTTATCCAACTCCGCCCTTCCATTTCGTAGAGCTTAACAAAATATTAAAAAGATTAATTACACTGTTTTATATATTTTAATTAACTTTTCTCTCTTTATCTTTACTATATTGTAATTCATCAGCAATTTAAAAGGCGATTCACTGAGACTTGGCATTATGAGTTATAACTTTCTTCAACGGCACTGCACGACTCTTCCATAAAGCTAGAGGCAATTGCTCTTCTCACCCCAAAATCGATATATATATATATATATATATATATATATATATATATATATATTTATATATATATATATATATATATATATTTATTTATATATATATATATATATATATATTTTATTTTTGTAGCCGCCGCTCGTTGTTTGTTTCAATGGCGAAATTCACTCGAAATTTGAAACTTCGAAAGTGGCGTCGTGAAGTGTGGTATAACAATAAGCTTCCTTTCACTGCAACAGTATATCGAATAATACCAACTTTTGGTAGCATTAGGCATTTACTAAAGCTATAATTCACTCCTCTTAATACAATCCTTGAAATAGAATAAGAATTGCAGTATGTATTGAATTGTGGAATCACATTGTACTAAGGATATCAGCCTGTTTTTTTTTTTGTAATGTTAAGAATTTTTACTAAGAAGGTATTTAACTTTCTGTGTACAGAATGACTTGAATAAATTTAGAGCTTTGTCTGAAATAAAATTTAATAAATGAATGCGAAAAATAAAATTCCTAGTCAAAGTTATTTATTCGATTTTCTTCACTTATACATTTTATATTTTTATATCTAAAATTGTTTCATTCCTTTATAATCTAAGAACAAAATAAAATTAACAATAAACATAAACAAAAATTTACCAATCATCGACATATAGTATAATTCATCACATTATTTACATAAATTACAATCAATTTGTAAATTGCCCTCACGTTTACCTACATAAGTAACCATTAAATACATATAAACGATTCGTGCTTCACATTATAGAAACATTATTTAACATTTATGGTAATTTACAAAATAAACAAAAAATTTGGCTCAGTCAAGCTATACCGCACTCAGTGCAGACTTTGCAGACCTAGTCTACAAATTTCTTTCTTCTGCTATAAGTTTATATCAATGGCGCCAATTAGGTGATACCAAGCCTCTATGTGGAAGCCCGGCTCATCGAACCGATATTCCATTTATAGTTATAACATTCCCCGCTGTAGGCTCTGGTTCATACACTTCTTCGTTCGTTCGCATCTCGTACGGTGCATCGTAGAATTGATCGTGAGGAATTTGATCGTAAATATTTTCTGAATTAAAGCGGAAAATAAAAATTAAATTAAAAACAAAAATATTTTTAAAATAAATGACTAACAATTTCTTTTTTCATAATTTGTACATTTAAAAAAAAAAAAGATATATATATATATATAATGATAAGTAAGTTGAAAAACTAGAAAAATGTTAGTGCCACAATGTTTTGGCTCTGTACAGTCGCCTGCCGCGGCACGGGAAAATAAGTGTCTAATGTGTCCACAAAGAGAGCCCAGCACAATGCAACTCTAGCACAGCACCACTAAGTAAATAACGAAGTAAACATCTCATATACTTTTGGCACGCAAAATATTAAGTATTATATCTGCATGACAAAGTGATCTGGACTGCCTGCCAAAAAATCGCTCTTAATCCACCGTACATTATTTTATTACCATAAACCAGTTAAGTCAAAATCTGATTATTTATATAAAGGGATAAAAGTTGACTTGCTAAATAAGGCCATGGCGGGATCTCGGTTGTAGTGCCGATGATGATGTGGATAAAAATATAGTGCATAAACATCAATCAACGACAGTAATCAAGTAAACCAATCACATAGGCAAGCTAACCGATTGCCGTGTTTTTGATCTTCTTCCACTTTAACCGTTTTTATAATTATTCAGCTTAATTTTGGTTTTATTAAAATATGGAAATGGGGTATGGGAAACATACAGCGCAAAGTCACATTGTTTTTAGCCCGGCGAAGGCCAGGACGATCCTTGTCCGTGTTCAATCCAAGTTGACATGCCGTCTCCACGTGACACCCCTAGATAGCTACTTTGGCACCCATCAAGTAGTGGACCAATACATGCAGGGACATCCTGATAAAAGTTAGCGCAAGACTAATAACCTTGCCGGAAAAACAAATTATTATGGACAAACTAACAAGCCTCGAATATGGACCGGATACACGACGACGACCACGGAAACGAAAATGGCTAAACGATTTAAGAATTTTCATATGGAACGTCCGCTCACTATTCAGAGCTCGAGCTGCACAGCAACTAACCGATGCCCTGTCCGAATATAAGGCCGACATAACAGCATTACAAGAAATAAGATGCACGGGGAATGGTGTTACTCAAAAACACGAGTACGGCGTTTATTATAGCTGTCATGCAAAACACCATGGACTCGGGGTAGAGTATCTAGTCAGTCAAAAACGGATGCCTGCTATTATCGGCTTTAATGCAATAAACGAAAGGCTATGCACTCTCCACGTGCGAGATAAGTTTAAGAACATAAGCCTCATAAACGTTCACGGACCTACAGAGATGTCCCCTGACGACATAAAAGAAGAACACTACGAGAACGTCGAACCGGCCCTCAATGCCTGCCCAAGATAGGATGTGAAAATCGTTCTTGGTGATTTGCATTCCAAAATAGGTCGGGAGTCGGTTTTCAGGCACTACGCATCTTCCAACAGTTTGCTTGAGAACACGAATACCAATGGACTACGAGTCGTCGAACTGGCAGCATCACAAAACCTGGTCGTTGGGAGTACCAGGTATTCGCATAAAGATATCCGCAAAGCTACCTGGGTATCACCTGATGGAGCCACTCGCAACCAAATTGACCACGTGTTGATAGCTCGCCGTCACTCCTCGAGCCTGATGACGGTACGAACGTACTGAGGTGCCAAGGTCGACTGGGTTCACTATCTTGTTGGTACAGTTTTCCGAGCGCGGATTGCCTTACGGAGACGTATTGCATCCGCGAATCAGGTTCGGATCAAGCCGGCTGCCTTACGCAATGCCAGTAACACCTTTGGTCATGCGCTAGGATCCGCCCTGTTACGGACCGACCTTGAGTCCAGGTCCCCCCAACATCCACTAATCCTCCTTCGTTAGTTTCCCCTCTTTACCTATAAAAGGAGAACCACTCGCCAAGTAGTTAATTTGCATAAACTACTTTTTACAAATTCTACTTGGCAGAGAAAATAATAATAACCGGCGTTGGCGTCGAATAATAAAATAAAACGTCAACGGCGAAAAAAAAAAAATAATTCAATTCGACGTAAATCTCCGAAATACACGGTCGAAGTATACAAACCGAATTACTACAAAGCTACACAAATAGCATAGGAATAAAGCTGAACAACAAGCGAACAGGGGAGCAGCATATCAACGCCCCCTGCAACGAGCCAGCAGCAACAACAACAGCACAGCGACCGCTCAACGGTCGCACAAGCTTAATCCAAGTAAGTCCCCTCAAAACTTACCCAATATAACTTAAATATTGTGACGCATATGACAATCAGTACTAGAATATTCTAGAGAGTCCGAAACAGAGTACTAGAATATTCTATAAAGTAATAGAAAACTGGAGACTAGGAACAGTAAAACATTCAAGGCAATGGAACGGACGGAAACGAAACGCTGAAACAGTATAAATACGTCGCACACAGAGCATAGTGATGAGTATGAAGTAGGAAGTGAAACAAACCATTGCTGATGAGTAAGAAGTAGAACGTGAAGCAAGCGATACGTGTGGTAGTAATAAGTAAGCAGTAAAATACGAGATAATTACGGAAGCGATAGTAAAAAAAACGTTAAGTGTACGGTAAAAAGTAACGATTGTTATTACGGACTAATAAAATGTCACATTAATTCAAAATCGGTATAATGGCTCTTATTTATTTTAAATAATTAATCCAGCGAACCCTAAGCTCGCTACAATATATTAAACTATATATTCTAAAAAAATATAAATTGTTAAACAACGCATAACAATTTTGGCGCAGCCGGTTACCACCAGCTGAGATCTGTATCGAATCCGTCGGGGATAGGGGGATTAGTGGATGTTGGGGGGACCTGGACTCAAGGTCGGTCCGTAACAGCCCTCGAAGACCTCGACGCAGGGAGAGTAAGTCCTGGGGCTAGAATGTCGGTCATAGAAGAGAAATGGACACGCCTTAAGAATACTGTCATTAGTACTGCCAACTCGATCTTAGGCAGTCGTCGTAGAGATCGGAGCGACTGGTTAGATGATGAGTGCAAACTAGCGACTGAACGTAAGAATGCTGCATACCGGGTAATGCAGCAGTCTCATAGGACGCAGGTACGCGAGGAGAAATATAAAGAGCTCAGAAGATCTGAAAGAAGACTTCACAGACAAAAGAAAAGTGCCTGGGAAAAAACCCTTGTCTGTGAAATAGAGAAAAGTAGAGAGCGAGGTCCGTACCAGGCGCGGAAGTTCTACCAAATAATCCGCAGTATGACGTGGTACACACCACGCTGCATTTACTGCAACGATAAAGAGGGTAATCTGATCACCGATCCTGAAGGCATTCTGAAGCGATGGGAAGTGCACCTCAATGAATTGCTAAATAGTGAGCTCGCAAAAGAATTGGGGACTCCACCAATGCAATATCAAGACCAAATACTACCGTCCCCAAGCGTTAGAAAACATTAAAACCCATTATCATCATCATCGGCACTACAGCCGGGAGCCGGTCTTCTGTTTATTTAGCAAGTCCTGACGCTTGTTAAATTTTCCATAATGATTTGTTTTTTTCCGGGCAAGGCATTTAGTCTTGCGCCAGAATCTCCCCGACGGGGAATCGAACCCCCGGTCTCCCTCGTGACAGGTGGGTATACTATCCACTATACTATCGAGGAGCATAAAACCCATAGGACAGCTCAGATCAAATAAAGCGGCCGGAGCTGATGGCATACCACCTGACCTGATCAAACAAGGACGGACAGCGTTACATCATGCAATTCATGAGATCGTGGTGCACGTATGGGAGCAAGAGGAAATGCCGGAAGATTGGCGTCGTGAAATAATTTGCTCCAAAAAAAAAAAGGAAGATATCACTGTGTTCAGCAACTATATGTGTATAACATTGCCGAGTACCGCCTATAAGATACTCTCCCCTATCCTACAAGACCGGTTAGACCCATACGCTAAAGTCATCATTGGTCAATATCAGTGTGGCTTCATCCCACACAAATCAGCAATTGATCAGATATTCACCCTTAGGCAGACGATGGGAAAATGTCTGGAATTTAATATCCCATTATATCAACTATTTATAGACTTTAAGACCGCCTACGACATCATATTACCGTATAATGCTATTTATTTATAGACTTTAAGACCGCCTACGACATCATATTACTGTATAATGCCATGATAGTGTTCGGCAAATTGGTACGACTTTATAGGTTGACCATGACCAACGTAACTAGTCAAGTAAAAAGAGCAGGATTGCTGTCCAATTCAATAAACATATTTAATATACTCCGATAAAGGAACGGATAGGCCAGCTTCCTCTTCAACCTGGCGTTGGAGAAAGCAATCCATGACTCTAGCGCTATAACTAGAGGGACTATTATCGCTAAGTCCAGCCAGATACTTGGCTACGCAGATGACATAGACATCATCGGAAGATCCGATTCAGCTGTACAAGACTCGTCCACCCAGATCGAGCAGACGGCACAAAAACTGGGACTGCGCATTAATGAGGTGCAACCCTTTAACTACCTTGGGTCAATGGTAGCAGCCGATAACAATGTGGAAGAAAAAATACGCGAACGGCTGATCAAATCCAAAAAAGCCTACTATAGTCTATCGAGGCTATTTAAATCCTGAAATTTATCCAGAATATTCAAGCTCTTACTGTACAAGACCATGGTCTTACCAGTACTCATGTATGGATACGAGGCCTGGGTGCTCAATAAAAGGCACTCTGAACTCTTAACCGCGTTCGAGAGGAAGGTCTGAAGGAGAAGTGTTGGCCATGTATGTGAGGGAGAACGATGCCGGAGACGTTAGAAACATGAGTTGTACGTGATCTACCTTGAAGCTAATGTTGTTAGAAAAATCAAGCTCGGTAAACTCCGGTGGGCGGGACACCTAGCTCGAATGAGCAAAGAGGAGCCTGTATGGAAGGCGACATGTGGGGTACATTGACAGCAATGGAGGGATGGCGTAGACCAGGACGCCCTGACCCTGGGAGTGTCAATCTGGATGACATCGGCTCGAAATCGGGACCGGTGGCGAGAAATGCTAAATAAGGCCAAGACCGAATCCCGGTTGTTGTGCTGATGCCGAAGATGATGAAAAAGATGCAATAACTAATTGCCATGCAACCTCTGGCCAAAATATGTGAATGTGCCGACATACATTCGAACATCTCCAACTTAGTGGTGACCTTGTGGGGGTTCTGTATACTACATGGAGAACCAATCCACAATTTCCGCCTTATTTCGACCGCTTTCAGTGCGTCATATCAGCCCCTATCCCACCGTTCGGTAATTCCACCTGCAAAACATGTTTCCCAAAAGGACGCATAGCTAAACTCACTATCCTATGCAGATAATGTATTATTGAGTTTAGCTATCTTTTCGCCATACGGCAACTCCATTTCGCTGACCCATGAGATTTCCACCGGAAATCGCGTAAAGTCGGTTAGCAATGGCATAGTCTGATCAAACGACGCGGTTGCATAATCATGCTATCGCTGGGGAAATTATTAAAGTATTTAATTTAGTTCCCATGATCAGATTTCCCTAGCCAAGTCGGCGTCCTATTCACTTTTCCCAGACCATCTATTCACTTGGGATCAATGGTCTCTTCTTACAGGTGAATAACCACAAAACATTTTCCTCTCTTTTCCGTTTCTATCCTCTCCGGGTTCAATGCACTCTGAGATCACCACAGTCATCGTCCTAGGGCAGTAGTCCATCCTCATTGCTGCATTGATCATTGCTGCATTGATCATTGCTGCATTGATCATTGCACATTGTGTTTCTGTTCTCTCATTCTCCCTTGTTCGTCGACTATCCAATTAGCCGAAGTGTTCACCACACCTCGACGGCGGGGAACATGAGAGAGCAGAAACGCGAAGACGATCTCGATTGGTTGTCCGTTGTGCAAATGCAAAACCGAAATTTCATGCCTAATTGGGATCAGTCAATTACAAACACTCGTGGAGAGAAGTCGCTATTCGATAATCATCGCGGTCAGTCACGCCGCCGCTTAAGGCAATCTTCATCCCTCGCGAGTCAGTCGATAATCAACCACAGGAGCGTGCAGACACATCGTTTTGGTGTGCTCAGGAATTGGACGTCATTTTATAACTTACGCGTAAAGTTTTACAATTGCTATGAAAAGTCGGTTTAATTATCTCCAAGAAAACAGTTAAATTTTATTAATTTATCGGTGCATGTGTAACCATTGTATTATAAATAAAGAACATCTTGAAAGTGTAATTTCAAAACCAATTGTGAACAAAAAAAAAACTATTAAATTTAAATCAAAATAAAATTAATTTCTATCGGTATCCGTGGGTGTTTCTGTGTTTTGTTTTCCCCTCGGTGCCGCAGTTGTTAGTGAGAAGGAAGTGAACAGTGTGCCCGTGTCTGGTGCAACACATCACCCCACAACCTTCACTGCCTGTTACTACCTCAAACTATTTCTTTTAACCTGAGGCATTTGCTCCTCACTGACCGAGACCGAATCGGCCTTTCGTATGTTGCATAAGTGCATTGACTCAACAAGGATATTTGATTTACGCCACTCAAAAAATTTATTGAGACTTCTCATTGTCAGCGATGAATGCTCATTTCCACTTCGTAACTTAGTCTATGAACAGAATCGCCTATTTATCGAAAACCCTTAGTTGATACACGAAAGATCACTACACTCCTGTACATTAACTGCATACTGCACCATGGGGGGCCGTATTTCGTTGAGGATGCCATAGGTAATTCTATACTGGAGCTCACTGTCGGGACATTTTGAAAAACTTGTTTGTGCTCGAATTAGATCAATTAGGCTAAGATCATTTGATTCCACCAAGGCGGTCTCATGTTACATACAGCTCATGCTACGATGCAGAATTTTGAAAGACATTTTTTGTGGTCGATTCCCTCTAGATTTTTACCTATAGAGGTACTTCAACTAAAAACTATACTCTAACAAACCAACCCTAACATTTAGGGTAGGATACAACTTTCGAAGCGAAATTGCTGAAATAAATAAATAAGAACTCAGCGATATTGGTAGAGAAAATGTTCTTAAACCCCTTGCGTTTGTGCCACGGCCAGCGGCCACCAGCTGGCCAAGACCATAGAGTACTCAAACAGCTAAAGTCGATGTATTCAACCAGTAACATCTAAATTAGAAAAGTATATACCCTCTAATAGTTATTAGAAAATCATCGATCTGGAACATAGACTTAAAAAGCACCCTATGTCTTCTTAGTTTTCACAGAAACAAATCTACAGAAATGTGGGGATTTACATAATCTAAAAATGATATTACGCCATTGGCTGGTTCGATGATAGCGAGAGGTTGGCACTGCTTACCTCGATGGCGTTCGTCAGGTATTGGCTTCCCCTATATTCTTAAGGAGCTAGCCTGATGTAATGGCGAAGACTTAATCTTTATAACTGCTCAGTTCAAGTGATCTTAGATAGTGTTAAATCTTCAAATTGATTCTACTGTTCCATTCGTGTCCTTCGAGTAAATCTTTCGGGCTTGATTATCCTTGATTATGCAGTTTGTACTCAACTCACTGAATTCCGATTCGAACAAGGGATAATAGGCAGTGCTGAACCGAATTGAATTCGCGTACTTCGGGTGAAGGCCGGTGTCAGCCCCTTGAATGGCGACTTTCACTCCAAATACATCACAAGGAGGAACGAGTTCACTTGAAAAAACGTTAGACGACAAATTCACTCACTACTGGAATTTGTCGTCTAACTTTGAGCATTTTCGAAAGAAAGCCATCTATCTCAATTATTTGCGGATGAAGCGCACCAAACAGCCACCCATGGACAAGACAATCGTTTTCAGTGCTTGAGTCCTGGATCTTGGAACCAGTAACATCACTTTTGCTTATTGACATGCCCATTTAAATGAAAATGGGGCTCGAGACTCCAAAAAAGGGGACTTTACCGTTCGAAATGTCTGCAATATCATTTCAAAAAATGGTCTACCTAAAACAAAATCATTTCCGTTTAGTGCTTTCATGATTTGAATTTTAAAAGGATGGAACTTCAAGTTCTTTTTAAAAATTCCATGTACGTCTACTCTTGGAAGTCCCAATGAAGCTGCCCTTTTCCGAATCAAAGTCGAGGAGTTTTCTTTAATTGATTTACACGATTTCGATGTTTGCAGGCTAGATCGACTAAGCCCCGACCGAGGCGTGTTCATAGCCAAAACGGAGAATTAAGTCCATCAGCCACTCGTCGGATATTGAAGTATGGATAAGGTTTATCGTCGCCTTAAAAAAACACTTCGACAACGAACACGCCATTGAAAACCACCACGAACCACTAGTTGAATGATACCAACCCTCCTCTCTGGCACGTGTTAGTTGAAATGTTTTTTAAAATAATCGTATTCAAAACGTAAATTAAATACCCATCTTGCCTATATTCATTTCTCTCCCACATCTTATCCACGTTATTATACACCGCGAATTTATTAAAAAGGAATACGATGTCCCTGTAGCGTTCTAGGAACACACAATTCCACCCAGGTAGGGTTCCTACCCTTCAAGGAACCTACCTACCTGAAGACGTTACACGCGCCTTCAGACGCGTGTTAAGTGTGTCGATGATGTCATATATAAAGATGACATACAAGAGATCATTGACACACCTAAACCTAAAAACGCCACCCGATTTTAAACCCAGAGGACCCCCGGGACGATACGAGGGTTGCCTTTTATATTTCGGGATTAGAGAACAAAAACAAATATTGATCATCGAAAATCACTTTATTGTTTTTCAAAATATTCCCCATGAAGATCTATACACGTTTGCATGCGTTTGAACCAATTGTCGAAGCACTTTTGCCACTCTAATTGAGGTATCTCCAACACATGCATTCTGAATGCAGCAACCGCTTCTTCAGGTGTCGAAAAACGTTGAGCTCTCAGTTCGTTTTTTACGTACAGGAATGAAAAGAAGTCATTCGGTGCCAAGTCAGGACTATACGGCGGATGACCCATCAAATCGATGTTTTTGGTGCTCAAAAATGTAGTTGTCGCAGCCGATATGTGAGAGCTCGCATTGTCGTGGTGAAGAGTGATCCGTCTTCGGCGGTTGGTTTTCCTGATTTCTTGGAACACAATTGGCAAACAAATGGTTGTGTACCACTCAGAATTGACTGTTCTGCGTTGTTCTAGTGGTACGGTTGCGACATGTCCAGTTTTTCCGAAAAAAACAGGTGACCATTTGCTTGGAAGTGCTTCGTGCGCGAACAGCTTTTGTTGGATTTGGCTCATCTTGAAACACCCAGACAGTCGACTGCTGTTTACTTTCGGGCTCATACACGTAAATCCACGATTGATCACCTGTCACGATGTCATAGACGTGTTTCGAAGCACCGCGACCGTATTTTTTGAGCATTTCTTTCGACCAATTGACACGAGCCTTTTTTTGGGCGATTGACAAATTGTGTGGGATCCAACGCGAACAAATTTTTTTGACAGTCAAATGTTTATGCAATATTGAATGTATGCTGGTCCCACTAACGCCTAAGGTTGTCTCAATCTCACGATATGTCACATGACGATCTTCCAATATCAGTTCGCGCACAGCATCAACGGTTTTCGTAACAACAACTGATTTTAGACGACCTTCACGAAATTCATCTTGGAGTGAACTACGACCACGATTGAATTCACCATACCATCGATAAACACTGGTCCTTCGCCAAAAATTGAATTAAGTTCACCCATGCACTGTTGCTGAGTTAATCCACGCCGAAAGTTGTAAAAAATAATCGTACGAAAATGTTGACGATTTAATTCCATTTTAGGGCCGAGATGAATCTTTTAAGTTACTGTAAACAACACAAATAGCGCTCGTATGTCAAAACGTTCTGAGTGCGTCTAACCTCAAAAATGTCCAACTTTACGATAGAGCTGTCAAAAGCCGGATTGCAACATTAGGTTTCCAAATCCCGAAACATAAGAGGCAACCCTCGTAAAACAATTAATTGCATATTTTAAAGTCAACTGAGGCCAACAATCGAAAATGAGGGCAATTAAATGTAATTGCAGTATCGTCGTCGGGAGGTATTGACCCCGAGGTGTCGCGAAACATTTAGGAAGTAATTAGGAGGCAGTCAGTGGTTGGTCAGAGTCCGGGGTTGGTCTTGAAAGTCGACGGTGGTTAAAAGAAGTGAATGATTGGTGAGGCAAGGAGATCCAAGAGAAAAAGTAAGTGGATACGATTGCAAGTGGATACGATTGCAAGTGGATACGAGAGTGTAAATAGATTAAACCGTAGTTAAAAGGGTTGATACGAGGTGAAGAGATATAAAAGAAGATCAAATGAATTGTTATATTGAACATTCGTGAAAAAAAGTTAGAGTGTAATAGATTAAACCGTAGTTAAAAGGGTTGATACGAGGTGAAGAAATATAAAAGAAGATGAAATGAATTGTTATATTGAACATTCGTAAAAAAAATTAAAGAGTGTAAATAGATTAAATCGTAGTTCAAAGGATCGATATGCAAGAATGAAGAAATGTAAAGAAAGTTTGCATGAGATAACCTGATGAACACTAGAGATATTAAGTTAAATAGTGGAAATAAGATACATAGTGAATTGTAAACTAAAAATATATGAAAACTAAACAACATAAAGAGGGGATATAATGTAATGAAGTGTTGAAAGACATGGGGAATAAATTAAATTGTAGTTTGAAGTGCAATAAGCTGAAAATAAGAAATGTAAAAGAAAAATGTTAGAAATGAAATATTGAAACGTTTGTGTTAGATATAAACTAAATAGTGGATTATAGATTAAGAATACCAGAACTAATAAATGTAAAAATAAAGAATAAAAAATGAACCATTGTCAGTGAGCAAAGTCGGTATAATAATAAAAATAAATAAATTGGTTGAAGAACTAAGAACGAACTTGAGTTTTGCTAATTAATAACTGGTGTTCTGGGAAAGAAGTGATGATTATTGTTCCCTCGATGTTAAGTCTAAAACTAATATTCAGTGAGAGCTAGCAAAGCCATAACTCGAGTGCCACTAAGTCCGCTAGGGCCTTGAAACATTTGGCCAACGTTGAGCCCGACACGAAAAAGCAAGGAACCGAACGTCCCAAAGCTTTCAATGGCAAGCTCAACAGTTCGAATAAAGCATACCTGAAAAGGAAAGGAAAACATTCATGCATCCGATCCGCAAAGACTGAAATGCACCGCACTCCAGCACTGCACAAGCGAAAATCCTGAACATCTACACGATGTTACAAGGATTTGTTATCGTCAGCAAATTATCCGACCAACGGATGCACGTGCGGGTGGTCTGCCACAAAGACCACCAAATCCATCGGCAAACAAAAGAAACGGCAACCGTAATTATCTCAACGAGCTAATTCGAAAAATTTATGAGTTTTAAAACCTACAAGGGAAGTACTCGATCCCACGGTTCCTTTTTTGTATTTCACACCCATTAGAAAGATCTAACCGATTTCGGTGAGTGTTTACAAAAGGCAAACAAACCCACGGACTGTACGTCCTAACAATCATCTCCGTTCTGCGCGCCAGATGTGCTGCGAAAATAGAAGACCGTTGAGATGAAATGCTTTCACCACCACCGATGGTGATGATGATATATGCGTTGATCCCTTTCAGGCATCCAAATTACCCCTGGGATTAAATAACATGCTGCTAACAGAGATTCGGAAATTCTGTTAGCAGATCTAATGAGAAAAGTTGTCCGCACAGATAAAGATACAATCTGTATCGGGGTATTTTTCTGATAGGAAAAGGAGTCTAAGTTGGATCGCCATCTAGAGTACACGTTGATATAGAACTTTCGAGGAGGAGCTCGAGTCGCGTTAACGGGAATTAACTGCGTTAAACTTAGAACGTCGAAGCTTGTGTTGGCATTGACCGTAAGTCCTTAAGACCATACACTGTTTTATGTAAACTATTAAAGGTTATACTAAGTGACGTGTAATTAATACTTCGTGACGTCCACCTCATCGAGGATTCGTCATATTGTAAGACAATACGAGGGTTGCCTTTTATATTTCGGGATTAGAGAACAAAAACAAATATTGATCATCGAAAATCACTTTATTGTTTTTCAAAATATTCCCCATGAAGATCTATACACTTTTGCATGCGTTTGAACCAATTGTCGAAGCACTTTTGCCACTCTGATTGAGGTATCTCCAACACATGCATTCTGAATGCAGCAACCGCTTCTTCAGATGTCGAAAAACGTTGACCTCTCAGTTTATTTTTTACGTACGGGAATAAAAAGAAGTCATTCGGTGCCAAGTCAGGACTATACGGCGGATGACCCATCAAATCGATGTTTTTGGTGCTCAAAAATGCAGTTGTCGCAGCCGATGTGTGAGAGCTCGCATTGTCGTGGTGAAGAGTGATCCGTCTTCGGCGGTTGGTTTTCCTGATTTATTGGAAGACAACTGGCACACAAATGGTTGTGTACCACTCAGAATTGACTGTTCTGCGTTGTTCTAGTGGTAAGGTTGCGACATGTCCAGTTTTTCCGAAAAAACAGGCGACTATTTGCTTGGAAGTGCTTCGTGCGCGAACAACTTTTGTTGGATTTGGCTCATCTTGAAACACCCAGAGAGTCGACTGCTGTTTACTTTCGGGCTGATACGCGTAAATCCACGATTCATCACCTCTCACGATGTCATAGACGTGTTTCGAAGCAGCGCGACCGTATTTTTTGAGCATTTCTTTCGACCAATTGACACGAGCCTTTTTTGGGCGATTGACAAATTGTGTGGGATCCAACGCGAACAAATTTTTTTGACAGTCAAATGTTTATGCAATATTGAATGTATGCTGGTCCCACTAACGCCTAAGATTGTCTCAATCTCACGATAGGTCACATGATGATCTTCCAATATCAGTTCGCGCACAGCATCAATGGTTTTCGGAACAACAACTGATTTTGGACGACCTTCACGAAATTCATCTTGGAGTGAACTACGACCACGATTGAATTCACCATACCATCGATAAACACTGGTCCTTGATGGAGCTTCATCGCCAAAAATTGAATTAAGTTCATCCATGCACTGTTGCTGAGTTAATCCACGCCGAAAGTTGTAAAAAATAATCGCACGAAAATGTTGACGATTTAATTCCATTTTTGGGCCGAGATGAATCTTTTAAGTTACTGTAAACAACAAAAATAGCGCTCGTATGTCAAAACGTTCTGAGTGCGTATAACCTCAAAAATGTCCAACTTTACGACAGAGCTGTCAATTGCCGGATTGCAACGCTAGGGTTGCCAAATCCCGAAACATAAGAGGCAATCCTCGAATAAACGACTTGTGCGAAAAAAATAAAGTTAAATTGAAAGGCGACGTTCGTGATTTATTACTGACGGTATTCGCTCCAGTGCATTGTATTTTCCGTGTTGCGTACTTCATCGGCATTTGATTTGAAAGACTAACTCATCATCAAAGTGGCAACTACACTTACGCCAAATCCCCATAGTTAAAAAGAAACTATGTCTCATTCAACTGCGAGACTGACCCACGATCGTCAAGCAACCGCGTACTACTTACCGGTTTGGCGTGCTACACCATTCCCATTAGCACGTCCTCCGTGGAATGTGTTGAATGTGGCTGGCGGGGAAGTATCCAAAGGCATTCGATTATTCGCTTCTAACGTCGAATAGGACATAACCGCCGCATTCCGATCCTCTTTTGTTTCTGCTGCTTGTATATTTTCTGTGTTTTTTACAGGTCGTACTTTGTTTCGATGTAAGAATATAAGGCCAATAACAACCAGAAGAACAATTATGACTGTTGCCCCAATAGCGATGCCTGTACCCAATCCGGAGCTCTCTTGGGTGTCAGTAGTAGCAATTTCACATCTTGGTTCCTCTCCACTCCACTTTGCGTCTTCCATACATTTACGAAGGTACTGTCCTATTCGATTAAAGCTGGGGACACAGTGGTATTCTGCAGATCCACCGTATGTTGTTGTATCATTCACTACGATCACGCGACCATTTTCGATAGTTAAGGGCCGACCGCAATCAACAGCTGTAAATAGAGAGCATATGTTTATCAGAGAGGCCGCCCTAAGTTAGGTATCATTAAACAACCCACGTTTACAAGAAGCAGCTTTGCCGGACCACTTTCCATTTTTAAGACACTCCCGGGTAGCGTTGCCTATAAGATTTCTTCCTTTCATACAAGAAAATTCAATCACAGTGCCGACTGATCTGTTGTTGGAGTTTACAATGATATTCTCATTTATTTCCGGATCACCACATGTGATTTCTGTGCATGTTGGATTGTCCTGACTCCACGTCCCCTCCTCACTGCATAGACGTCTGGTAACTCCGGTTAGTTTAAAGTTAGTGTCGCATTCATAGAGAGCAGCAGCTCCATAGTAAGTCGCATTTGTTGCCAGCGTCACTATTCCATTTGCTATAGTTGGCGGTTGGCCGCATTCGACATCTGTTTCGAAACGGAAGATGTAAATTGCTTTTAACGGCGTATTCAATAAAAACTCACAGACACATTCCGGAACTGCACCACTCCATTTTCCATTGTCTTCGCAAGTAACTAATGCTTCGCCGATGATTTTGTAGCCCCTCTCGCAGCGATATTTTGCTAAGGCGCCAATCCTGTGGGGTTTCAAAAATCAAACTCATAATAAGTAAAAAGTAGTTGTCATCGGTACCTGTAAGTCTGTGCGGTATTCGAAGCTGATTCGGAGGTTCTGATTAGTGTACGACCGTACATTCTATCATTGCCCGTTACTGATAGCAGACTGTGGGGAGCTAGTACGGGTTCTGGACAACGAATCTCTGTAGAAAAATGAAAAATAATAAACATTAAATAATTAAATGCCAAATTGTTGCTTATATTAACACATGCGAGTAACATATGCATAACATAAACACTGCAGCACAACTATAAAGGATATAATATATTGTACATAAAGTATGCAACAAAGCTCAATACGATGTACAGCGTCAAAGCAATGACGACCAGTGCGAAACTTCTGCGTTGGTCAAAAACGATGTACAAAGTCTATCGAATGCATTGGAGAAATATACAGTGACAACCTTTCCACTGAAGTGGTGTATTGAGTTATGAATGGCTGTTCTTGAGCCGCCAGAATTAATAAAAATCACCTCAGCTTGTAATGAACCACCAGGGTCATCAAATCTAAGGAAAGCATTAATTGCAAAAGATTCGTGAGCATGTGTCAAATATATATCTATCTTTTCAGAAACGGAAATATGGATTTCTTCGGTACAAGCCCCTCTTTTCTACCAAACACAAATTACATTAAAATAATTCGGGTTTTGCTTCTGAGCGGAGTATTTCTGGGGTGGCACTATGTCTTAGCCTTTCCTGAGATTACATAAAAAATATTCCAGTCGTGTACTTCGACTGAAGAACTATTCATCATCATCATCATCATCATCATCGGCACTACAACCGGGAACCAGTCTTGGCCTTATTTAGCAAGTCCTGAGGCTTGTTAAATTTTCCATAATGATTTATTTTTTCTGGGCAAGGTCATTAGTCTTGCGCCAGAGGCTTCCCGACGGGGAATCGAACCCCGGTCTCCCGGGTGACAGGCGGGTATACTAACCACTATACTATCGAGGAGCCTATACTATTCCCTGTGTTTATTTGTCCATCTTTAAGGTAAATTGGTATGCTGATCGGCGACTTTCGAGGAGAACTACTGAGGGGAGCAAGAACACAGTCACTGAACTCACTTGAGAAACGTGTGTGTAGAACAGTAAAAGGCTGGCCTTGTGGGTAGGATGTTAAAATATACTCGCAGCTAGGCCGGCTTGTAGTAAGTGGTTACTAAAGGCCGAGTGGTAGATAGGACCCTTACGCCGTGTCGCCAAGTGAAATATCACCCCATCAAATTATAGGCTTCGTGAAATGGTCGGGAGAAATCCCTGGCCATCTTTCGTACCTTGACCAATGGTTTGGTTCGAGAAAAAATTGGTTTAGTTTGTAAGTCGGTCCGAAAGCGAGATACCACCCCGTCACGCTGTACATTCCGCGATATCGTCGGGAGAAATTTTCGACTATGTTTCAGATGTATGGCTGATGGCCCAGACCAACATTGAGATAAGTCATGATGGTACCTTCTGAGATAAAGAATTTCGGAGGTAAACAAGTTTCTCATTCGGATCTCCAGAGGGAAATCTGTCAGGGGAAACATCATGCAAATAATTTGATAAATAACCGAACTTTAAGAAATTCGTCATCGCGTGATCAGGTTCGTTCACGAAACACTGTCCACGTGTCCTTGTCTTTAAGCGCTGTTTAGGACATTCTTAGGTTGAATTTTTTCCTTTGGATTTCTCTTTTGGTATCATTTGCGTCTCATCGGAAAATTCATTCTGGGATCTTTTTCTCTTCTTTGCCCGTGACACTTTAGGCCTTGCTCCCATCGAACGAAAAGAAACTGTTTCTCTCATCTTAGGGAAAAATACACTTTACCCAATAGGATCAAACTAACTAAGTTTGAAGGTACAATTAATCTTGTTGTTCTTATCTTTTCTCTTGGCCATCGTACCACGACAAAATGAAAATTGAGTCTCTTTGTTCTCTACCCCGTTTTACCATCATTTGGGAAGGTCTGTTCCACAAATACGTCGTTAGCGAAAAAAATAAACCGTGTACGCGTTCGCAGAGACCTGAGCCCGAGCTCATACAAAATTGCGAGGACGAAACGTCGGAAACCGTACGTACAGAGATACGCGAACGGAGTTCAAGAATGAACTCACCTAAAGGATTAAGTGAGATTAAAATTTTGTTTTTCTCTTTTTTGGAAAATAAAGTAAAGTTGATAAAATTCAATGTATATATATAATATATCATGAACAATGTATATATATAATACATAATAAAACCCCTAACATAAATTAAAAATTCCTTTCACACTAAGGGGATACATATAGCCCCGCATAACAAATTTTTAGATTTGTACATAAAGAGCATATGAGTAACACCAACATTTCTTCAATTCTTTTTCATTTTTATAATATCAATCAAAAGGAGAATAACGAATTTAAATGTTATTTTAGAAGTTTAAAATCTTACATACATACACATATATGGTATACACATGCTAAAAGAAGCAGCTTAACAATTTAAAATTTCGTGGGGAAGACACTTCATATCGTTAGCAAAATTGTGGGTTCTCCATTATACCTGTTGGGTTCTTCTTCTTACCTTTGGCGTTTTCCATAGAATTGGTTCCTCCTTCCTTTTAGGATTGCTCCACTTGGGTTCGAGAAGTCTTTTCCTTACCCTTTGCCTTTGTTGCACTTGCGTTTGGGAAGCTGTGCACATATGGGAAAAATCTTATCTAAAACGAACACGCGACTCGAATATTTAACGCGCGAAATTATCACGTAGCCAATAATGAATATTACAATCGGATTGAAGGATATCTTAGATTTCGTGCCGGTGTTTAACGGTAACCCGGACGAACTCGATGATTTCATCTCTCGCGGGGATATTATCTTTTCACAGGCATGGGACGACAGTGAGCATGCTTTCTTCTTAAGCGTGGTGAAAACCAGACTACAGGGGCCAGCATACGACCACATCCGGTACAAGGTCATTTCAACCTGGAATGATCTTGCTTCGGAATTGAAGGAAGAATTTAAAATTCTCACCTCCAGGTCAGCGGCGCAAAACAGTCTGGTGACAGCCAAGCAAGATAGTAAGGAAGATGTGAAGGAGTTTGGAAACAGACTCACACATCTCTTGCATCTGCTGGATGAGGCCACGTTTGAAAGCACTGTCGAGCCTGCGGTGCAGAAATATCTCTTCGAGGAAAATAGGAAACTCGCCTTACACGCATTTGAAGATGGTCTTAGGAACCCTAGTCTAAAACTCTTAGTTAAAGCACGAGGTACCCCAAGTCTTAGAGCAGCAATCAATTACGCTCTCGAGCAGGCCTCACGACTAGGCAATAATACACTGAAATTTGCCAATAAATCCAAATACAGCCAACCAACAATTTGCCAATCGTGCAATAGGTTTGGTCAAACTTCTGCGACATGCCGTCGAACTGAAAATGTTTGTAATGCTATTCCCCAACAAATTAAGACTGAGGTTCATCGCATTGAATGCACTTATTGCAAAAGAGTTAATCATTCCCAAGCAGAATGTAGGAGACTGTCCCATTTCAGAAGTCAAAAAGACTCTCCATCAAATAAAAATGATTTTAAAACTCAGTCCACTTCTACCACAAACGTTTGGAGAAGTGGAGTATTAACCATTTTGAACAGGGTACAATTAATAAAAATTGATTCCGAGAAATTAAATACGGGAAAAATTGAACAAGCGACGTTAGAAGCTAAGGATATAAACAGGAAGGTAGAAAATGCCCCACCTTACAAGGTGTCGTCTACGGACGAAATTAGCATTAGAGATAATAGGGACATAAATCAGAGGCAGAATGATCTAACTGCCCCCCAAGTAGAGGAGGTATTGGCCAAAGATCGTATCCAACAGTCAACATTTGAATCCGTTTGTCTACGGGCCGGATCTGATGATTCGACAAAGACCCCTTATCATACTATTCTAACACCTGCATCTACTTTTATATTCTTAAATGCTCCGACTTCTAGCAACAACACGTGCAAGCTCATAGAGCACAAACAGAAAATTCCGGCAAAATGTAAGCCTGAGGAGCAAGAACGCTCAGCTGATTGTAAGCCCGAGAAACAAGGAATTTCAGCAAAGTGTAAGCCTGCGGTACTAAGAGTCCCAGCAAAATGTAAGACTGAAGAACAACTAATTTTCTCGTTAGAAAAGAGTAAGCTTGTGGATAACAGTCACATCCAAATTTCACTCGACCACATTCCTCGTTTCAGTAATTCGTTTGTCCACATTCTCTCTCTCGTTTTTCCCATTATCCAAATTTTAAAATGGAATTTACAAATAAAATCTGACCAAAAAATCGTACCTCCACTTGCGGATAAAAGAAAGTTTCAAATCTTAATCTCGAAACTTTATTGTTCTTTTAACATATTGTCGCTCGGAAGTTTGAACTATGTTACACAGCCAAACCCGAAGAAAGCGTGGGAAGTCTTCCACAAATTTAAGGAAAAATTTAAAACGAAGCAAATTGACTTCCGATTAGCATTCAAATATATACTTAAACAAGTGAATAAGCACATTCTCTTCTTCTCGAAGATTTGACCACATCAATAA
Organism: Microdon myrmicae; assembly: GCA_963931805.1. Lineage (NCBI taxonomy): Eukaryota > Metazoa > Arthropoda > Insecta > Diptera > Syrphidae > Microdon > Microdon myrmicae. The sequence continues at coordinate 49,776,829 of OZ007501.1, forward strand.
TATAAAACCATTTGTGGATTAGGCAATCACAAATAAAAACCCAAAATAAATAAAATAAAAGTTGAAGGAAAGCAAATGTATATATGTATAAATAATCTTACAAAAAAAAAAGAGATAAATAAATGCATATACGTATAGTAAACTAAAAAAAAAAAAAAAATCATAAAGTAACACTGTACGAAAATACTACGATAATGTATTTAAAATTTGCCTGCAAAATTTTTCTTTTCAAATACTGTTACACGAATAAATAATTTTGTAAATATTATACAATATTTTAAATAACCGAAATAAACAAACAAAACAAAAAATACATCTGTAAAGAAAAATATGTATACAACTAATAATGTTAAATTCAACTCTTAACAAATTATTGTTCAAAAACGAAATAGATAGATAGAATAAACAAGGAAATTTTATAAATTCAGGAGATAATAAATAAAAGATAACAAGAAATTAAATCTCCACATAACTCATATGTTTCAAAAATAGAAGTTTCAAAACTATACTATAAACAAATATTGACTATCGAAAATGTATTATACAAATATTTTAATCAACCAAAACTAACTTAAATAAATAAACAAACAAAAAATTTTTTGTAATAATAAATAAAACAAAACATACAATACGAAATAATGTTAGAATAAGAATTTATATAAGTACAAAACATTTTGCAATGAATAAATTCTAATAAAATTTTAGTATAACTCAAAACCAATTTAAAAAATGTCTAGAATTTGATTTTACGTACAAACTACATGAAAAATTATATAAATAAATAAGGACAATGAAAAGTCCTCAAACAAAATGCTCTGTAAATAATATGTAATACTCAAATTGTAATAGTTAGCCTTAATAATCTTACGCAACACTTATATATATATTGTACCACAAATTGGAAAATCTATAATAGTACTTTATAAACAAAAACAAAAAAAAACAAAAACCTCTTATATAAAAAGAAGAAAAAACATATATATATATATATATTACTCACAATTGTTACTAAACGTAATGAAAAAAAAAATAACATAAACACTGTAAATAACACTTTTAATATATGTAATTACAACTTAATCATTGATCACTTTATATATCAAAACAAAAAAAATTGTACTGTAAGCTAAGAAAAATAAATATTGCATACATAAAACTAAAATGAAAAAACAAATCAGGCCTATGTAACGAAATCGCGATAACATCATCCTTTATTCCCAATCACACCATTTTCCAGAAAATTAATCTCATAAAGATCAATTTTCTTTTTTTCAAGGGGGGGGGGGGGGGGGTGTAGTGCTCCAAAAAGCCCTACTATCTTTTTCCCTCATTCCTACATCCAAATCCTAGCTATCTTAAGCTAAAACCAAAAAACCCATCAAAACCCACAAAAACCCAAACATAATCCAAAATTCGCAATAAACGAATCAAACATTCGTTTATCGCTTAACATTTGCAAAATCTAAATTAAAATTAAAAGTTACAAAAACGAATCTAATATTCGTTTACGTTTCAAATTTGCTCCACAGCATCACCCAAATCCGAAAATTCAGAGATCATTATCTCTATCTGAAAATTTTCCATTCAGGAAAACAAACAAAAACCAAAAGCAGATACATTCTGCGTAATAGTTTCGTAAGAATTCATTCTTATCTTGTGTAAATACAACATCTCGCTCGAAATTCCCAACAAATCGAGATTGTTGTACGAAAATGTGTATCTTTGGGATACAATTTTCGAAGTGTTTTCCTTTATAAAGGGATAGCAAAACGATTTCGAGGCCGCAGTATCTAAATCCTCCTGCCACCGAGCAGTAATTTTACCAATGTAAGTTTTACATCTGCAGTAATACTCAAATATTAAACCAACAATAAAACTTAAACAAAAATTGAAACTTCTTTTAATATTTTGAAAATTGTGTGTTGTCACCAACGTTGGAAAATTCTTTCGTGTACCAGGACGACTCCAAGAATTGGTACAGGAACCGGTACTAAGGTTTGCAGAGTATATGGACGCTATCCCCTAGGTAACGTCCCACGAACAAGCAGGACGTTGCTCTTCCCTCTGGGTCAGAGGAAGCACGGCAGCGACCCCTTGCTGAAGTGTGTTGTTCCAGGAGCAACCAATAAAGAGATCAAACGTCCTTTTCAGGACAAGAAAACGCGCTTCCTGAGGAACAACCCCCACAAAAGCCGAACAAGATCAATGCTTGGTATCTGTAGTGCTTGGTATCAATAGTGGTCCCCATTTTCAGAAAAGGTGACAGATCTGACTGAGAAAACCACAGAGGAATATCATTGCTCCCAACCACATACAAAATACTAACAAATGGCATACTGGCGAGAATCACACCGTACGCAGACGAAATACTGGGATTCGAAATACTACCAGTGCGGATTCCGTAGGAAGCGGTCAGAAGGGACCAAATGTACACAATAAGGCAACTTCTGGAAAAGAAGTGGGAATACAGAAAAACGGCTCACCAACTGTTCGTTGACTTCAAAAAAGCCAACGAGTCAGTCGTAAGGCGAAGACTTTACCATATTGTAGTTGAGCTGGGAATCGCGAAAAAATATGCCGTCCTCATTCAAATTTAAAAACAAAGGGCGAGTTAGAATAGAAAACCACCTATCAGAATTATTGGAAATCCGCGACAGACTAAAACAGGGGGGTGCCTTCTCACCGTGTCTTTTTAACCTTGTGCTCGAGTATGTCATCAGAAAGGTACAAGACGACAATATGGCCGGATCATCTCTGAACGGGGTCACACATGTGCTCGCATATACGGAGACAACGCTGTTTTGGGCGATAATCTAGAAACTGTAAGTAAAAACTGTGAAATCATCATGCAAGCGGCAGAAGAGGTGGGCCTAGAAATAAATGAAAACAAAACAAAATACATGATTACGGCGAGGGCAGGTGGATTTCGTGAACACCTATAAACTTCGGAGGCAAGATATTTGAAAAAGTTAAAGAATTTAAATATCTGGGAATGATACTGACGGCCAGTAACGAAGGAAAATTAACAAAATACTGCATTCCGGCAACGCGAGTTGGCACGCAGTCAGTAAACTCCTAAAATCCAAACTACTGTCACGTAACATAAAGCTCCGCGTTTATAGAACCATAAACGTGTCCATTGCTCTATACGGATGCGAAACGTGGGCTCTCACAAAACGGGAAGAAAACAAATTCTGCGTATTCGAGAATAAAGTTTAGTTGTAAATCCATCGTCTCATCCAACCAGAATGGTTTTGTAGCGGTTTTTTAATACATTCCCAAAGAACCGTCCATCCTCTTAAATGAACCACCTTCCAAACCCACCATACCTACCTGCAATTTTGGGGCAGCGTAAGCTACCCTTCATTCTCTTTCACCTTAAAGTTAAATCTTAAGGCATGCATCACATTGAATTTTTCCGTTTATGATCCGTACCATATCTCCATCGGCTCGGCGTGTCAGCAATTATAATAGATAAATACTAGCTGGCCAGCGTAATTGTTGACATAGCTGAAGCCAATGGTTTCTTGCTACGGTTCATATCCATTTATTGCCCCAGTCCCAAGGTTCGCAACACTTGCCACCAATTTCCTTTGTCGGTTATCTACCGATCATGGGATTTGGGCACTAATATGATTGACGTTAGACAATCATAACCCAAATCATGCTAACGATGCTCCGGCCTGTAAAACAAGCAAAAGCTACCATAGCCTAGGTCATAGGCGAGCAAACCATCGGTTTGCTTATCGCCACGAAAACTCTTTAGCCTACAATGGCATTAGCATGAACGCCTAAGTAAACACTATGTGCATATCATCGTGACCCTTGAAATAGCGTTTTTGTGTATCTCGAAGCAAAAACCTATTTCGTTCTCAGGCGCAGGTCATCAAAGATTTATGGCCCTCGAAATAGCGTTTCTGTTTATTTAAGACACAGAAACCTATTTCTCCTTCATCCTTGTGATGCCAACGTAAAAACTACCCACAGTTTCCTTTCGGGTAGGTCAACCACAACGAATTTGATCGAGTTCTCATCCCATACTCTCCGTGCCTTAGAGAATGGCAACGAATTCGATGTAATCACCACCGATTTCAGCAAGGCCTTTGACAAAATCTCCCATAATCTCATCCTTTTTAAGCTGTCCTCCCTAGGTTTCGAACCCCTATTGATCAAGTGGTTATCTTCTTACCTGAAAGATCGATCCTACCGTGTCAAATTCAGATCCTCCCTTTCCAATCCTTTTCTTCCCACGTCAAGGGTTCCGCAAGGCAGCCATCTAGGTACCCCCTATTTATCCTTACCATCAATGATGTTGACTCCATTATTAAATACTCATCCATCTCCCTCTATGCGGACGACGCCAAACTCTACAAACCGATCATCTCTCCTCTCGACTCCTCACTGCTCCAAACGGACCTCGACAGCTTCTCAACTTGGTGCCGTAATAACTGTCTTGAACTCAACGTTATAAAATGTCACTCCATCACCTTCTCCCGCAAACACCCCCCTGCCCCCCCCCCCCCCTCCCACACCGCCCTACTTCCTGCTTAACTAGCAGATATCATCCGTACCCTCGATACGCGACCTCGGGATCTTATTTGACGGGGAGCTTAGCTTCATCCCACATATTGATGATATTATTCTTAAGGCCAACTCTGCCCTTGGGTTTGTGTAACGCTGGTCTAAAGAATTCTCTAATCCATACGTTTGCCGTTCTCTCTACATAGCCTTCGTCTGCCCCCTTCCTGAATACGCCAGTCAGGTCTGGTCTCCACACTACTCGTCCCATGTACGCAGAATCGAAAGCGTGAAACGCCGTTTTCTGCCTTTTGCCCTCCACGGACTGAACTGGGAGAATTCTCGGATTCTCCCCCCATACACAAACCCGCTCCATCTGATCAACTTCAGCACTTGAGGAGCGCAGAACTCATGCCGATATCCTTTTCGTCCACCATCTCCTTTCAGGCACAATCAACTGCCCAAGTTTGCTCTCCATTATTTCACTTCACACTAACCCCCGTAACCTGCGAAACCCTCACCATCTCTTCTATCAGCCCAGCCACCACACTTCTTACGGCTCTAATAAACCCATTTCGCGAATGCTGCGGCGGGCAAACTCCTACCCTACCTCCTTCGATTTCAACTTTACCTCTACTGCTCCCAAACTTCATCACCTCTCTTTCCTCTCCTGACCACGCCCACTCCCCGTCTACACTCTTACATCCTGTACTAAGCGAGGTGAATGAATGAGTGATAATTGATGGATAAACCCATTAACCAACTCGCCAAACATACCCTCCTCTTTTTGTTCCTCTCTTTTTAACCATAGTTTATATATATAAGAAGTGTAGTGCCGATGATGATGATGATATATATAAGAATAGTTTTAAGATAGTTGTTAAGTTTTATCGCTTGTACTAAGCTGAATATATGAGGGTTCTGCCCTCACTAAACTAAACTAAACTAAAATCCAAGATATACTATGTAGCTACATGCCTCTCTCTTCCTCTCTGTCTAGATCAAGTAACACCAAGTATCCGAGTGGAAACGGGAATGATTACAGAAAACACGGACAATTCTCAGAAATTTGCACAATGTTTGGAAGAATACCATTACGACAATGGAACACACGTACAGTACTTAGGTAGATCCATGTATAGTGAAGAGTGTGTGATTCGAACTGACGCTATGACGGTCAGAATCACTAAAAATTGAACCAATGCTCAAGGCATCAGGCCACTGCCGCGTCTACGAATTCCATTTCTAAACTCAAGTACATTCAACAGATGTGGAATTACTATGTTATTGCTTGGTATACGGCTGATACATTTTCTTATTCGATTTTCTTTCGCTGGGTTCACTATTTGCTTGTATATTGTGTGTGTATCTGTTAGAAACGCCACACATGTAGATACAGTCTACTTACTGATTGCCCTACGTTTAACTTTAAGTTAATGCAAAATTTTAATATATTGATTTAGATTGTAGCAACAACAGCTTTATTTGAACAAGGTAATTTTTATATATGTAATTGGACGAGGTTGAAACAATAGTCCCGGATCGAAATCAAATTCGCGTTTTCAAGTTCTACATCCGCAAATGCACTATTGTGATCACTTCGACAATTTGTTTTGTAAATTGTAGACGCATGAGGAATTCTTAAAAACCGACGGTCTTATTACTTATAATACATAACAAGTTTGTACTAATTCACAACTTACCTTCACATTTTGGAGAGGAATCACTCCAAATGCCAGTCTCCAAACACACGCGTTTCTGCACTCCAGTCAATTTATGCGAATGAGAGCATGTGAACGAAACCTCGGATCCTGCATAAGTTGTGTTTTGCACATACTTATGAGTACCATAAGGAATAGCAGTAAGTGGGCCGCAGTCAATATCTGTAATTCATATATTCATACCGGGAACCAATTACCTTCACAAAGAGTTGTGACTGCATTACTTACATTCACAATAAGGCGATGCATTATTCCACTCTCCATTGTCCATGCATTCTAATACCTGGCTACCTCTAAGAACATGTCCAGGATCACAGTGATATTGAATTTTCGAATGAACATTGTAATCATAACCAACAACATACGATCCAGGTGGAACGTGAGGTGTCTCACACGTGACCAGTTCGCATATAGGCGCATCTCCAGACCACTTTCCTTCTTTTGTACAATATAACTCAGATGGTCCCACGAGCCAGTAGTCATCGTCGCATTCATATTTGACCCAGGAGTCTACAGTAGTGGATGAATTAACTAAGTGTACTGTGCCACGATCAGGTCTCGCTGGTGCACCGCAGTCTACAAACCGGCAAGATGGGGGCTTACTAGACCATTCGCCTCCTAAACCGCATGAAATTATCTGTCACAGAAATACATCAAATTCTCCAATGTTAAATCAATAACACTCCAACTTACTGGCTCTCCCACTAAGACATAACCAATTTCACATTGATACATTGCATTTGATCCAGCTCTCTTATTCACAACTTTTACAAAACCACCTGTGATCCCCGGAGGTTCTGGACACCAATCGACGAGACATTCTGCTTTTGTTCCAGTCCATCCATTTGCCTCACAAGTACGATTTTCATTACCAATTAAAGTGTAGTTCTCGTGGCATGTGTAAGTGGCATGCACTCCATAGTAAGTATGATTCTCCGATAATGTTATCGAGCCGTGTTCGAGTTCACCCAGTGGGCCGCAATCAACATCTAAAAGACACAGGGTAGTTTCGAAAAAACAGCGGTTTAGTTGATTTAAAAAACGTTACATTTGCAAGTTGGGGCACTGCCACTCCAAGTGCCATCTTTCAGACAAGTCCTTTTGTATTCTCCAACGAGTGCCAGACCTTTGGGGCATTGATACTGGATTTCATTACCCACCGTGTAGTTCTTCCCTATCACTGTCGTATTTTGTAACGCATCCGGGGATCCACATGATAAAGGAGCTGTAAAGACCATTGTTTAATGAACGATGATTGCCGCGTAGTTCAGTATATGGATATTACCGTGTTGACATACAAAATGGAGGTAATCGAGGTTACATCCGACATCGTTCCAAAGCCAATTTCTACCGCCATCGAGAACAACGCAATTTTGCTCACCGTTATAATTATTTGGCTGGTCTTTTCCCCAAGCTGGTTTGTTCACTACGTTACCTGGAAAATATAATAGATAAAAACAAAGTTATTCATTTCTCGGAACAATTAACGTTCACATCTCTTGAAGGATCCTACTCCATATCGCCGGTTTAGGGTAAGATATTAGTCGGACCATCATTAAAATGATACATTGTAATATCAGTTGCTATATTCAAAACTTAATCGCTAGCAGAGTTAAATTCTAGAGTCAATGTCCAAGTCTCGCGTGAACTCTGCAATAAAGTGACTCCAACCTTGTTCTTGATTCACATTAGTGGTTTGTGGGGTCAACGGGTAATAAAGTGTTCAGTCTTGCGGATGATAGTATGCTTGTTTCCTGTTTTTCGAGTGATCGACCAATCACTCATCAACGTCGCACCAGCTGAGATGTAACCAGATCGACTCTCTAAATCGAAATCTGGATAAGGTCCTGCATTGCGGAAAGGCCAATCTCATCAACTTTAAGAAAAGTGGGTCACCGGTTCCACTGCCGATGATGAATGGCCCGGCCATCGAATCGAAATTGCTCAGCGTCACGGTCTCTGGGAATGTATCGTGGGATAAACACGTGTCGAACATCGCAGGGTCCGCCTCAATAAAATTGAGTTATATTTTTAGAGCCAAGAAATATTTTACTCCGACTCAACTTTTTCTTCTGTATAAAATCCGAATTAAACCCGCGCTCAACTATTACTCTCATGTTTGGAGCTGTGTTCCTAAGCATACCCTCGACCTACTTGAGAGCATACAGAGACGAGCGATCCATCTGATCAGGGATACGGCGCTGACATCGGCACTACAGTTGCTAACACATCGAAGGCGCGTAGCTGTCCTCTGTTTTACAGATACTGTTCTTCGGAGATACGCGGTATTATTCTGCGCAAAATGTCACCGCTACATACACGCTCTTCCACCAGAACCTCGGGTTTGTATTACTCGTCGGAACATTGGTAAATCCCATACGCAACTCCTGAGAAATGTTGGTAAATATTTTGTTTTATACAGTTGGTCACGTAACAATGACATCTCTAAATACTAGAGACGAAACTTCACAGGTGTAATTTATGGCGCGGTTCGAGTGAGACTGTTAATGCTATTGTGGCGGTTCTTTAAGCCATTTCCAAACAACCACCCATTTCCTTTAAATTACCCTGCCTCACACTCACCTCAAGTCTTCCTACTTACCTGCATACGAGCAGCACAAAACTCTCTTCCAACCATTTCTCACCTGAAAGTTAAACCCCAGCATTTCACCATAATTTTGTTCATATTACATGAACCTTACCAACCCAATCGGCTCAGCTCGTCAGCAACCTCGATTGGTAAATACACGCCAATCTACCAATGTGTTCTTGTTCCAACAATCTGTTGGCCCAAGAATACACGCTGACCAGCGTACTTGTTGACACAGCTGCAGCCGATAATTTCCCTGCCATTGAATTGGACACGATTATAATTGCTATTCCAACAACCATGCCCATGATCGTGTCCCTTCTACCAATTCCTAGCCAAACATTGCCCCCATATCCATTAGGTTCGCAACAATTGTAACCAATTCCCGATTAACGAACTATACATGAACATGATTGTTATTTAAACAATCATACCTCATGATCGTACCCATGTACCATTGCTTTTGCTTAAACAATAGCTACCCTAGCCGCAGCCATGATAAACAAATTTTCGGTTGACCTATCGTCACCGAATAATCTATAGCCTACAACGACACGATTGTGAGCGATTAAGTAAACACTACAAGGTTCCCATGTCGTACTGGCTAAACCGAACACACAGTACCTTGTTGTGTTTACTTTATCTACCACCCGTTGGCCCATGACCACTGGGTAAGCCGTATGCTTGCACATCTGCCGGCCGGATTCCTTACGACCCATGATTGTTACTTAAACAATCTTATCGATACCCATGGTTTATGGTGGCATAGTCAGCCAGCCTCGGTATTCGATCTTTGACTTGATCAGCCGGCGTATCCGAATTCCTTTCATGCACCCTTCGCGTCTGCATTGTCATGATATCCAACGAATGGATTTTCATCCTGACCTGTACATTCGCCGGAAAAATTCCGCTGGTAGACACTCCAACTCGATCGCCATTGGTGATTACCAAGGAGAAGATCGGATTGGCTATCACGCGATCGATAGAAAATTCCATCACGATGGCCGCTAGCGGGTGTGGAGAGAAACGGTTATCGAGAAGTTAGATGTTAGCCACCAAACAGCGCGGAAGGGTCCGGTAGTCAGATCGCAACTACGAAACAGCGCACACGTACCGGGGACGTGGCGTGTGTCAGATTTTATCGCCTTAAGTGTTCACACGCACTCTACGCGTCACCAGGGAGTCAAATATCGATCACGCAAATGTGTACATGAGTCGCGAGTCATTTTTTTTTCCTTAACGCGGCGGAGTCAAGGAGTACGGTGTCAACGGTCAAGTGTAATTTTGTGAATACTTAATGTTGCATTACAATAACTTGTACGTCAGTGTCCTGAACAATTCTAATCATTTCGTAAATACTTAATGTTTAAATCACAATAAATTGTACAACAGTGTCCAGAACAATTAGAACAGATATTGGATGTTAATTACTAACAAAAGTTAAGCCATAAAACACTTATCCTGAATTGTGTTTTATTCCGCGAACAATCGTTGGGTGTAAAAGGGAATTAGTGCCCGTGTTTTGGCATCAAGACTTTTCCCCCACACTATCACTGACAAACTTGTAATGTTTACACCAAGTTCTTTCCTCTTTCAGATACAAATCACAAAATTGCAGGTGAATGTGAGTTTTTATTAAATACACCTCGTATATATTAGGTGAGCAACTAAGTTCTAACTTTTAGATCATCTTGAATCATCATAATAGTTTCACTTTTTCTATGGACTTATAAAAATGACGCTCATTTGTTTTTTCTTATGAGGTGCAGCTGATGTGCATCCCACAGCAGTAAAAAGACGACTAATAAAAGGTTTGACATTTCTATCCTTTATCATCTCCTACATGGGAGCGAACACACAGGGCAAAGTCTCTGATTGTTTTCAACCCGGCGAAGGCCAGGACCATCCTTGTCCCTGTTCAATCCGGGTTGACATACAGTCTCCATGTGACACCCCTGCATAACTATTTTGGCACCCGCAAAGTAGTAAACCAATGCATGCAGCGACATCCTGAGAAAGGTTGGCGCAAGGCTAATAACCTTCCCCGGAAAAACCAATTATTATGGACAAACTCACAAGCCTCGAATATGGACCAGATACACGACGACGACCACGGAAACGAAAATGGCTAAACGATTTAAGAATTTTCTCATGGAACGTCCGCTCACTATACAGAGCTCGAGTTGCACAGCAGCTAGCCGATGCCCTGTCCGAATATAAAGCTGACATACGAGCATTACAAGAAATAAGATGGACGGGAAGTGGTGTTATTCAAAGATACGAATATAACATTTATTACAGCTGTCAAGCAAAACACCATGTGCTCGAGGTACGCTTTCTAGTCAGCCAAAAACTAAAGCCTGCCATCATCGGCTTTAATGCAATAAACGAAGGGCTATGCAGTGTTCGCGTGCGAGGCAAGTTTAAGAACATAAGCCTCATAAACGTTCACGGACCTACAGCGGAGTCCCCTAACGACAAAAGGAAGAATTCTACGAGAACGTCGAACGAGCCCTTAATGCCTGCCCAAGATACGATGTGAAAATCGTTATAGGTGATTCGAATGCGAAAATAGGTCGGGAGCCGGTTTTCGGGCACTACGCAGGTTCCCAAAGTTTGCAAGAGAACACGAATGACAATGATCTACGAGTCATCGACCTGGCAGCATCAAAAAACTTGGGCGTTGCGAGTACCAGGTTTCCGCGTAAAGATATTCACAAAGTCACCTGGGTACCACCTGATGAAGCCACTCGCAACCAAATTGACCATGTTTTGATAGATCGCCGCCAATCCTCGAGCCTGATGACGGTACGAACGTACCGAGGTGCCAAGGTCGACTCGGATCACTATCTTGTTGGTACAGTTTTCTGAGCGCGGATTGCCTTACGGAGACGTATTACATCGGCGGATCAGGTTCGAATCAACAGGGCTGCCTTACGCAATGAGAATAACAGTACCACCTTTGCTCATGGGCTCAAAATGGTGAGCGTAGAAGAGAAATGGACACGCCTTAAGAATATTGTCATTAGTACTGCCAACGCCATCTTAGGCAGTAGTCGTAGAGATCGGAACGATGAGTGCAAACTAGCGCCTGAACGTAAGAATGCTGCATACCGGGCAATGTAGCAGTCTCATAGGACGCGGGTACGCGAGGAGAAATACAAAGAGCTCAAAGATCCGATAAAAGACTTCACAGACAAAAGAAAAGTGCCTGGGAAAACCCTTGTCTGTGAAAGAGAGAAAAGTAGAGAGCGAGATCCGCACCAGGCGCAGAAGTTCTACAACATGATCCGCAGTATGACGCGGTACACACCACACCGCACTTACTGCAAGGATAAAGAGGGTAATCTGATCACCGATCCTGAAGGCATTCTGGAGCGATGGAAGGTGCACTTCAATGAAATGCTAAATGGTCGCCTCACAGAAGAATTGGAGGCTCCACCAATGCAAGATCAAGACCAACTGTTGCCGCCACCAAGCATTGAGGAAACATTAATAGTCACTAGACAGCTCAAATCAAATAAAGTCCCCGGAGCTGATGGCATACCAGCTGAGCTGATCAAACAACAACGGACAGCGTTACATCATGCAATTCATGAGATCGTGGTGCACGTATGGGAGCAAGAGGAGATGCCGGAAGATTGGCGTCGTGGTATAATTTGCCCCATACATAAGAAGGGAGATATCACACTGTGCAGCAACTATAGGGGTATAACATTGCCGAGTACCGCCTACAAGATACTCTCCACTATCCTACAAGATCAGATACGCTAAAGTCATCATTGGTCAATATCACTATGACTTCATCCCGGGCAAATCAGCGATTGATCAGATATTCACCCTTAGGCAGATGATGGAAAAATGTCTGGAATTTAAGTTCCCAATATATCATTTATTCATAGACTTTAAGGCCGCCTACGACATCATAGCCAGGGTGGAACCATATAATGGCATGAGAGAGTTCGACATTCCAAACAAATTGATACGACGTTGTAGGTTGACCATGACCAATGTAACTAGTCAATTAAAAATAGCGGGATTGGTGTCCAAACCAATAAACATCTTTAATGGACTCCGACAAGCGGATGGTCTGGCCTGTCTACTCTTCAACCTGGCGTTGGAAAAAGCAATCTGTGACTCTGGCGTTACAACTAGAAGGACTATTGTCACCAAGTCCAGCCAGATACTTGCCTACGCAGATGACATCGACATCATCGGTAGATCCGATTCGGCTGTACAGGACTCCTTCAGCCAGATTGAACAGGTGGCACAAAAACTGGGATTGCACATTAATGAGGGGAAAACTAAGTACATGGTGGCAACTTCCGCCAAGAGAAGACCTAACGTTGGTCAAACTATCAGGGTACTGGAGCACGAATTTGAAGTAGTGCAATTCTTTAACTACCTTGGGTCAATAGTATCAGCCGATAACAATATGGAAGAAGAAATACGCGAACGGGTGATTAAATCCAACAAAGCCTACTATGGTCTATCAACGCTCTTTAAATGCCGAAATGTATCCACAACATCCAAGCTACTACTGTACAAGACCATGGTCTTACCAGTAGTCATGTATGGATCCGAGACCTGGGTCCTCAATAAAGGGGACTCTGAACTCTTAGCCGTGTTCGAGAGGAAGGTCTTAAGGAGAATTGTTGGCCCCGTATGTGAGGGAGGACGATTCCAGAGACGCCACAAACATGAGTTGTACGCGATCTACCTTGAAGCTAATGTTGTAAGAAAAATCAAGCTCGGTAGACTCCGGTGGGCGGGACACTTAGCTCGAATGAGCGAAGAGGGACCTGTCCAGAAAGTCCTTTGGGGTGGGATGTAAGGAAGGAGTCATCGCGGCAGGCCTTGTCTGCGATGGAGGGATGGCGTAGACGGGGACGCCCAGACCCAGGGAGTGCCGAACTGGATGACATCGGCTCGAAATCGCGACCGGTGCAGAGGTTTGTTAAATAAGGCCATGATCGGATCCGAGTTGTAGTGCCGATGATGATGATGATGATATTTAAGTTTCCACAATTTTATTAAATTAAAAAGTATTTAAGTTTATTTTCTTCTTCTCTTAAATTTCCAATAGTTTTTATATTTATTTAAATTTAATCGGTCACTATCAATTACTAATTCAATGCCAGTTATCACATAAAAACGAAACCTCTTTAAATATGTCTAGTTTCGTATCATTAACACCCAATTGAATTTTCTCGAGGTTTCCAAATAAGTCCCCAAATTAACAAAAAAACTTCTTAGACACATGAATGGCTAATTTTCTCGCTGTTATTATCCCTTATTCTTACCTTGAGAGCAACACCTCTCGACGACCGGCATCCAAAGTATTCACTCATTAATCCAGTTTCCATTTCATGATTACATAGAAATACAACGTGCTGATACTTTACATTTCAACGTCTCTGAGTATGCAAATTGATTAACGAGCTTTGGTAATAATAAATCATTTTGCATTTCTCATTTGATGTTGTAGCGAAATGCAAGATGTTCGATAATTTGATATTGGCTTTGCATTTCCGTTTCCAGAGTTATTCTAAACTAGATTGTCAGTTCTTGGTTTAAGCATATTGATGAGGGGCGATCATTGATATTCTTAAAACGCGCCAGGATATTTCCACCATTTGCATTGGTTATTTTAAATTTTGAACAAATACATTTTCCCTATATACAAAGTTTTCCAATCACAGAATATATTTTTGATCACATACACTATGCCTTTCCGAGCTACTGGTGTTGCCTTTACCTTGCGCATAAGCTCGTATGGTTTACTATCCTCAAAAAAGTCTCCTGGGAGAAGCGGGCTCCATATTGCAGCTCTGCTGTGAGTACACCCGTCTTCTTTTACAGTCGCTCTCAGACCTAGATGGACGGTAGGTAAAGTGCCGAACAGATGTCCGTTTTTGTAACACATCAGCGAGGCTTTGAGTGACCAGTGCCATTGCTGTATCACCTCGTTGGGTGCAAGCTAGTAACCGGTTTTATGCGTCCTGTGGCAGACACTTAAAGTGTAGTGTAGTTAGGACACTGAATTGTGTGACCCAAGTTGAATAAAATGCATATGCGACTCTCTATGTAATCACTGTTCACATTGATGTTGCTTCCGGCCACTGTCGATATAGGTAACGCCCTTTTGCCATCAATAGCGGTCCCACATTAACAATTTGGACATATGCGAAACGTGCCTCGTAGACCTTAAATTCTGCTGGAGAGATTGCGCCTACGTATTTTTCAGTTAATACTGGAAGTAGGCTCGGGCCCAGTGTGTTTGACGGTATGTGACCAAACATACTTAGGTCGGACTGTGGCGTTTATATCAGATATAAGCGTAATACACAAGCAAGTAGTGAAAAAGAACACCGAAAGAAAATCGAATAAGCAAAGCACCAGAGCCGTACACCATAGCAATAACATAGCAATGTACTTGCTGCACATTTTGCAGCCAACTTAAGGCTGTCTGATACCACATCAGTTCCACCTCAACTTGAGCATAAGCAGCACACCATGAGCCTGATTCGCTTTCGAACGCGTACTGTTGCCTGCGTACTCAAAGAGCTAAACGCATACAAATCCGCTTGTCCGGATGACGTTCCCCCAATCCTCTTGAAGAGATGTTCCTCTTCACTCACTAAACCACTGCGGAAACTCTTCCGTTTGTCTTATTCTACTGGCCGTTTCCCAAATAGATGGCAGTCAGCGAACATTCACCCAATTTCTAAATAGAGTGACAAATCATCCCTCTCTTCTTATTGTTGTATTCCAGAATACTACCCTTATTCGCTTTAACACTAACCCATGTCCTTTCAAACACAACCCTTAAAAACACAACCCTTAAAACTACATCCTCACATATCCTACATTCTCAGTTAATACAATTCATAAATAAACAGACACAATATTCTATATCCAGTCACTTACAGCACATTTCATAAATAAACAGACACTATATTCTATATCCAGTCACTTACAGCACATTTCATAAATATGCCCCTTTTCATAACAAGCACATTTTTCATTTCAAAACATGGCCACTTTGATTTTCGTTCAAAGTTTATTCAAAATTCTAAGTCACAGAGACTTCTAGATTGTTTTGTTCAGTTTATACGCCACAGTCAGTTAGAACAAAATGTTCTATATAAACAAGTAAATTTATATGAAAAAAATAGAAAGAAGAGAGCTCAGCTTGAGATAGCTGAGTTCGATAAAATAAAATAAAAATAAAATAATTATTTAAATAAAAAGAAAACTTTAATTCTTTTAATTATTATAATAACCTCCACGCTCTTCCCTCGAAAGAGGAAGCATGGCGTTGGAGCCGTAACACTGGTGGCAGCGGTGGGATCCACGAAGACTCCTCGAAGGAAGACCGATCCACGAAGACTGGTGGACTCCCGACTAGTGGACTCCTCGAAGGAAGACCAATCCTCGAAGGAAGCCCGATCCACGAAGACTGGTGGACTCCCCGAAGGACGACTCTATCCTCGAAGGAAGACCAATCCTCGAAGGAAGACCGATCCACGAAGACTGGTGGACTCCCCGAAGGACGACTCTATCCTCGAAGGACGACTTAATCCTCGAAGGAAGACCAATCCCCGAAGGACGACTTACTCCTCGAAGGAAGACTTAATCCTCGAAGGAAGACCAATCCCCGAAGGACGACTTAATCCTCGAAGGACGACTAAATTCTCGAAGGAAGACCAATCCCCGAAGGACGACTTAATCCTCGAAGGAGGACTCGATCCCAGAGGAAGATTAGTGCAAGATAAAACCCTAAAGAGGGGAGGAAGGTCCTCACATTTTTTCGACTTGGATGGCGGAACATTCGATGTATCGAGTGCAAATAACTTCGTAATTTCCTTTGCCGATGAGTTCCAGAGGAAATCTAAATTAACCTCAGTGGCAACAGATGAAAAAAAAAACAAGAAGACAACACCTCAGAAAAAAAAGAACAAAACGTTAATCAAAAAAATAATATTATAAAAAAGGAGAACAAAACATCAATCAACATATATTAGTAGTAAGAATCGTTAGCGAAATATCAATTTTTCTGTTCATTTTTCCGTATGAATATTTTTACCTTGGAACTTTTAACTTTTCCTTTTTACTAACAATTTTGTCCGATAGAAATTATTTCGAATATTCTCTTTCCAGTATTTCGACGACATTTCCGTTTTATCTTTTTCGCCGAATTTTCTTTCTCTACAGCTTTGAGACCAAATTAACTTTCTTTCTCATATATATTGAATAACTAAAAGAAAGACCATTTTTATATACCGTATTTTTAAGAAGTGATTTTGCCATACATTGATTTCAGAGTTTTCAAGATTACAAGTCCGTATTACACGAGACAGGCGGCTAGGCAGGGGGAAGAACAAATCCACTCTCTACAAATACACCATAACCCCCCTGAAATGGCTCTTTCTGTCGGAATTTCTGATGTTTTCAGAATCGTCCCTACCTTTGACGGAAAACCCTGCGACCTAGATAAATTTATATTCGGGGGAGACGTTTTATTTAGATCTATAAAAAGGGCAGACCCGGATATATATGAAACGTTTTTGGAGCTAGTCAAAAATAGACTAGAGGGTCCTGCCTATGATCTAATTAGGTATAGCACAATTGCTAAATGGGAGGATTTAAAGGATAAACTTGAATCAGAATATAAAGAGGAGCAATCTCGGTCAACGGCACACAATGAGTTGATATCCCTGAAACAAAACTTCAGAGAAACCGTTCGGGAATACGGAGATAGAGTTGCGAATGCTTTGAGGACGCTGAACTGTGCTACGTGTGAAATAACAGCAGACGCGGTGGTTAGAGAATTCTTGATAGAAGAAAACTCAAAATTGGCAGTGCAAATATTTGAGGATGGTCTCAAGAATGAACAACTGAAAATCCTAGCCAAAGTCCATGGGGGAAGTAGTTTAAAACAGTCTATTGCACATGTAGTATCACATGCTGCTCGAATGGACAACTCTCCCAGGCCATATAACTATAATGACAGATTTAATCGAATAGTCTGGCAAACCTGCGGTAAGCCAGGTCATTCTCAGGACACATGTTATCGGAACATGCAGTCCAACAATTTTCCGAATAGAGAACCCATAAAAAGAGAATATAACATTATATGCAATTTCTGTGGACGGAATAATCACACAGAGAACGAGTGTAGATACAAGATATCTAGGAATGGACCATCCTTAACAAATTACCAACAAGGTACAGCAACGCGTAATCCATTCCGTAATAATCCTGCAAACACCGAAAATCGTTTTTGTGAATATCCTAGAATCACCAATAAACAAAACGATAGGCAAAATGTTCACTTTTCTCGGGTGCAAGAGTCGGAAAACGAGGCCTGATGCCAACCCAATTTTGTGGAAGACAGACAAAATTTTTCTATTTATAACATTAGATCTTTGGCAATAGATAACGACAATTTTAATGAAGCTCCTAACCAAATAACTAAAGCGATACAGTTAAACGAAGAGGAAACAAGTACTAATATAAATATTCCGATTCATACTCCAATTTTGGAAAATAATTCAGCAACACAGACTGAAAATTCGAAATTTTCAGCAGTAGTAAAGACTGAAATCCCTAATATTTCGGATACCCCTATTGACCACACAGACACTTCAGCAACCAAGACTGAAAACTCAGCAATATTAAAGACTGAAAATTCAGAACTTGCAGAAAATACACTAACAAAAATCCCTCACATTTCGGCTATCCCTATAGACAACCCCGACACTTCAGCAACAAAGACTGAAAATTCAGCAGTGGTAAAGACTGAAGATCCAAAAGGTGCAACAAAAATCGAAACCCAGGTCAGTTCAGTAGTTAACACTGAAGAACACCATGTTTCAGCAGCAAAGTCTGAAGGATTGAAGGTTTCTACAGCAGATATAACTGAAGAAATAGTTCAAACAGCAAATAAGACTGGGAACCAAGATGTTCTAACAGCAAATAAGTCTGAAGAACTATACGAATCAGCAAATGAGACTGAGAAACTAAACGATCTATCAGCAATGAGTAAGACTGAAAAGGTAAACGTTCCGACAGAAGTTAAAGCTATAGAAAATGATGACATTGAGCCGAAAACACTAAACATTTTAAATAACGATACTGAACAGCAACACGAAGTAATGAAAATTGAAAATAATAATTCAATTAAAGAAGTTAAAGCTATAGAAAATGATGACAATGAGCCGAAAACACTTAACATTTTAAATAACGATACTAAACACCAACACGAAGTTATGAAAATTGAAAATAATAATTCAATTAAAATAGGTATTGAAAGGAAAAACCTTATAAATACCTTGCAAATTAAATTTTACAACAATAAACATGTATTCGAACACAAAATAAGAAAAAATAAAAAGGTACACAGTCATTTAGGACAACTGAAATCATTTCTTAAGAAAATGTTTGGTATTATGCAATTCTATGCAGTCATCATAATAATAGGCCCAAAAAAGTTTTGGAAAATTTTCCATAAATTTAAGGAAAAGATAGACACTTAACAAATGGCCTTTGTTTTTATTCAGTATATAAAACAATTGTAAGAAATGACGGAAACGAAAAAAAAAAAAAAAAAAAAAAGTTAAAAAAGGGGAAGAAAGAAAGAAAATTTTAGAAAAAAAAATTTTTTTATATATTGGGATATAATACATTTTAAAATATATATTGGGATATAATATATTGGAAATTCGAACGAAAAAGAGAATTTTGAGAAATAATATTAATTATATATATAGAAAAAAAAAAGTTGTTGGATAATAAAAGAAAAGGTTCCAAGTGGAAATATTAAGTTAGTTAGAAATATTTAAAGTTAGTTAAAAGATAATGTAAGTAGACTATAAGTAAACTTTTGAATTATTGTAACCTATTTTTCTAGTATTACGAACTTTTGGATTTTTGTAACTTTTGATATAAGATTAACTTCTTTGAACGCCATTGTAATTGAACGAAAATCCAAGTCTGAGATTAATCCTCATCTAAGCAATAGTTAACAGAAAATTATTCTCTTCAAGGATAATTTTCTTTCTCGAAGAAGGGTGGGATGTTGTATTCCAGAATACTACCCTTATTCGCGTTAACACTAACTCATGTCCTTTCAAACACAACCCTTAAAAACACAACCCTTAAAACTACATCCTCACATATCCTACATTCTCAGTTAATACAATTCATAAATAAACAGACACAATATTCTATATCCAGTCACTTACAGCACATTTCATAAATAAACAGACACTATATTCTATATCCAGTCACTTACAGCACATTTCATAAATATGCCCCTTTTCATAACAAGCACATTTTTCATTTCAAAACATGGCCACTTTGATTTTCGTTCAAAGTTTATTCAAAATTCTAACTCACAGAGACTTCTAGATTGTTTTGTTCAGTTTATACGCCACAGTCAGTTAGAACAAAATGTTCTATATAAACAAGTAAATTTATATGAAAAAAATAGAAAGAAGAGAGCTCAGCTTGAGATAGCTGAGTTCGATAAAATAAAATAAAAATAAAATAATTATTTAAATAAAAAGAAAACTTTAATTCTTTTAATTATTATAATAACCTCCACGCTCTTCCCTCGAAAGAGGAAGCACGGCGTTGGAGCCGTAACATTATCGACCCATAGCACTAATTTCTATTCTCTCGAAGGTAATGGAATGTGTTATCAATCGTCAACTTTCGAAATATCTGGAATCAAATGACCTCCTCAATGACCGCCAAGATGGCTTCCGTAGCAACAGGTCGACAGGAGATCTGATGGCGTACCTTATCGAAAAGTGGAGCCATTCCATCTACTACTTCGGTGAAAGCAAGGTAGTCGCATTGGATATTTCAAAAGCCTTCGACAGAGTTTGGCATCCAGCCCTTTTGTCAAAATTGCATTTATATGGCGTGGGCAATTCCCTGATCCTATGGATAAGAGACTATCTTTCTAGGCGTTCAATCCAAGTGGTTCTTGATGGTGTCAAATCTGTCTTCCATCAAATTAATGCAGGTGTTCCCCAGGGTTCGGTACTTCCACCCACTCTCTTCCTCATCTTTATAAATGATCTATAGCGTTTGAAATAATAGTGAAGAAGAACATGTGATTCGAACTGACGCTATGACAGTTTGAATCACCAAAAATTGTACCTCAGCGTTACCCATCAGACTATTGGCCGTGTTTAGAATTTGATTTTTAAACTCGACTATACTGTGAATTGTTATGTTATCGCTTGGTATACGGCTCTGATGTATTTTCTTATTCGATTATTCGTTCGGTGCTCTTCACTATTGCTTGTGAATTGTGTGTGTATCTGTTAGAGTCGCCACACCACTCCCTCCGCACTAACTTCGTTACGATCAAATTCGTATGCGACGACGGACGAACGAGAGAACGTCGGAGGCTGAGCTCTATGCGGAAGTCGTGACCGTGTGTGAAGATCTGTTTACTATGGAAAAGTGTATGCTGTGTGTACAGATCACGTCGTAGTCAACAATTATAGCGTTTGAAATAATAGTGAAGAAGAACATGTGATTCGAACTGACGCTATGACAGTTTGAATCACAAAAATTGTACCTAAGCGTTACCCATCAGGCTCCTGGCCGTGTTTAGATTGATGTGATTTGATTTGATTTTTAAACTCGACTATACTCCACTGAGTGGCGCTAGGCTAATAACCTTGCCCGTAAAAATAAATTATTATGGAAAATTTAACATGCCTCGAGACTTGCTAAATAAGGCCAAGACCGGGTCCCGGTTGTACTGCCGATGATGATGATGATACTCCACTGATGTGAATTGTTATGTTATCGCTTGGTATACAGCTCTGATGTATTTTCTTATTCGATTTTTCGTTCGGTGCTCTTCACTATTTTGCTTGTGAATTGTGTGTGTATCTGTTAGAGTCGCCACAGATCTCTTGTCAATTACTCACAACCCAATTTACGCGTTTGCTGATGATAGCACGTTGAGTTTCTCATACTCATACGAACACTCCCGTCCAAACTCTTCGAACGGCACTACCAACCAGCAACTTATGCTTGATACATTGAATTCAGACCTCAACAAGATATATCAGTGGGGATTATCTAACCGAGTACAATTCAATGCCATAAAAGCTCAGTGCTGCCTCTTGTCGCCAAAGTTGAATGCCAAAGTAAATATACTGTCGATGAACGGCACTTGCATCGACGAAGCCAAGGAATTATCAATCCTCTGCACTCGAATTAATCCGACTCTTAACTGGAATGACCACATATCTGAAGCTGCGAAAAGTGCAGGCAAAAGTATGGGGTTCCTTAAGAGATGCAAAAGATACTTCACTCCATCCAACCTGGCCACTATTTACAAGGCGTATATTCGTTCAAAAATGGAGTTCAACTCCCATATTTGGTCAGGCGCATCCAAAATTGTACTACACGTCCCCGACAGGATGCAAAAACCAGCAGTGAAACTTATTGGGGACCCAGCCGTAAGTCGAACAATTCCGTCGTTAGAACACAGGCGTAACGTATCATGCCTATCTCTTTTCTATAGGTATTACCACGATCGTGGCTCAACTGAGCTTGCTGAATATGGGCAGAACACTAGATAATTTCCCGCGATACCCGTCAATCTGTGAATGCGCATCAGTTTATAGCGTTTTAAATAATAGTGAAGAAGATCGTGTGATTCGAACTGACGCTATGACAGCTCGAATCACGAAAAAAATTTTACCTAAGCGTTACACGCCAGGCTACTAACCGTGTTTAGAATTTGATTTCCAAACTCGAGTATATTCCACTGGTGTGAATTATTTTTATTTATCGCTTGGTATACGGTTCTGATGTATTTTTCTTATTCGATTTTTTCGTTCGGCGTTCTTCACTATTTTTGCTTGTGAATTGTGTGTATCTGTTAGAATCGCTACAAGTTCACCTTGAAAGTGGACTTTAGGCGCACAAATAAACATAGTCATTCTTTAGCCGAACCACACGAATGTGGAATGTTCCGCCTGATCATGTGTTTCCTGGGCGTTGTCCAGACACTCAAGACCAGTATACATCGACACCTTTCCTTATCCACTTCTTCTCCATCCGCTGGCACTGTGCTCTGACATTTAAGGGTACTTCAAAATCCCCCTTTGTGCGCGGGTTAGTGTGAAAAAAAAATTCCACATCAGTTGAGTGTGCTTGTGAATAACGGTCGAATTCGTACACGCGGCAGTGCTTTGATGTATTGAGTAATGGTTCTTTTTTTTAATGTTAGTAACCGGCATAGCGTCGGTTCGGATCTTACACTCTTCACTATTGTCGCAAACGCTATAGGACTTCAGTGCTCGTGATTCCTCCTGAATAGGATGGGATAGCTCTCGAAAATGTCATTTTAAGGTTTCTCCGCGATATAGAGTCATTCGATCCCAGTCGAGACACCACCCCAAATTTCGTTTTGTAAGTCATTGAAAGAGGATTTCTACAAATCTAAAGTTGTATCCACTTTCATGGCGCTAGTGGTTTTACATCTATGAGTCGAATTACCTATTTTGTGTTGTTCCCGTTTACGCCGGGGAGACATCTTTATTAATATGGCCAATGCTAACCTAGAATTGGGATCAGAATTAGAAAATCTAAGAGCAAGAAGAAATATTCTAGGAAAGCTGGAAATAATTCACAGATATGTTATAGAAATATATATACATAAACGTAATGCACGATCCAACTCAACAAATATAACCTTTCCGGGACCAAGAGTTATTAAGAAATGCTATAAGTAATTGAGAAACTAAATACAAAAATCATGTCGGCAATTAAAGTAAGGAAATTGTCCCATAAGATCCATACATTACAACCTTTAGTGTTAGCCACGTATGTAATATATTACACACTCGTAAATAAATTGTGAACAAAAAGTCAATAAGTATGGTGGATTGTTAATTAATGAACGTTTAATCTCAGTGAAAAGTTGCAATGAGATGTCGGAAATGTGCAATTTCTCTTGATCAGTTTAAAGTCGTAAAATACCGACGAACGATCGAAAGGTCTGAACTGAATCTTAGCTCGTCACTTTACAGAAGAAGTTTGCTTTAGCCTAAGAAAAATTGTTCCATTCCCTCGTATGAGAAACCAAACAGGGGAAAGGAAGCCTTCTCGAAGATAATCAATTAACACAGAACTTACACGAAGGGTTAAAGTAGTACGTTTATTATCTATGTTCCTCAATTGCAGATACGTTAATCAAGAAGATTGAAAGCCAACTTTAAAGTTACTCTTCAAATTGAATGACTACAACTGTTTTCATCTTCAGGGCATTCTATTTATTTCTAATTGTGAATATGAATTGAATAGACGTTGCGGTTTTCGTACCTTGCCACAGTATTCCCACAGAAATCAATTGTGTGCACTTTCTCCCTATTTACTGGCCACATTACAGCTGAGGAAAACCTTTTTATGGGAACTAAGCAGCCGGCACGTAGTTGAATATCAATGGCGTTATTGCGGCCTGTTCGCAGTGACCTCCATAACCACTTAAGTTAAATAACTTTTATAAGAGAACCTGTGTACAGGAATACAAGTTCTTTTTACATCGATGCAAAATCTGCTTGAGAGTTGAACACTAACAACTGAGGGAATTGTTTTACGTCGAGCATATTTAATTTGCTTTATTCACTCGCATAGTTATTTTGAGTTGCTGGGTCTAATATGTTCCCCACGTTCTCATTCGATTCTTTTAATTGTCCTTAAATAGAATAGTGGGACATTTTCACACGTTCTCTAACCCACGTTCGCCTTTTTTAAAAGCGTTGTGTACTACTATTTATGTTGGGCTAAATTTAAGCAGATGAAAGTGAAGGCACGCTTAAGGTGTACAAAACTCAGTAGGTAGATTTGGATTGAGATAGAAAGGTTTAAAAAGCAGATGGAAGTCCAAAGGTAATTTTATGCAAGAAGTTTGAACAAAGAATATTTCATTTAAAGCAGTTTTATTTTTTATTGTAATCATTTGGTGCCCTAAATTATCAATGCTTATTTTGATGCTTATTGGCGTTAAAGATTAGAATATCTTGATATCATATGACTAAGTAAATCATTTCGCATTCGTCTGGTTCCAACGTGAAAACTAACTTAACTAAGCTTAACCTAAGGAAAACAGGACTTATTATGAAGGCAAGAGTATGGGCGGGATGTGTGGGCAAGTTAAAGAGAAAAGTGTAGAAAGTGCCGCTTAAGATTAGTGGTGAGAATGGTTTAGGAGGTGGTGCTTGATTAAAGGTGTTACACGCAAAAACTGCCCCCACTTAAAACGTACCCATTAGAGTTGTTTCCTATAATGATTAGAAACAATTAATGTGTTGTTTAATTGAACAATACCTCAAATTATTCCTCGTTGTTAATGGGCAGCACTCATCATGCCCTCACTTTAAATACTAGTAGTAGTAGTAGTTTTATTTCTTATACAGGGTGGCGCAAAATTAATCATCCAATTTTGTTTTTGAATTACTATTTTTTCTAAATAAAAAAAAAATGATCCCGAGTGATTCATTATAGTTTAAGCCCCCGCACCACGTCAAGGTTTCTACCAAGCGGGGGTTTTTTAGAGAATCTAAAATTTAAAATCACGATTTGCTTAAAAATAGTCTACAATTTTGTTTTGTAAAACCAGTTGTAGTCATTGAAACCAAAAATCCACCGTCCACCACAGAAAAAATCTTATCTAAAAGAAGTGTGATAGGTTGTAGAAAGATCGGTGCATTATTTTTTGAGATACTTATTTTAAAAATGCTGTTTTGAGATAAACGCGTTAAAGGTTCTCAGTATGGATAGGTGTCGGTCGGAGGGGGAACTTAAAATTGTTGTGTGACTTGACATTGTCCTAATGGAGCACGACACCTCTTCTGTTGGTCATCTTTGTTCACTTCAAACGACTACATTGTACAACTTTGATTTAGTGTTTGGCATGGAAGTAGGTGAATTGTTGGTGGGTTGGGCAGCCTCACTGCGCTTCGACCCCGATCGTTTTCACACAATATTTTCGTATACGAACCCTTTCCCATCCCCAGTCACCATCCGCTTAAGAAACAGGTAGATCTCGTCTCATGTTTTTTTATGTCAAGTCTGTGGCAACAGAGCATCGAGTGTCTTTTTGATCTCAGGTTTGTGCAGGTGGTTTTAAATTCTCTTGTTCTTGGCTTATATGCGCTCCACAAGACAATCCGACAGATCGCACCTGTTTGTGGTTGATCTCCCGACGGCGCAAACATCCCTGCATCAGAACTCGTTCCGTTACAGAGCGGGGAAGCTGTGGAACTCCCTTCCCCCGCCAAATTTTCCCGGAGCGTTATAACCTGCAACTGTTCAAAAAGAACTGCAACAGTTATTTGATGGCATTTCGGGGCACCTACTCGGCGCTATAGGGTCGCCTCTCCCGAGTGAAGTTTATTAAAAAAAAAAAAAATTTTTTTCTTGGGCGATACTGCGACTGCTGGCGGTCTACTTCGAAACTCTCTATGATTCTTTCATTTTAGTTATCAATTTATGATTCGACGTAATTGGCTAAATCAGAATGGCGTGGTGGTGATCGGGATCACAGACATTATTTACACTTTCAGCTGCTTGGCTTCCATTTTCGCTTTTACCAATGCAAAATGACAAAATATACGGAATTTTCTCTTTGTGAACTTCCATATTTTACACCCTACAACTGACTAATGAATCGAGCAATTAAGAAAGTGTCCAGGAAATTTTGTTAGTACGAAATGCACTTATCAACAACAAGCAAACGTGTGCATTTTTTTTTCTTACCCAAAAAAAGGGATTTAACTTTCCCTGTACTAATATCAAATGACTTTCTACATTCTAGAACACACTCGATTCGCATTACACGACTTCTGACTAATGATTTCTGACTGAAACCAAAGCACGACTATTCAAAGAGGATGTTGAACACCGAAATCCTCGTTGTCCTTGATTTTTTCGTTTTTACTGGTCAACAATATGTGCTCGCATCCTGGCATTGTTTATTCGTCTGCCGCTTATCTACCGTGAGACCCATCTTTGGGATATATCTTGTCAACCAGCACATGCCCTGTTTGATCTTTTGGTGCTTTTTATTTCATGGATCATTAATACCCTTAATCACTGAACATCACTTTGTATTTCAAGTAATCTTCACAAGATGGTTTTATTCTTAGTTTTCTGGTGTCTTTATTGGTATACAAATGTGCTAAAAACATTTTCGCATATCCTTATGGTATCGCTGCCACCCTCTTGTGTAGTCTTCGGTACCACGTTTGTTCGTGCAGGGTATTTTTTTTTCTGAACGGTGTCACCACTGAATTTTTCTTCCGGTTTCATTACAATAAGAACACCGAGAGTATCTGTCATCTTTCTGTAAAATTGAAGGTATATGATAATACAGGATAGTGCAAAATTAATCACCCTCTCGGAAGATGTTATAATATTTGCAAATGGAGTCGTACGTCAATCATATTCGACATTTGTGAACTAGAAAAAATAAAAAAAAATGTAGAAGCATACGCTTCCAGTAGGGCCACCCATGCCAGAGAGGTTAGCGAGGAGTAACACACAAAGATCTACCACCCGGTCACGAAAAACCCGGTAGGCGTAGGTGTGATGAGCCGACACTACCGTAAGGGAACAAATCATCAAGAAAACACCGACTCGGCAAAAAGAAGACATAGGGAAAAACGGAAAAAGCGGGATATACGCGTTGGCACCTGGAATGTTCGAACGTTATATAAACCAGGCACGATACAGACGGTCGCAGAAAACGCGAAACAATATAAAATGGACATCGTCGCGCTTCAGAAAGTCCGACCCCCACATCAAGTAATCGAAACCAACGGTTTACACTGGCGTGTGGAGGTACCGATACATATAACCTCGAGACTGGCTTCATCATAAGCAAGATTACGCCACATGTAAAAGATGTGCAATTTATTAATGACAGAACGTCGGTGCTAAAAATACAGGGACCATGGTACAATTATGTATTTATAAACGTACACGCCCCAACAGAATCTATGGACGAAGAAACGAAGGACACGTTCTACGAGCCCCTAGCGGAGAGACATATGAGACGGACAGTTACTCCGGACAGTTAAAACAGGCATGGTCCGTAACAAATAAACTCCGTCCCGCCCCGCGATGAAATATCTAAAAGAAAGTTCCGCGAGGATCAACGGCGGACAGTGGTTTTAGTCGGTAAAAAACCGGCATGCCGCTGGATCGGTCATGAGGTATCTTTTAAAGATTTCCACCTTCCTACCAAAACCAAAAAAAAAAAAAATGAATATCACCCGACGGCGTAACGCGTAACCAAATAGGCCACTTCCTCATAGACAAAAGACACCACTCGAATATCCTTGACGTAAGATCATATAGAGGAGCTGATTGCGACTCCGATTACCTTCTAGTGATGGGCAAAATTAGAAGTCGGCTCGCAGCAAACCCACATGGGCAATCACGGGAGACGAGCAAAAAGTTCCACACTGATAAACTAAAATACCTCCGCAAATGGGCTGAATATCAAGAGGAACTAACGAATAGATTTAGCATCCTAGAGAATGAGTATAGTGAGGAAGAGGAAACCAATAATCTGGGCACTAAATCGGCATCGATCAGAGACAAAATCAAACAAACAGCCCAAAAGGTATTGGGATTTAAGAAAACAAAAAAGTCCAAACCTTGGTTTGACGAAGAGTGCAGGGCCAAGATCGGACATAAGACGAGGGTGGTTTTAATAAGCAGCCTCAAGAAAGTTGAACACCTTGATTTAGGAGGAAAAACAATCAGATCCAGTTCATATATTAAATATCTTGGTGTTATACTCGACGACAGGTTGAACTTAAAGGAACACCTGAGGAAAACGAGTGAAAAAACGACAAGAGTATGCAAAGTTTTGGCGAGACTGCTACCCAATGTTGGTGGACCGCGGCCCCACCTAAGGAAACTCATAACCAGCATCAACGCCTCCATAATAATGTATGCAGCGCACATATCGGCAGGAGCGCACAGTATAAGTCGTACATGACGGGAGTGAACTTAGCACGTAGGCTGGCACCATTCAGATTATGCTGCTCATTTCGAACGGAAACCGAAGTTGCCATAAATGTTTTGGCCGGGATGACACCACTTGACATTGCAGCTAAAGCAAACGTTGCGTGGCATGAGGTCTCACTAGAGAATCGCCGGAGAATGCGGGCACAATTAGAGCTTTCAACCCTACGAGAATGGCAACGAAGGTTGGATTCTTCTACCAAAGGAAGATGGACCCACACCATGATACCTGATATAGAAACCTGGGTAAACAGAAAATATGGCGAGCTGAACTACCACTTGACTCAGCTGAAATCAAGACATGGATGCTTTCGGCAATACTTGCACAAGTGTAAGCATGTCAAAAACCCATACTGCTTGTATTGCGAAAGCAAAATAGAAAATGCGGAACATGTACTGACAGAGTGCGTAAGACTCGAGACCGCACGAACGATTTTGGAGAAACATATGAGACAGACAGTTACTCCGGTAGGAATAATGGAATACATGCTAAGTTCCAAATAGGCATGGTTTGTAGCATATTATATTCTATGTGACATGACGCAGTAGTTGCGACGCGATGAGTGGAGTAACAGGTAAACTCCGTCCACCCCTCGATGGAATATCCAAGAGAAAGTTCCGCGCGGATCAGCGGGAATATGTGCGGTCTAGAGGTATCTTTTGAAGATTTCCATTTTTCTTTTGAAACCAAAAAAAAAAAAAAAGACGAAGCAAAAGAAACAACAGATTTTACCGCACCATGGATAGTCCTAAGACTAGTTGTTTTATGATTGCTTGAGTTTCATTCCTTTTCAAAGGATTAAACTCCTATTTGTTACGGCGGTGGGGGGAGTTGTTGCGTACCCCATCCCCCACTCTCTCTCTCTCTCCCTCTCTCTCCCTCTCTCTCTCTCTCTCCCCCTCTTTCTCTCTCTCTCTCTCTCTTACAACATAACAGTAAATAATTCTAATAACAAGTAGGCGAAAAAAATATATAAAAAAATAGGTGTCGAAAATTGAATGGAAAGAAAAGATAAAAAACGTAAGTAGAATCACAATTAACTATTTAATTCGTGTGTGAACTAAATAAAACAATAAGTCTATTTGATTCGCAATGTGTGCTCCGAATATTGTTCCGAATATTGAACATTACAATTAACTCACATAACAACTTAATTCGTGGGTGAACTAAATAAACCAATAAATATATTTGATTCGCATCGTGTGTTGTTCCGAATATTGAACATTACAATTATTTCGTGTATTCCCAATTTTACAATAAAATCATAGAACGAACTAGTTATCTGGAGGTCCAAGAACTCTACACCTAATTAACATCGTGTGTTCCGAATATTGTTCCGAATATTGAACATTACAATTAAATCGCATAAAAACTTAATTCGAAGGTGAACTAAATAAAACAATAAATCTATTTGATTTGCAATGTGTGTTCCGAATATTGTCCCAAATATTGAACACTACAGTTAATTCGTGTATTCCCAATTTTACAATAAAATCCTACAACGAACCAGTTAACTGGGGTTCACTGATTCTACTCCCCAGCAACCGGAACAGCGGTACATATACTTCACAACGCAGAACCACACGAAACCATTAACGGTGAGTACATTTAATTATAACAACATAGTTAAGTTAAGCTACTGTTTAATTATGTGGGTCTCCGCACGATCTAATAAATTGTAGATAATCTTGGATCCATTTTGGGGTCATTTTCAAACAGGTGGAATGAATCCATATAGGGATGCAAACCATGTCACACTAAAGCCTATAATATTTTAATATCTTATAGTAAAAAAAAATACCTGCGACCATCAAAAATGTTAATGTGATTTAAACGTCTTACCATTAACCCACTTCCAAGTCCGTGATGTTATACCGGGCTCTTTTTGGGCTCCAATCCACACAAGCTGAGTTTTCAGTTCTGCCTTGCGTCGTTCCAACTCCGTTAGGATGTAGTCACTGGCAGGGCCTCGAAAGTCATGCGCCAGGTCCCCCCCTGACAAATAGATCAATTCATATTTAACAAATTATTAATCTCCCTTTTATTGAATATTCTTAGGTTCTGTGTGTCTTACCATTATCTTGGCATATTTGTTGTGCTTTGTCAAAACTTTCGCCGCGAGTTACATGAAACTCGTAGCACATTTTAGCAAAAGTTGATAAAACAGCATCGGCACTTAAATTGGGACTCAAACATCGCTCAACAGAAAACTCATCATTAGTGAACACTTCCACTTCACAAAGGCTCAAACTGCCTTCGACACCGACTAACTGAATGACAACGTATTGACCAACCAAGGGTCGTGCACAAGTGAATGTTTTAGTGATGCCTTCGTCCAATGTACCAGGATACCAAGCACAGAGAGGATTCCTTTGTAAATCACTGCTACTATTTCCAACTCGGATTTCTAGATCCTGCAGTGGCTGGTGGCCACAACAGCCTCGTGTGGTGATTCGAACAATTCGAACAGACTGCGGCGTTAAGAGATCGACACGCCACCATGGTGATGGTTCTTTTTGTGTTTCGGAGCACTTTTGACCATCAGGATTCTGAAACAAGAAAGTATAATATCCAGGAATTTTTTTAATATGAATTCGGTATTTTATTATTACAAAAAAAAGGTTTTATTTGCTAATATATTTACTTTTGTTTATTACTTATGATAACATTTACAATATTTTAGTTCCTTATAGTAAAATCTTTTTTAAAGAAGGCTAACATAACCTAACGAACTTAATATGTAAACTCACTTTTTGTTGGCCACCCTTCTGATCGCAAATACATTTAAATTTGTATTAACGAAGAGTGTGTGCATTTTGTTTAGTTCTAAACAGTTATTTCTCTAAAAGTCACGAGTTCGCTTTGCATATTTTCTTTTCTGTATAAAGGAAAGCACAAAATGGAAACTAGAATCCAGTGGAGTAAAAGTCCATATATGCAAATAAGCTTTGATAGACTAATTCTAAAAGAGGCAACCTGTCACGATTTTCTGGGATTGAATTAAATTGGTCAGAAGCCCACCACCATCGAAACAGACTGGGCACCGCTACTTAAAGTTTTTATGCTCAGACCGTGCCAATTCCAGAGGCACGGGTATCCGAAATAAACAAAGTAGGATTCCCATTGCAATTTTCTCGCTAGTCAATTTGCACCCCATGTAGTGTGGAATCTTAAAAATACCAAAGAATCTCAGCGTATAAATAAGTTTTACTAACTTGTTTTACTATTTATTGGCCTGTAGCAACCCGGAAGTTCATGATCTTACCGACTCGACTCCGCCACTGTTCCCTGTCCCGTGCGCTCTCCTGCCACGTTTGACCATCCGATCCGGTCTCCTCAAGGTCAAACCTAACAGTGTCCTCCCATCTCCGTCGCGGCGGTCCTGTCGGTCTCTTTCCCGTTGGCTTACCGTCAAAAATTCTACACACGGTCCTATCGTTGCCCATTCGCGCCACATGTCCGCCCCATCTTAATTTTCGCGACCTGATTACTCTCACTATTGTAGGTTTGCGGTATAGCTCTTACAATTCGTGGTTGTGGAGTTTCCTCCATTGTCCTGCCTTCTAGTCATATTTACTGCCAAAGGTAGCCCATAAAACTTTATTCTCGAATACGCGGAAATTGTTTTCTTCCCATTTTGTGAGAGCCCATGTTTCGCATCCCTATAGAACAGTCGGCATGATTATGATTCTATAGACACGCAGCTTTATATTACGTGATAGAAGTTTGGATTTCAGCAGTTTACTGACTGCGTGCGAACTAGCGTTGCCGGAATGCAGTCTTTTGTTAATTTCCTTCGACGATTTCATTACTGGCCATTAGTATTGTTCCCAGATATTTAAATTCTTTAACGTTTTCAAATATCTTGCCTCTGACGTTTATATGTGTTCCTCATGGTCCACCTGCCCTAGTCCTAACCATATGTTTTGTTTTGTCTTCATTTATTTCTAGGCCCACCTCTTCTGCCGCTTGCATGGTGATTTCACAGTTTTTACTTACAGTTTCTAGATTATCGCCTAAAACGACGATGTCATCCGCATATACGAGCACTTGTGTGACCCCGTTCAGGGATGATTCAGCCATATTGTTGTTTTGTACCTTTCTGATGACATACTCGAGCACAAGGCTAAAAAGACATGGTGAGAAGCCATCCCCCTGTTTTAGTCCGTCGCGGCTTTCAAATGTTTCCGAGAGGCGGTTTTCTATTCTAACTCGCTCTTTGTTTTCGTTCATGCAAATTTGAATGAGGGCAGCAATTTTTTTTTTTTTTTTGGATTCCCAAGTCAACTACAATATGGTAGTGTCTTTGAATTGCGACTGAGTCGTAGGCATTT
This sequence comes from Microdon myrmicae, assembly GCA_963931805.1. Lineage (NCBI taxonomy): Eukaryota > Metazoa > Arthropoda > Insecta > Diptera > Syrphidae > Microdon > Microdon myrmicae. The sequence continues at coordinate 49,810,072 of OZ007501.1, forward strand.
TTGAAGTCAACGAACAGTTGGTGAACCGTCTCTCCGTATTCCCACTTCTTTTCCAGCAGTAGCCTTATTGTGAAAATGTGGTCGCTTGTTGAGCGGTTCCTACGGAATCCGCATTGGTAGTCTTGTGGGGGTTCTCTATATCACACGAAGAACCAACCCACAATTCCTACGTAACTTCGACCGCTAACAGCGCGTCACCATAACCCAAACCTGCAATAGCACACATTCGCAACATGCAAAGAATACACTTCCCATTTTCAAATTTACAACGGAATATTAACCATCTCCCTCAAGACATCAAACCGCATACATTTTCCTAAAAATCACTTCGGTTAATTTCTCACTTAAACTATATTTCTCGCTTGCAACCAAGCAACATTTAGTTTCCCCGAAAATCATTTCGGCTCCCATCCTACCCAATACCAATTCTCCGAACAGACATCCGAGGCACCGAAAGAAAGAGAGAAGCCTGCTGCAAAGAAACTGAGCCAGGCAATGATGCCAAACTACCGATACTGTTCGAGGCCCAGTTCGCGCTCGACCCAATCTCCCCAATTACGGCAAACAGCGCCGACCAAGGCAGCAATGCCAAACCAACGAGACTGCTCGAGGCCCACTTCGCGCTCGATCCAGTCTCCCCAAAGCTCAACCCGGCCCATGTCCCGATGGTCGGACCAACGCCGAAGCCCCAACGCAAACCAATGCCGCGCACGTGTTGTGGGGCACAACATCACATGGTCGTTCCTCGTGGGTTGCGAACTTACAACTCCGACCCAGAGGAACTAGTCCACTTTGAACATAATTCAACGACCACTAACAGCGTATACAAAGCGCTTCAAGAGCAAGCAGTGCGCTATGGCAAATACAGGATCCGTGCCAGATCTAATGTCAATGCATTTCACGATTACGCCATCAACTGTCCCAACAACAGTAACCAACAATGTCCGCAGTGGCCGTGACAAACCACAGAGTCCGGTTAATAGCCAGTATTATCAGCATCATCACTTGCAGCAGCAACAACTACAGCAGCAGCAGCAATATTCACCAGGATACGGCGTAGGAGCAGACCAAACGCATTTGTCAGTCGCCAACCTATCGGCGACACCCTTGGCCAAACTCCGGCCAATAACCGAAATCAGCAAGGATGGCCGCTTTCACATGTAGCCTCCCCAATGGGGATAGGAGCGGGCAATGCCCCGCTTGACGGGCGGCGCTCCCCACCATCCAGGGATCAACCGCACCCCAACCAACCAGCACGCCTCTCAGTAATCCACGAGATGTGGTACTTCACTCTGTCCAGTAGGCACTGGGCCGCACCTGCCATTCCGCCAGGATCCGCGGACGGTGCCATGGAAGAAGCCGCAACCAGATTCAACGTTGCGGTCTCGCATGCCAAAGGCCGCATCCCATCGGTAAGTTTCGATGCAGTCCTTTCGACTACCAGCCATTGCGTGGTCATTGATCGTGGGTTGCGAACTTACAACTCCAACGCCGATCAAATGGTCAGAACTGCGGCGCAGGGTACCGGACACCAGCGACGGAACTCTCGTCGTCACCAATTCAGGGCGGGCGGCTCTTTCCAGACCTCCGCATCACCAGAAGACCACGACCCTGGGCCTCCTAAAGACTTGAGTTCTAAGCCGAAAGTTTTGCACACGTAGCAGATGCTTGTGGTCAATTAAATAGTTGCCTGTACTCCTGGCTATCATTTTTTTTATTACACTTCTCTCGGGAGAGGCGAACCTATAGCGTCGAGTATGCGCCTCGAGATGCCATCAAATAACTGTTGCAGTTCTTTTAGAACAGTTGCAGGTTGTAACGCACCGGGAACACTCGCGTGGGAAGGCAGTTCCACAGCTTCCCCGCTCTGTAACGGAACGAGTTCTGATACAGGGATGTTCGCGCCGTCGGGAGATGAAGCACAAACGGGTGCGATCCGTCGGATTGTCTTGTGGAGCGCATATAAACCGAATTGCGTGGAACAATGCCAAGAATCTCCGAAGAACAGCACCCGTGATAATATCTGTAAAACAGACAGAGGTCGGCTACGCGCCTTCTATGTGATGGCGACTGTAGTCCCGACGTCAGCGCCGCGTCCCCGATCAGGCGGATCGCTCGTCTCTGTACGCTCTTAAGTAGGTCGAGGGTATGTTTACGAGCCGAGCTCCAAACATGAGAGCAATATTCGAGCGCGGGTCTAATTTGGGATTTACATAGGAGAAGAAGTTGGGCCGGAGTAAAATATTTCTTGGCTCTAAAAATATAGCTCAGTTTTCCTGAGGCTGATCTGGTGATACCCGATACGTGTTTATGCTATGATACATTTCCACAGACCGTGACGCCGAGCAATATCAAACTTTCCCCAGCCCCGAGGGCCCGGCCATTCATCATCAGCTGTGGAACCGATGATTCAGTTTTCTTTGTGAATATTGTATACTGGGTCTTCGTTGCGTTGAAGTCGACAAGATTGGCCTTTCCCCATTGCAGGACTTTATCCAGATTCTGATTCAGAGAGTCAATCTGTCTACATCTCAGCTGGTGCCACGTAGATGCACCAATCGGCCGATCACTCGAAAAGGAGGAAACAAGCGTACTATCATCCGCGAAACTGAACACTTTGTTATCCGTTGTCTCCAACAAATCATTTATGTGAAGCAAGAACAAGGTTGGAGCCCAAATAGAAACTTGGGGCACCCCCGAATTAACAGGATACAGATCCGAATACTCGCCGTCTACAACAACCCGGATCGATCGATTCTCGAGGAAGCTCCTCGTCCAGTCGCAAAGCTGTTGGGAAAGTCCATATGAACGAAGTTTGCTCAGCAATGCCCCGTGCCAGACGCGGTCAAAAGCCTTGGAGATATCCAATGCGACCGCCCTTGACTCACCATGCCGTTTAATCGCAGATGTCCATATATCGGTCATAAGTGTCAAAAGGTCTCCTGTGGACCGCCTGCCACGGAATCCGTATTGACGATCATTCAGGGGTCCGTTGGACTCCAAATACTTAACCAACTCTGTATTGATGACTTTTTCCATTACCTTAGATAAAATAGACAGTAATGCTATCGGACGGTAATTTTGTGGGAGACACTGTTTTCCCGTCTTTGGGATTGGCTGAACTCGTGCGATTTTCCAGCAGGCAGGAAAGGTCCTCCGTGCATACAAAGAGCCGAAGAGTCTGCCAAGAACCGGCGATAGTTCTGGAGCACAGTTCTTAAGGACTATTGCTGGTATTCCGTCCGGGCCGGTTGCCTTCCTACAATCCAGTTCACGTAGAATGCGTTGAATAGTGCCCGGACGAAATCTCACATCCCACATGGAAGACTGTACCGGCGAGATCACAGGTGGCTCCAAAAGGCCGGGATCGAGGTTTGAATTCGCCGAAAATAAATTCGCTAACACATTAGCTTTATCCTTTGGATTCGTGACTAACATCCCGCTGTCTGTCACCAACGGAGGGAAAGAGGGGGATGCGAGGTTACCGCTGACAGCCTTTGCCATTGACCAGAAGGAGTGCGAACCAGTTGGGCACCAAAGGAGCTTATTGATCACCCTGTCGTTGTGAGCCTTCTTCGCGGTATCAATCGCCTGGTTGCACGCATTTCTGATTCTAACAAAATTCGTTCTGTTAACATCGGTGGGATTGGAGTGCCAATGTTTAAAAGCTCTATTTTTTGCCGCTGTAATCAGCTCGCATTTTTTATCAAACAAAGGTTTATCAGACGAACTTCGTTTGATGAAATGTGGAATATACATCTCCATCCCCAGAAGAATAATCTCTGATACCGACTCCGCGCAAGCGTTAACATCGGAGTTTCCGAAGCACACCTCCGACCATGGAAAGGATGCGAAGAAATCTCGCATATCGTCCCAGTTAGCAGCCCCATACTTCCATACATGGCGACGCTGCCTAGGCCAGTTATTCGCTTGATATGCAAGTGCTTGCGCGACAGATACCAAGCAGTGATCTGAGTTTCCCAGTGGCGCAGAAACCTCTACGGTATAAATGCTCGGTTCGGATGTCAAAAACAGATCCAGGGTGTTCGCATAATCGCCTCGGGCATCCAGCACTCGCGTTGGCTCCCCCACGAGTTGAGTCAAGTTGTGGCTTACAGCAAACATCTCCGCCAGCATCCCAGCCTCCTCGGTTCTGTTAGAATGTAACAATCAGTCGGAATTGTGCAGATTAAAATCGCCAGGGACAACTGTGGTAGTGTTTAGCTAGGCACCAAGCACGGGTGCGGATTCAGCCAACACCCACTTATAGTTCTCCAAAAAATTGTTCACAAAGGAGACCGAACACACGAAAAGCAAAATAAAACTCAAGTCAATAATTTGATGTTAATGTTTCACTGATTTATTATGATTTTAAAATACACGCACTGTTTGCTCCACCGCCTTAATAGTAATTAATGATTTTAAAGTACTACACGTTGCGCATGCTTCACTACGACTTGTTCTTTTATGGTCAATACAAAGGACGGATACAAATTTCGAAAGCCGTTTCCCGAAATTGCTTAAAACTGGCGGAAACTTAACTCGCGACACGTACTCCGCATACTTGTGAGCACACACCTCTCTGGTAATAATTCGGCTCGGTAAGTAAAAAATAAATTACACGAACGCCTGACTTTGCGTGTGAATAATTTGAGGGTTGAAATCTGACTCCGACTCCTGCGCGAGCGTATGCCTTGGCGTATAATATCTGACTCCAACGTGATTTACATTTATCAGTTCGATGCCCGCGAATTTCATCAATAGGGGAGGATTGTGTATGTGTGCGTATAGCACAAGTACGTTGCCCTTCAGCCTGGATATCGGCAACGACGAGAAAAACCTGAATACACATGGAATGAATAGCAGGCAATATGAGGTACGCGATAGCGTAGTCGCCGAAGGGATAAATAGGTTCCTGTGTCCTAAATAAACAGAAACGCTATTTCGAGGGTCATAAATCTTAGATGACCTGCGCCTGAGAACGAAATAGGTTTTCGCTTCAAGATACACAAAAACGCTATTTCGAGGGTCACGATGATCTGCACATCGTGTTTACTTAGGCGTTCATGGGTAATGCCATTGTAGGCTATAGAGTTTTCGTGGCGATAAGCAAACCGATGGTTTGCTCGCCTATGACCTAGGCTATGGTCGCTATTGTTTGTTTTACAGGCCGGAGCATCGTTAGCATGATTTGGGTTATGATTGTCTAACGTCAATCATATTAGTGCCCAAATCCCATGATCGGTAGATAACCGACAAAGGAAATTGGTCGCAAGTGTTGCGAACCTTGGGACTGGGGCAATAAATGGATATGAACCGTAGCAAGAAACCATTGTCTTCAGCTATGTCAACAATTACGCTGGCCAGCTAGTATTTATCTATTATAATTGCTGACACGCCGAGCCGATGGAGATATGGTACGGATCATAAACGGAATGATTCAATGTGATGCATGCCCGAGGGTGAAATTTTTGATGCCACGGCTAGGTGATAATCCTTGCCGTGGACTTAATGTTTTCAGGAATGATCGTGGAGAAAGGGGTTTGGAAGAACCCCAAAGAAAGGTAAGCTGCCTATAAGGTATTCATGTCGGTTATCCTTTGGGATAACCGAATTAATTCCAGCAAATTGGTTGGCTGTTAAGGCCGTAGCAAGGTTGTATAATCTTGCTGAAGATTCGACTTCAAGATAAGTCGCATTGCTGGAAATGGTGGGGATCGAGCGATGCATGGCTCTTCGGGCCCTGAAAAGTCCCACACAACAATTTCAGAAGCTGGGTGGTTGATCTGTATCCAGTCGACGGTATATGAAAGATGTTCGAAAAATGTCGCCGTCCGATCGTCATTCGGGGAGCGGTAAAGACAACAAAGGAATTTAACGGAATTCCTCAGCACGACCCTCAACCATATGATGTCCATATTATTGGGTTCCAACGCCTCCATCCTCTGGCAAGCCAGATTGGACCGTGCGAAGACGCAGACTCCGCCCTTAAAACGGAATGTAAGTCGTATCCTGAGCAACGAAGATATGTCGAATCAGTTGACGAATCGACCTGGGTCTCAGTTAGGGCGAGGATATCCGATTTTGTTGTTTGCAGATATTGGTGGAAGGCGTTTACATTCATATTGGTGAAACCGATGCCCCTGATGTTACAAAATGCCGTCACCAGTCGAGCGTGGGCCGAGCCTCGAGAGCGAGCCCGGTTATGCGATGACGAACCTCTTAAAGTTCCATTATTTATCATGATATTTGCATGATGTTCCCCCTGACATAGTCCCCCCCGGAAATCCGAATGGGAGACTAGTTTACCGCCGGAATTCTTTATATCAAAAGGCACCATCATGACTTATCCCCGTGTCAGTCCGGGCCATCACCCACACATCCGAAACACCGTCGAAGATTTCTCTCGGCAATATCGCGGAATGTACAGTGTGACGGGGTGGTATCTTACCTTGGGACCGACTACCACCTAACCAACCTTTTCTCGAACCGGTCCATCAGCCAAGCTCCAAAAGATGGCCAGGGATTTCTCCCAACCATTTCACGAAGCCTATAGCTTGATGGGGTGGTATTTCACCGGGCGCACAGGGCGTTGGGACCCCGGCTACCACTTTTGCCTTTAGTCGCGTCTTACGACAAGCTGGCCTAGCTGTGAGTATATTTTAACGCCCTACTCACAGGGTAGTTATTTACCCTTTTACCGCCTGTCACGCGAGAGACCGGGGTTCGATTCACCGTCGGGGAGCCACTGGTGCAAGACTAATGACTTTTCCCGGAAAAAACAAATCATAATGGAAAATGTAACAAGCCTCACGACTTGCTAAAGAATGCCAAGACCGGTTCCCGGTTGTAGTGCCGATGATTATGATGATGACTTATTTACCCTTGTGTTTTTATTCATCACAATTTGTTTTGAAATGCTTTTGTTCAATTTTATTGTTGAGCTCCTTCTATATTTATGGTTGTCTTTCGAACAAGATTTTTTTTTCAAATGATATGTGTTTTTTATAAGTTACATTTTAATTACAGTTCTTAGTGTTGACTGAAAATATCATAATAATCTTGTTTTGCATTTCTTGTAAAATTCTCTTCTAGCTTTATAACTGATTGACTGAGTTCGATTCACTTATTAATCAGCGTCCTCAGGTAACTCATTGTTACTAGTACTGTTTTATTTATGCATTGTATATGTAGGTAAAAGCATAACGCGTAACTTACCTTGTTTCCTGGATTACCGTCGTTTGCTAAGCTTGCTGGGCCAGCGCGAGTGTATGAACTTTGGTTAACCGGTTTTCTGAAGGCTACGTTCGTTCCACAGAATGGCAGCTCTTTCTCCCAGCCAGTTATTGGATCACATTTTGCGGTTCGCGATCCGAACAGTTCGTAACCAGAGTCGCACTCGTAGGTGGCCTCTAAAGTTCCACTGTCGCCGGGGACTGTCTTTACTTTGGCATTTAGGGGTACAGCTGGCGGACCACAGACTGCAAATGAGAAAGGTAGTATAACACTTAAATTTAGTTAAACACAATTCTTGTATTTGTAGTCACCACAAATAATTTTGAATATTGTTAGCAATATCCGGATACGTTATATTTAGCTCTCTACTCTTATTAATATTATCACTCTTTTAGCTTATAATGTAATGGTCATCTGAATAATTTTTTTTTAGGTGTATTACGAGTAATAATATGTTTGCAGACTTCTGAAAAGTATCGTTGAAATTATTTTAAAGAAAAGTGCACATTATATTTATCTAACACTTTTGAAAATTGATTTAATTTTCAATTGTTTGAAATATAATATGTTGCCAATTTTAAAGTATGACCAATTACTGATTAATAAGGGTTTGTTGGAGGTCAAAAACAAGTACGTTTATTACATGAACACAGGATCAGTTATTATTGCCATGGTTTGACATATTTTAACGACCAAATATCTAGAATGTTAGTCTTCACTGGCGACACAAAACTACTTCGACGCCTTACGACTTCATATGCCAACAAGAGTTGTATGCAGAAATAATTGATATACTCGTATAAACACAACAAAACATTTTAATGGGAAACTTTGTGATTGCAAATTGTTGCGGATTTGAATCTACATGCGCAATTATAATAATTCACTATCTGACATGAAATTCTAGTACAATGTGTCTGAAAACGACCAATGACAACCAGTCAACGACCAAACAGGGTAGTCGTTGTTTACATTTACATAAAGGAATCCGCCTGATAGAGGATGCCTGGTGGAAAACGCATCTTTTTTATAGGCCAACATGGAACGAGAACATTGGAGGAAGGAATTAGTTTAAATACAAAGTTGTGTGCTTTATCTTCTCAACCAATATTTATGTGTAATCCCATAAAGTATTTGTGTGATTAAATCTCAGTACAGCTGAATAGAAGAATCTCGTTTTGTTTTGTTTTGAAATCAGAATTTGCTTTAGTTAAAAGAAATTTAATATAGTGTAGCATCAAACCGTTTTACTACATACCAGCAGATGGAGAAGAAGAGCATTTTTTACACTAACGCATGCACAAAAGGGGATTTTGAAGTATCCTTAAAAGTGCGAGTGGATGTAGAGGAAGTGGATAAGGAAAGGAGGTGTCGATGTATTGGTCTTGAATCACTGGACATTACAACGACGAGGAAACACATCATCAGGTCTGCGGTTCAGTAGGGCGATATCTAGCAATGATTAAAGAGAAGTCAAGAAACAACGCCAGCGGTTCTGCTGGCTGAATGGCAACTAAAGACCTGTCAGCCGAAAAGAGTATAGTAAATAACATCTCAAAACAATGGCAAACTTACATAGATTTAGCTTCTCTTAGGTTAGGGTAGTTGTAGGTAAGTTTTAAAAATAATATTAAAAAAAACAGTTTTTTGTTCTAAATTTTCCTTGTTTGGTAAATTATTAATGAAGACTGCAATAAATATAGATGAAACTAAACCGAAAGGCAATAATACATGACAATAGTAACCCCAAGTTTAGCTTAGGGTGTTCGCAGGGGACCAATATGTTAGATTGTAATTTAAATAAGCTAGAATTTAAGCATTTTTTGTCTAGCAAATAAGATAAATATAAGAAAAATAACTAATTAAAAATATACGTAAAATGAAAAAAATATCATGACACATGATTATGTAGAGCATTCCACATTCGTGTGGTTTGGCTAAAGAATGACTCTCTACCTTTATTTGTGCGCCTGAAGTTGTTATTCCGGTAAATGCTTTCAATTACCATAAGAATTAATTCATCATCAATCGTCACGCACTTTTTCGTTGTTTATCTAACAAAAATCAATGCTCGAAAAATGCTATGACGCCTTGTATCCAACATAAAATTGAGGCTACAAACTCTCTATTCTTTATATTTGATCTCAACTCTTTTCCAGAATAAACAAGTATCTGCACTAGCGCAAAGTGCGGCGAAATACATGTAGTAAGGGGTTTGCTTTAAGAAACCAAAACAGTCTACGCTGTACAAACGAAAGACTCGGATTCATCCAAATCGGGAAATAAATTGTCATATTTGGCCAAGGATATCAAAACATCCTCGAATATCAAGAATTGATACTCATAGGAGCTAGATAGCGGCACGCTTAATGAAATTATTATAACTTATTCAACTGCCCAATCATCTCTGGGGTGAAGCCAGTTGTTACGTTCCTTCTCTATGCCCGCAAAAGTAATCAATCACACTGCTTCACATTTAAATTCAATTATAAACGGAGAGATGGTAAAGGATTCGTTTTTCAGTCGCGTTGCACGACTATAGGGTGCTGCCCAGGCTTATGTCCGTCTAGTATAATAATTTTCATGCATTTAGGCACATATTCCGGTTAGTGAGGCTTCGTAACGAAAAAGGTGCATAAATAGGGAATAAAAAATACAATAGTGACCAAAAATGCTAAAGATCTGTAAAAAAAACGAGCGAGTAGAATCGGCAACTCAATAAAGCATTCTTCGACACGTTGTGGCATCTCTAACAGATACACACACAATACACAAGCAAATAGTGAAGAACACCGAACGAAAATCGAATAAGAAAATACATCAGAGGCGTATACCATAGCCATAACAAAACAATTCGCATCAGTGGAATATACTTGAGTTTAAAAATCGAATTCTAAACACGGCCAGTAGTCTGATGTGTCACGCTTAGGTTAAATTTTTGGTGATTCTAACAGTCATAGCGTCAGTTCGAATCACACGCTCCTCACTATCATTTCAAACGCTATAACGTTTCCCCCAATGACTTACTAAATCCGAATTGTATGATAAAAAACTTTTTGGGACCCTAGCGTTTTGTGTTTTGTCGCTCATTCATCTGCCATCATCATTCCGCTTTACCACCACCTTATAGTCCCAATCCTTGTATCCTTTTCTTCTTCACACAGCCGCTTGGTCTGCCGCGCTCCACTGAAGTTTTCTTTTTGTCTTTTTTTTTTTTTTTGCATACGGTACACCCTGTAGGATTTGCTTTTTTTCTTTCTATCTTTCCAGCAAACTCGGAAGCCGCCTCAGCCTAGAGTCTTGATCTTGCCAACGAGGCACTGCATTAACCTTCGCTCCAAGTCACCGAAACACCGGGACGCCATGACCATGGGCAGACATTCTACTGCTTACATGTTTCAAGCTGAGATGTCTTTTCAACAATATATGAAGACATGCACAGAACTGCCTAATTAGCTGCACATATCCAATACATGTGTGAATCTCACAAATAGGAACCAATTTTCTTATAAGAAAGTTAATTTTGTCTTATTACTTCCGAGCGTTTCACCCACTCATAGTACCACCGTGAGAACTAGGCGATTGACCTATTGACATATTTTATTTCGCAACAATGGCTCCTCGGCGCTTGCAGGCCGACTCAGAGGACGTTCAAAGAAATGAGAAGGGTATCCATCGGTTTCAATATCAAAACGGCACCTATTAAGCACCGCCTTACCAAAGTCAAGTCATTAGAATGTTTTCGCACCCAAGGATCGAGCATTTCCAGCAACTGCCGGAAACGGCTCCCGAATGTCAACACCTTTCTGTTCCGCACCCTTAACGAAATGTTGACCACACAATCAGTGACGCAAGGAACCCTTGGAAGAGGATTCTCGAAAGTCAACTTCATTATATTACTTGCCACTGTAAAACGTCGACCAGACATAGTCGTGGCATTGTTCTTCAAAATCAGCTTTTGTGCGCGCGTTAGTGTAAAAAAAAAAATGGCAAGAGTGGGTACTCTATAAATAAATAGCAAAAAAACTCCTTTTCTCGACCACAACATGTTCTGATTCCGCAGGTGATCGGTCACCCAAATTTAGGCGAAGTAAGTTACCCTTACAGAAAGATTCTGTACATCGCCGCGAGATCATTTTTCAAATGAATTCCACAAAGTGAGTTTTTGCCTTATTAACGATTAGCAGGTCTGTAGCGTCTGTAACAGATACACACAATACACAAGCAAATAGTGAAGAACACCGAACGAAAATCGAATAAGAAAATGCATCAGAGCCATATCCATGGCGATAACATAACAATTCACATCAGTGGAATATACTTGAGTTTAAAAATCTAATTCTAAGCACGGCCAGTAGCCTGATGTGTTGCGCATTGGTTACATTTTTTGTGATTCTAACTGTCATAGCGTCAGTTCGAATCACATGTTCTTCACTATCAATCCCAAAGGCTATAGATCTTGATGCTATTTTCAGCAACTGGAGAAGATGCTATATAATCTCTACATAGAAATATTCAAATACATTTCCCCTTACGTCCCCACATTCTACGCATAACACTACAACCTCCTCACCTTCATGATATTAGCGAAACTTTCGCTCGTTATGTAATAAAGGGATTAGGCTGTGGGCTACTATCCTCCGTAGTCGCTCTGTATATGACTATTTCTATTATTTAATGTCTTATTTCCACTTCACTGAACTTTAAAATGTCCTCTATCAAAATTACCTAATGAAAACACAGATAACCTAATAAATGATTCGAAAGCTTTTTCCAGTTCGTTAAACATAAACGTATATCCGATGGTTACCCCGCCTCCCTTTCCTTTAACTCGGGAATCTTATCGTATCCGCATGTCCGCAAACTTCTTTACTTCCTTTTTCAAACAGTCTTCTTTGTTCCCGCCCTCTCTTACTTCAATTACTAAACAAATTTTCTCTTGGCCCATTTGCCTCTTATTTTTATTAACAATAAACTAACTCAACTGAAAGATGTATTTACTCCCGATCCAAATGGTTTCCCCGCTATTTTCCTTAAAAAAATTGCCTCCGTTCTTTCATCGCCCCTTACATAAATATTTAATCTGTCACTTTCTCAAGGCGCTTTTCGTAACATATGTAAACGTTTTTTCATTTCCCCCGATACATAAAAAGGGACCCAAAGGCGAACTGTGGGGAAGGAGGTATTGCGGCCAGGCACGGGCACTCGGTTCACTTCCTTCCACCAGCTTCACAAAGACAAAGTTCCAACGTGCACCAAAGAAAAGCACAAACAGGAGAAATAAAACTGTTCGCCAAGACAACGCGGAAAAATTAAACACAGGATTCCTTTTGTTTAGTTTTATTTATTTTACGGTAGCACTGCGTGAAAGTTACATTATGAAGTCAATAAAAATACACAATCTTCGAAAACTGCAGCGAATATAATATTCGACCCGGCGGTTGCAAAGACTACACTGTACGTGGGCAATGCGAGTTGTGTCTATGAGGCACATGAATTTTTACTTATTTTATTGTTCTTTTTCTGTTTCAAAATTATTACGCACACGCGACTCGGTGATTTTTCGTGTCTCCGTGCGCACCGGAGAGCGGAAGTCGGCAACGACCGTGGCGGTCGGCGGATGGAAATGGACTCGACGATATTCAATCGTTGTTAAAAGAAATTCAGCCAGTGAAACTGGCTGTCTTAAATTAAAGATGCATTTCCTGTTTCAAGGGAGACGTAAAGTCTCTCTTTGCGGTAACCAACAGATCTCATACAGAAGATCGCCACAGTACACATGTATGTGTGTACACTGGTTCTTTTATGGATCAAAGCCATGGAAAAGACTCTAAACAAAGAAAGGGAAAGGGGATCGTGGAGTTCTTTGTTTATGTGAGAGGTTACTGAGAAACGAATCCAAAACTATGTAGGAAAAGGAAATTATGGCCTGAGAGTTCAACTAAGTAAACATTAGATGGTAGGTGCATTTGGGATACTAGGATGATTGACTTATTTGCGTATCGCCAGAATGCCTGATGAAGGACAGCGGTCTTTTGTTTACTCATGGTGTGCGTTAGGGAAATAGTCTCAAAGTGGATGGTGCTATTACATGCAGCTGGTGTTGGAATATTTATCGCTGGCTAAAAGGGTCGACAGCCGAAGTGTGCATAGATAGTTTTTATGTACACCTATTGAGGCTGGGATTAGCCAACTCAAGGGTAAGATTCCCTGATATGCGGTCGTATGATATCCGAACCGATGAATTTTATTACAGGGAATTTATGGTAAGGTAAGAAAGAACTCTTACAGGAATTTGTATGCGAAGGGAATGCAAGAAAAAGTGAGAATTCTTTTACTGAAGCTTTTTAGATTATACGTTAGATAATCCTAGATGCGTAAAGCATTTAAGGTGCTAATGCGATTGCATTAGCGAAATTACGTAATTGGATGGGAGTTATGGGGTTTTTTTTAGGTAAGTGAACCGTGGGGTTTGGCGGACCCGTCACAGAACTATCTCCGGATCGCCAAACTTCACCATATTCCCTAACTTTTTGATAGTCTTCTGTATGAAGCATTATGCTTCCACTACAAAACCCTTATATCACCGAGGCAATGCGGCTTTCTTACTGGTAGATTTACAACCACCAATTTAGTTGAATTTGCTTCCTTCACTCTCCTGGCTCTAGAGAGCAGGAATGAAGTCGGTCTTATCACAACTAATTTCAATAAAGCCTTCGACAAAATTTCGCACAATCTTTTTCTTTTTAAATCGTCGCCCGTTGGCTTCGAACCCGTATTGACAAAATGGATTTCTTCACATCTGAGTAATAGGCTCTACACAGTACGCTTCAGATTCGCTCTATCAAATCCTTCTCTTTTCACCACTTAGGTCCCCTCCTATTTAATCTAACCATAAACGGTGTTACTATGATTATCAGGCATTCTTGTATCTCTCTGTATGTCAACATTACAATTTTTGTTTAAATATCAATTCTCCACTTGATTCTTCACTTCTCCAAATTGACGTCGACAGTTTTTCGGTTAGGCACCAGAACGATGGCCTGAAACTTAATGTAGACAAATGCCGATCAATTGCATTGTTACGATAGCGCCCACTTTCCCTTTCACGTCCCTACTTCTTACTCAATCAACCCCTATCCTCTGTTCACTTGATTCGCGACCTGAGCATCTTATGTGAGAAAGAACTAAATTTCCTCTAACATATCGACGACACAATCCTTAAGGCAAATTCTGCTTTTGGATTTGTAAAACCCTGGTCGGAGGAATTTTACAACCCCCATGTGACCCTACCCAACTACATCTCTTTTGTCTATCCACTTCTAGAATTTCCCAGTCAGGTCTAGTCCCTTCATCACATGACTCACATATGTTACCCGCAATTGAAGGCATTTAACAACGGTTAGTAAGTGCTTTCCGTGGACTGAGATGGGAAAACTCTTTGCTTCTGCCTCGCTATATTAACCGGCTTAAACTTATCAACTTACAAACGCGAGAGCATAAACTTCCAGAATTATTATAGAAAAGTCAAGCCGATAATCTCTTTATCCATCGTCTACTCTGGGGATCTGTTGGATGTGCGAATCTTCTTCACCGTATCTCCTTCAACACCAGCTTCCACAATTTAAGCAATTCTCCCATATTCTGTTTACCCACACCACACTTCGTATTGCTCTAATGAGCCCATTATAGGGTTTGCGACGATAGTGAAGAAGGTGTGATTCCAACCGATGTTATGACGATTAGAATCACTAAAACATAGAACAGATGGTCAAAACGTCAAACTACTGCCGTGTTTTTGAATTCAACCCTTATTCTAAAGTACACTCAACTGATGTGGAATTGCTATGTTAACGCTATGGTATAAGTCTCTGCTGGTTTGCTTATTCGAATTTCTTTCGGTGTTCTTCACTATCTTGCTTGTATAATGTGGTGTATCTGTTAAAAACACCACACTATCTCCAGAAGGCTGACACAAAGTCAACCTCCTTCGATTTCAATCTTAACACTTTTATTCTCAAAATCGGTCTCGTAATTACGCCCTCCTAATTTCTCCCCTCCATACCATACTTAAGTTAAGTCTAGAAAACTTAGTTCATAAGTTTTATTGTAGTATCTTTATAATAAATAAATGCTTGTACTAAGCAAATAAAATGGGTATTATGGCCACCAACTTAAATTAAACAAGGGACAATGACTCGGACGTATATTGCCCTTGACCCCCTACACTTCCCACACATGTCACATATCTGCACGGTCATTCCTGAGGGCGCGATCTACATAATCAAGTTAATCTTTTGGTGAAGGGTTATAGGAGGAGATGGCACGGCGGAAAACAAATATTAACACTTCACAAAAGTGACATTGTGGCGTTTCCGCCAAATCCCACGGTTCACCTTCCTGAAAAAACCCAAATAACTGCTACCCAGTCTGCATAAGCTTTCGCTAATGCAATTGCATTAGCATCTTAAATGCTTCACGCATTATATAGATCAAATCTATAATCTAAAAAGTCCCTGTGAAAGAAAACTTACTTTCATGCATATAATTTCCTGTAAGAATTTCTTTCTACCTTTTCAAGAATCCCAGGCAAATTCCAATTTCTCATACCTGAAACATTTCCTTTTCCAAGGACAATTAATGCATACAAGCATTACCTTAAAATTCCTAAAAAGAATTTTTTTTCTACAAGGGCATTCATACATGTATCAATGCGCTTTTGCATAAGTGACCAAAACTCGAATTTCCAATTAGTGTAGATTTTCACACTAACATTCAACACTGTCGTCGCCATAGATACCATGTTCCATTGACACAGATGGTATATACAAACCGTCATTGTATAACCATCTAATCTGGCTTGCAATGACTCGCAACTATCAATACAGCTGCAAGCACTTTACCCAGAATTGCTTCTTTGCTTGAATCTCCAAACAAGCATCGACTTCGCGCATAGCACTTTTCCCAATGTCTATTCGTATATTTACACAAGGGCATCATTCATCTAAGACTTTTATGATACCCTCGTCCCATCTTTTTTTTTGCCACATTTCTTCGCTGTATCGTCGTCTATTTATTTCGACGCGATACACTCCACAGACGATGATCTTTTCGATCCCTTTGTCTTTACCGCCTGTCTGCTTCGTTTACCCATTGCCCTCGAGCACGTGTAAACCACACAGATCTGAACGATCGCACACATACTACCAGAGAGACTTTACCTTTCTTTGGTGGTAGGTAAAAACGATATCCTTATTGGAGAGGATATCTACCACGATACCATAAACTCACCCCAAGAAGAGAATCATCGCTGCACGACATGATTATCGCTGAGTCCTTTTGCATCGGCGGACCAGAACGGTCACGCTTCACTCCCGCTCTCCGCCGGCTGCGGAGACGCGTAAATATACACTCTCTTATATACCCGTAGTCTTTATCAAACCGGAGTCGTGTTTCATAAACGTTCATCGCCGCGGCGTATACACCATTTTTAAATTAAAACTGAATGTAGTTGTTGTATCAAATAAGACAAATCCAAAAGAAAGTGTTAAGAAATAAAACTCAACAAAACGAAACCAGTGTTTTAATTTGTCGTGCTGCTGTTCCTGATAGTGTTTTCCCTCTTGTTCTTGGTGATCCTGCTTTCGAACAGTTTTGCTTCTCTCCGTGTGGTGTCAAACGAACCGATAATAATGATGGGAACGAGGTAGAACTCTCGCCCATGCTGGTGTCGAGACCTTGCTCCCCACAACATCATTGCCATAATTTCGAATCAGCTCTCGAAATAATAAAAAAAAATGAAAAATGGCACCAACAACGGTCATTGGCGGTCATAGATTCGGAGTTGGCTTTGGCCACTTTAAAATTGCTGCCTGACAATACACTAAGTAGAGCCAACCGTCTCTCTTTCTTTTCTTTTTTTTTTTTTTGCCTTTTTCATGTTTATATTCATAGGAAGACGCTATCTGTAAAGTAACATCTGAATTTCTTGGTACCTACAAAATTCAAATGGAACTCGTAAGTGTATTAAAGTAGTGGTATTAAATTAAATATTAACCTGTATGTTGGAGCATTGCGACAATTAGGAAGGACTGTCGTTAAAGCTGAACCAGTAGAATGTCAATAGTTTCAAAATTATGGTTATTATTTTTATAGATTTATTGAATAATGTTACACACTAACTATATGATCAACATTTTTCAATATAGTTCCCTGCGTTATCGACACACTTTTTCCACCGATTTGGAAGCTATAATATCCCTTGTTCGTAGAAAGATTTAGGACGAACTGTTAACCAATTGGTCACACGCTCCCCGACTTCCTCATTAGTTTCTAATTTGTCCCTCCAAGTGATTTCTTCAAGGGTGCGAACAAACAATAGTCACAGGGAAACAAGTCTGGTCTCTAAGGAGGGCGTTCGAGGATTTCCCACCCTATTTCTTTCAATGCATCACTTCTCAAGAACGCGTTGGCCTGGCGTTGTCATGAAGAGGGATGACATCTCGAATGGGCATACCTCGTATTTTGTTGCGATATTGTAGTGCTCTAAAAAGCCCGACCACCCTTTTCCCCCATTCCTACATCCAAATCCCAGCAATATTACAGTAAAATCTAAAAACTAGTCAAAACCCTAAAAAACCTAAACCAAATCCAAAATTCGCTATAAACGAATCAAACATCCGTTTATCGCTTAACATTTGCCCCCACGGCATAATTTAATCCAAATTCCAAATCAAATTCAAAATTCACAATAAACGAATCAAATATTCGTTTATCGCATAACATTTGCCCCACGGCATAATCAAAATTCAAAATCCAAAGATACGTTATCTCAATCTGGAAAAATTCCTAATAAATTGAACAAACTAAAACCCGAATTCCTTTACACATCCACATCTGCACAATAGTTTCATAAGAATTCAGGAAACACATAAACAGTGAGCATCTCACTCAGGATACCAAAATCGGGATTTTTGTATGAAATTGTGCATTTTCGAGATACAAATCTCGATTTGTTTCCCTTTATAAAGGAACAGTAAAATGATATGTGCACGCAGTACTAACATGATATCGGGACGCAGTACTAACGTGATGTCTGAAGGCAGTAGCAAAATGATATCAAGGCAGTGATATCAGAGCAGACATGTGGCGGTCCCTCTAAACCCCATTACCTAAAAGCCCCCATTACCTCATCCCTAGAAGCATACGTTTTTGCTAATGCAATCGCATTAAGCACTGAAAATGCTACAGGCATCAATTGGAGCAAAGCTATAATCGTAGAGCTTCTGCAAAAAAAATGGTTTCCTTTTCAAGCATTCCTTCGCTTACAAATCCCCTGTAAGAGTTCTTACTTTCCTTATCATAAATTATCCTGAAAAGAAAAACCCAGGTTCACATATCATGTAACCATTCCAGCCAGGGATAATTATCATTGCGTCGCCTATCCCCAGTTTCATTCATGTTTACGATAAATTTCTTTATGTATACATTGGCTGGCGACCTTTTCTCCCAGCAATAAAATCCTCTGACTCGCAGAATGTGCAAACCAAAGCAAATACGCATCCCGCGTCTCTTGGCATCAATTTAATCCTACTGCATAAACAATGCAAATAGGAATTCAATACGTACCCTTACTAGCGATGCCATAAACACCATTTCCCAGTAACCTAGCTAAAACGTTGCCTCTTTGTTTAGCCGCGACGCACATGCAACCGGTTTTGTTTGCTTTACCGAAATCGTATCCCATGAATGCTCTTTATTGCCTCTCCTTGTTCTAGGTTCGGTTTTCATCCATGAAAGGACCATGCACACATACCACCATCATCAAGATTACCGAGTGATCTCGGCACGAGATAATTATCGTAGAGTCAAATTTCATCCACTGACGGAGACGGTTGCTCCGCCATCCACCGTACCGGCGCCGGTACGGTGTGAAACGAAGGGTTAGAGTCGAGCGCGTCAAAATACAAAATAATGTTTCTTGTCGTTGTTCGTGAAGAAAATCAATCATTAAAACTCCCTTTGAGTCGAAAAAAGTCCTTGAGTCCTTGGGCGTCGATCATGACTTTCGTTTCCGATACGTTTTCGACCACTTTTAAATTCTCTGGACCACGTATACACACGATTCCGAGACAGTGCATCAACAGCAAACTGTGCCTTCAATGGAGAAAACTTGTCTGTGGGTTTAACGCCTTAATTTGTTAAAATGTTTATGATAATCCATTGCGCAACAGATGTATGTACCTCTTGCTCGCTCATGCTTGTACTGACTACAAAGTCGAGTGGGGCCGCTAGCCAAGCCGGTTCCCCTACTCTTCATAAACCAAATAACAACCACGCACAAGATTATCTAGCTCGCAACTTGTTGCTACCCAAAAAAGTAAAATTATCGTATCTGGAAATAGCCACTTCAAATTCTTGTTATGTTTCAATAGAGATGAGTGAATGGTTTATGACAATCAAATGGTATATTGTGGGTGTTTGTTTGGTATGTGGATCATGTCAAGTGGAGGGCATCACACTTGCCACAATTTGTCTTTAAAAGAGTATCCGAGATTTAGGCCTTTCCTTTTCATTACTTCCTTTTGATTACTGTTTTGTGTGACTGTTTCAGTGTAAAATATATTTTATAATACATCATCAATTTATTTTGACATTGACTCCATCTTTTTACTCAAGTTTTTTTTCTTCTTACTTTTCCATTTTCCTTATTGTTTCCTTCCTTTATCACCCCCGCTATTATTCTCATAATATATAATAGGACCATCAAAAAATCTTTTAGCGAAAGCGAAATCAACTGATACACGATCGATGGCCTCGCATATCAATTGAGATGTTTTTTTAAACGTATCTTTGGATCTGTAAGAAACTAAGTGATAGATATTCGTTTTAATCGAATACAGATGTAAGCAGCACCCTGATATCGGGATATTTTCAATGTTTGATCTGATGATTGTTTACTATCATAAATCAAACTAAATGATCGAGGATGGACAGCTTTCGATCTTATTGTAATTATACCAGCCAAATCCATTCCTCTATTTCCATTCACTTCAAAATTAACTTTCACTGAAAGAATAATGTGTTAAAGAAGACAAATGATGCCATTCAAAAATACGATTGGCAGGCAGTGTTATTGCATCATTAGGTCTTTGTACTCAATAAAAAGTTCTACTGCGAATGCCACAACTGTGCAGGAAGTGTTTTCCTATGGTAGTAGTAGTCTCTCAAGTACAAGTTTCAATTGATAATGTAAGCTTAGAGCAGCTCGTACAAGTGTAATAACCAGATTCGCGATGGACTATGAAATGTTTCACTTTCCAGAGCACACTAGCGAAAGTCAATCACGGAAACCTGTTGGCAGGGTGTAGTAGATACGCAAGCAGAAACAGCTCTACTACCACCCCGTACATCACACGGAATACGAAGAAATTTATACACAAACTTGAAAATCCGGCACGAGTAGGTGAAACTGAGGAAGTTGTTTGTTTATGCTTGCGAGCATCGAATGCGCAAGTGTTCATAAGATACACGCACGAGAAGTTAAAGTTCTATTAACAAGCTTCACCTATTCAACGCCATGATTCCACTTGGAATTAGATTTCATTTTCATTAAACTCATCAATGTAAATCAAGATAGTGTGAGGATTTTATAGTTCGAATACCTGCATGTGGTATAGTTCGAATACCTGCATCTAATAGTCACATCGTATCTAGTTGATTGCCTAAGCCGTTATATCCCCACAGTTTAGAAGTTGCATAATACCTTATAAGCACTTGTAGTTAAATTAAACGTAAAGCAAACTCTAATTTCGTAGCAGGGCACAATTAAAAATGTGTAAACGATCAGGAGTATGTAGATTATAAGACGTTTATGATGCGACAAGATCGACTTCGAAGCCTTAGTCTCCAACTTCGTTCACTCACCCGACAAAATTGTACCTCACGTTTGAGGCAAGTTTGATTAATGTGATGCAAACAATATCAGATATACATGTTCAACACAGATGTTTGTAATACCCCCTAACCGAGGGTCTAAGTGGCCAAACAAACATGTAAATCATTCCTCTTGTAACATACTTGTAGCCATGTGAGCATTTGACGCAATCACATCTAGATGTAAGCAAGCATAGCTTTACGGGACACCTCTCTTCCACTGTAATTGGATTTTACTGGGCCCGCAGTTCCGACAAAGTAATTAACTCTAAACGTATCCATTAACATGCAAATTAGTCATAACACCGATCGACTAAAAATTGGATCGCGAAGTTGCGAAACTACTCTCTAACAGACCGCCAGCAAGTTTTTCATTAATCCTCCGTTTTTTATTCATCCGGTTAAATTTAATGGTGAAAATACAATGTTAACTATAACTTCAAGAAGATTTAACAAGTAAATGCCTAAATCGCGGAACGAAGCAAAGTAGACTTATCACCCGTTTACGATTTCATTTTACAGGATGGCATCACTCCCTTGTGGTGCAGGATAACAATAATGTTGTTCAGTCGTTTGTGACAATAAAAACCGAACGGTTTATATAAACAGACAAATGAGTGTATACGATTAGATGAAACTGATTAAAGTTGTCTGCATTCTAAGGCAGTGAAATGAATTACTTAATCGAGGACGTGTTATTCAAGTTGATTTTAGTAGGTATGAAAAACACAACATCCAGTTTTTACAGCTTGAGATTTAGGTTGAATGTAGATTAAGGATACTCCTTGCATACGTTTTCGATCAGTAGTACAACCTATAATATTTGGAATAATGGAATTCATGGGAGCTCCTGCTTTGTCCTCAGCATCACCCGCACTGTTGTGTCCGAATTAGACTAGTCTTCGTATTTATGGATTGGTGAACAAACTTAAAGCAGTCAACATCCACTTAAGTTGTGCCCACGTTATGCATTGGCGTTCTTTGACAAAACAACCAAGCGACAACCATTACTTACGTCGACAGTTGGGCAAGCAAATCCCGCTTGAATTCAAATCGATTTACATCAAACTGTGCCTAGGCTCGCGCCTCAACCTGCTGTCTATATATTTAATGTCGGCTAATTGCGGCTTGTGGGGTTTGCCAGATGAAGGTGTGCCCATAACAGACTGTCTAAAGTATTCACTCGTCGTCAGGTGATGACGTGCTGTACAAGTAGCTGTTACGACAGTGTGTTCCGGAATGGGGCCGAAGTAGGTATGGACATTCCTTCAGCTGCATCAGAACTAACCGATGTACAGTCGAATGTAAAAGCAGTAGTCGACAAACTTGTTCAAAAAGTATTCTACGTGGGTGCTGTGAATGAGCGGTCTATAATTGGACCTCATTGTTTTATATACTGGGGGTAGTGTAAAAAAGCATTCACGCGCGTGGAATCGGGTGGTTTCCAGTTCAAACAGTTGTTCGAATCTAATTTTAGATATTTTGTCACGCGTTATGTGTTTTATTTAAAAGTTATTCATTGTCGTAAGATTGGGGCAAAGTGGTTCTGGCTGTTATAAAAGAAGTAACGGCTTTCAAAAGAAAAAAATAATAATCGAAGGACTAATAATGATCCCTTGACGCCTTAAATTGATACAAAAATATTAATAAAATATTAAACATAAATAATAAAATAATAATACTAATAACAAAATACTAAATGCTGATAATAAAATAATACAAAAACTAAAAATTCTGATAAAAAACTACTAATAATGAAATATGAAATGCGAATAATAAAGCCACAAAATTATTAAGGGATATACTATTTCCCTTGTGTCGCGTGCAAAATAGTGGTACCCATTAATGTCAATGTACACTGCCAGAGAAAGATTGGGGAACGAATTGACAGGGATGTGTGGGTGCACATTGGTGTAGTGACTGAAGAATAATTCTCTATGTTTGGCTGGGTGCCTAAAAGTGACCTTTAGTCTTCTACGAACACGCTCTCGCCAAGGGCTCGTATGGGAGGAGGGGGCACAACTTTGGAGTTCAATTTATTGATGTGTATTATAGGATATGTAGAACAGAAGCTGGGAGTTTGTATCAGTTCGTCTGTTGATCAAAGTTAGTAGTTTGTCTGATTCTGGAATTAATGTAAGAAGTTTGCCAAAAAAGGAGTGCGACGTTTTATATTTCAATACATGACTTTATAAATGCGTGAACTCCTTTTCTTTTTTTCTTTATTGAAAATACTCGGAATTAATGTGTTGGCCCACCGGCAGTCATCAACATCTGAGAATACGATGAAACGAGAGATAGGGTTAATTTCGTATATATCGCATCGGATTTAGCCTATATTTGGAGTTTGGAGTGTTTTACACGGAGACGGCTCCAGGGGATGTGGTTTTAGTATTACTCCCTCTCTGACAATTGACGTGATATTTCAATTGTATCCAGTAATACTCATGTGGTGTTCTACAAACCTGGGAGGATATAACAGAAGATAACGATGGACCGTGAACGAACCGGAAGTATCAGACGGTGTATCTGCATTCCCAGACCAGTGGAGGAAGAAAAGGTTATTCAAATACAACCAGCTAGGCCGGTTCATTTGGACATTGAGAAGAATCAGAAAGAAACAGTAAGAAACGAAATGAGGGCGAAACTAAGCAACAGAAGAAGAATACTAATAAAAAGTATATATTCACAAAAACACTGAGTAGAAAACATGTTCACATTATTTTGTAACAAACGGATTTACGCAGGAAATTGTGTTGTACTTTGCATTACATTCCACTCGTTTAAATAGTTTACATTAATATGGTGATTCATTTATATTTCCGTGACGATTTTATGACACATCAACCCGTCAAACTGTCAAACTGCCATGGTATTTTTGTTCAGAATTATTTGACATTTCATCGTAAAAAAAGTTAGCTCGGCGCAACGGTTACAAAAATCAACGTTCTACATACGAATAATCTGTTCCCTAGAGCTTAAAATCGACAATTCGATATACCATTGAAAAATTGTAAATTCAAGTTCGTTATTGTATAATACGCCACCAAACACACATAGTTAAGAAAATATACTCGCGATAGCTGTATTCGTCAAATATCGCTTGTATCATAATAAAGATTACCCAATTAAGTTGAAGTTTCCAACCAACTTCACACGGTTATAATTTCCAAACAGCTAGTACCACCACCGATAGATACACTTTGCTTAATGACAGATACTTTTATTGTTTACATGCGTGTCGAACGATTTGCTTCTCGCTTATGAGAAAAAAATTGTATCCGGGATGGGATTCAACGTGAATGTTACTGTACTACATCTGGCTGGAAAGAAACAAGTGAGAATAAATCACTTGGATCAAAGGAGTTGCTAACCTTGGTCGACTGTAGACAATGGGCAAACATCGTTTGTCCAAATGAGAAAAATTCCTCGAATGGCCAATTTGTGAACAAACAAAATGATCCATTCTACCGAACAGAAAGTTATACGAGAAAGAGATATACGAATGGCCGCCTGAAGTCAAGCACCGCTATTTGAAATTGTTAGGACCGTTGTGTGGGGGTTTTCAGGGCCCGAAGACCCTCGCATCAGTTTAACCCATTAAAATCCTACAAACTCCTTAGCTACCCTTAATTCGAATCCTTGGCAAAATGACATAACCGCACCACCCTAAAATCCTGGAAACAATTCGGTTGTCCCCCTGGACAACTGACATAAATATCCATGATAGCTGAGGAGCTTTTCCCTAGATTCGACAGGATGTGTTTAGCTTTTTGGCCATAGATCCATCGGCCGATCTTTCTATTTTCTAATGCAGCGTAGCCATGGTAGGTTTCCTTCAAATGACCTTGTGTTATTTAAAACAACACACATGTCACCATATCGACCGATAGGATGTGCTAATGATCGGAACAACGTGTACCCAAACACTGTCTCAATGTCCATCATCTTCCCAAACAATGGCTGGGCTATTGGCCGGCTTGCACATCTGCAAACCAGATGTCTAATAGCCTGTAATGGGACATAACGAGTGGGATAATAAAAGATCAGTCTCGATGGCGGGCGATCTTCTGCCAATTTAACATCACAGAAGAATCTAACACCGTCGCATTATTTTCCCTTACACACCACCCATAAAACGTTTCTGTCTAGTTAATGTAGACAGAAGATATGATTTTCGTCCGGGCGGCAATTTCTACCCAAATTATGTGGCCGAAAAGATAAACACACAATAGAGTACCCTTGAGTGTCTGTTAACATCATAGGAAACAATTTCTATGATTTACGACCGCCATTACTGCCAGCCGCAACACTCGTACCTCTAGTCGACTAGATGTGCATTAGTATTTTCCGTGTGCATCTATAATTATTGGCATCGTCACCACTTCCAGCGTGTGGGCGTGTCTTCCTAACCGGTACGGTTTCTGTAGGGATTTTTCAGTTGAAATTTTCCAGTGCAATCGCCATTGTAATCCCTAATTCAACGATGGGATTGGTTCTTCGACGGCATACCATCTCATCCTCGATACTACAAGGAATGTTGAGGACGATTTCACCAGGGGTCCGTTTTTAGCCAATCGAGTGGTAACACCAGGAGTGTGGTCGTGTCACCATTACTAACTATTTTTGTGTAACTACTGCAAATTAAGTTGATTCGGTTCGGTGTGACAAATACCTCAAATAAATTTAGCCCCCTTCCTATAAGTGAGTTGACATTCATAAGTGTTCATTAGATATGTTCCACAGTGAACCATAAATAAATGTAATCCATATTCTGTACATGAATTGACGATAAGTACGTGCATAAGTGTTCTATTGTGAAAGGTAGCAGCTAACAATAAATAAATTTTGAATCGCAACCACGGTGTTTTAATTCATCCTCTGTGTGTGGAAGATCCTTGAAGTAATTGGTGTTCTTGGTCTAAACTGTGGTGTTGTGCTCTATGCGACCGTAGGATTAACATTTCCGTTCGTGGTGTATTGGGCGATTCCTCCTCTCCTAAATCAACGTGGACATTGGAGGTTGTGAACAATTTCCAGATAACATCGGTGGAGTTTTTATCAACCTCGCATCCTTTCCGATGCCAACGTAAAGACTACCTACAGTTGGGACACTTGTTGTCCGTTCTTCGTTTGTGCTTTTGTACTGTGGCAACAAAATGAATGCGAATGTGTAACTCAAACTAGCGGTGGGAGGTGCTCTGAAGTCGTGGACAACCAAATATTTTGGTGAAAGAAAGAAAGTGGACGTTCAGATAGACTCTGCATCGTCACACAAAACATGCGTCAACCAATATCTGATCGAAAAGACATTACAAAGTTATTTCCGGTTACAGAAAGGCAAATTCGCTAGAATTCTCAGTGTGTGGCACTTTTCCGGTCAAAGCCAGCACTAAAAAATGTGTGAATACTCTCAAGAAAGCCTGTATTTGGAAAGCATATGATGTGTTGTCACCAAACTTATGGCCATAGTCCTTCCAGAGAAACCCATACCCAGAGTGGTACAAAACTAATCACTCTATCGGAAGATGTTATAATTTTTGCGAATGGCGTCGTACGTCAATCATATTTGACATTTCTGAACTAGACAGCTGCAGAGTACAACCAGATAAGCAATGTAGGGCGTGTGAATTGCTGTCAAGCCATCCTTAATCACAACAACGAAGAGTACGCTTTTGTGTCGAAAGTCATCATGAGTGACAATGCGAATTTTCACTTAAGCGGTTACGTCAATAAGCAAAATCCTCGTTTCTACTATACTACTACTACTTTTTATTGGCCTGTAGAAACCCGAAAGTTTATGACCTCACCGACTCGCCTCCGCCATTGTTCCCTGTCCCGTGCGCTCTCCTTCCACGTTCGACCATCCGATCCGATCTCCTCGAGGTCCGACCTACCGTTGTGATCCCATCTCCATCGCGGCCGCCCTGTCGGTCTCTTTCCCGTTGGCTTACCGTCAAGAATTCTATGCACGCTCCTATCGTTGCCCATTCGCGCCACGTGTCCGACCCATCTTAATCTTCGCGACCTGATTACTCTTATTATTCTAGGTTTGCGGTATAGTTCTGTGGGGCTTTTCAGGGCCCGAAGAGCCATACATCGCTCGATCCCCACCTTTCCAGGCGAACGACTTACCTCTCGGTCGAACTTCAGCAAGGTTGCGTAACCTTGCTACGGCATTTACCCTCAGCCAAATCGCCGGAATTAATACGGTTAACCAATCGGATAACCGTTTTGAATCTATGTTAGGCAGCTTACCTATTCTGTAGGGGATTTCCTTCCAGACCCCTTTTTCTCTAGCATCACCACTGAAAACATTAAATCCACGGCAAAGCTTATCACCTTGCCGTGGCATCGAAAACTCACCCTCGGCCAGACATTATTTCCTAAAAGAACATTAAGCCCACGGCAAAGCTTATCACCTTACCGTGGCATCGAAAAGTCACCCCCGAGGCGTACATCATTTCCTGAAAAGAACATAAGTCCATGGCAAAATCAACACATTGCCATGGCATCTGAAATCTTATCGTTAGGCATACATTCTGCCAGGGCATCTCGTTTCCATAGCCTTAAGCTATGGAAACAACAATCAACAAGAGTTCTTTGCGACTCGTTGTATTTGTTTATCCCCGGCATAACATGCATACGGCTATTGCCCCTATAGATTTACTACCGCCGACAAGGTTTCTGTTGACGCAAATCAAACACGTCCCTGTTTACCAGCAATCGCTGGCTACCAATTATCGATCCCCATGTGCAGAGGCCGTATTCAAGCAACGACCAAGATGCAGCCAGAAAATGTTTACTCTCAACATCTGGCAATGGCTGCACCCTATGTTCGTTGCAATGTTTAATCATCGGCAACAGAAATGATGATTTATGGCCTTCCATTAGGATGACCAAATCATCGGTTTGGGTCTTTCACACCCCAGATGCTATTATTTACATTCCTAGAAAATGCACTAGCGATGTTGCCCGCCATCCACGGTCGCTGAACGATCGTATGCATGGCATACGCACACATGCGTAATGTATGCCTATTCCGTCAGGTCCAATCACGATTAACTACATCGAGTTAATCGTGTAACTCCGCCTTCTTCCCAGTTTCTTTCGGGATTCCTTCATTTTAACATTTTCCAATGGAATTAGTCAGATCTCATAGTCCCAGGAGTACACTCACATTCTAGCCTGTCGGAACAGAGTATTTATAACGGACAGAGTTTAAGTTAACTTTTGATGTCGCGAGACGTGTCCGAGTCACCGTGAGTAAAAGTCGAGTTGAACAATCCATTCGAACTACAGTTGTACAAACTCAAGTTTTTTTAAAATTAAATTGTGAATCGAGATTTTCCGTTAAAGGAAGTTCATTTTACTTTTGTAATAAAAATCATCAACCAAAAAACAGTTGTTCCAGATCGTTGTTGCAGTGAATTAAATAAAGTTAACTTTAACATCAAGTGTTCCATGAGTTTTCATTACTTTCCCTGCGAAGCAGTGACTTTCCTCTTTTGGTGAACAGTGTACAAGATTCAAGTTCTTTTAAAATCAAATTGTGAATCAAGATTTTCCATTAAAGGAAGTTCATTTTGTTTTGCAATAAGAATCATCAACCAGAAAAAAACAGTTGTCCCAGGTCATCGTTGCAGTGAATTAAATAAAGTTAGCTTTAACATCAAGTGTTCCACGCGTTTTAATTACTTTCCCCGCGAAGCAGTGACTTTCCTCGTTTGGTGAAGAGTTTCCTGGGAGGACCATCAGTGGTGTATTACGCATAACCCGCGTCCGTGCTGACGCACTGTGATAAACTACCACATTGGTGACCTAAGGGTGAATAACACGCCACCTTTCTTTTCGAACATTCGCGTCAAAGTGGGTCTCAACGACAATAGTCAAATTGTGACTTGGTGTACACCAAAATAAGAACTTTGTAAGGGCAAGTAGAGCCCCACCTCAACAGTACGCAGCTAACCATCGCTCCAGCTCAGGACAGGGACTCAAGCCACCACAACACCGTCAACTACAATTAGCAGCCGCAACCCATCAACAGGAATCCTTCCTTTTCGTAAGTCTTTCACTCAGTTATTTGCTTTATTGGTGCAACAGTGTCCAACTAAATTAAGTGCGTAGCAAATAAACCTAAATGTTGAACTCCTTGCGTAAGGCAAAAAGTTTGTTAGTCTGGCAAGCTAGCTCCTATAAATAAATCAATAGAATCGGAAAATTTTGAATATTGAAACATAAATTCTTCTAGTAATTTATCCATTATATAACAAATAAATATAAAGTTATCATTTAATTCGTTATAGCGTTTTACTGTAAAATAAGATTAAATTACAATATACAACCAAATACGGTAACTGAACTAAAATAAATAATAACACACTTGCAATCATAAATCACTACTGAGAACAAATTGTCTAGACAACCGTCACCTACTTAAATAATAAAAGATTAAGAGAAGGGTTGACAATTAACGAACAAACATTTACCGTCAAAATATCAAAATACAATTTTTTAAATATTTATCGCTATTAACTCAATTAATCGTGTCAAAATAGCGTGTGTTGAAGCAGAAAAATTTTATACTTTTAAGAAAACAAAACAATAAAGGCACCTATCATTGTAAGCCCCTTCAGGGTATTTAGCAGCGCCTAAACGTTCAACAACAATAGTACTATCTCTATAACCACTTTTCAATTAAAAATTAATGGTGACCTAACCCATATCACGAAGCAATTTAATATTCATACTAGAAAAGAGACATACAAAATATATTAAAAATATATTAATCAATTACATTCCATAACAGTTAGTTATTCAGGAATTGGTATTTGCGTTGTTGCCTATCGTAAGCCCCTTCTGGGCGCAATCACTGTAAACACCCAATAGCGACTAGAGAAAATTTTGCAAGCTCCTTCAGAGCTCCGGAAAACGAAATTCAAGTGAAATAAGATAAAAATCACCAAGGAAGAAGCACCTATTCCTAAATTAATTAAAAAGACAATTGTTTCTCATTGTTCTCTGCTGTCCGCCAAATGAAAGACGGACAAAAATATATACTATAAGGATACGAACAAGAGTAAACCCTTTCAGAATAGTATTAAATTTATTTTAACCACACCGATAGACGTATCAACATAAGAAATTTCCGTTTAAACAAACTTAATCGAATAACTACTTTATATCCCAATTACGCCACATTATGTTCTTCTCTGTTATACACATAACCTTTACTTTTTATTAACATCGAAAACAAGATAAAGCAGAAAAACAATAAAAGCCTTAAAAACCAAAAAATCAAAAACAAAAATAAGAAATACTCTTATAATAAATACCTAAAATTTATACGATCAAAAAAATAATTATTGTAAACCCCTTTTGGGTACGGATTCACACGAAAATTTTCGACTACACACGACTCCTTTTCGACACTCTCGACTCTTTTTCACTAACATTCGCGACATTAAGCAACGCCACTCGACATTATACGGTTCTCTCTTGGCTCCGAAGCTCACAATCGCCTTCTTTTCACCACTTTTCGACAACACTGTTACACACACTCCGGCACACATTGAATTCTTGTTTTCCTTCCCTTTTGGAATTTTAATCGTGGTTGTAATTATCCATATTGACAAGCATTAATTTTGAAGTTCGGGTAGGCAATACTCCAACCCTGCACGTCCGTGTTAACAACTACACTCGACGCTCAGCGACTACCTTAGGTGCCATTTGACTCTGTCCAACCCCCACTTTCCCCAGCGACAACATCTTCAACCGACAATACGCGTTACTCGACCCTCTTAAATTCGCACCATCCCTTGGCGACCTTTCCCCAACTCCTCGCGTCCTCTTGTGACCCATCGGCCTCCCTTCACCTTTCTGCGCGTCCTCTTACGCCTTTTAATTCAGTTTCGCGTCACGACCCATAATGGTCAACACGAGGAACACCATGGCCAAAAAGGCTCTGGAACAATCCGAGCCTCTTGAATTTCACGACGCCTCCAGCGTCGATTTCCCCACTGAGCAAGTCGATGCTGACTTAGACTTGCCCGGACAATCTACTCCTCTGGCACCACCCGTTGCCCCCAGCGTCGTGAACCGACCCCAATCTTCTAACGCTCTCCCAACCTCTTCCAACGCCCCTGGTATCGGCCCTTTGACAAATTCCGGCATTTTAATGCCCACAACTGGTGCCGGCACCTCACAACAACCCCAAAGACCTTCAGAGTCCCAAGAATTCCACGATGCTTCCAGCCTCGGGAATGGGACTCGTCACCCTAATATAGGACTTCCCCCCTTCGATGAGGAGGACCCGGACCTTTGGTTTGCAGTGGCAGACCGCATCTTCCAGGAACAACTTCGTGCAGTTGAGCTGTTGAAAGTGCTTGACCGCACTCAGCGACCGCATGTTGCACACATAATAAAGTCGGCCGGCCGCACCCCATATAGCAACATGCGTGATGCCCTGCTTGAAGCTTTGGACGAACCTGGAAGTGTGCGGCAACAACGTTTGGCCGCTGTAACCAACTTATCCGGGATGAGACCATCTCTTTTCCTGACCCATTTACGCTCTATAGCGGGGACCAGGATTGGGGACGACCTAATAAGGCCTCACTTTTTGAGGTGTCTTCCCCAGCATGCCCGTTCGGCACTTATAGCCCAACCCAATCAGAGTTTGGGCTATTTATCCAAAATCGCGGACGCAATTATGGAAAGTTCAGATCAGTATTCTGAGCCTCCTGCGTACCAGGTAGCGGCGGTTTCTCAACACGCCGCCCAGCCTACACGGCACCCTCGTCTACCTTTTACAGCCCATCAATTGGTCTCAACTCCCAATCCTCCTAAAACCCAATTACCTTTTAGAGGGCCCGCCTCAACCAATTTCCCTCAGGGGAATCCAGTGGCAGGCCCCAACCCTAACCAAAGAAATTCGCCCACACAACTAACTCCTGCTGACCTCCGGGCGCTCCAAACCTCACTCCTCCGCGAGATAACTCAATTGCGGGCAGAGGTGAGGAACAATCCTCGAAGCGCCCAGAATCGTGCCATGCCGAGCCGTCCTCCCAATCGGCAGAATTTCTCCCAAAATGCCCCTCAGAGGGCCTATTTCCCCCAAAATGCCCCTCAGAGGGCCTATTTCCCTCAAAATGCCCCACAGAGAGCCAATTCCTCTCAAAACGGCCCTCACCGGGCCAATTCCCAGCGAGCTCCGGCTCGACCTCCCCGTAACGGCAATGGTAATACGCAGAACATACCTGATAATGCCGTTACTCTGCCTTGGTGCGCCAATCACCAGCGATATGGTGATCGCGCATTCAATTGCAAAGCGCCTTGTGGTTGGACGCAACTTTCCACCAACCAGTGGCGCTCTTTAAACTGATTTTGCCGACCGACACCCTCGCGCAATCGGCCGGCACCCCTACGATAAGTCGCTTAACCATCCGGGACTCGAAACTGAATATCGCTTTTACTGTCGATACCGGCGCCGATATTTCAGTCCTCCCGCGATCGTTTGCTCCGCGTAACCGTGTGCCGGCCGCACTTAAATTGTCAGCTGCAAATAATACGCCGATACTTACGTACGGACGTAAAAAGCTGACACTACAATTGGGTCTTTGTCGTCCGATCACTTGGCGTTTCGTCATTGCGGACGTAAACGAACCCCTGATAGGTTCCGACCTATTAGGCGCACATAATCTGTTGGTCGATTCGACCCATAACAGACTTGTGGCTCCAACCGCACCCCCCTTGCCCATGACGGCATCACCAGCGGCAACTTCAGGGGCCACAGAGTGCTTAGACCCATTCCAGGTTATGGTACAGGAATTTGTGAGCACAACAATTCCTCTACCTAACCAGCGTCGACACAAAGCCACGGTGTTTCATCATATAGAAACACGTGGTCCCCCTGTGAGCCAGCGTCCACGTCGACTGGCTCCGGAAAAATTACGTGCGGCGCGCGCGGAGTTCGAGCATATGATCGAACTAGGTATCTGCCAACCGTCGGACAGTCCCTGGGCAAGCCCACTCCACTTAGTGAAGAAACGTTCTGGTGAGTGGCGCCCATGTGGCGATTATAGGCTGTTGAACGCAGCAACTGTCCCGGACAGATACCCAATTGCACACCTCTACGATTTTTCGTACAAGTTACGAGGGTGCAATGTCTTCACAACCCTGGATCTCACCAGGGCATACCACCAAATTCCGGTGGCACCTGAAGACATCCCCAAGACCGCAGTCATTACACCTTTCGGACTCTTCGAGTTCAAAGTGATGACTTTCGGCCTCAGGAATGCCGCACAGACATTCCAGCGGTATATCGACACGGCTTTACGAGGTCTTAATTGCTGCCATGCATACCTTGATGACATCCTCATCGCCTCCAAAGACCTCGCCGAACACAAACGCCACTTACGTCAGGTCCTAGAGCGCCTCCGTGAATTCGGTCTTGTCATCAACCCAGATAAGTGTCAATACGCCAAGGAGCAAATCACCTATCTGGGTTATGTCGTTGACAACCAGGGCATTCGCCCACTACCAGACCGCGTGGAGGCCCTCATGAAGTATCCCAGGCCTACTAACGTAAGTGAGCTGCGTCGATTTTTGGGCATGCTTAACTTTTACCGCCCAACCCTGAAGAATGCCGCTCAGATTCAAGCTCCCTTAAATGAATTTTTGAAAGGAGCTAAGCGCAATGATAAGCGCCCCATTAATTGGACAGAAGTCTCAGATCGAGCATTCCAACTGTCCAAAGAACAATTGGCAAATGCCACCTTACTCCGATACCCTCTCGAGGGAGCGGCACTTTCTATCCAATGCGACGCATCGGATACCGCAATCGGAGCCGTCCTTGAACAGGACATTGAAGGCCGCCCGGAACCACTTGGTTTCTTTTCAAGGAAGCTGAGTCCCACTGAGCGACGTTACAGCGCCTACGACCGTGAATTGCTCGCGATCTACAGCGCTGTTAAGTACTTCCGTCACATGATAGAAGGTCGCTCACTCTCCATCTTAACAGACCATAAGCCATTGGTCTATGCGTTCCGGAAGAAGTCGGGAAATGCCTCCCCCCGACAAGAGCGTCAATTAGACCTCATTGGGCAATATTCCACGGAGATAAGGCATATCTCCGGTAAACAAAATGTCACGGCGGACGCCCTTTCTCGAATCGATACGATTCATTTGCGTACCGCCTTGAATAACACTGACCTTGCCCTAGCTCAAGAGGAGGACGAACAGCTCAAGTCCCTCCTAACTGCCGATACGGCACTAGAGCTCAAGAAAATTACCCTTCGCGACCCTTTGGGCGAAATCTGGTGTGATGTCTCCACTGGAACCGCTAGACCTTACATTCCCGAGAAACTTCGTAAGGGCGTGTTCCAGGTTTACCACAACCCTGCCCACCCCAGCGGCCGAGCAACAGCCGCTGCTGTCCGTCGCAAATTTATTTGGCCCCGGATGAACAAAGACCTCACCGGTTGGGCCCGTGCTTGTCTCCAGTGCCAGCGCTGCAAGGTAGCGCGACATAATGTACTGGAGCCAGCGCAATTCAAGCTTCCCACGGCACGCTTCGCTCATGTCCACATAGACATAGTGGGACCGCTTACTCCATCAAGAGGATTTTCTTATATCCTCACTATGATGGATCGCTGCACGCGATGGCCAGAGGCGACACCGCTCCGGGCAGTTACTGCCGAATCAGTCGCCAAGGCCTTTTACTCAACTTGGGTCACACGTTTCGGTGTACCAACCACCATAACTTCGGACCGAGGTCCACAATTTGAGGCGACAATTTTTAGGCAGCTAACAAATCTTCTTGGCTGCCAAAGAAGTCGTACCACCGCCTACCACCCGCAATCAAATGGGATGATAGAGCGCTGGCATAGATCTCTTAAAGCCTCACTCATGTGTCATAATGACACACAATGGTTTGACGCCCTTCCAACCGTCCTCCTCGGCCTGAGGACAAGTATTAAGGAGGACCTAGGTGCTTCGGCAGCAGAGCTTACCTACGGTACCAACCTCCTTCTTCCAGGAGAACTTTTCCTGGATGGCGAAACACCGCGTGACCAACTTCGCGAATTGGGACATCTCCGTGACCTGCTACGTAAGTATAGGGCAACCCCTGTAACCAGGCACGGCTCCAAAAAACTTTTCGTCCACCCTGAACTGCACAGCTGCACGCACGTCTTTGTCAGGGTGGATAAGGTCAAAAAACCCCTCGACCCACCTTATGATGGCCCATTCAAAGTCTTCCGCCGCATCAGTGACCGCGTCTTCGAGATCGACATTAGAGGCAAGCGATCCACGGTCAGCGTCGAAAGGCTTAAGCCCTGTTTTCTGGAAGCTTCCGCTCCAGAATCACCTCCATCTATCGACACCGCTCCTACTCCACCAGCACAACCTCCCCGTACTCGCGCTCAAACGCGCGCCCATAACCAACTAACCACCCCCTAACCTGCCTTACCTGTTTCGTGACTACGTCACTGGGGAGGGAGTGATGTGGGGCTTTTCAGGGCCCGAAGAGCCATACATCGCTCGATCCCCACCTTTCCAGGCGAACGACTTACCTCTCGGTCGAACTTCAGCAAGGTTGCGTAACCTTGCTACGGCATTTACCCTCAGCCAAATCGCCGGAATTAATACGGTTAACCAATCGGATAACCGTTTTGAATCTATGTTAGGCAGCTTACCTATTCTGTAGGGGATTTCCTTCCAGACCCCTTTTTCTCTAGCATCACCACTGAAAACATTAAATCCACGGCAAAGCTTATCACCTTGCCGTGGCATCGAAAACTCACCCTCGGCCAGACATTATTTCCTAAAAGAACATTAAGCCCACGGCAAAGCTTATCACCTTACCGTGGCATCGAAAAGTCACCCCCGAGGCGTACATCATTTCCTGAAAAGAACATAAGTCCATGGCAAAATCAACACATTGCCATGGCATCTGAAATCTTATCGTTAGGCATACATTCTGCCAGGGCATCTCGTTTCCATAGCCTTAAGCTATGGAAACAACAATCAACAAGAGTTCTTTGCGACTCGTTGTATTTGTTTATCCCCGGCATAACATGCATACGGCTATTGCCCCTATAGATTTACTACCGCCGACAAGGTTTCTGTTGACGCAAATCAAACACGTCCCTGTTTACCAGCAATCGCTGGCTACCAATTATCGATCCCCATGTGCAGAGGCCGTATTCAAGCAACGACCAAGATGCAGCCAGAAAATGTTTACTCTCAACATCTGGCAATGGCTGCACCCTATGTTCGTTGCAATGTTTAATCATCGGCAACAGAAATGATGATTTATGGCCTTCCATTAGGATGACCAAATCATCGGTTTGGGTCTTTCACACCCCAGATGCTATTATTTACATTCCTAGAAAATGCACTAGCGATGTTGCCCGCCATCCACGGTCGCTGAACGATCGTATGCATGGCATACGCACACATGCGTAATGTATGCCTATTCCGTCAGGTCCAATCACGATTAACTACATCGAGTTAATCGTGTAACTCCGCCTTCTTCCCAGTTTCTTTCGGGATTCCTTCATTTTAACATTTTCCAATGGAATTAGTCAGATCTCATAGTCCCAGGAGTACACTCACATTCTAGCCTGTCGGAACAGAGTATTTATAACGGACAGAGTTTAAGTTAACTTTTGATGTCGCGAGACGTGTCCGAGTCACCGTGAGTAAAAGTCGAGTTGAACAATCCATTCGAACTACAGTTGTACAAACTCAAGTTTTTTTAAAATTAAATTGTGAATCGAGATTTTCCGTTAAAGGAAGTTCATTTTACTTTTGTAATAAAAATCATCAACCAAAAAACAGTTGTTCCAGATCGTTGTTGCAGTGAATTAAATAAAGTTAACTTTAACATCAAGTGTTCCATGAGTTTTCATTACTTTCCCTGCGAAGCAGTGACTTTCCTCTTTTGGTGAACAGTGTACAAGATTCAAGTTCTTTTAAAATCAAATTGTGAATCAAGATTTTCCATTAAAGGAAGTTCATTTTGTTTTGCAATAAGAATCATCAACCAGAAAAAAACAGTTGTCCCAGGTCATCGTTGCAGTGAATTAAATAAAGTTAGCTTTAACATCAAGTGTTCCACGCGTTTTAATTACTTTCCCCGCGAAGCAGTGACTTTCCTCGTTTGGTGAAGAGTTTCCTGGGAGGACCATCAGTGGTGTATTACGCATAACCCGCGTCCGTGCTGACGCACTGTGATAAACTACCACAGTTCTTCCAATACCTGGTTGTGGAGTTTTCTCCATTGTCCTCCCTCCTCGTCATATTTACCGCCAAAGATATCCGTTAGAACTTTATTCTCGAATATACGGAATTTGTTTTCTTCCCGTTTTATGAGAACCCATGTTTCGCATCCTTATAGAACATTCGGCACGATTATGGAGCTTTATGTTGCGTGCCAGCAGTTTGGATTTCAGCAGTTTACTGACTGCATGCCAACTAGCGTTGCCGGGGAGTAGTCTTTTGTTAATGTCCTTCGACATTTCGTTACTGGCCGTCAGTATTGTTCCCAGGTATTTAAATTAAACATTTTCAGATATCTTGCCCCTGATTTTTACATGTGTTCCCCGAGTTCCACCTGCCCTCGCCGTAATCGTGTATTTTGTTTTGTCTTCATTTATTTCTAGGTCCACCTCTTCTGCTGTTTGCATGATGATTTCACTGTATTTACTTACAGTTTATAGATTATCGCCGAAAATGGCGATGTCATCCGCATATGCGAGCACTTGTGTGACCCTGTTCAGGGATGATCCGGCCATGTTGTCGTCCTGTACCTTTCTGATAACATACTCGTGGACAAGGTTAAAGAGACATGGTGAGAGGCCATCCTTTGCTTTAATCCATCCCGGATTTTAAATAGTTTTGAGAGGTGGTTTTCTATTCTAGCTCGCCATTTGTTTTCGTTCATGCAAATTTGAATTAGGGCGGCATATTTTGTCGGGATTCCCAGCTCAACTAACATACAATGTGGTAAAGACTTTGCCTTGCGACTGAGTCGTAGGATTTTTTTGAGTCAACGAACGTTGGTGAACCGTATCTCCGTATTCCAACTTTTTTTTTCCAGTAGTTGCCTTAATGTAAGCATTTGGTCGCTTATTGACCGGTTCCTACGGAATCTGCATTGGTAGCTACCCAATATATCTTCTTCGTATGGTGTGATTCTCGCCAGTATGACATTTGTTAGTATTTTGTATGTGGTTGGGAGCATTAATATTCCTCTGTAATTTTCGCAGTCAGATCTGTCACCTTTTTTGAAAATGGGGACGACTATGGAGGTTTCCCACTCTTCCGGAATGACTTCCTTATCCCATATTGTTTTAATCAGTTGGAGGATCTTTCGAGCGATTGCCTCTCCTCCATGATTCACAAGCTCTGCCGGTATGTAGTAGGAGCCTTGTTGTTTTTCAATCGGTTTATTGCGTCTACAACTTCGTTGAAAGAGGGCTCTGGGATCTGAGGCTCGGCTGTATGTACGTCTGGTACGCTTATTTGTGGTTGATGGGTGCGCACATTGACCAGGTTTTCAAAGTACTGCTTCCATCTTGGCACGATATTGTTTGTTTCTGTCACCAGACAGCGGTTTGTGTCTCGGATTATTTTGGGTCTCCCTCGGTACCCATTTCTAATTGAATTTATGCCCCCATACATACCTCTGATATTCTTTGCTTTGGCCTTTTCTAGGATTCTTTCGATCCTAGTCTTCTCTCATTCGCGTTTTTGCGTTTGAAAAGTCTCGTTGTCTCTTTCCGAATTGCCGCGTATTTTTCTGCGTTGACTTCATTATATCTTTCTAAGTGGATCACTCTGAGGCGTTTACGTTGTTCGATCTTCGCCCTGTACTCATCGTCAAACCAAGGTTTGGACTTAATTGTTTTCTTAAATTCTAATACCTCTTGGGCTGTTTGTTTGATTGTGTCTCTGATCGATGCCCATTTAGTTCCCAGATTAGTGGTTTCCTCTTCCTCACTACTCCCATTCTCTAAGATGCTAAATCTATTCGTTAGTTCCTATTGATATTCGGCCCTTTTGCGCAGGTCTTTTAGCTTATCAATGTCGAACTTTTTGCTCGTCTCCCGTGATTGCCCATCACTAGAAGGTGATCGGAGTCGCAATCTGCTCCTCGTTTCTGGGACACTTGAAATCCGCGTGTTATGTACGAAGGGTCATTACATCCAATCAAAGCCACTGTGTAGTGGAGCGTTCACGCGAGAGGAGTGAAGCCGTATTTTTATTTTTTTTTTTTTTTTGAAGTCACTGTTGCTGGCGAACGCAATAGGTCCATGATAAACGACTTCTTACTGTCGGAATTGGATGAGCGGGGCTTGGTGAACATGTGGTTTCAACAAGACGGTACAACCGATCACACAGCACGAGCCACAATGGATATTGTGAAGGAAGCGTTTCCTGGTCGCGTAATCTCCCGTTTTGGCGATATGGCATAGCCAGCAAGATCATCCGATTTAACTATCCCGGACTTCTTTCTTTGGCGCTACTTAAAGTCGCGGCTTTATGCCAACAAGCCCCTAAAGAGAATATTCGACAGGAATGCGAACAGTTATCACCGAAAATCTTGCGGAAAATCATGGAAAATGCGATAAAACGGGTACAAATGTATATCAACACTTGCAGCAGCCACTTGACCGATATCATCTTTTCCACTTAACAGAAAAAATTGCATGGATCCAAATAAAGATTTCCATCACTCAAAATAATGTTTTTTTATTTAGTAAAAAAGTAATTCAAAAACAAAATCGGATGTTTAATACTGCGCCACGCTATAGTTGGCAATTCAATTCGGCTTCCCTCTACGTACATACATCTATTTGTCATCGGAATGTAAGGAGCCCAGCAAACATTGACTTGATCACGAAGGGCTGCTTTTTTTATTCGAAAGCTAAGGATATGACATTAATATTTCAGGCATTTGGCCTGCACAGCTGTTATTGACAAAGCGATTCCTGACGTCTAATGTTTATTTCAATAAGTTTTGATTTCATGTAGCGCTGTGGGATTCGAGGTCGTTGTGCCAGCGTACGACACGGAGTTCTACCTCGTCTCCACCAGTTCTAAAGGGTCCACCGTAAATAGCCGTTCGCGAGGAAGACAACACAAAACAAAACTTCACAACACAGGAAACGAGTTAAATGAAACACACGAGAATAAGATGAAACGCACAGAATTTATTTGTTCTTGGGCATTATTAAATATGGTAGTGTTTTTATACTTCACTTATATTTATTATTTATATTAAATTGATGTCCGTAAATTTTATATGGAATGATACACTTCCTTTCACGACCCGACTTCTGCACATACACGGTCCTTCGCCGGGCGACGCAGAACGGGAGATCGCGCGGCCAGCGTGGTCGGCGGATGTAATAAGACTCAACGATATTCATTCGTTGTCCAGGGGAAATTTGGGTGCATTCGCTTTTACGGTGGTGATAACCGGATCTCATAGAGGAGATGGTCATGGTACACATGTATATGTGTACGTCGGTTCTTTTCATGGGTCGAAACCATAATAACGAATCTGAAACACCAAAAAGGGGCATAGTGTGCATCCAGGAGATGTGTGTTCGTTGAAACAAACAAATCGAATCTCGTGGGATGCTAATGGGTTTGTGTTTGATTATGCATCGAGGTCATGAGGAATGGATTCAGGGCAATTACAAGTCAAAGGGAAAAGCGACCTATGCATCGTTCGATAAAGAGGGTCATCTGGATAAATAGCAACTACTCATTAAGTGAAAAATGCGTTTAGGATACCACAAACGATATGGATTGTTTATGGTATCTCCAGGAAGCCTATGGAGGAACAGCGTTCTTTTGTTTGCACTTGGTGCGAGTTAGGGGAATTGGCTTCAGCCCCGATTGCGCTAATTGAATGCAGCTGCTTGGGTATTTTATTGCTGGCAGAAAAAGGTCGCGATTTATCATACACATGGCGAAGCTGAAAAATAGACAGCGCAATATTTATGGTCCCTGGTGAAGGTTACATAGTATTTAATACAAATCCTTTGTTATTAGGAATTCGTCTAGGGGAATCTGCCTGGCACCGAAGGTGCCAAATTGGTTTGGAGTTCCTGATAATTTGAGCAAGAAATCTTACTTGTATGCGAAGGGATGCATGAAAGGTAGGTTTTCTTTTACAGGGACTTTTAGGTTAAAGATTTGATCTATTTAATGCTTGAAGCATTTAAGATGCTAATGCGATGCATTAGTGAAGTTATGAGATTGGGTGGAAGTTATGCGGGCTTTTTAGGTAAGCGAATCGTGGGGTTTGGCGGGGCCGCCACAGCGCCATACTGTAGTTACCATATATTTTCAACAAATCACTGATCATGATTCGTAAATGATTGACCGTAACGCGAGCTCTGACCTAAGTTTTTTCGAAATAATGTCCGAAGAGGCCAACAACATGCAAACTATCTATAAAAATCACGAAGTCTTCGAAGAATCGAAGCTCGTTTCATCAATAAGTATTCAGCAAATTCTATACAAGAAAAACGAACACCCTGTATTTTATTCGTGCAAATTATGTATGGTACCGTTTTGTGACTATATGGTGGAGCTATGATAGATGTTGTATTTTGTATAACAATCTCAGCCGGGCCCTGAGCCCGATTCAACAGTTTTCCTTGAATTTAACAGCATATTCATGGCCATCATTCAGAGTAGTGTAATGACATGTGTTCCTATATTTGTAAACGCACTGAAACTACTCCACGCATCCGGTCTTGTGTTACAATAAGCCCATAAACAGAAAACTGTGTACGTACGATTTTTATGCGTACACAGTTCAGGTGGAAGAAGAGAAAGAGGGGAGCATGTGTTGATATTAAACACACCAGAAGGCCCAAATCGAGAAGAAACAAAGCATTCCACTGTACCTCAACTGCCTGTTCTATAATTTAACTCAGTGGTCATCATTCGTTGGTTAGGCATTTAAACAAAACATTGTCGTTACAATTGCCATTACAACAAATCAGGTTCTAGGAACATATGTTTTACATGCATTATAGGAAATTAAATCATAGTTTCGTTATTTAAGTGGCTTTTCGAAAGGAGTTACTTTACAAAGTACCGAAAACGAAATCCCAACTGGCTTTTAACCTTAGAAAATTAACATCGGTTTTAAATCAAATAAGTTCCCTTATGCGATGTTGTGTTGTTATTCTAACTTATATACGGAATTTTATTGACCGATGATTTTAGTTTAATTAGCAAGTGAATAAAAAGGTAATTTAATTCTATAGATATATATTCTTACTTTGTACTCTAGCATTAAAATTGCTTTTTATTTACTTGCTAATTTAACTTTAACTATCGGTAAATATATACTAATCAACATGCATTTTTTAAATTTGTGAATGTAAATGTTGGCTACAAAATTAACTAAAAGATCTTTTCATTTTTGAAGTCTTGGTGGTCTTACATAACCCACTAGAGGATCACTCATGAAATTGTATGTGTAATTTATTAGAGTGGCCATGATAACTGATGTAAGCAATTACTTCTGTTTACAATGTGTGGTTGCTTGTGTTATCAATAAATCAGAATAATACACAGAATGTGTAATTTATAAATAATTCTGACAATTTAGGTGAATCAGAGTACTGAAGAGATGAAATATTACTGACACCGCTATAACAATATAACACGTGTAAGACGATCTTCCCAGACGACATATGAAGTAAAATGTCATACTTGAACTATAAAAAAATTATGTTTTAATAAACGAAATGCGAAAGTGCGTTGATTCT
Source organism: Microdon myrmicae (assembly GCA_963931805.1). Taxonomy (NCBI): domain Eukaryota; kingdom Metazoa; phylum Arthropoda; class Insecta; order Diptera; family Syrphidae; genus Microdon; species Microdon myrmicae. The sequence continues at coordinate 49,853,046 of OZ007501.1, forward strand.
AGATTATCTGTACTTATTTTATGTAGATCTGTGGCGAATCCAATAGAGACACACGAACCTGCAACAATAGTGAAGATTCGTAAGAAAATCGTAAAAATTCATCAGCGCCATGTACTAGAACAATTAAGGTTGCAATGATACAGTTTTAGTGACAAGTTAAAACATCCTCCAGACACGCGGCCACAGTCTGATGCGTTGATGCGTTCACGCTATAAATCAACATTATAGAAACAACATCATCACTTGCATTTGAAAAAACACGTTAAAAAATCGTGTCTTTTAATAAATTACGGATCGGATGTAGGAATACTCAGAATTTCGAAATTCCAGGTTTAGAATTCATATCGAATTAATAAGCTACGTTATTAGAACTCTTATTTAAAAAAAAAACAAAGTAGATTATTGCAAGTAATTGGGATCATGTTACCAAAATCGATATTCCAAGATCATTGGATGTATTATCCCATCCCACCTAATAAGAATGTCACGAAGAGCCATAATGTTAGAATCAAAGTAGCAGTAAATCACCTTATATTATATACACTAACATTATCGACGCACATTATAAGAACTCGCTTAATAAAAAGCTATACTAAGAGTACCTATGTTTTAGGCACTTATGATACAGCCAACCGCGTTACTGTGACTTCTAATATTTCGACCTGTTGTGAGAATCCACTTAATATAACCCAGTTCCTATTAAAGAATGTAATTGAGACCCAGACTATAGAAAACTACTAACCTGCTCTTTATTTTCAACTCAAAAACGTATTTCACTTCGTACGACGCCATTATGCAATATCGGTAAACAGCCTTTCCAACGACACTCGTATTTAAAGTATTTTATGCGAACTGTGTCTATTGTTACTTTTTATATAATTTCGTAGCCTTCTCTGAATATTAAGTTATGCGTCTTTTCGGTAGAAAGAAACGTGTCAACCACATTCCTTCGTTCATTTGCATTTATTTGCATATCCACTGCATCTAGGAAACATTTCCATTTAGATCATTGTCATATTAAATTGTTATCGTAAATTAGCATTACCTTGGTAACATTTGTGCATAGTGAACCTTGCTGCATATACTGGGGCGCATATCCGACCAGTTTATGTGGAATACCAGTTTTCTGACCAAACCGAATTGGCTTTTTAGCCGTAGGTGGAATTGCAGGTTTCAACCATTCACCTTTAACGGCAGCCGGTCCTTGACATATTATTATTTTAAAATAATCGGTTTGGCTGTTTCTTTTTTCGTTTTGTTTTTCTTTTTATGTTGATTAGATATACTGAAAAACTGATGATAAAAAGGTTGCAAGTTACCCAAAAACAGTAGTAACGTGTTATTTTCATTTCCGCATGTAGCACGTATATGTTTCTAGGGTGGATTCAATTGGAATCAATATTTAATATATTGAAGAAGCTTAACACGTGTCGTACTGCGTGAATTGTGTAACTAGCAACCAAATCCATGTCGCTCTGGGACTGATCTGACAAATATGCACCATTACAGGACTACTCTGAAATCCAAAAATATGTTATTCTCCGGGTGAATAATTAAACAATATGTTCTTGGGCATGGGAGCGAACATACAGGGCAAAGTCACTGATTGCTTTCAACCTGGCGAAGGCCAGGACGATCCGTGTCCGAGTTGACATGCAGTCTCCACTTGACACCCCTGGATACCCTTTGGAACCCGCCAAGTAGTGAACCAGTGCATGCAGCGATATAGCGTTTGCGATGATAGTGAAGAACGTGTGATTCGAACTGACTATGACAGTTAGGATCACTAAAAATGTAACCAATGCTCAACACATCAGGCCACTGCCGCGTGTACGAATTCAATTTTTCAACTCAAGTACACTCAACTGATGTGAATTGTTATGTTATCGCTATGGCATATGGCTCTGGTACTTTGCTTATTCAAATTTCCTTTCGGTGTCTTCACTATTTGCTTGTGTATTGTGTGTGTATCTGTTAGAAGCGCCACAGCGACATCCTGAAAAAGGTTGGCGCGAGGCTAGTAACTATGCTCGTAAAAACAAATTATTATGGCAAATTTAACAACCCTCAGATATGGACCGGATACACGGCGACGACCACGGAAACGAAAATGGCTAAACGATTTAAGAATTTTCTCATGGAACGTCCGCTCACTATAACAGATCAATTGAAAAGTCTCCGGCCTGGCACATAGATGGTGGCACTAGAATTAAATCCATATGATTTTTAGTTAGCCCTAATCTTCAAAAGACGCGTGTATAAATTTGACAGATGTCGGATCATTAGTTTGTGAATTATAGTATTTTGAGTGAAGCAACTTCTGTTATTGTGAAAAAAATGGATAAAAAGGAATTTCGCGTATTGATAAAATATTGCTTTTTGAAGGGAAAAAATACAGTTGAAGCAAAAACTTGGCTTGATGACGAGTTTCCAGACGCCGCCCCGGGAAAATCAGCCATCAAGGATTGGTATGCTAAGTTTAGACGTGGTGAAATGAGCACCGAAGACGGTGAACGCAGTAGACGCCCAAAAGAGGTTGTTACCGACGAAGACATTAGAATAATCCACAAAATGATTTTGAATGACCGTAAATTGAAATTGAATGAAATAGCAGGCACTCTAAAGATATCAACTGAACGTGTACATCATATCATTCATGAATATTTGGGTATGAGAAAGCTCTGTGCAAAGTGGGTGTCGCGCGAGCTCACTTCTGACCAAAAACAACGACGAGTTGATGATTCGGAGCAGTGTTTGGAGATGATCAAGCGTAATAAACCCGAGTTTTTGCGTCGATATGTGATAATGGATGAAACATGGCTCCATCATTTCACTCCGAAGTCCAATCGACAGTCATCCGAGTGGACTGCACATGATGAACCCGCCCCAAAGCGTGGAAAAACGCAACAGTCGGCTGGCAAGGTTATGGCGTCTGTATTTTGGGATGCGCGCGGAATAATTTTCATTAACTATCTTGAAAAAGGAAGGACCATCAACAGCGACTATTACACAGCGTTATTGGGCCGTTTGAAGGACGAAATCGCCGAAAAACGACCGCATTTGAAGAAAAAGAAAGTGCTGCTTCACCAAGACAATGCACCGTGTCACAAGTCAGTGAAAACGGTGGCAAAAATCCATGAATTGGACTTCGAATCGCTTCCGCATCCACCGTATTTTCCAGATCTGGCCCCCAGCGACTATTCCCTGTTCTCAGATCTCAAAAGAATGCTCGCTGGGAGGAAATTTTCGTCGAATGAAGAGGTGATCGCCGAAACTGAGGCCTATTTTGAAGCAAAGGAGAAATCGTACCAAAAAAAAGGTATCGAAAAGTTGGAGGGTCGCTATAATCAGTGTATCACCCTCGAAGGGAATTATGTTGAATAAAAAAAAACGAATTTTGCCAAAAAAATGTGTTTTACTATGGGAGGCCGGGGACTTTTCAATTGACCTGTTACAGAGCTCGAACTGCACAGCAACTAGCCGATGCCCTGTCCGAATATAAGGCTGACATAACAGCATTGCAAGAAATAAGATGAACGGGGAGTGGTGTTATTTAAAGAAACGAGTATGACATTTATTACAGCTGTCATGCAAAACACCATGTGCTCGGGGTAGGCTTTCTAGTCAGCCAAAAACTGGAGCCTGCCATTATCGGCTTTAATGCAGTAAACTAAATGCTATGCACTCTTCGCGTGCCAGGCAAGTTTAAGAACATAAGCCTCATAAACGTTCACGGACCTACAGAGGAGTCCCCTGACGACGAAAAGGAATAATACTACGAGAACATCGAACGGGCCCGCAATGCCTGCCCAAGATATGATGTGAAAATCGTTCTTGGTTATTTGAATGCCAAAATAGGTCGGGAGCCGATTTTCAGGTACTACGCAGGCTCCCATAGTTTGCATGAGAACACTAATGACAAAGGACTACTAATCATCGAACTGACAGCATTAAAGAACTTTGTCGTTGAGGATACCAAGCATCCGCGTAAAGATATCCACAAAGCCACCTGGGTATCACCTGATAAAGCCACTCCCAACCAAATTGACCACGTGTTGATAGATCGCCGCCACTCCTTGAGCCTGATGACGGTACGAACGTACCGGGGTGCCAACGTCGACTCGGATCATTATCGTGTTGGTACAATTTTCCGAGCGCGGATTGCCTTACGGAGATGTATTGCATCCGCGGATCAGGTTCCAATCAACAGGGCAGCCTTACGCAATGAGAATACCAGTAACACCTTTGGTCATGCGCTAAGACCCCCCCTCGAAGAGCTCGACGGGGGGAGAGTAAGTCGTGGGGTCATAATGCCGGGCGTAGAAGAGAAACGGACACGCCTTAAGAATACTGTCATTAGGCAGTAGTCGTAGAGATGAGAACGACTAGTTGGATGATGAGTGCAAACTAGCGACTGAACGTAAGAATGCTGCATACCGGGTAATCCAGAAGTCTCATAGGGCGGCGGTACGCGAGGAGAAATACAAAGAGCTCAGAAGATCTGAAAAAATACTCCACAGACAAAAGAAAAGTGGGTGGGAAAATAATCTAGTATGTGTAATAGAGAAAAGTAGAATGCAAGGCCCCCACCAAGCGCGAAAATTCTACCAAATAATTCACAGTATGGCGCGATACACACCACGCAGCACTTACCCCAAGGATAAAGATGGTAATCTGATCACAGATCACCGATCCTGAAGGCATTCCGGAGTGATGGGAAGTGCACTTCAATGAATTGCTAAATGGTCAGTTCACAGAAGAATTGGAGGCTCCACCAATGCAAGATCAAGACCAAATGCTGCCGCCACCAAGCATTGAGGAAACATTAAAGGACATTAGACAGCTCAAATCAAATAAAGCCCCCGAAGCTGAGCTAACAAGGAGGGACAGCGTTACATCATGCAATGCATGAGACTATGGTGCACGTATGGGAGCAAGAGGAGATGCCGGAAGATTGGCGTCGCGGTATAATTTGCTCCGTACATAAGAAGGGAGATATCACACTTTGCAGCAACTATAGGCGTATAACATTGCTGAGTACCGCCTGTAAGATACTCTCCACTATCCTACAAGATCGGATAGCCCCATACGCTAAAGCCATCATTGGTCAATATGAGTGTGGCTTGGTCCCGGGCAAATCAGCGATTGATCAGATATTCACCCTTAGGCGGGCGATGGAAAAATGTCTGGAATTTAAGAGTCCATTATATCATCTATTTATAAACTTTAAGGCCGCCTACGACAGCATAGCCAGAGTAGAACTATATAATGGCATGAGAGAGTTCGGCATTCCAAACAAATTGATACGACTTTGTAGGTTGACCATGATCAACGGAACTAGTCAACTAAAAAGAACGGGATTGCTGTCCAAACCAATAAACATCTTTAATGGACTCCGACAAAGGGACGGTCTGGCGTTCAACCTAGCGTTGGAGAAAGCAATCTGTGACTCTGGCGTTACAACTAGAGGGACTATTGTCACCAAGTCCAGCCAGATACTTGCCTACGCAAATGACATCGACATTATCGGTGCAACCAAATCGGCTGTACAGGACTCCTTCACCCAGATCGAGCAGGCGGCTCAAAAACTGGAACTGCATATTAATGAGGGGCAAACTATGTACATGGTGGCGACTTCTGCGAAGAGAAGACCTAACGTTGGTCAAACTATCAGGGTAGTGGAGCACGAATTTGAAGTAGTGCAATCCTTTAACTACCTTAGGTCAATAGTATCAGCCGATAACAATATGGAAGTAAAAATACGCGTTAAATTTCGGTGCGTTGAGGTTGACTGAATGCGTTTATGGTGTTTGCCTTTGGTGGCAGTTCCGCGAATGCACTCGATTAACTCGCGTATTTTTAAAGGTTAAAAGACTACGGGTCGGTCAGTTTCTTTTTTGATTTCTCGCGCTGCGCGGATCACTCCTTCCTCGGAGTTCTCTGTGTCGACTGTTCTTTTTTCTTTAGGGATGATTCTATTCACCCCATAGTTTTCCTTCTCCTTTCGCTTTACCTGGGTGGTGACTTTCTCTCAATCGAGAATCTCTCCACGAGGGAAGATCGCGCTCACACATACGGATGCGGGGATTGTCGTCTTTAGGTTCATCCGAATTTTTGCACCTCTGTTGTATTGCTTTAGCAAACAATCGAATGTGTAGTTTACTTTAGGCGATCCTGGGATCGTGTTTGCTTTGCCCTATGGTGAAATGCATTGGAGCAGGGACAAAGGTTTTGCCGACGGATTGTTTTCCGGCAATTGCCTTCTCGGCGGGGATGTGATGTTTGTTGATATCTGGCGCAGCTGTGCCACCGTTTGTGTTTATCCAGTTGATGGATCGATACACAATTGCCCTGCTGGGTCATGTCCTTTCATCGCCCTGCAGGCGTAGGAAAATTGTTCGGGACTTGTGGCTCACGTATCTATGGATACGTAGGGTTGTTAACACCGGTATGAATGTCACCTTTGGTCGGGTGAACGGGTGGACTTTGGGGGCACGTGTCTGTGGGAACGTGCAGTTCGGATATAGGTGAGTATCTTCCTTGGTGGAACGAAGACATCTCATCCTACGGTGGTTTGTGCGGTTCGTGGAACCGCCACAAGCCCTTTCTTGTTCAAATCAAGGAACGCCTCTGGTGGAACAAAACCGTTGCGACGCACGCTCTCATAGTACAGAGTATTTAGACAAAAGCCCCGAAATTAGGTCATTAGACGAGCTTATTTCTCTCGTAATATGTCCTCTGATTAATTTGATGATCCACGCTATTTATGCAGGCTTCATTATATAAAGTCTCATTTGAATAATACTTTTTATAGTCCGAGTCCCGTCTTCGATATAATCTGAGACAAGTTCTGAGACACTTCTTTATTTCGCTCTCCGTTGATTGGGATCGGAAAATCGGCTGATTTTGCCCTCTTACACCAACGGTCTTATAGCGTTTGGGATGATAGTGAAGAACGTGTGATTCGAACTGACGCTATGACAGTTAGAATCACCAAAAATTGAACCAAAGCGCAAACCATCAGGCCACCGCCGTGTGCAAGAATTCGATTTTTAAACTCAAGTACATTCGACTGATGTGGATTTGTTATGTTATCGCTATGGTATACGGCTCTGATGCATTTTCTTATTCGATTTTCGTTCGGTGTTCTTCACTATTTGCTTGTGTATTGTGTGTGTATCTGTTAGAAACGCCACAGTCCCATATTAATTAACCTGAAAACCCTGAAAGAACGCAGAATCCTGTGCGATATTCTATTCGTTCGCCTACTTCTCTCTGGCTCCATCGACTGTTCCATTCTTCCCAACTCTTGTTTTTTCCACAACACACCCACGCAACATACGTAATCCCAGTTTTACACCATTCATTAGCATTCGGTTCGTAGTATTGTGTGCAACCACTTGCGTATATCTTATTCAACTGTTCAACTTCCCAAAAGATGAGTGGCTACGAATATTCAAACCATTCCGAAAAGTCGACCCGTGAGGGTGTTTAGCTTCCATTCTTACAAAGGTAATGAAATCACTGATTAACCACCAACCTTGGAAATTCCTTAAAACATTCAATTGCTCAATGCTCCCAAATTTTAGTCTCACAGCCGCAGGTCCGCAGGAAATTTGATGGAATGCCGAAAAGTGAAGTCAGTCGATGCATTACCCAGGTAAAATCATCGTTGTCCCACTGAAAACCCGAAAAGAAAACGACTGCGATTAACCTTCTTGTCGAAATTGATGACGCAATGACACATGAGACTATCTTTCTAGCCGTTTAATTTGACTCTCATTAAAGTAATGGTTGTACAGCCCACGTCTCTCTACTATAGTCCGTATTTGTGCAAATGAGCTGTTTTGCATTAATCACAACCCAATCCTATGTTTCCTCGTTAACAGCATTTATTCGCTTAAACACGCTTGACTATCCCCTTCGTATTTGTTTATCAAACTTGTTTACACCGAACTCATGGAATTTCGACATTATTTATCAGAGTAGTATTCAATGCATCGAAAGCTCAATACTTCATTTTCGTTTTAAAATTTGATCCCAATACAGGTCCCTGAATAAGAGTTGAATAAGAGTTCCATTAGCAAAGCTAGCGAACTTGAAATTCTTAGTAGTCGATTTAAATTCTAATTTAAACGATCGCACATTTAATCACGCAAAACTTTCAGTGAAATGGTTAGGGGTCTTTAAGCCATATAAAACCCCATGTAATCTGGTCACAATTGGCGGGATATATATACTATAATTTAACTTTCGTATTTCATCACCTTAAGAGTAGCTCTGCACGTGCTTGATAAGATATGACAACGAATAATGAAAACCATGGAGGACTTAGACGATAGTCCTTTAATCTCATTACCAGGTCATTTCCGCAACGTGACCCGCCTACCTCTTTTCTATTGGTACTACCGTGACTAGTGGAACTTGATAAATATATCCCACCCCACAAAAAATGTCTGAGATATCTAATAATACGCATTGCTTAACTTTAAAAATCAATTAGGGGAAAACGAAGAATTCTTTTTTAGTTGCTTCACACAGAAATGCCTTCTCATGATTGTAATTTCCGATTACCTCCGTTTTCTACCATTTCCCTCTTCTTCCACGCGAATTGTTTTTTTTTACATCTAAAAATATCTTAAAATCCCTTTTGTGCGCACAGTTTGTGTGAACACAATTTTTTTAAGTGAAGCTTAATAAATCTAGTGTTCCACAGGGAAGTGCTTCCGGGCCAGTCTTGCATGTGTTTTGTTTGTATATTAACGATCTTCCAATAACATTATATACCTCAACCTAGCTCTGCAATAGAACACCCCGTAAAAACGCAAATCAGCCTTCAATAAAATAACCAACTCAACATTATCTTCCAAGTATGGAACGCACCGCAATTAAATAAATAAAAATAGGAATCAATTCTATGGTTGTTTAAAAGTGCAATGAAATTGAAAATTACTTTACTCATTTCAGATATCTGCAATCGGCATAAACCGCAATCGAATTTTTTGCAATCTCACTGAAGGGCACAACTAGCCAACTGCTTCATTAGAAAGTCTTCTCCTACCAACTCATTTACAAAAGTTCGTTGGTTAATTAATTGCCAGAGATTTTCTATAATTTGGTCGCTCTAGTGTTTCGATCAGAAACGAGAGGAAAACCATGTAACCTCCGTCACCCAACAGACATTTTCATTCATAAATGCGTATCCCCTATCAATATCACGCTCGTCTGAGAGATAGAAAAACAATGCTAACAACAATGTCGTAATATCAAACGCTACTTTGCTACTCTCGTATTCGTAGGGCACTACTGAAGCTTTCGTTACTTTATGACATTATCCAACTGCTACCATCCGTATTCGGTCATAAGCCGTGGCATAACAAGTCTTTGGATGTTTACAAATCAATTCCAATCAATGCACCGCATACTTTCGACAAATGAACTGGAAATGCCTCTTACCCAACACCGGCGCTCATTACCTGCAGCGAGGCGCCGTGGGAAATGGGAACCAGCTAACAAGCGATGACAATAACATTAACCTGAGTAAACGTAGGTAGCCAAGCTACAATCACTTACATGGCGGCTTAGGTGTGTCATCAAGTCGCGCCGATTCGTAAACAATTGTAATACCGTGAAATTCTAGGCCGACAACTCAGTCATGGAGAAAGTTGTTTTTATTAAATGCTATATACGACCGATCATAAAACTGACCGAGTTGAAATGTAGAAGTAGAACAGGTAAGCTGTTAAAGTGGAGGAATTAAGGCCGTAACGAGATGTAAGGGAGATTTTTGGGAAATCTTAGAGTTTCTACGGGTATGCTATCGTAAATTTGGCATGTATGCCAAGACCCGGAAGCATTAGAAGAATGTAATGAGAGAATACTATCAGAGGACTCGATCTAACTCAGTTACGTTCAGCTAAGTAAAGAATTTAGTATCGGTTTCTTTGATATGAACAATTTAGAAACAGAGATAAGAACGTTTTACAGATTGTCGATATTATTCCCTCAACTTATTCCGATTATTCTATATGAAAATAAAATGTAGGATATTACAGGGAGGTGTTATACAAAAGTAGAATTCCTATTAGAAGTAGACATGATGTTGTGTACAAGTGATAAGCACGACGTGGATCATTCACAAGTATTAGTTGTCCTGTGGCGGTTTCGCCAAACCCCAACTGCCTACTTACCCGAAGAACCCCCATAACTACAACCCAACTCCCATTGTTTCCCGCCAATGCAATCGCATTGGCACCTGGAAACATTTCCTTTTCTCAAGGACATTAATGCATTCAACGCATTTCATGAAAATACCTGAAAGATTCTGTTTACACATCCAATGCACCAGTAGAATTCGCTGGAAAATAATTCGTCTGCATACATGTATCATAAGTGGGAAAACTATTCCGGCACCATTGCTTGCCAAGCAATTTTATCCCTGATGTGCACTCTAATATTCCCGCATGCACATATCTAGCAGACAAAAGCAAATACGCGCATCTAGGGTCATGTGCCATAAACAGAATTCCTTCGCGTGTAAACATGCATAATATCCAACCCATGATTTGTTTTCCTACTAATAAGCAATCACCAATTTCGTGCTTTGCCACAAAAGAATTACCCTGAATATACAAATGCAGACAAGGCATAGACTCCATAATACGCACAAAGTCGCTTCCAACTCTTCATCAAAAGTTGTCTTCGAGGTATTTCATTACAATGAAATACCTCAATGCCGACGTTGCCAACGTTTCGGGCATGTCTCCCGGAACTGCCACATGGATCGCCGTTGCGTCCGTTGTGGAAAATCCCACGACATTGGCAAGTGCGAACTCCCGCCAGCCAAATACGATACCACAACAAATGTGCAGGATGAAATTAGGTTGCCAACTTGCTGCAACTGCGGTAAGAAAGGGCATCCGACCAGCTACAGGAACTGCCCCAAATATAAAGAGATAGTCTACAGAACCAAGGAGACTCGAGCTAAATAAGTAGCCAAGTCAAACTTCGGAAAACAGGCCACACAAAATTTTATCCAAAATGGATTTACGTTCGCTGATAAGGTTAAAGGGAACTGTTACGGACCGACCTTGAGTCCAGGTCCCCCCAACATCCACTAATCCCTTTTCGTTAGTCCCCCCTCTTTACCTCTAAACGGAGAACAACTCGCCAAGTAATTAATTTGCATAAACTACTTTGTGCAAATTCTACTTGGCAGAGAAAGAAATAAAAACCGGCGTTGGCACCAAATAATAAAAAAACGTCAACGGCGAAAATAAATATTCATTCGACGTTAAACTACGAGAGAAGCAACAACCGTCTATTCAACTGGGCCTTTAGTACAGTAGAAGATGGTGTTACAAGAGCTAACGAAAGGGGATTAGTGGATGTTGGGGGGACCTGGACCCAAGGTCGGTCCGTAACAGAACCAAACAAAGAATATGAAAACCGCACCACCTCTCCCCCAAAAACATATTCAAGTTCCTAAGCGATCCGCTATACAGGCCAATACAATGCCACAAATCCAAGCGGCGACACAAAAGCCTCCAAAGGGGCAACCTTCAATGCAGGAGAAACTACTTAGTCTCTCACGCGTGATTGAGGATATTCGACCCCTATATGAAACACTAACAACCGAGGCTGAGAGGGATGCACTCCTTTTCACGGCATATGTAAGACATATGCTTCAAAATGGATCCCAAAATTAAAGTTATTCTTATAAATATCAACTCCCTTGTTTCGCTATCAAAGCGTGCGATAGTCTCTGAATTCATAAAGGATAACCGGGCGGACGTGGTTTTTGTAACCGAAACTAGGTTGCATCCATGTCACCGTCCCACTTTCCCAAACTTTTCAATGATTCGAAGAAATCGAACCGTCACTGGCGACCCCCGCCATCAACGGAGGGGGCACCCGTATTCTAGTTAATAGCGAACTTCGCCAGAAAGCTATTGACCTCCCACATTTCGAGTCCCTAGAGGTCTCCGGGGTTGAACTGCATCTAGCTAATAATGGTAGAGTGAACATATACTCCGTATACCACTCGCATAAAACCAATAATGGTCCCATTAACCCGAAGATATCGGCCAATTAATAACGTCCTCGGTGCATATACCCTTCATCATAGGCGGCGATTTCAACTCCGGGCATCCCCACTGGAACAACTCCGTCTCTTGCCCAAACGGCATAAAGTTGTTCCAATGGTACACCGAGAACTGTCATGCCCTCAACTTCGAAATAGTCGCACCTACGGGTGGTACCCGAGGTAACTCCATCCTGGACATCTTTATTGTGTCCAAAGACTTACTTCCCCAAATCACTCCTCCCCAAGTATCGCCGGGTGTATCTGACCACAACGCTGTGACCATGTTCATCCGCGGCTATCGAGCATCCCGGGCTCATGTCAGATACATACTCGATTATGGGCGCACGAATTGGGACAACTTCAATATTACATTGAACGAAAAACTGCACCAACTCTCTCTCCCCACTGACAGGAACCTAACGACGGTTGAGATAAATAACGCTGCAACTCGACTTCACGAGATTCTAGTTGAAACTTCTGAGACTCATGTCCCGAAGTACAAACTTGAAAAGACTTATCAGATTCCCCTTGACGACTTCACTCTTCGTCTCATCCGGTAGCGTAAAAAGCTCTGCAGAATGAGATACCGTCACCGCTTTACGCAAAGGGAGCCATTATTGCGATCCATTATTCACAATATTGGCACACTGATAAAACAGAGAATCCAAAACAATCGTACCCGACAATTGGAGGACTAACTGAAGGGTATTCAGATGAACCAGAAAATTTATAAAAATGTTAAAAAGATATGTGGCACCTCTCGTATCACTGGACCAATCATGCACAACGGTCTTGTTGTCAATAATGACACCAATAACGCAAACATCATCGGAGAGACTTTTGTAAATAATCACAAGCTCACTCTCGAGGATGGCAACCCGGAAACGAATGCAATAATTAGTTCAGAGGTTCACAATAAATTAGGCAACTTTAACGAGACAATAGTTGTCTTTAACTCAGCTAACAGTGCATACTTCGACGACACACGTGATAATAGTCACGGCTTCGTCACACCAAATATCCTACAGAACCTAGTTAAATCTCGAAACCCCAAATAAGTCACCCGGTATCGACAATATGTCCTATCACTCGTTGCGAAGGCTTTCTGCTTTATTCTTTATAAAGCTCTCCATTCTGCTCAACCATGCCTACAACATGGGGTATTTTCCCCAAGCTTGGAAGCATGCTGTTGTCTGCCCAATAGCAAAAGCTGGGAAACCAAATTATCACCCCTCAAGCTTTCGTCCTATTTCGCTCCTCACCTGCAGCAGCAAAATATATGAACAGTTCATATGCGAGAAGCTAAATAAATTTATCAGTGTCAGGAACCTAATACCTGACTTCCAATTTGGATTTAGAAGAGCGCACAGCACCACTATGGATCTCAACATATTTCAAAACCACGTTTGCGCGCGCCTCTTTAATAAGAACCCACCATTGCGTTGAGCTTGGACATTGAAAAGGCTTTTGCCACAACCTGGATCGAAGGTCTCGTTTTTAAATTACTGAATACTTGCCTCAGTAAAACGCTGTGTAGTATCATCTACCACTTCGTTTTAAACAGAACCTTCCGAGTTCGAGTGAATGGAAAGCTTTCCCGAACTTTCAACGCCGCTGCAGGGCTCCACCCTAGGCCCCATCTTATTTAATATCTACACCTCAGATATTCCTCGCCCTGTGGACGGGAGAGTAAACCAGATATACTATGCGGATGACGTCCTAGTATACACGTCATCCAAAAGCCCTAAACTCGCAACAAATCGACTCAACCGTCATCCGGACGAACTGTATCAGTATTACAGTCGCTGGAAAATTCAGCTTAACCCATCTAAAGCAGTAGCTATTATTCTGAGTAGTAAACACTCCCAACCTACTTCTCGATATTCACAGAATATTCGAATAAAAATGGGAGATACTACGATTAGACCACAGGACAGGATAAAATATCTTGGGTTCACGTACACCCCAAAAATGAATTTCATCAAACATATGACCCACATTCTTCAAAGGGGCCTCGGTCGGTCTAAGCAACTGCACAACATCTTGAAGTGGAGCAACAAAGTTGACACCAAAGTTAAGCTTCTCTGCTATAAGCAGCTAATCCGATTTGGAATATCATACGCCATTCCCATATGGTCCTGCATATCTTCGGCCCAAATGGAAATACTTCGAGTTTTCCAAAGAAAACTCCTCAGAAGATGCATCATCCACTTTAGAAGGCGGTCGCCATTACCCGAACTCTCACCTATACGAAGGCGCCTCGATTATCCCTATCGACGAGTACTTGCTACAATTAGCATATAAGTACCTCGAAAGCATTCAGAACAACGAGAACTCACTTGTGCTGGGGTCTCGCGTTTTTGACCCTTCTCTCTTTCGATCTCTTCGGATCAGACTACCACAATTTCTTCTTCAGTACAAAACTGAAGAAAGCACCCTTCCCAACAATATTTACCATAGGGTCTACTGCTGACACACTACAAACACGCACGCAAAGTACAAGACAGCACAAACACACACACATACACACCGACCAAAGAGCAGATTATCAGACGCCAAAGACGTGATCTTCGATCACTCAAGACTTACCGGTCTTGTACGATTTCTTTCCCACCATCCCCCCATCCAAGTAGTTAGAGAACAACTGAACTAACCCTGTCCACACTATCCTTAGATACGTCCTTCCCCTTTCTTTTCAGATATCTTGAGACGGAGCCCAACATCTTCATGGATGTGGGTGATTCTGGTTATCCCAAGATGACCAGAAGCCAAAGACAAGATGAAGCACACATTTGTCCTTGTCTCCCTAAAGTCGGCCTCCCGTCACCCATTTTTTTTTTTTTTTTTTTTTTAATGCAGACAAGGGATTCGTTTCGTGCGCCGACCCAAGATACGATATACAATTTTCATTCTATAAAATATCCCAAACCATTAACACCTTTTTCTAATGGCTATGCGTCTATTTACGCAAGGGCATCATCAATCCAAGACTTTTATGATGCCCCTTCCCATCTTTCCTTTTAGCACCATTTCCCGGACGACTAGCGGTTATTTATTCAGCTGGAATGCACATCTCATAATGCCTTTTGTCCATCTTCCCTTTTTTGTCAGCTTCGTTTCTCATGACCTCGTATATGAGTAAAACAATACATCCCGTTTATTCTTTATTTCACCGCATGGATAGGTAGCGTGAACTTCACGATCAACTACACGCACACCACCGCAGGACCTCACCAGGGAATTCCTTCTCCCTCGTTTTCACCACAAGAGAAACACTTTCTCTCTCGAGGAAACTCACCCTAGTTGCGAAGTGGCTCTGCATCGAGCTAAGCAATGCTGAGCCGTATTCCAATGACAGACTGATCGATCGAGCCGTCCATCATCCCTTGTAGGGAGTGCTCGGAGTGCACACCCTAGAGAGTAGTAAAGTTAAACACCCTTATCGGTGTCAAGTTTTATTTCCCGTGTAGTGCGCATATCATGAACCTTGTTTTTCTGAAATTAGACACTGATGGTGTAAATCTGTTAGATTTAACTTCAAATTAACGTGTCTATTCATCATCATCATCGGCACTTCAACCGGGAACCGGTCTTGGCCTTATTTAGCAAGTCCTGAGGCTTGTTAAATTTTCCATAATGATTTGTTTTTTTCCGGGCAAGGTCATTGGTCTTGCGCCTAACGTGTCTATTGCTTCTAACAAATTGTGAAACTTCAAATCAACATAACTATTGCTACTAACCAATTCTGTAACTTCAAATTGTTGTTAAAATAAAATTGAAATAAAAGAACCATTTACTCCTCACATAGTGTGTTTTACTTTCACTTGTGCGACCTGTGGGGTTGGTGATTGATTTTCTGTGTACAGTGTTCGGCGGAACAGAAGAAGAGTGGGTAGTTTAGTGAACCCAGCGCCCTTGTCGGCGCATTACAAACATGCCCCACAATCCCAAGTTTCATGTCAGATTTGAATTTTAAGTCCTTTGAGGAGTAGTGTTGCTAACGCACAAAAAGCTAACGTGACAGCTAACAATTCGATGTGAAATGGAAGACCGACGGAGCAATGGGATTAAGGATTCACAGCGTATTGCGACGATAGTTAAGAACGTGTGATTCGAACCAAGACGATCCTTGTCCCTGTTCAATCCAAGTTAACATGCAGTCTCCACGTGACACCCCTGGATACCCTTTGGAACCCGCCAAGTAGTGAACCAATGCATGCAGCGATATAGCGTTTGCGATGATAGTGAAGAACGTGTGATTCGAACTGACTATGACAGTTAGGATCACTAAAAATGTAACCAATTCTCAACACACCAGGCCACTGGCGCATGTACGAATTCGATTTCTAAACTCAAGTACACTTAACTGATGTGGAATTGTTATGTTATCGCTATGGTATATGGCTCTGGTACATTCGAATTTCCTTTCGGTGTTCTTCACTATTTGCTTGTGTATTGTGCGTGTATCTGTTAGAAACGCCACTGGTTCATTGCATATATCATTTTCTACGCTTGTAATTTCCCGTTTTGATGATCAAAAATTGCAGTCCTGGAGTCGTGATTTAATGCCACTGGATATTTTTCTTTGGAGGTTTTTTGAAATCTGAAGATTACATCTTAAAGATATCAGGCTCCAATTTGAGCGATGTCAATGAAATCTAGTATTCCACATTTTATTTTATTAGCCTTTTGCTCAAGTAGCGTGTCTCCTTGTCCTTAAAAGGATGAGTGATCTTTTTAGACCGATCCTGAGGAGGCTCGCTGCGGCCCCAGTCATGCTTCCTCAAACCTGAGTGAAGAGTAGCGACCAATCGTAGGGAGTAACGCCGCTATTTCCTGCTTCCACAGTCACCAGCCTCCCCTGGTGTTGCACGACACAGGGATACTGAAAAAGTATTGGGTGTTCGTGGGGGTGGCCAAGTTCTACTCACCAGTCATATGTTCATCTTCATCATCATCATCATCGGCACTACAACCTGGAACCGGTCTTGGCCTTATTTAGCAAGTCCTGAGGCTTGTTAAATTTTCCATAATGTTTTGTTTTTTCCGGGCAAGGTCATTAGTCTTGCGCCAGAGGCTCCCCGACGGGGAATCGAACCCCGGTTTCCCGCGCGATAGGCGGGCATACTAACCAGTATACTATTGAGGAGTCATATGTTCAATAAAACAAAATTATTAAAATATCATTTCAAATGGTTTTATTCGTCTGGATTTCCTTTTATTTCTCCTTATACAGATGTTCACCTGGTCCGGATGGCATACAAGAGTACAAGGGCGATAAACGAATATCTGATTCGTTTATTGCGAATTTTGAATTTGATTGATTGTTTTGTATTAATGTACTGTTGAGCGCGCACTCAAAGAGCTAAACGCGCACAAATCCGCTGGTCCGGATGGCAGTCCCCCAATCCCCTTGAAGAGATGCTCCTCTTCACTCGCCAAACCACTGTGGAAACTCTTCCATTTGTCTTATTCTACTAGCCGTTTCCCAAATAGATGGAAGTCAGCGAACATTCAGCCAATTCCCAAAAAGGGTGACAATGCATCCCTTTCTTCTTATCGACCCATAGCACTAACTTCTATTCTCTCCAAGGTAATGGATTTGTGGCTAGTTTTTATTATGCCATCAACAAGGATGCTAGTTGATAAAAACTCCACCGACGAACACAAAAATTGTCTTACACAAAACAGTGAACTCAAGCACCAAGAAACACAGGAACACGGGATCAATCCTTCACGATCGATGAAGATGTCTTTGCTGCTCCAAAAATGAAACACACTGGAAGTACTGTTTTTTTATTCATAATTGCTTCCTTTATTCACTGAGCAGCAGATTTTAATTGCTCTTCGCTTGAGGATATTATTTGAATGTTCTGTTGATTACAAAAAAACTTTATATTTGATTTGGAACTGGTGGTTGCTTAAAAGTTAATTAGACGCTCTTTAATTCAATTCTCAACTCAGGGATATTTAATGGTTATCTAAATGTTCTTTAGTTTAAATCGCGCTCTTGGTTGTCGATCGATAATTATATGTTCTTGAACTTAATTCTTACGCGTTACACACGGACATTCACCATCGATCGGACTCCGTCCTGTTAGACAAAATACACTAGCGCGCATCGGGGGTTGAAAATTCGGCTGGACTCGAAAGTGATTTGGTCGCGAAACAAAACTCCACTGGAAACCGTGTGTGAGGGTACCCTATAGGTGACGAAATTTGACTACTTCGTCAACGACCTCCAATACGTGTCTTCGCTTATGCGGTTAAAATCTGACTCCTCGTATTGGACGTCTCTTTACAGGCATCCAACAAAAACGAACCTAAGGGATTCGCCTGGTGAAGAGTATAAAAAAAAGGAAAAAAGGAAAACTCCAGCTTGTGAAGAGCACCAATAAAACTTGTTAAACCGAAAAAAAAGAACATTTAAATCCGTGTGTTTTATTTCATTCTTTTTTTTTTTGTGTGAAGAGCGGCGTTCGGTCGAGCAATCCTCCGCGAATAATCGTTTGGGTTTATTAGTGAACCGGTGCCGTACGACGGCATATGAACTTTTATCCCACAGATTCACTTATCAATCGTCAACTTTCGAAATATTTGAAATCAAATGACCTCCTCAATGACCGCCAATATAGCTTTCGTAGCAACAGGTCCACAGGAGATCTGATGGCGTACCTTATCAAACGGTGGACCCATTCCATTCACCACCTCGGTGAAAGCAAGGTAGTCGAGTGGCGGTTCCACTAAACGCCACTACCTACCTTCCCAATCACCTCCAAAAAGCTCCCTGCCCTGAAGCTACAAACCCCATTGTTTCACTAATGCAACTGCATTAGCACATGCAAACATTTCCTTTCTCAGGGACAATTAATACTTTCAATGCATTACCTAGAAATTCCTAAAAAGAATTTCTCCCACAAGGGCATTCTCGCATGCATCAATGTATCTCAGCATTAGCAACGAAGAACGGAATTCTATATTGGTGTAAATATTCACACTGGAATTCGACCCTTGAGTTGCCATGGATGCCATATACAATCGGCATAGATGTTATACACAACCGTCATTGTGCAGCCATCTAAATTGCTTCTTAATGACTTGCAACTATTGATTCAGCTGCAAGGACTTCTTTCAGAAATTCTCCTTTGTTTGAATCCCCTTTCCACGGTTCGCCCACCCATGATCGGGGTATCCAACTGACAAACAATCACCAGCTTCGCGCTTAGCCGCCGAATTCGAATTCAATAGCATAAACAAATGCAATTAAAAAATTCCTTGCTTCCACCGACCAAAGATACGATATACAAATTGTATGAAGTATCCCAAATCAATTAGCACGTAATGAGTGGCAGCGTATTTACTTAGCTGAACCCTCTTTACGGAACCCTCATTTCTCAAAGGGAAACCAAAGGCAATATCTCAAATTATAGGCCCATCGCCCAACTTTTCTACTTTTGTAAATTCATAGAAAGCATTCTATATGAAACGTTATCCTTCCACCACGAAGCTTTTATTTCACCCAGGCAACAGGGCTTTCCTACTGATTCTAGCGTCACTAATTTAGTTGAATTCAATTACCACACACTCTTAGCTCTAGAGAACTGGCACGAAGTCGACGTTATCACAAGCAATTTTAGTCAAGCCTTCGATAAAATTTCGCACAAACTGATGCTGTTTAAATTATCTTCCTGGGCTTTGAACCCGTTATAGTTTTAAGCCACATTTATTTTCCTAATTCTTTTTACAGATTATGTATAATATTAGGGGTAAATGTTAAACCCTATTTTACAATTACAGTCCTTAAATGAACTTACCGACTCTATGCGAGGTCTCCAAATTACACATTATAAATATATTTTTTATTTATGCCGATAGATACTTTTTTTTTTGTTTTTTCTTATTATATATGAACATTAAAAAGGTAATATAGTAGAGGGACTTGTGGCGGTGCCGCCAAACCCCACGGTACACTTACCTAAAAACCCCCATGACCTCATCCCAAGACGCATAAGTTTTCGCCAATGCTAACGCATTAGGCACCTTAAAATGCTTCACGCATTAAAGAGATCATATCTATGATTTTTAAGTCCCTGTAAAGAAAACTTACCTTTCATGCATTCTCTTCGCATACCATTACTCTGTAAGATTTCTTTATTAGCTTATCAGGAATTCCAAACCAATTTTGGCATCTACGTTGCCAGACAAATTTCTCTAGACGAATTCCTGTAAACGAATGATTACAATGTAATCTCCATGACAGGGATCATAAATATTGCGCCGTCTATTTTCCCAGCCTCGATGTGTGTACAAAAAACTATCTACACACACATCGGCTGGCGAAGCCTTTTAGCCAACGATAAACAGCCCAACGCAGATGCATGTAATTAGCACCATCTGCGTTGAGACTAATGCCTTACCAATGCACTAAGTGCAAACAAAAGAACGCTGTCTACCAACAGGCATTCTGGCGATACACAAACAATCCAATCACCAAGTATCCCAGACGCATCTACCATTTAATGAGTTGCAACTTGATTCCTCTGTTGAACTCACAGGTCATAAATCTCTTTTATCCTACATAGTTCTGGATCCGTTCCCCAGTAACCTTCTCACATAAACAAAGATCTCTACGATCCTTTTCCCTTTCTTTGTGTTGGCTTTCTTCATCATGGCTTTGATCTATGAAAAGAACCGACGTACACACACACTTGTGTATCGTGACGATCTCCTCTATGAGAATCAGTCTACAAGTAAAGTAGATGCATCGAAAGATTCTTTTGACAGTGACTAATTATCGCTGAGTCTCATCACAACCATCAAACGCTGCGCAAATAAAATCGTGATTCACTCCTCGTATCGTGCGTGCGTATAACAAAGTTTAATAGAGTGTCGAGTCTAGTGAGTCGAGGGTCGCGTTCTACAAAAATTAATAATTCCCTCCTCCGGTTGCTCACTGCAAAGTTCTTGAAGATAAAGAACAATAAAGAAAGCATCATTCGAACATTAAATCTGTGCGTTTTATTTGTGGTGTTTCCTCTTCCTGGTAATCGTTGCTTGGATATTCGGTGCCTCTCTAGTGTTTCATCCGTGAACAGTGTCTGAGTTCTGGTTTTCATTTGGTGGAACCTTACAGTAACGATGGCGGAAAGAAGTGAATCAGCGTCGTACGCCGGCGCACCATACTTCCCCGTCACAGACTCCTCGTTACTAAGATGGGGCCTTTGAACCCGTATTGAGGAAAGGCATTTCTTCATATCTGAGTGATTGGCCCCTCAGAGTACGTTTCAGATCCCTTCTCGCTAGCTCCCGGGAGTCGCTCAATGCAGTCACTTAGCACTCCTTCTATTTATACTAGCTGTTGCACGATGCAACTAGTTATGGCGAGGGTGCGTCAGATAATAACATGTTTAAATAACTCTACACTAGAGGTGTTAGCTTGTGTCACAACCGATTGGCTCAGTTTTTATTACATTGAGCTGTGACACAAGAACTAATGAAGCGAATTCAAGAAAAAAGTGCAACGGTATTGCTGTTGATCGAAAAACACCACAAAAGCCCTGAAGAGAAGTGGAACGACGATTACGTTGTGGCAAAAAACAAAGAACAAAGAAAGTAAGCGACAAGTGGAAACAACTGATCTGAGGGGCCGATAAGAGATCGAGAACAAAGGAGCAAAGTCAAATCAACACAACACGAATATAGATCGAGATCGAACAAAACAAAAAGAAACCGGTACGAATTAGTATTAAAAGGGGATTGCGGCTTTTACTGTGAGTTTGTGTGGCCTCTGTCGTTGCTTTCCGGGTGCAATAAGCACAAATCCAATTAACAGCGGTTGTTCAACGAACCAAAAGTAACTAATCACTGCTGAATCGGTTAGTGGCTGCCGACGAAATATCCCAAGTTTTTCGGTGTCGTGAGTGCTCGCTTTCGCACCATCATCATCATCATCATCATCGGCACTACACCGGTCCCGATTTCGAGCTGATATCATCCGGTTTGGCACTCCCAGGCTCTGGGCGTCCTGGTCTAGGCCATCCCTCCATCGCAGACAAGGTCGCACCATCACCGCCGCAGATATACTCATCCAGAGGAGCCGGACACTGGATCATTTACGGACTGCTAGGACTCATCGATTCAAGTGGGGATTACTGATTCTACATTAAGAAGTTGGAATGTCAACCAAGTCAGTGGCCACTTGCTTCAAGCACGGTACGACAACGTTTATTTGTGAATTCAACGCGACCAACTTGACAAACAAATAACCACTACGTTTGCGGAACAACGATCAAGAAGGCCGCCAGCGACAACAGGCCTCACGGAACCTGACATCGTCATCGTTCAACAACCGCCATTTACGTCAAACAATCGCAACACCGTCATAATAAAGGACAACTAACGAAGTGATATATATTCAGAAGCATCTTCAAGTTCAGCTTCAGCTTCAGATTCTTCGCCAACGTTCTCAGCACATTCGTTTTCGCCTTTCTCATCATCACCTTCGACACAAAACATCTCCGGAAGGACGCTTTTTCTGATGAAGACTCGCGAGATAAGCCGACCATGGATAACTACAAACGAGCAAATGTCGAATTACCAGTAAAAATAAAAATTATAATAATAAATTGAACTAATTTAATGAATTAACCGACAATAATTTTGAGTTTCATTTTCATCTGGAAATAAATCCACTAACCTAACACCTCGTAACACGACAAAGTGACACAACGAACCAGCATTACAGTCCATTTGTGGGGCTTTAAGTAGGGTGTCTGTATGACACGGATTCACTATCACCCACCGACGATGTTATTCCGGCGAAAGTTGTTCACAGTTACTCCACACGCCAAGAAGAGGAAAAAATAAGATTCACTGGTGTTGTTTTTTTTATAAGTTCTTTATTTTTTGTTTGGGCGGTTCACAATTCTTAGCCTGACACTAAATTAGAAGTTTACATCGATATATTTCGGTCACACCAGTTTGTCCTTAAAACGAGACCTTTCAGCCGTTATTTTTCGGTCACACACGTTTGTTCTTTAACTCGACATTTATTAACATTTTTTGGTCGCACCAGCTTGTTTTTAAACGAGGTTTTTTTTATCAATAAATCGTTCTTAATTAAGACTTCGTTTCTGATCGTGCAATTTTGTTAACTTGGGTAAACTCGCGACACCGTTTATTGTTTCCTAAGTGGATCCGATTCGACGCACGTTTACTAGAGAATTAAGGCGGGGTTAAATTCGGAAATGTGCACACCTCCGTGGTTAATATTCGACTGGGGTGACGGAAGAGGGGACGACGCGCACTCTGTAGTGGTTGGATCTCGACTGACTAATGAATGGAAAAAAATCCATTCATCGCGTCGTGGCGGTTGAGTCATAGCAGAAATAAAATCACTGTCACTTGCTAGGAATTTCGAGAAGTCTTGCTATGCTTGCATACGGAGTTTGTTTCTGGGAATTCCTGCCGTACGGGCTGGGCTAGATTCCTCGGTTGCTATGTGTACCGAGAAATCGGTTTTGGGAACACGAGCAAGTATGGGCATGAGTTTTCGGGGGAAATTGGAATTGCTTGGGGGGTGCAAGCAAGGAATATCGTTTAGATAAGATATTAACCGAAGTAATTTCGGGGAAATGTATGCGGCTCGGTATAGTTGGTGGTGATGTTTAATGCTCCGTTATGGATTGAATATGCGTTTTATTACGGCATATATATATATATATATATATATATATATATATATATATATATATTTCTGGGAAATTAAGATTGCTTTATCGCCAGGAAGGAATGTAGTTTAGATAAAGAATTGACCGAAGCAATTTTGGGAAAATGTATGCGGGGATGATTTAGAATATATTCTGTTGAATTGTATTCTGTAGGGAGTTTTGGGAAATTCGTTTCATTGCAGATAGGGAGATGGATTCTTGCAAGTTCGGGATGGATGCGCTTGCAGATTGGGATGTGTTTTTGCATGTTTTGAAATGGGTTACAGGTTAGGTTAGGGTGACGCGCTTTTAGCGGTTAAGATTGGTTGGCATTGTGGGTTGGTTCTCCATGTAATATAGAGAACCCCCCATTCACACTACGGCACAACACAGACTTAACACTAACAATAAAAGGCGTTGATATGATTATCAAGAATTGCTGTATCTCTCTCTCTCTACGCCGATGATACTAAATTTTTCAAAACCATGTGTTCTCCGCTTGATTCTTTCCTTCTCCAAATAGAACTCGACAACTTTTCATACTTCATGCTGACAAATGCAAATCATTTACGTTTTCACGGAGGTGCAGCCTTTCCCCTCCCTTCTTATTGGATCAACCTTTATCCTGTATTCATTCGATCCACGACCTTGGTGATAGGGAAAACCATCTGTACCCGCTCCCTTATACAAGTCGTTTTAAAGTAATTAACCTTGCCATAGTTTTAGAGCGTATAACTCACCTTGACATTCTCTTCATCCACCGTCTTCTCTCATGGTCAGTCGATTGTGTGCAAGCATTCTCTCCTCTCTCCCGTTTAATACCAATCCACGTAACTTACGGAACCCGCGTCTATTTTATATGTCAACCAATCACACCTCTTATGGCTTTAACGAGCCCATCTCGTGTATGCTTCGAAGCGCCAACTCTTACCTCACCTCCTTCGACTCAACCTTAACACTTCTACTTTTGAAGGCTGTCTCCTTATAAGCCCCTCTGAATCCACCACCCCGTCCACATCACACACGCAATCCTTCCCCAATATTTTATTCATACTTATTATTGTATTAATATTATTATATATTATATATTACTATTATAACAATTCAATTGAAATCATTTTACAAAACAAAGTCAAAGCAGCAAGTCTCATGAAAAATCCAACACATTATTATAGGTTAAGATATTAATGAAATAGATCCTTATCCCCTAAGTCGTGAAAACTCTACTACTTCGCTGAATGTATATAATCATCAATTAAAATGCAATAGGGAACTATGATTTTCATGGTAAAAGCATCCAGGGTACGGCAAAGCGGTCAGTTGAATAATATACGTTTGGGAATTGCTATAAAGCCAACAGGAAATTTGCAAATATTAATTTTCCATAAGTTGTTTAAATATACTTCATTTGGTAATTACGTGTGTAAACAAAACGCTAATATGTCTTTCTATTGTATAATGTCAACATCATTGTCCTCACGATGTTTTCGTGACGGTACTTAGTTTTACCACCTGAACAAAGAAATGCTTTATGAGCCATTTCTTATTGCAGACAGTTTTACAATACTCCACTACTGTCTTTCCTATGTAGTGATTGAAAAACATTCTCCATTATCTCGCCAGATGGATACATTCCCTTTTTCCCGGCTGACTGAACTAATTCACTTGGTGCAAGACCAGACATTCAACCCACTTTTCCATGGCAAGTAACTTCCGTTGTATTGTTAAGTTTTTTTTTTTCCTACAAAACATGTATAAGCCGCTCGAAGTTATACTGTGACCGTGCAGTAAACCGGTTGATCTAGAGCACCATTCACTAGTCTCCTGCCTACGTAATGCAACTATGAACAATTAGCTTGAACACCATCAGCCTATTGTGTGCTCTACAAACCAGTTGACCTTTTTGCCCACAACTTGTCCGAGAATTACTTCAAAGAAATGGTGAAACCTACATAAAGCCTCCTGATCGAAAAACTCAAGCGAATTAGCATTTCTGCGGGTAAAAGGCGAATTAACGGTAAAAAAATTAACTGTGTGGTAAAGTAATCCATATGTATGCATCGCCGCACAAAGCTGCTTAGATGTGACTAAAATTTAATGCTAACACCGAGCTGCTATGTGGCTTGAATAAACACTCAAGTACCTATATGTCCACCCTGAGTAAGTGTAGATTTATAACTGAAATCCCGCCAAACGACGTCTACCCAATTATACTGTGGGTCCCCGTGGGGAAGGTTGCATACTAATTATTTGCTAACTTAGAATACAAGGTGGATATTCAGACGTAATCATATGCAGACCAACAGAGATATCTATCTAGACGTAGTATCAACTAACTCTGAACGAGTGGTCAAATCCATTCTTCCCTGCAACGAGGTCGTTACTTGGTCCCTTTCGATAAAATACTGAGATGAGCCGAATGGCAATTTATGGGCTTTATAATCCCTTACAATATATGTAGTAATAGTGCAATATAGTGACGAAATATCGAAGACCATCGCGAACTGATGCATTTGTTCAACGAAAAGTGTGTCAGACGTCAAAACGATTTTTCCCAGACAAGTCGAATCGCTCACCTCACCTGGAGACTAGCTGCTAATGTTGCAATCGGACTCGAATCGTGTGAATAATTGCAAAACAATCAAAACGTGGAAATATAAGCCGTGGGGCTGTGTGGGTTACTTTAGTCATACTTGTCCAGCTAGCTGTGTGTTGCTGAGGGTGACGAACGTGCCTTAGACGCGCCGACCGTAGAACCAGTTTGTCGGCTTTCTAGGAGTTGTTCTCCCGCTAAATATGATAACCGGCGATACGTGAATTCTTCACGACCACTATTTAGCAAGATGTTTTGACCATTTTAAGCCCAGCTTTAGATTACCAAATTCCACAGCAATCAAATTTTTGTTATTCCTCTCCCTTCTTTTGATGCTGATAATCGAACGCTGCTTATAAGCGAATTTGATCCAGAACTGTAGCAAATACTTAGAGTAAGTTTGGGATGACTTTGTGGAACTGTCGCCAAAAAATAGGTAGATCAACGATCTCGAATTATATATAAGTTTAAGAGTAATTGATGGGTATAACTTTCTTATTTAAAATCGAACTGAAGACTCAATTTTAATAAGAAGAAGTAGATGGAACAATTGCAACATGAACAACTAAGCAATAGAGGGTGGACCCAACTCAAACGCGAGATTCTCAGCATATTGGGCAATAATGATGTTATTGTTTTTTTACACAGCAGCCATCTTTTTAACAACGTTATTTTGTAAGATTTGAAGCATTATATGCAATGCGGGATTATAATTTTTGTAATGAAACCCTTTCTGTGTAGAGCATAACAATTCTTCAACTATCGCAAATACGTGAACAGTTTTTGGGGCCATAGGACTGTGGCGGTACACTTACCTAAAAGCCCCCATTACCTCATTCCAAGACGCATAAGTTTCGCCAATGCAATCGCATTAGGCACCTGAAAATGCTTCACACATTGAAGAGATCAAATCTAGGATCTTTAAGTCCCTGTAAAGAAAACTTACCTTTCATGCATTCTCTTCGCATACCAATTCTCTGTAAGATTTCTTTATTAGCTTATCAGGAATTCCAAACCAATTTCGGCATCTACGTTGCCAGACAAATACCCCTAGACGAATTCCTATAAGCTAATGATTCGGTTTACATACAATGTAACCTTCACGACAGGGATCATAAATATTGCGCCGTCTATTTTCCCAGCCTCGACGTGTGTACAAAAAACTATCTACACACACATCGGATGGCGACCCCTTTTAGCCAGCGATAAACGGTCCAACGCAGATGCATGTAATTAGCACCATCTGCGTTGAGACTAATGCCTTACCAATGCACTAAGTGCAAACTAAAGAACGCTGTTCCTACATAGGTTTCCTGCGATACCATAAACAATTCATATCGTTTGTAGTATCCAAAAAACTTTTATTTTCAATGAGCGGCTGCTGTTTATTTAGCTGACCCTCATTACCGAACGATGCATAAGCAAACCCATTAGCATCCGACGAGATTCGATTTGTTTACACACATCTCTTGGGTGCCTATTATGCCTCTTCTTTGTGTTCCACGTTCGTCTAATGGTTTTGATCCTTGAAAAGAACCGACGTACACCCATACATGTGTGCCATGACGATCTCCTCTCATGAGATCCGATTATTACTACAAGTAAAGGAGATGCATCCAAAGATTCTTTTCACAGCGACTTAATATCGCTGAGTCGTATTTTAACATCCAGCCACGCTGGTTGGTTTTTCTGCTGCACCCCGTGGCGTCGCGGGGACGCATCAGTCCCGGAGTCTGCTACCATCCGCTGACGCCACGGTCATGCTATCTCTCGATGTCAGTAGCGCTGCCGACACGCGATAAATTTCGGAGTCGTGTGGGTAATAGTTTTTAATTTAGTCCGTCGTGTGGGTGTTTAAATTATATTCAGAAAAATCAGATTAATATTAAAGGATAAACCTAAGTGAAAGAAACCTCGTAACGAATAAAGAATTAACATTAAACAAATCAGTGCGTTTTATTCCGGAGACTACCATCTGTGCGTTTTGCTTCATTCTTTGGTGACAATTTCCTGCGGACAGTTTACGGCGGGGCAATGGGCGACTGTAAATGGATGTTGGCGGAGGAAGTGAACGGAGTACCCATGCAGGTACATACTTCCTCCCCACAGGACATTTGTCCACTCTGTCTACAATCCAAAGAGAGAAAAAGGGTAGAGAACACATTTGTGTTCAGTTGTTCAGGCGAGAGGTGTTCAGTTCGATTACCGGAATTAGTACCCAGTCTTTTGTAGTGTTAACGGATGAGGTGAGTCATATATTAAAAAACATAATTAAACTAAATATTAATGTAACAATTGTCACATACAATAAATATAATCAAGTTCACACCAAAGGTTTAAATTCAATAGACATGTGGTGACCAAATTCAAAACAGTCAAGACAATCAAAACAAAGAAGTTCAAAAACCAACAAAACAAATAATAAACGTCAAAACTTAATTCTAGAAACTAAGTAAATTAAAAATACAGCATAAAATAAAATAAAACCTAAAAGCAAATGCGCATAATTCAGTTAAGTGCGAAAAATAAAATAATAATCAACTATAAGAAACTAAATATATGTTATCATGTCGGTCGCAAGCGCGAAAAACAAAAATAGCAATATATTGTTTAATCTGTATTTACATTGACAATTAGCATGGGTGTAAGGTGGCTGGCTCTTAGTTGGCGCTGGGCGAGTTCGAGTGCAGATTACCGAGAAAGTGAATTGCATCGAGATTCGTACAAGCCCAGCAGGTCGCCTTTGTTTTTAATTTTAATGAAAACACACCAGAAAGTACCAGCATGAACACGGACGAAGAGAAGAACGCAACAACAAATAAAAGGAAAGGGGCCTCGAAAAATACAAAAGTCATGTGGAGATTAGGAGTATTGTGCCAAACACGGACACTCGGTTCACTCCTATCCCCATCCGACTATCACTAAGGTTCCAAAAACTGTTCCGCAAAACACTGAAAGGAAACTGTTCATTAACCGCGGAAGGATAACGATAACATCCCGGAAACTGCAGCACAGGAGAGTAAAACACAAGCGGAACTCCACAATGCCACGTCCACAATAGGAAAAGGAAACACACTGATTTAGTTTATTCCGTTTTATTTTCTTTAAAATTGTGAAGGATAATTCTCTTAATAAAAACCTCTTTGTTCTCAGCCATTATCAAATATGTTAGTGTTTTTATACTTCACATAAGCTTATTATTAATATTAAATTGATTTCTTATAAATTTTAAACAAGGTGAAACAGTCCTTTCTCGACACGACCTACGCTTCTTCGCCGCGCGATGGAGAGCGGGAGCAGCAACGACCGTGGTGGTCGGCGGATGTAATAAGACTCAAAGATTCAACCCTCGTTTGGGGTGAGTTAGGTGGTGTGGTGCTAGATATCCTCTCCACTAAGTATATATTTTTACTTACCACCAAAGAAACGTAAGGTCGCTCTTGGTGGAATAGAAAACCAGATCTCGTAATGGAGATCATGGTGGTATGTGTGTAATCGTACAGATCTGTGTTGTTTACCCATGCGCGAAGGCAATGGCAAAACAAAGCACCCAGGCGGCAAGGACAAAGGTATCGAGAAAATTGTTGTCTATGAAGTGCATCGCGTCTAAATAAATAGACGATGATGCTTCGAAGAAATGTGGTAAGATAAAAGATGAGACGAGGGCATCATAAAAGTCTTAGATGAGTGATGCCCTTGTGTAAATAGGCGAATAGCCATTGGGAAAACGTGCTAATAGGTTAGTGGACGAAACGAATCCCTCGCTTGCATTTGTATATGCAGGGAAATTCGTTTGTGGCCAACGGATTCTATATTTGCATTGTTTATGCTTTGAATTCAATCCGGTGGCTATGCGCGAAGTCGATGCTTGTTTGGAGATTCAAACAAAGGACCATTTCTGGGTAAAGTGCTTGCAGCTCTATCGATAGTTGCAAGTCATTGCAAAGCAGATTAGATGGTTATACAATGACGGTTTGTATATACCATCTGTGTCAATTGTACATGGCATCTATGGCGACGCCAGGGTCGAACTCTAGTGTGAATATCTACACTAATTGGAAATTCGGTTCTGGGTCGCTAATGCAGGGATGCATTGATACATGTATGAATGCCCATGTAGGAAAAATTCTTTGCAGGCATTTCCAGGTAATACATTGAAAACATTAACTATCCTTGGGAAGGAAATGTTTTTGCTGCGGGGACATTGCGGTGCAGGTGTGGGAAGGTTGGAATCTGCCTGGCAACCGAAGGTACCGAATAGGTTTTGGTTTTATTCACCTGTATAATGGGAAGAATTCTTGTGGGGAATTTGTATGCGAAGGGATGCATGAAAAGGTAGGAATTCTTTAACAGGGACGTTTACATTATAAATTTGATAACCTAGATGCATAAAGCACTTAAAGTGCTAATGCGATTGCATTACCGAAAACTTATGCCGATTGGGATGTAGTTATGTGGGTTTTTCAGGTAAGTGGGCCGTGGGGTTTGGCGGAACCACCACAGTCATGCGAAGCAAAGCCGCCAAATTGATGATGGAGAAAGAACAGGAAATGGAGTAGGACAGTGAGCTCCCTTCTCCCTCCAACTATAACTTGTATGGGGAAAGTAAAACTTTCGCTTCTCTTGCATCGTCAGATGATGAAGAAGAGGAGATAAACCGATTGGAAACTCGCGGTGGAAAGAGCACGGGTAGAGGAGAGACGTCGGAAGAAAAATATAGCTGTACTCGAATGGCAAAAAGCAAACCAACATCAACAAAATTCGATGCCCGAATTCGGCCAACATAAACAAAATCAATTTCAACAGCAACTACCAAAATAACATCGCTCACGTCGATATCAAGCAGCACAACAGCAGCAGGTCGACAGAAAAATAAAGATGCCACCAATCAACACCGTCGATATTGATTGTAAGGAATTGGTGAGTGTTTGTAAGCCAGCTGTAGGTTACAATTTTGTAATTACCATAAAAGACTGGGAGGTAACAGGCATGCCATTCAAACTTATACGGTGGCAGATCACGATGAAATATAACGACCACAGCGGAATTTTACTCGTTCCCGCCGAAACGAACGAAGAATCTAACAGTTCTATTAAAGGGCGTTAACCCTGAAACGGGTCCTGAGGTTCTCCTTGAAATGCTTTAAAAGGTGAAGCATGAAGATCTCGACTTTAGACTTTATATTCGCCACAGCCAAGTCAAGAAGGGAAAACCGGAAACGACCCTTCTTTTTGTCCAATTATCACCGAGCCGGCATTGGCACTGGTTCTAGGAAGAATCCACTGATACGTAGTTTTGCCGAACACAAAAGAACTGAGTTCATCCGCGAGTCGTGCGAATGAGGAAAAATGAAACACCATCGATCCCGCAGCAAAAATGTTCACCAAAATAAGGAAAGCTCCGCCACTAACCGCGTCTTGGTGCTGGCATCGGCACTGGTTCTATGAGGATTCCACTGATCCGTAGTTTCGCCGAACACAAAAGAACTGAGTTCATCCGCGAGTCCTACGAATGAGGAAAAATGAAACACCATCGATCCCGCAGCAAAAATGTTCACCAAAATAAGGAAAGCTCCGCTACTAACGTGGGGTGCAAACAAACCGAATTCCGTGGAATAATACCGAGAAACTGTATCTCCGATAACATCTGTAAAATATACTTCGCTAAGCGCTTGAGATGTGATGCAGTCAGTTATATTACTCGAAAAACCCAATGTTTAAACTGTCAAAAAAATGTCAATATATATGAAGTTATATTGTTGATCAGTTTTTCTACAATAAGGTCTTCAATCCAGAAGTTAACTGAGAGTACACGTTCGTTAATATATCACTTATTGATGTGACAGAAGCATACTCAAATGAATCCTTGTGCTTTTATTAATAGGCCCTTGACCTTATACATCGATATTCAAACCTTAAAAAATAATATGATTCAAAAACATTTTAGAGCAAATAAAAAATATATGAACACTTCAAAAGACTTTCCCAAATTGTCGTTCGGCGGCAGATTCAACTATTAAAGAATCTTTGGCTAAGGTGTATTGAACATTGAAAAATAAGATAATTTTTTAAACAAAAAACTTATTATTTTACTGTTACACAGAGAACTTTTCGCCTTACTCTTAATAGTACCATCTAACATAATATTGACCACATTGAAAACATTTACCAGATTTTGCACAATGCCGAACGCCCCAATTTCATTATTTTGCAATACATACTGGTAAATGTGTTTGGAACATACTTTACTGTTTCCGGCATATTATTTTACAAAACAAACAATGGACTATGAATTCTCTACCATCGTTTTGCATATTAACGCACGCGTATCGCCTCCGTAATTATTCAAATAAGAGAGTGTCGGCACAACACAGGGGTGTAATACGCCGAGTTCGCGAGTTTACACTCAAGTTAAAACATCTAGCGACCTCGAGTGGCTAACAGTGTGGCGAAAACCATTTGGGTAAAAAATTCATATCCGGCTTTGGGGGCCACAAATGTGGGTGTCGTTTATTGGATAAGTGACCGGCGATGTAGCTCACACCGATTTGCCAAACAATACTAATGCTGAGAAGAGTTGTATATATTAGTAGTTATTTGCTACCTTAACTTCGCACGTTGATACGATAATATTAATTGTAAAATATCATTATAAAAGTTGATGTAGTACATTTGAAAATTAATTACATAATTATCTGTGCAAATTTGTTGAAACATAATGAGAGGAAATAAAAAATACAGATATATACTTAAACGACGTGCGAAATTTTTAACTAGGCCGCTTCTGAATAACAAGTTTTAGCATATTATAGATCAATAAGTTTTGTACCTACATTCTGACAAATTACAGTCGGGACAATTGCGGTGACGGTTTTTAAAAACAGATGTTTTTCCTATGTTGATACAAGTGTCATTTATTTCGATACCGAACTTGAAAGCCATTATTAAATTATTGAGCATATGAAATGTTGTGTCTATTTACCAATCGCTTCCGAATCTGCCCATATCCATCACCCTCGAAACAACAGTCTTACTATTTTTCTAACTATTGACAAAATTCGTCCCGCGCTTGGCAGAAGCCTTGACGTGGTGCGGGGGCTTAAGCTACAATGAAGTACTCCGGCTACACTGACGGAAGCATATGCTTCCAGTAGGGCCACCCATGTCAGACAGGCTAGCGAGGAGTCACCGTGTTTGCCCATTGGATGGTTTTCAGCCACTGGTATACCAGATGTATTATAATGGCGCCTCTCTGACAACCGGTCGAATCGGAGAAGTAAGCAGACCTTACCATATCAAAGAGTGGCTCTGATATGGCGGATTATTTGAAACCCCAAGACTCGTGGAAACAAAAATGAATAGCCAATATAGAAAACACAATCCCACGAAAAACCCAGTAGGCCTAGATGTGATGAGCCGACACTACCATAAGGGGACAAATCATCAAGAAAACACCGACTCGACAAAAAGAAGGCGTGGGGAAAAACGGAAAAGGGGGAATACCCATCGGCAGGTGGAATGTTCGAACGTTATGTAAACCAGGCGGACATCGTCGCGCTTCAGCAAGTCCACATCAAGTTATTGAAACCAACGGGTTCACACTGGCGTGTGGAGGCACCGATACACCTCGGAACCAGCTTCATCATAAGCAAGAAGATTACGCCCCCTGTTAAAGACGTGAAATTTATTAATGGCCGAATGTCGGTGCTAAAAATAGAAGGCCCATGGTACAATTATGTACTTATAATCGTACACGCCCGAACAGAATCTACCGACGAAGATACGAAGGAC
Source organism: Microdon myrmicae (assembly GCA_963931805.1). Classification (NCBI taxonomy): domain Eukaryota; kingdom Metazoa; phylum Arthropoda; class Insecta; order Diptera; family Syrphidae; genus Microdon; species Microdon myrmicae. Next base: position 49,887,222 of record OZ007501.1, read on the forward strand.
ACGTTCTAGGAGACCCTAGAGGAAGTGTTTGATGAGGTCTCACCATTCGATGTTAAGCTCCCTATTCATTTAATTTTGACCACTTTTTTTTTCTTTTCTTTTTATCTTCTTAGTTTCTAAATTACATGCTAGACAAAAAATGCTTAAATTCTAGCTTAATTATCTTATATTATAACTTGCTGGTCCTTCGCAGGCGCTCTAAGCTTAACATTGCATAACAATTGTATAATTTGCCTTTTGGCGAATGTTAAAATCCCCCTCGGTACCTCAATGCGTAAATTGGAGGGCAAGATATCTACCAACCAACTATACGAGGGTTGCCTTTTATATTTCGGGATTAGAGAACAAAAACAAATATTGGTCATCGAAAATCACTTTATTGTTTTTCAAAATATTCCCCATGAAGATCTATACACTTTTGCATGCGTTTGAACCAATTGTCGAAGCACTTTTGCCACTCTGATTGAGGTATCTCCAACACATGCATTCTGAATGCAGCAACCGCTTCTTCAGGTGTCGAAAATCGTTGAACTCTCAGTTTGTTTTTTACGTACGGGAATAAAAAGAAGTCATTCGGTACCAAGTCAGGAGTATACGGCGGATGACCCATCAAATTGATGTTTTGGGTGCTCAAAAATGCAGCTGTCGCAGCCGATGTGTGAGAGCTCGCATTGTCATGGTGAAGAGTGATCCGTCTTCGGCGGATGGTTTTCCTGATTTCTTGGAAGACAACTGGCAAACAAATGGTTGTATACCACTCAGAATTGACTGTTCTGCGTTGTTCTAGTGGTACGGTTGCGACATGTCCAGTTTTTCCGAAAAAACAGGCGACCATTTGCTTGGAAGTGCTTCGTGCGAGAACAACTTTTGTTGGATTTGGCTCATCTTGAAACACTCAGACAGTCGACTGCTGTTTACTTTCGGGCTTATACGCGTAAATCCACGATTCATCACCTGTCACGATGTCATAGACGTGATTCGAAGCACCGCGACCGTATTTTTTGAGCATTTCTTTCGACCAATTGACACGAGCCTTTTTTTGGGCGATTGACAAATTGTGTGGGATCCAACGCGAACAAATTTTTTTGACAGTCAAATGTTTATGCAATATTGAATGTATGCTGGTCCCACTAACGCCTAAGGTTGTCTCAATCTCACGATAGGTCACATGATGATCTTCCAATTTCAGTTCGCGCACAGCATCAATGGTTTTCGGAACAACAACTGATTTTGGACGACCTTCACGAAATTCATCTTGGGGTGAACTACGACCACGATTGAATTCACCATACCATCGATAAACACTGGTCCTTGATGGAGCTTCATCGCCAAAAATTGAATTAAGTTCATCCATGCACTGTTGCTGAGTTAATCCACGCCGAAAGTTGTAAAAAATAATCGCACGAAAATGTTGACGATTTAATTCCATTTTTGGGCCGAGATGAATCTTTTAAGTTACTGTAAACAACACAAATAGCGCTCGTATGTCAAAACGTTCTGAGTGCGTATAACCTCAAAAATGTCCAACTTTACGACAGAGCTGTCAATTGCCGGATTGCAACACTAGGGTTGCCAAATCCCGAAACATAAGAGGCAACCCTCGTAGGTAAAGAAAGCCTACACGACGTTTCAAGTGATAATAGAATTCGAATTATCACGTTCGCAGCGTCAAACGATTTGGTAGTGAAAAATTCGATGTTCAAGCACAAGCAAGACGGCGTAACGCGTAACCAAATAAGCCACTTCCTCATCGACAAAAGACACCACTCGAATATCCTTGACGTAAGATCATATAGATTGCCGCAACACTAATAACCTTGCCCGTAAAAATAAATTATTATGGAAAATTTAACAAGCCTCGAGACTTGCTAAATAAGCCCAAGACCAGATCCCGGTTGTAGTGCCGATGATGATGAAGATCATATTGCGAATCCGACCATCTTTTGGGGATGGGTAAAATCAGAAGTCGGCTCGCAGCATACCCACACGGGCATTCACGAGAGATGCGTGAAAATGTCCACACTGATAAACTAAAATACTTGCGCAAAAGGGCTGAATATCAAGACGAACTAACGAATAGATTAACACCCTAGAGAATGGGAGCAGTGGGGAAGAGGAAGCCAATAGTGTGGACACTAAATGGACATCGATCAGAGACACAACCAAACAAACAGCCCAAAAAGTATTAGGATTTAAGAAAACAATTAAGTCCAAACCATGTTTGACGATGAGTGCAGGGCGAATATCGAAGAACGTAAACGCCTCAGAGTGATCCACTTACAAAGATATGTTGATGCCAACGCAGAAAGATACACGACAAGTCGGAAAGAGACAATGAGACTTTTCAAATGCAAAAAAAACGCGAATGGGAGAAGACTCGGATCGAAAAAATCCTAGAAAATGCCAGAGCGAAGAACATCAAAGGTATGTCTGGCGGTATAAACTCAATTAGAAATAGCTACCGAGGGAGAGCCAAAATAATTCGAGACACAAACCGCTGCCTGTTCACGAAAAACAAAGGATATCGTGGCAAGATGGAAGCAATACTTTGAAAACCTGTTCAGTGTGCGCACCCATCAACCACAAATAAACGCGCCAGGCGAGCCTCAAATCCCAGAGCGTTCTTTCAACGAAGTTGTAGACGCAAGAAATCGATTGAAAAACAACAAGGCTCCCAGAGTCGACTGCATATCGGCAGAGCTTATGAAGTATGGAGGAGAGGCAACCGCTCGAAAGATCCTCCAACCGATTAAAACAATATGGGATAAGCCACTCCGGATGGAAAACCTCAATAGTCGTCCCCATCTTCAAAAAAGGCGACAGATCTGACTGCGAAAACCACAGAGAAATATCATTGCTCCCAACCACATATAAAATACTAACAGATTTCATACTGGTGAGAATCACACTGTACGCAGAAGAAACAAAGGGAGACTACCAGTGTGGATTCCGTAGGGACCGGTCAACGACCGACCAAATGTTCACAGTAAGGCAATTGCTGGAAAAGATGTGGGAATACGGAGAGACGGTTCACCAACTGCTCGTTGACTTCAAAAAAGCCGACGACTCAGTCGCAAGGCAAAGACTATACCATGTTGTAGTTGAGCTTGGAGTCCCGACAAAATATGCCGCCCTCATTCAAATTTGAATGAACGGAAACAAAGGTCGAGCTAGAATAGAAAAACACCTCTCAGAACCATTTGAAATGAGCGACGGACTAAAACAGGGGGATGGCCTCTCACCATTCCTTTTTAACCTTGGACTGGAGTATGTCATCCATCAGAAAGGTACAAGACGACAGCATGCCCGATCATCCCTGAATGGGGTCACACAAGTGCTCGCATATGCGGATGACATCGCCGTTTTGGGCGATAATCTAGAAACTGTAAGTAAAAACAGTAAAATCATGATGCAAGCGGAAAAAGAGGTGAGCCTAGAAATAAATGAAGACAAAACAAAATACATGAAAATAGCGGGAGGGGGTGAAACACATATAAACGTCAGAGGCAAGATATTTGAAAAAGTTAAAGAATTTACATATCTGAGGACAATAATGACGGGCAGTAACGAAATGTCGAGGGAAATTAACAAAAGACTACACTCCGGCAACCCTAGTTGGCACGCAGTCTGTAAACTACTACCACGTCATATAAAGTTCTATGTTTATAGAACCATAATCATGCTGATTGTTCTATACGGATGCGAAACATGGGCTCTCAGAAAACGGGAAGACAACAAATTCCGTGTATTTCAGAATAAGTAAGTAGTAAGAATAAGTAGTGCCTTTGGTGGAAATATGACGAGCAGGCAGAACAATGGAGGAAACTCCGCAACCACGAGTTGGAAGAACTATACCGCGAACCTACAATAGTGAGAGTAATCAGGTCGCGAAGATTAAGATGGGCCGAACATGTGGCGCGAACGGACAACGATTGGACCGTGCGTAGAATTCTTGACGGCAGACCAACGGGAAAGAGACCAGCAGAACGGCCGCTACGGAGATGGGAGGACAATGTTAGGTTTGACCTTGAGGATATCGGATCGTCTAGTCAAGCGTGGAAGGAGAGCGCACAGGAAATGGAACGATGGCGGAGTCGAGTCATGACCTTCCGGGTTCCTTCAGGCCAATAAATAGTAATAGTAATTGAAAAAATTCATATCTCACGGATATACTTCAGTGTACCAGGCGCGCTCCCTTGATGGCATAAAATATCTTTTTGATTGAACAACATTAATATGAAGTATTAATTCAATCAAAATCGAGGTAAAAATTCAGTAAAATTATACTTTTTAGTATTGGTTACTCAGTTAGTTACAACAACAGAGATCCTCTCTTAAAGATATAAAATAAACGACTGTATTATGTCATAATATGAAAACAAATAAGCTACAAAATACAGATAAAAAAACAGTAATTCCACAACTTAAATTCAAATCGTAAACACTTAACAAGTCTTACAAGCAATCTTTTTTAGGGAAGACATTTCTAAAATGTCGCAATCTACCTTCGGACATTTGAGTTATATCACGTCAATGTGGGCGTGTTTCGTAACACTTACCAGTCTATTGAACTCTGCTTCGACCATAACTTGTTCTTAAAAGTTTCGACAGAGACTGCCTGTTAATGGTTAATTTAATTATCATCTTCACAACGAGGTCAATTCTTACACATGAACGACTTGTAAAACTTAACGCCACCACTAGAACTAACGTCCTATACCAACTGAAAATCAGATCTGACTATGGTATACGACCTTTCTGACGACAGCATTGCGCAATCACTGTTCAAATTTATCTTAAAATTGTCGTTTGTTGTTAGTTGTTTTTTTGGCAATTACAAAAGTCCACTGCAACGTGATGAGTTAAGACATTTCTACCAAATTCATTTATAAGCACGAAACGAAAAGAAGATGATATCTATAAACAATGGGGCGGAATAGTTTCCTTCCCACGTCCATTTTTTTGCTCATTCTGCTGTTAACGATCTGTGAGATTGTACAGTATTAACTCTGTACAGAGGGCTGAATGATCTTCACCAGTAAGTGGAATGAAGACATTTTCATTCCTTCAAAGTGTTGAGAACCCAGTGGCGGAACCGGAGCTTGCTTCACGCTCAATAGTCGCAATCTAGTCAGTTTTAGAATGAATAAAAGATGAGCTTGTATGAAGAAATATTGTTATCTTGTTCTTAGGTTTCTTTTTCTATTTCTACAATGAATTTGTTCTCATTTAATTGCTGCCCATCGATGTTATGTGTCACATTCGAATAGGAACTGTAAAATATTATTTGAAGGGGGACAATCAGAAAACCAGTTAAACAGTTCGTTGTTTCGTTTCCTGTTCTCCCTTAGAAACGTAATTTGTTTATGGTCTGTTAGTATTTGAAGAATGATCACATATTACAGTCTACATCCAGAGGGATATATCTTTCAAATAATTACCAAGCCGGAGGAATAATTAATAATCGACGTAGGTAATACATAGGTGTGTTTCTGACACAATTTCCACAACCATTTTTAGAATCACTTTCATCGCTCTATAGATTTTAGAAAGAAAACTGAAAGACAACTTCAAAAGGCGTTCTTTTCTTTTTTTAAACTATGCAGTTGGTAGATTAGGGAGAAAGCCTTGAATATGTAATATTAAATATATGATCTGAGTTTTTGTTTCATCAGTTGAAGTATTTATTGATTGGATTTTTGTATAAGAAATGGTCACACAACGAGGATATTGTAGTACCTTTACATGTGCAATGGTTGAAAGAGAAATAAAGGACGAAGAAAATAAGATAAGTTATGTACACTTTACTTAAAAAGGTCTGAAAGTTGTAACAACTATGAAACACACGCGGCTCGACTAAAGAATTATTATCCATGCTTATCTATTCTCAAGTTAATTTTATGGAGATTTTTTTTTTATTTTGGAGGTGGTATTATATATCAATATAGTTCATCGGCACTACAACCGGGATCCGGTCTTGGCCTTATTAAGGAAGTCTGAGGCTTGTTAATTTTTCCATAATAATTTGATTTTCCTGGCAAAGTTATTACGCTCGCACCAGGAGATGTTATTAACTAAATTTAAAAAAAAGGTCATTTTATTGGTACACATGCTTTCGCATTTAACAGCCGAAAAGTTTATACGTGATTTAATCTCCGTGATTTTCAATTTTCGTTCACACCTCACTGCTTGTTCTTTTGGTGAAAAACAAAATGATTACTTGGTCTTAGTCCCCATATTCGTCAGACATAAGTCCCTCTGACTTCGTTCTACTTTCGCGGATGAAAGAGCCATGAAAGGACAATGTTTTGCTACCATTGGTGATGTAAAAACAAAATAACTAAGAGATACCATCAACTGAATTCCGGAAGAATTTTCCAGATTGGAAAAAAAGCTGAGGCATGTAAGGCGGCAACATTGATTAGTCTATAAAGACTAATTAACAAAGAAAAATTCTTTAATAAAAAACGAAACTCTTGTTATTTGTTGAACACACTTCCTACATTTAAATACAATTTTATGCCCTACGATTTCTTGATCATGGGCAACTTCTACTGTAGTAAACATCAGATAACCCTAAGAATATGGCGTATTCTACATACTATAGATAATCTAGTATAGAGTGGTTTTTAAGATGTATAGAACTTTGAAATGAAATAGAACAACTAAAAGTCATAATATAGCCTACCATTGTTGAAGAGTTCCGTGAAATGTCTACTACTCCCCGAATGACGATCGCCCAGAGACATGTGGCCATTCCGCCGAATCCCACTGCTACTTACCCGATGAACCCCCATAACTGCTACCCAAGTTTCATAATTTCCTGCTAATGCAATCACAATAGCACCTGTTAATGCTCCACATATCCAACTTATCAAATTTATTTATTTAAAAACTTCTAGAAAAGAATTCTTACCTTCATTCATTCATTCGAATCCAAAAATTCCCCATAAGAATTCTATCCAAATTTATCACAGATCCCAATCATACATACGCATTACCTAGGAATTCCTGTAAATAATTTCTCCCACAAGGGCATTCATGCAGGCATCAATACATCTCTGCATTAGCGACCAAGAACCGAATTCTCGTTTACTGTAAATATAGCGTTTGGAATGGTAGTGAAGAACGTGTGATTCGAACTGACGCTATGACAGTTAGAATCACCAAAAATTGAACCTAAGCGTTACCCATCAGGCTACTGGCCGTGTTTTTAAACTCAAGTATATTCCACTGATGTGAATTGTTATGTTATCGCTATGGTATACGGCTCTGATGTATTTTCTTATTCGATTTTTGTTCGGTGTTCTTCACTATTTGCTTGTGTTTTTGTGTGTGTATCTGTTAGAGACGCTACATAAACACTCACACTAGAGTTCGACACTTGAGTCGCCTTAGATGCCATATACAATTGGCATAGATGTTATAAAAAAGTCATTGTGTAACCATCTGAATTGCTTCGCAATGACTTGCAACTATCGATACAGCTGCAAGCACTTTGCCCAGAAATGCTCCTCTGTTTGAACCTCCAAACAATCAACGACTTCGCGCATAGCCGCCGGATTGAATTCAAAGCATAAACAATGCAAATATAGAATCCGTTTCTTGCAACGAATTACCCCGCATATACAAATGCAAGCAAGGGTTTCGTTTCGGCCAGCGACCCAAGATACGATATACAATTTTCATTGTATAAAGTATCGCAACCATTAGCACCTTTACCCAATGTCTATTCGTCTATTACACAAGGGCATCACTCATCTAAGACTTTTATGATGCTCTCGTCCCATCTTTTCTTTTAGCACATTTCTTCGATGCATCGTCGTCTATTTATTTAGCCGCGATCCACATCAACCACAACGATCTTCCCGATTCCTTTTTCCTTGCCGCCTGCCTGCTTTGTTTTTCCATTGCCTTCGTGCATGAGTAAACAACACAGATCTTACCGATCACACACATACCACCATAAACTCCATTACGAGATCTGGTTTTCTATTCCACCAAGAGAGACCTTACGTTTCCCTGGTGGTAAATAAAAATATATCCTTAGTGGAGAGGATATTTACCACCACCGAATCGAGCGTGAATCAAGATACAGATTCCAACTCTCGATTGAGTCGTTTTTCATCACCCGACGGAGCCGGTCGGTCTGTCTGTCACTCCCGCTCCCCGGTGCGCACGGGGACGCCAAAGTCAACCGTGAGTCGAGTTTCTTGTCACTTAGTACATAGCATTGCCAAAAGTATTACATTCTAATAATGTCGTGTTGGTGTGACGCGTTTCGTGCGGTAATTCAAGTGCATAAACCTAGACGAACAAAAAAGAAATATATCTGTAGCCGTGGACGTACAAAGGCAAGGTACATACTTACGCCACACGTAGTTTAAAGTACGAGATAAAAATAAAATAACCCAAAAAAGTGGAAATAAAAGAACTAATAATACTAAAACAGTGTTTCATTTGTTTTTTATCTTCTGCGTGTTTATCCATCATCCTTTTCCGTTTGTGGACAATTTTGGTGCTCACATTTGCAGCGATATTCGGCGGAACAGTTGATCTTTGTGTTAGTGATGAGGTGGGTTGGTAGTAGAACTCTCGCCCATGCAGGCGTCCCGACTATCTTCCCCACAGACACCTTTCCAACGCCTTCAACGTACCATCGAGTAGATACTAAGTAACAACCCGGTTTCCAAGATTTTCATTCTTGGCCACTATAACGTACACAACTCCGGCTGGTTGGTACTTTCTAACAGAACTGACGAGGCTGAGAAGTTAGGCGAGACGTCCGCTGTTAGCCGCAATTTGTTTAAACTCATGGATGAACCTACGTGAATGTCAGATGACCGAGGCGACTCTCCAAACACTTTGGATATATATACCATGGAGACAACTGTGCCATTGGAAAACTTAGATTACTGTTTGATATCGATTGCTCAATCACTTATACTTAAAATAACCAACTTAAGCAGCCTTACCGGCTATGGAAGTACGGCGTTGTTAACTGGTACGAATAGCGAGATTTCTTCGTATCCTTTCCGTGGTCTGAGTTGTGCTTTGGAGACTCCGATGTTAGCGCCTGTGCGGAGTCGATCACGGAAATCGTTCTTCTCGGTATAGAATTCTACATTGTGTACTCCATCGAACGAAATTCATTTGATAAGCCTTGGTTTTTGAATTGAGCTTTTAGACAATGGCGCCCCACTCCCATGAAGAGCAACACAACGAATTTTGTCAGAATCAAAAACACGTTCAAGTAGGCGTTTGATACCCCACAGAAGGTTCTCAATGACAAAGTGACCAAATAACTCCTTGAGCACCCAAAGGGTTTGCGTCTCTTCTGGTTAGTGGCAAAGGTTGTCAACAGTAAGTTCGCTTCTTCCACTTTTCCTCCGTTGGTGGCGGCCGACGGGAACTTGTCACGAATTAAAAAAATAGCCGCAGTGCGTTAGCGAATTCAACTCTCGATGCCGGTCTTTTAGAGTCACCTATGATCGCCCCGCTGCAGTCTTCAAAGCCGGATGTGAAGTGCCGCCCACGAGCTATTCAACACATTCTCGTGGACTGGACTGTAAGAAAACAACCGACCCGGGTGTTGCCCGGGCACTCAAGGAGCTAAACGCACACAAATCCTTTGGTCCTGATGGCATTCCCCCAATTCTCTTGAAGAAATGTTCCTCTTCACTTGCTAAACCAATGCGGAAACCCTTCCATTTGTAATAGAATACGACCGTTTTCCAAATAGATGGAAGTCAGCGAACATTCAACCAATTCCGGAAAACGGCGATAATTTGTCGTTCTTTTCTTACCGACCCATAGCACTAATTTCTATTCTCTCGAAGGTAATGAAATCATTGATTAACCGCCAACTTTTGAAATATCTGGAATCAAATGAAATCCTCAATGACCGCCAATATGGCTTTCGTAGCAACAGGTCCACAGGAGATTTGATGGCGTACCTTAGCGAAAAGTGTACCTATTCCGTCTACTACTTCGGAGAAAGCAAGATTGTTGCTGTGGATATCTCGAAAGCCTTCGACAGAGTTTGGCATCCAGCCCTCTTATCAAAATGACATTCCTATGGAGTGGACAATTCCCTGATCCAATGGATAAGAGACTATCTTTCTGGCCGTTCAATCCAAGTGGTTCTTGATGGTGTCAAATCTGTTTCCCATCAAATTAATGCTGGTGTTCCCCAAAGTTCGGTACTCTCCCCCACTCTCTTTCTCATCTTTACAAATGATATCTTGTCAATTACCCACAACCCAACCCACTCGTTTGCTGATTGTAACACATTGAATCTCTCATACTCATACGAACAGTTCCGACCAAACTCTTTGAACGTCAATACCAACCAGCAACTTATACTTGATACATTGAATTCAGACCTCAACAAGATATATCAGTGCGGATTATCTAACCGAGTAGAGTTCAATGCCTTAAAAACTCAGTGCTGTCTTTTGTCGTCAAAGGCGAATCTCAAATTAAATACACTGTCGATGGACGGAACTTGAATCGACGAAGCCAAGGTACTATCATTCCTCGGCACTCGAATTAATTCGACTCTTAATTGAAATGACCGCATTTTTGAAGCTGCGAAAAGTGCGGCAAAATGTATGGGGTTCCTTAAAAGATGCAAAAGATACTTCACTCCGTCCAACCCGGCAACTATTTACAAGGCGTATATTCGTCCCAAAATGGAGTTCAACCCCCATATTTGGTCAGGCGCATCCAAAACTGCACTACACGTGCTCGATAGGACGCAAAAACGGAAACTTATTGGGGATCCAGCTGTATGTCGAGCAATTCTGTCGTTAGAACATAGGCGCAACGTATCGTGCCCATCTCTTGTCTATAGATATTATCACGGTCGTTGCTTAACTGAACTTTCTCAATGTGTTCCGCCTCCTCAGACATTTAGCCGTGAACCCGTCAATCAGTAAATGCGCATCAATTCACATTGAAAGTAACCTTCCGGCGTACAAATAAATATAGAGAGTTATTCTTTAGCCGAACCAAACGAATGTGGAATACTCTATCTGATCATGTGTTTCCTCGTCGTCGTTAATGTCCAGGCATTTAAAACCAATGTACATCGATACCTCCTTTCCATATCCACTTCCTCTCTTTCCGCTCGAACTGTGCTCTGACATTTAAGGGTTCTCCAAAATACCCTTTTCTGCGCGCGTTTGTGTAAAAAAAAAATGCGTTGTTCTAAGGTAAATCGATTCGTAGTGAAAAGGAAAAATTGACTTAATATTAATCTGTTGTTAGATTTAATTTCGGTATAAATTGAGTTGTGGCGCAAGGCTAATAACCTTGCCCGAAAAAACAAATTGTTATGGAAAATTTAGCAAGCCTTAGACTTGTTAAATAAGGCCAAGACCGGATCCCGGTTGTAGTGCCGATAATGATGATAATGGTGATGATAAATAGAGTTACCAATAACAAAATTAAATTGTTTTTTGTTTGTTTTTTTTTTTGCATTTCTATTTATTCTTCATGGATTTTCCAATTCCGTTTTGTTGCACAAAGTGACCTATCACACTGATGATACCTAGACAAAATAGCCAGTTGTACAAGGTGTTTCGCAAAAGTAATGTCATAATGTGAATTGACTGCCATTTTATTGGAAACCGAATTGTAATCTGTTTCATGGAGAAAAAACATTCACTCTATGACATTACGTGTACTCCGTCCTGTATAATATAAGTATTACTATCTACTACTTATTGGCCTACATGAAGCCGGAAGTTCATGAGCTCACTGACTCGGCTGCGCCGACGCTTCCTGTCCTCTCTTTACTCTCCTTCCACGTGTAGTACTCCAGAAAGCCCTACCATTAATATCCTCCTCTTACATGCATATCCCATCATCCTAATTTTATTCAATTAACTCACATGAATCTAAACGATTCCAAAACGAATATCGAGTAACCATGGCAGCTGCTCGAAATAACAAACATCCCAAAAAAAATCCAACGATATCCGAATCATTATCGAGCAACCATAGCAGCTGCTCGAAATAACAAACATCCCATGAATCTAAACGATTTCCGAATCGTTATCGAGCAACCAACAGCTACTCAAAATAGCAAACTCCCATGCATCCCAAGCCACAGACCGACAGCAAAATCAATATCGAGCAACCGTGACATCTGCTAGAATATGAATGGCCAAACAAGCTTTCATGTGTTTCAAGGTTCAAATATAAAAAGGAAAACGAACATGTTTTCAGTTCCTTATTCCAATCCCACTCAGTGGACCGATAATCATTGGGATCATTGAAATTTAATTAATATAATAAATTGTAGTATTATAACTTAAATAGTAGTTTCAATCAACAACAAAACTCTGCATACTACGCTCTTCCTTCATAAGAATGTCTATCATATTTTCACAACAAATAAACTTTGGAAATAAGTCTAATTCTTTAGTTTTATGGATAATATTCCACATATTTTGAAATTAAAAAATCTGATGATAATCAAATGCCCTAATCCTAACAAACGCTGAACAAAGAATATCACAGGCTCCTCTTCTTGGAAAGATAACTCCAAATTTCATTTCGAGATAAAAAGAAGGATCTGGCTTTATAAAATGTAAGCCGTCTCCGTGTGCACTGACAGCGGTCCAGAGTGTATGTGGATTGAACATATTCCTTGATTTTGCGACAGTCCTATGCAAATACGCGGATCTCGACACACGCGTCTTAGTGCTGTGAAAAGTGCCAGAATATACACGCGAGTGATGTGCAGTGCGGGAAAACCCTCTACCCTTTCCATCCCTTGTGTCTGTTTTCCTTTTTTTCGCACCTCTTTTTGCGTCCCTCGGGCATCGATACTCTCGATTGATTTATAATCTTTGGAGATTTTTTTGTGTCTGAGTGGCATAATGTTCATCATGGAAGGGATGTGACCTGGACTTCGGCACGGATCTAGTAGGGCACCTACTACAAAGGCATAACACCTGTAGTGGTTGCTTTCGCTTATCTATTGTTGGTCCCGACTTGCATCCTTTCCCGAGGCGGTATTGGTTTTCTGTGTAGGGCAATTTCAATGGAGCGAGAATTTCGCATTGATTTGTGTAACATTCGCGGCTTGAGATGCAATTTCTCTTCTGTGTGTGCCCGCGTTTCTAACTATCTTTGCACTTAGCGAAACCCAGGTAATTACTAATACATATGTTATATTTCCGATTTTAATCTACCTGGATATATGTAACTTAGTGTCTCTGTTCTTTCCACATCGTGGTATAGCCACATACATACGAAATGATATTGCTTATCAGCTTCTGCCACAGTATGGGATCTGTTCTAACTCGAAAATAATTTCTCTTGGCTAAAACTTCACGTTGGTAAGCATATCATACATTACTGCTTTCTTTACAGAAGCCCAAACTTGGATAGAAATGCATCCTTTAACGAATTTGATGCTCTGTCTGATTCTATCGATATGATCTGGACCCTATATCCGCACACTGAAATCGTCATTGCCCGTGATTTTAATGTGCATAATTCTCAGTGGCTTCGTCACTCCGGAACAACAACACCCGAAGGTCAATATATCCAGCTTTTTGCTGATTCAAATAGTTTAACTCAACTTGTCAATGAGCCAACATGGACCGGTTTCTAGCCTCCCGCCCAAATAAATACACAATTGAAGTTTGTTCGCCCTTGGGCACTTCAGACCGCTGTATCGTGGCAGCTAAATTTCCTCTAACCAACAGTAACGTTAATGAGAAAGCTCCCAAAAGAACAGTATGGTTCTACGAGAAAGCCAACTGGAAAGGTTTGAACGACTTTTTTGGGAGGTTAAATTGGTCGTTATTTTTCCTCCACAACGATGTTGACTCTATAGCGGACACATTGACAGACACGATTATACTTGGCATGCCGACCTTTATTCCACACAGAGTAAAGAGTATCAAACCCAAGAGAAATATGTGGTTCGATTCTGGGTGCAGAGAAGCCATTAAGGCTAAAGAGTTGAGCTTCCGGTTGTATAAATCAAACAATACTGAGGAAAACCGGAAAAGATTTAAGAGAGCTAGAAATGACTGTAATGTGTATATTCAGCGCGCAATGTTCTTGCATGACCAGAGAGTGAGACAAAATCTACTACACTCTCCCACAGGTAGTAGAAACTTCTGGGCATTCGTGAAGAACATTCAAAACTCGGTCTCTTCATCCATTCCATCGCTTATAGTCGATAACAAACCAGTCACCACTGCAATAGAGAAGGCAAATCTACTTGCTGCACATTTTCCAGTCAACTCAACGCTGCCTGATACCACATCAATTCCACCTCAACTTGAGCATAGCAACACTCCATGAGCCAGATTCGCTTTCGAACGCGTACTGTTGTTCGCGCACTCTAAGAGCTAAACCCACGCAAATCCGCTGGTCCGGATGGCATCCCCCCAATCCTCTTGAAGAGACGTTCCTGTTCACTCACTAAACCACTGCGGAAACTCTTCCATTTGTTTTATTCCATTGGCAGTTTCCCAAAGAGATGGGAGTCAGCGAACATTCAGCCAATTCCGAAAAAGGTGACAAATCATCGCTTTCTTCTTATCGACATATAGTACTAACTTATATTCTCTCCAAGGTAATGGAATCTCTTATCAACGGTCAACTTTCGAAATATCTGGAATCAAATGACCTCCTCAATGAGCGCCAATATGGCTTTCGTATCAACAGGTCCACAGGAGATCTGATGGCGTACCCTACCGAAAAGTGGAGCCATTCCATCCACTACCTTGTTGAAAGCAAGGTACTCGCATTGGATATTTCAAAAGCCTTCGACAGAGTTTGACATCCAGCTCTTTTGTCAAAATTGCATTCATATGCACAGGGCAATCCCCTGATCCAATGGATAAGAGACTATCTTTCTGGCCGTTCAACCCAAGTGGTTCTTGATGGTGTCAAATCTGTCTTCCATCAAATTAATGCAGGTGTTCCCCAGGGTTCGGTACTCTCCCCCACTCTCTTCCTCATCTTTATAAATGATATCTTGTCAATTACTCACAACCCAATCCACTCGTTTGCTGATGATAGCACATTGAGTCTCTCATACTCATACGAACACTCCCGACCAAACTCTTTGAACGTCACTACCAACCAGCAACTTATGCTTGATACATTGAAATCAGGCCTCAACAAGATATATCAGTGGGGATTATCTAACCGAGTAGAATTCAGTGCCTTAAAAACTCAGTGCTCCTTCTTGTCGTCACAGGCGAGCCCCAAAGTTAATATACTGTCTATGAACGGCACTTGCTTCGACGAAGCCAAGGAACTATCAATCCTCGGCCCTCGAATTAATTCGAGTCTTAGCTGGAATGACCACATATTTGGAGCTGCGAAAAGTGCTGCCGAATGTATAGGTTCCTTAAAAGATGCAAAAGATATTTCACTCCATCCAACCTGGCCACTATTTATAAGGCGTATATTCGTCCGGAAATAGAGTTCAACCCCCATATTTGGTCAGGCGCATCCAAAACTGCACTACACATGCTCGACAGGATGCAAAACTGAGCAGTAAAACTTATTGGGGACCCAGCCGTAAGTCGACCAATTCCGTCCTTAGAACACTGGCGCAACGTATCATGCCTATCTCTTTTCTATAGGTATTACCACGGTCGTTGCTCAACTGAACTTGCTGAATGCGTTCCACCCCTTTAGACATTTTCCCGCGATATCGATCAATCTGTTAATGCCCATCAGCTCACGCTGAAAGTGGATTTCAGGCGCACAAATAAACATAGAGAGTCATTCTTTAGCCGAACCACACGAATGTGGAATGTTCTGCCTGATCATGTGTTTCCTGGCCGTTATGATGTCCAGACATTCAAGACCAATATACATCGACACTTCCTTTCCTTATCCACTTCCTCTCCATCCGCTCGCACTGTGCTTTGGCATTTAAGGGTACTTCAAAATCCCCTTTTGTGCGCGCGTTGGTGTAAAAAAAAACGGCAGACCATTCTACATCGATGTCACCCTTTCCTTACCCTACTGCTCTTCTTCCGCTTTGATATTGAAGGTCACATCAAAATCCCTTTTCGTGTGCATATTTGTGTAAAATAAAATATAAAATAATAAACTTACTATAATTTTGCGTAAAATTATGGTGAATTTCAAGATTCTTGAATTTTTTTCTTGTTTTGATGTTCGTGGCTAGAATGATAAACGTTATTGTATGGCCTACGTAGAATTTTGCCATGAGTAGTGTACGTTGATTTCAATATATTTTCCACCGTATGCAATACAATTTCAGCCTGCCAAATAACCTTTGTCTTATTATTTAATTGGTACTCCATTTTTAACTGCAACTACAGTCTTGGATTGATCTTACTTTAGCTCGTCTAAAAAAATGCTGCAAACTTAATTGCATTTAATTCCGATTCGAAACTGCAACTAAAAAATGAATTGGGTCTGCTCGTGGTGTTAATGGCTAACCATTAAAAGACACAACGATTGTTATACCTAAAACCAGATCTGCACCTTCCACCTTTAAGGTCATTCTATTTCAGGCCATGTGGCCACTTCACTTATGATTTACATAGTCGTATGCACATACTGACCAATTCTCGTACATATTCTTACGAAACAAGTTGCACCACCTAGAATCAAAGCGGTCAAATGAAATCGAAAGAACCTTCAGAGGTTCACTGGTTCCACAGTGTAAGCTGATACCTGACACAGGTTTTTATGAATTCCAAAACAATAACGCCGCTGGGTGTTCTTTTGGATACCGTCAGAAAAGAAAAGTTTCCTCGTATATCTAATCATGGAGGAATACCCATGTCGTTGCCATGCCTTGTTTATACATTTGCATTAAATTAATTTAAAATGAAAGTGTTTAATTTGAATGTAATTTATTTGGTTATAATTAATTGGATCGTTGTTTAATTAATGGTAAAACTTTCGTTTTTTAAAAATTCCGATGTCGGTCTCTATGTGTGGGGTTTTATGGTTTGAATGTTTTTCATCTCATTTACATTTCAATCATTTTTAGAAATCAATTTGGCAAATAGTTTATGTGGAGTGGAGTGGAGAAAGTAATAACAAAATTATTTTTTTTTTCTCTTAAAGAGATATTCTACCGCATCGAACAGTGCAACGTGAATGTTAATCGATATTATTTATGTTATTTTTCGTGCTTGGTCGTTTTATGGCTGCTAAAACGACGAATGGAACCCGAAGGAAAAACATGCGAAACCTGATGAAATAATCAAACTTTAGTTTTGCTATTTTGATATTATGACCAATATCAAATAAAAGGACTTTACTCTCAACATTTTCTGTTCTTTTTGGTATGTTATTAAAATCACTGTTATTAAAATCATTTTGTAACCAGCCCAATATTACATCATCTATAACCCAATTCGAACAACGGAGAATCCTATAAAACAATTTCACTTTCGAACTTGTACTCAAATAGTTGAATATAAATTAATCCGTTGCATTCCTCGTATAATTTTGACCATACGTTTTTTTTCACTCAAAAATTTGTTTAGAATTCACCACCACCAAGTGACGCTCAGATAATCGAGAACCACTCTGCGCATTTATAAGACTGAAAGTCAGTTGCTTATGAAATTAGTTACCTTACGATTAACTTAGACTGTCAAGGTGGGACTAGTAAGTTAATATTGGACATATGAAGTGGGTTCCAAATAAAAAGTAACAAATCTCGCGGATTTTATTGATTCGATTTAAAAAAAAAGGAGCGTGCAGTTGATACACGTATTCCTCACTTTAACATGTTTTAGGTGATTGTTAATTTATGGTGCTTTTAGAGCGTCTATGCGATGTCAGTGTTGACCCATGATGATTGTTTAATGCTTGGATCATGGCGTCGTATGTACGAGGGTTGCCTCTTATGTTTCGGGATTTGGCAACCCTAGTGTTGCAATCCGGCAATTGACAGCTCTGTCGTAAAGTTGGACATTTTTGAGGTTATACGCACTCAGAACGTTTTGACATACGAGCGCTATTTGTGTTGTTTACAGTAACTTAAAAGATTCATCTCGGCCCAAAAATGGAATTAAATCGTCAACATTTTCGTGCGATTATTTTTTACAACTTTCGGCGTGGATTAACTCAGCAACAGTGCATAGATGAACTTAATTCAATTTTTGGCGATGAAGCTCCATCAAGGACCAGTGTTTATCGATGGTATGGTGAATTCAATCGTGGTCGTAGTTCACTCCAAGATGAATTTCGTGAAGGTCGTCCAAAATCAGTTGTTGTTCCGAAAACCATTGATGCTGTGCGCGAACTGATATTGGATGATCGTCATGTGACCTATCGTGAGATTGAGACAACCTTAGGCGTTAGTGGAACTGTGGGTAGTTCTGGTGTCGGGTGCGTCGACATGGACGCTGGTTCAACCTCCAGGCCACGATGTAGTACGCTGGTGGAAACGGATCGCCGTCGAGTGAAGATTAAAACCCGGAACAAACTATCGTCGAACGAGGACAAAGCAAAAGTGCAGTACACAGTCTCATTACAAATGGTCGTAGAAGAAATAAAACACGTTGGTGTATCTTGTTGGCTAATGTTCTTTAACCATATAATGTTTTATTATAAATGCCGGACTACGGGAATGAGTTAGAAACACACTGGTATAACGTTGACTTTAGTTTATATTAACTGTTCTGGACTTAGAAACACAACTGCTTAACATTGACTGTAGATATTATTGAATGTTCTGGACTTGAAAACACAACTGTTTAACATTGACTTTAGGTATTATTAACTGTTCTGGACTTAGAAACACAACTGCTTAACATTGACTGTAGATAATATTAAATGTTCTGGACTTAGAAACACAACTGTTTAACATTGACTTTAGGTATTATTAAATGTTCTGGACTTAGAAACGCAACTATTTAACATTGACTTTAGATATTATTAAATGTTCGGGACTTAGAAACACAACTATTTAACATTGACTTTAGATATTATTAAATGTTCTGGACTTAGAAACACAACTGTTTAACATTGACTGTAGATATTATTAAATGTTCTGGACTTAGAAACACAACTGTTTAACATTGACTGTAGATATTATTAAATGTTCTGGACTTAGAAACACAACTGTTTAACATTGACTTTAGATATTATTAAATGTTCTGGACTCCACTGGCGTATGTGTGCGCGACGGCGGCTAAAATCTGACTGACTTTCATTCGCCGCAGACAGAAAGACATCGCGAAGAAAAACCGTAAAAGGGGAGGAGCTGCACGATCAACTCGAGGCAGTCAATCGTGATTGGACCGGGGAATATGGCATACATTTCGCATGTATGTGTATGCGTCGCATACGATCGTCCGTGATCGAGGATGGATGCGAGCGTCGCAACTGCATCTCCTGAGTATACAAACAATGCATGGGCCTGCGGCTGTGTACACAATTGATTGTGTAATACTTGCCGGCAACCGAACCATCTGGGGTAAAAGCAAAACAAACCGAAGATCTGGTCACCCTAGGAGAGGCCATAAATCAACATTTGGGTTGATGGACGTGCGATTTCCCAGGTCCGCCGACGGTTGGCGGCCGTTAATGGAGAATTGGTATATCATAAACGATCTGTGGTGTGAATGCTATGTTTTGGTAGTGCAACGAATATAGGGTGCAGCCATTGCCAGATGTTAAAAGTAAACACTTGATGGCCGCATCCAATTCGTTGCTTGTTTGCGGTCCCTGATCGGTGGAGACCGATAATAGGAAACCAGCTATTGCTGGTAATTGGTGAATGTTTGCTTTGCATCAGCCGAAACCTTGTCGGCGGTGGCAAACTGATGAGACCTGGTAGCCGCATGCTAGGGGTGCCATGGACAAACAAAAAAAACGAGTAATCTAGGAACTCCGTGTTGATTTTGTTTCCATGACATAAGGTAATGGGAACGAGATGCACTGGGTGCTATACATGCCCGAGGGTGAAATTTTCGATGCCACGGCTAGGTGATAATCCTTTTCAGGTATGGTGGTGGAGAAAGGGATTTGGAGAAAACCTCCAAAGAAAGGTAAGCTGCCTAAAAGGTATTTATGTCAGTTATCCTTTGGGGTAACTGAATTAATTCTAGCAATCTGGCTGGCGGTTAATGCCGTAGCAAGGTTACGTAACCTTGCTGAAGGTTCGACTTCGAGGTAAGTCACATCGCTTGGAATGGTGGGGATCGAGCCATGTATGGCTCTTCGGGCCCTGAAAAGCCCCACAGGACCAGCATACATTCAATATTGCATAAACATTTGACTGTCAAAAAAATTTGTTCGCGTTGGATCCCACACAATTTGTCAATCGCCCAAAAAAAGGCTCGTGTCAATTGGTCGAAAGAAATGCTCAAAAAATACGGTCGTGGTGCTTCGAAACACGTCTATGACATCGTGACAGGTGATGAATCGTGGATTTACGCGTATGAGCCCGAAAGTAAACAGCAGTCGACTGTCTGGGTGTTTCAAGATGGGCCAAATCCAACGAAAGTTGCTCGCGCACGAAGCACTTCCAAGCAAATGGTCGCCTGTTTTTCTCGGAAAAACTGGACATGTCGCAACCGTACCACTAGAACAACGCAGAACAGTCAATTCTGAGTGGTACACAACCATTTGTTTGCCAGTTGTCTTCCAAGAAATCAGGAAAACCAACCGCCGAAGACGGATCACTCTTCACCACGACAATGCGAGCTCTCACACATCGGCTGCGACAACTGCATTTTTGAGCACCCAAAACATCGATTTGATGGGTCATCCGCCGTATAGTCCTGACTTGGTAGCGAATGACTTCTTTTTATTCCCGTACGTAAAAAAGAAACTGAGAGGTCAACGTTTTTCGACACCTGAAGAATCGGTTGCTGCATTCAGAATGCATGTGTTGGAGATACCTCAATCAGAGTGGCAAAAGTGCTTCGACAATTGGTTCAAACAATAAAGTGATTTTCGATGATCAATATTTGTTTTTGTTCTCTAATCCCGAAATATAAAAGGCAACCCTCGTATTGTGGTAACGTGGCTATCCTTAACTCGCTCAAGCACTTTCGATACCTCAAGTTGCTTGCGGCTATTGCCCATTTTTTAATGAAGCTAGAATCGCAGTCCAAATTAAAACGTCGAACCATTTGGGACGAGCAAGCTCCTATTTTAGACATTTCACATAGAACGACTCGTTTTGCCGTCGGCGAAAATTTTGTTGGTCTTCCAGATCGCTTATTTCTTCCGTAATTTTCAATACCGGCTTGTGGAAAATTCTTCACTACCCCTTAAGAGCAATTTATACCATTGGCAATTTGGCTTTGTGTCGTTCCACTATTTTGTAAGTCCACTATTCTTTATTTTTCACTGCCCGTTAGTTGTTTCCTACGGGGTATATTTACAACTTTTAAAAAATCACTGCGTAAAACAGAAACCTGTTTATTAGCACTCCAGAAGGTCTGGACTGTTTTTTAAGAACTTTTTTTATACCAAGCCATGCGTTACAACTATCCCTGAGATCGGAAAAAAGGCTTGAGTTTATTCTTTATCACAGGGGAAATGTGCGTTTTTCAGAAAATTACTTACCATTCTTGGTAAAAAAGCAATTAAGCCATTAAAGGGCTTGTGGGGGGTAGAAGTAGTTGTGCCAAAACAGGGGCACGAATTCACTTTATCCCCAACGATGTTTCGACGAAAGAAAATTGTTCACCCGAAAAGAATATTAAATAAATGAAACTGTGAGGTTTCTCTAAATTACATGGAGAACCAACACACAGGCTTTCCCTGAGTTGGTGTCAGTTGTCAATCTTTTGTCACAAAAATAATCATAAAAGGTTATTACTCATTCCAAATAAGAAAATCTACCTTTGAGTCTACAATTTTGCAAAACATTGTACTGGCATATATAACATCTATTGATACATATTCCAAAAGAACTATCCAAGTTTGTTGCAGCGTAGTGATGCAGGCTAAGGCATAGGTGTGGTACCACCAGGAATAGAACGGATTCCAAGAAGTGCAGGTATGGTAATAATTAAGCGGAACCCCAGTCAAATCCAAACAAAACCAGGAACCGTAGTAAGACGAAAAACTCGAAGTAATTATCAAACCCGAGGACGTCTTAACTATACTATAGGCACAGAAATGCATGTAAACACTGAAACCATAGGCTATATAGTTATTTGTTAAACAAATTAAAAAATTGAATTCAAATTGTACACAGTCAAAGCTGAATTATAACACTCACTCCTCTCATTGCATTCAGGCCCTTAAGGCACACAACTGTCATCCACACCAAGAAACGCCAAACTCACATTTGTCAACTTTCACTTCTTTCTTCTTAACATCCAGCTTTCGTGCCGTTCGGACGTAATAAAATAGAAATCTTTAATTTAAACAGAAAAACGTTTTGTTTTTTATTGTTCACCCTGCCTGTTCAATAGGTTATGGGCCCAGGTTCGCGGAACGATAAATATTTTTGTGCTGTTTAAATTCTTTCGTTTAAAATCTCGTGTTGTAAGTCCGCCCTCGTGCAACAGTGAAATTTTACAACACCACGATGGAGAACGAATCAAATGGGATAACCAAACTCAAAGGCATTGAGAACTGGAGTACGTGGAAGTTCCAGGTACGCATCGTTCTACTCTCTAGTGGAGCATGGACATCGTCAGCGGAGAAAAGGAATTTCCAGAGGTAAACATAACCGAAGCTCATCGAACAGCACGTGCCTCATGGACAAAACTGGACACTTTTGGACAGCGTACTATCGCCACATCGGTCGACGAGGAACCGCTACTTCACATCATCAACTGCACGACTTCCAAGGAAATGTGGGACAAACTTTCATCTGTTTATGAATAAAAGTCGGAGACCAGCATTCACATGCTACTTCAACAATGGTACAGTGTTCAGAAGGACCCAGCTCACAACATTGCTACACACGTTGCCAAGTTGGAAAACCTTGCACATCGATTGAAGGTTATGGGTGAGAAAATTTCTTATAAGCAGATAATCACAAACATTTTAATGACTCTTCCCTCCACCTTCAAACATTTCATCAGTGCATGGGAATCAACACAGCCCGATGAGAGAAATCTTACCAACCTTATTTCCAGACTCTCAGTCGAAGAATCCAGGTTAGAGCCTGCAAATGCAAGAGACAACGTGGCTTTTATAGCTGAGAAATCACGACAAAAGAACTTTGAGCAGAAATCCTCAAAATCATGTCATTATTGCAAGAAGCCGGGCCACTGGAAGCAAGACTGTTTCAAGAGAAAAGCAGCCAATGAGAGAAAGGCAGACAAGGGGGGCCACGCAAACAGGAAAAACGACGCGCTGATCAGTGCTTTGACTCTCGGTTCGGACAACCTGGATTGTTCCAACATCTGGTACCTCGACTCTGGTCCACATGTCTCATCGGCGCGAATGGTTTTCAGATTTCGTCCATTTTCAGCAGCCAAAATCTGTTCGAGTTGGTGATGGCAAAACAATCGCAGCTATGGGATCTGGAGACATCGAGGTCGAAGTTTTCGACGGAAAAATCTGGAAGCTGAAATACCTGAGTAACGTCCTCCATATTCCAGATCTAGGCTTCAATCTTTTCTCCCTAGGAGCAGCCCTTGACAAAGGCATGTCTCAAAAATCAGACAGCAGGACTTGCCATCTATTGAAGGATGGAAATATCGTTGCAGTGGGAAAAAGATCTGATCAACTTTTCGAGATGAAATTTAGAATCGTGGCAAATGAGCACCAGGCAAACGTCGTCGTCAAACAAGAAACACTCCTCACCTGACACAAAAGGTTAGCTCATCAGAATTTCGAGCAGGTTAGAAAGATTTTGAGGAGGATGAACTTACCCTTTACGGACGACAAAGTCAAATGTGACGACTGTACCCTCGGCAAGATGCACCGGCACCCTTTTCCAAAAAGTACCTCAAAAACCGAACGAGTTGGTGAGCTTGTTCATGCTGATCTGTGCGGCCCAATGCCTGACACATCAATAGGAGGCGCTCGTTATTTCTTGCTGATCAACGACGACTTCAGCCACTGGAGAACTTTGTTTTTCATCAAGGCGAAGTCGGAAACAGCCCAGTGTCTGAAGAAATTCCTTCTCCAAGCAGAAAAACACCTGGACAAAGGCATCAAGGACATCAGGACTGACAACGGTTTAGAATTTGCCAACAGGCACGTGGAGAAAATCACCAGTGATCTCGGTGTGATACACCAAACAACGGTTCTCTACACACCAGAGCAAAATGGGTCAGCAGAACGTGAGAACAGGACAATTGTTGAGTCGGCCAGGACTATTCTTCATGCAGGAGAGTTCCCAAAGAAGCTATAGGCAGAGGCAACCCTCTACGCAGCCTACACCTTGAACAGGACTGGGACCAGCAGCAAAAATGGAGCAACATCTTGCGACCTCTGGCTGGGAAAGAAACCAGACCTTGCCTCACTCAGGTCTTTTGGTGTGGAGGTTTTCGTTCACACCCCCAAGGAAAAGAGAAAGAAATGGGATGTCAAAACCAAAAAGAGCATATTTGTAGGTTACGACGAAACGACGAAAGGGTATCGAGTCTGGTTTCCTACTGAAAACAAGGTAAACACCTTTCGAGATGTGAAATTCACTGGACAAAGATTTTCAGCAGACAAGTCAAACAATGAGCCAGCAACAATGACCTTGAGTGTTCCTCAAGTTGCTGAAATTGATGAGGAGCCAGAGATCGTGAACTTGGTGAACATTCTGGAAGCGAAGCTGAAGAACCCTTGTATGCGCTAATGGATGATGAAGAGCCACTCGAAGAACCTGTACCACTGAAAAACTGTAGCGTATCTACCAACGCCACTGCTATCTTTTCAATCTACCTCAAAATCTTCCCTCCTAAAGCCCCATTAATTTCGCCATTTTTGCGTATGCAAGCGCAATAACTTCCCCAAGCATTCTCCCACCGATTTCATTACCTTTCGGTTATGCAAATAGCATCCAACATCAAGCATCTGCCCATCAAGGACATTCACGCAATTAACGCGTTATATAAATTTCCCTAGAAGAAATTCGGTACGCCAGTACCGCATACATCAATGCATCTCAGCATTGTTCTAAAAGGAAAACATTTCGGTTGCCATACTAGATAACCGAAGTGGATTATAAAAACAATCAGCAGAACCCCTGTCTGCCTGCATTTACTGTCCCACACGTGCGCAACAGATTTTCATGTTGCACCAGTACTCACGGCGGCTTTTATGCAATCTTCAAAGCACCGGCGCAATTCGCGCCTAGCTGCCAAGAGCCGAATTCAATGCCAGTGTAAATACTCACACTGGAATTCGACCCATGACTCCCTAGGATTGCAATACACAATTAACATGGTTGTAAACACAACCATCATTGTGTAATTATCCCAAATGTATCCTAATCCCTAACGTAGTATTTGGACAACTGCAAATATTTATCCCGAAGATGCTTTTTCAGGGATTTTCATTCCCACGGTTCAACCACCCATGAGCTCGCATCACGAGCCAACAAGGTGATCCGCGCGCAAAGTAGTTGAGTCGATGAAAGTGTTGTAAAGGAGTCGAGTCTCCTGGAGTCCATTATTACCGTGAACAACAAACTAGGCTGCGGCATTCTTTGCACAAGTCTCCTAACTCCAAAATTATATTTCATTAGTGATAAGAAAGTCTACAACTGTGTTCATGATCGAAACAATTTATTTTCTGTAATAGTGCAGTTCCTAATTTACATAAAACAAATTAAGGACCTGTAATAAAGTTAATCTCAGAGAGAGCTTGTGTGTTTTACTTCTTGTGGACGGTCCGTCGCGGAGTTTTGTTTCCTTGGAGGACAGTGTTCGGCGGAACTATCGTTAGGAAATCTTGGTGAACCTTGCCAAGGCCGGCATATAACCAAGAGAAATACCAGTGAAATACCCACAATTGGTGACCCCGACGTGATTAAACACAATTTTCTGATTCGGAGTCAGATCAAAACCGTGTCCTAAAAAATTTTAAAGGAACAGTGACTATTCGGTGCCGCGACTGTGACAGTGACAATCTTCCCGAACCGAGTGCTTCCGGAAACGCAGTGGCAGTAAGCAATTGTGGCGGCAATTGCCGAAGATCAATATAACATTCACCGGAAACAGGAACAACAGGAGCAACTACCCAACACTACACCAGCACCAGGAGCATCCGATCAATAACACCAGGGATTTAAGCAGGTATCCTTTCTTTCTGTTTTTAAATTATTCCCTTGGTAAAACAACTGTATTTTAACGTACATTTCCTTTTTGTCAAAGTTTTATTATGTGTTTAACTGATTGTTTTGGAGATATTAAATAAAGTTTATAATAATTCTAAATTAAGTGAGACAAAAAAAGAAGAAAAAATCAATAACATTGTAGCTGTAAAACGTTTGTTTCCTTTTTACTTTCGTGGCTGATTGGCAAAGATACTTATATGTGTAATTAGATTAAACGATGCCTGGCAAGGATTTCAAATTTTAATACAGATATCTTGGGTAGGAAAATGTATTATTAGCCTGGAGTTGACGAAATGTTGTCTGCAGTTATTTAAATAAATAAGCAACAAAACATCAGCCTATACAAATAAAATTAAGACAATTTGTGCCTTTTTTTATTATTAACAACACGAATAAAATAACTCAAAACGAAATAATAGAGTATCTGAAATAAATGCTAAGTGAAAAACAAAACAACAAAGTAAACACGAAATTATTTACCAACATCTTCGTTAATTGTACTTCCGATTTAATATTTTCCTTTTTTCGACCAGTTGCTAATTGAGAACAATTCATAAAAATCATTCTTCCATTTGATCGCCTTATTATGATTATTTTTACTTGAACGCAACTGCCTACTTTGACTCCATTAGCATTACTTAGAAGCATTTAATAATATTCCATGTCAGTTTTTGTTTTTTGTTATAACTTTATATTTTAAACATAATTTTTTTGTCATCATTTTATTGTATCCTTAAAATTTTTGCAAACAAGTATATGTATCTAATTTCTTCACATGATATTGACAACAAAATTAAATTTGTTTAAATAAAAGCCTGTGTTACAAATTAGAAAAGAAGAAATATATTTATATCCTTAAACAGCACGAGATAAAGGCAAAATAAAATAAATTTTGTAAGCCCCTTCAGGGTATTAAGTAGCGCACAACCTTTCTCGGCACGCACACGACTCAGCTCAACTTCTCGCAACTTCTTTTCGACACTTTTCAACCCCTTCGACTTATTTTTAGCTTCAACACCACTCGACTGCAACCGACTCCACCAACTCTTTCAAGCTCGACTCCATTCAGCCGTCCGGACCACTTCACTTCGTGGTTTCTTTTCAGTCAGGCCGGATTGGACTAGCGCGAATACTCCGCCGTCCCAGTTTAGCTTCCAGTTGGCCCCGAAAACTGTACTGCACCACCCCGGACGTTAGTCTAAATTCTTCCTAGTGTCACAGCCTTTGTTTCAGTTTAGGCAAGGTAGTAAATCCTTTACTTACCCAACTCCATCGACTCCCGTGACATCATTGTTCACGCACGCGCACCCTACCTTCAGTTTCCTGACGTCGTTGTCTACGACGATTTACTCTGCCCGCTCCCCACCAAGCAATTAAATTCCTTCGCTTCTCTTCCTCTTATTCCGTTGCTAAACACCCACTCTTTCCAAACAGAAAAAATGGCCCACTCTACTAGGTCTAAGGCAGCTCAGCAAGAGCAGACCCAGCCGTGCTCGGATGATCAAGCGTTCGTAGACGCTTCCAGCATCGAGCACACCTCGCATTCCCATAGCATACACTTGCCTCCTTTCGACGAGAAGGACCCAGAGCTATGGTTCGCCGTAGCCGAACGCTTCTTCAGGGTTGCCGACATGCACGATGAGGAAGTTCGCGCAGTAGAATTGTTGCGAGTGCTAAACCACACGCAACGGACGCATGTTGCTCACATAATTGGGTCAACAGAACCAAATCCCTACAGCAACATGCAAGAGACGCTCATAAATGCCCTGGACGAGCCCAGGAGCAGCAGACAGCAGCGTTTGGCGAGCGAAACAAATGTTACTGGAATGAGACCGTCCAATTTTCTGACACATTTACGCTCAATAGCTGGAACCAAGATTTCGGACGACATAATTAGGCCTCATTTCCTGAGGTGCCTCCCGCAATATGCTCGCGCGGCATTAATAGTACAACCCAACCAGAGGTTGGGTCATTTGGCGAAACTAGCCGACACAATTATGGAAAGCTCAGACCCACAGTCTGAACCCCCAGCATACCAGGTCACGGCGATTAACCGACACGCCGTTTCACCTACACGGCATCAATCCTTATCACTAACAGCACCCCGGACTTCTCTAGTAACGCCTTTTACACAAGCCGCACCAAGAGAGGTAACACAAGCTACAATTTCCTCCCGTGAGGAAATTCAGCCGCGCACCCAGCAAACAAAGCTCTCGAGATTCGAGCGAGACCTGAACCAACTGCGGGCCCAAATGCGAAATGTCGAGCGCGCAATCCAAAACCGTTCTAATAACCAACGGCCACAAACGAGGAACCCCCAATGGCAGTTTAACACGCCCAGAGGAGCACCAATCACAAACGAAAACGCACCAGACAACAGGCAAAATACACCTAGTGGCGCTCTGACACAGGCCCGGTGCATATACCACAGACGTTTCGGTGCAAACGCCAGAAATTGTAGGCAACCTTGCAGCTGGACGCGGCCAGCCCCCGCGCAGAACCTCGTTCGAGTGCGAACGGCCGGCACCCCTATTATAAGTCGCTTAACAATCAGGGACTCTAGATCGAATATTAATTTCACCGTCGACACTGGCGCCGACATTTCCGTCATCCCTAGATCTTTCGCCCCGCGCAACCGTGTGCCGGGCCACCTACAGTTGTTCGCTGCGAACAACTCCCCCATAGCCACTTACGGGCGGAAAAATTTTAAACTCGATCTGGGTCTCCCATGCCCTATCTCCTGGCACTTCGTGATAGCCGATGTCAGCGAGCCCCTAATAGGATCTGACCTATTAGGAAAACACAACCTGTTGGTAGACACTGCCAACAAGAGATTAGTTAGTCACAACGTCTCAACCCGTCTCTCCCCGCAAGCAGCTATAGGGGCGAACGACCCACCCGAGGACTCTACAGACCCAATCCCCGCGCTGTTGGAAGAATTTCGCAATTCAACAGTTCCCCTCTCCAACCAGCAACAACACAGATCCGGCGTGTTTCACCACATAGAAACACGCGGCCCACCGGTGAGCCAGCGCCCACGTCGCCTGGCCCCCGAAAAATTGCGAGCAGCCCGCGCCGAATTCGAATATATGCTCGAGCGAGGCATCTGTCAACCCTCGGTCAGCCCATGGGCAAGTCCACTTCACCTCGTCAAAA
The DNA here is from genome assembly GCA_963931805.1 of Microdon myrmicae. Taxonomy (NCBI): domain Eukaryota; kingdom Metazoa; phylum Arthropoda; class Insecta; order Diptera; family Syrphidae; genus Microdon; species Microdon myrmicae. The sequence continues at coordinate 49,916,611 of OZ007501.1, forward strand.
AACGCAACGGTGAATGGCGACCATGCGGTGATTATAAACAGCTGAACGCAGTAACAGTTCCCGACAGGTACCCAATAGCCCATCTTTACGACTATTCGTACAAGTTGCGCGGTTATACAGTTTTCTCAACTCTTGACCTCACCAGGGCATACCACCAGATTCCGGTGGCACCTGAAGACGTACCCAAAACCGCCGTAATTACCCCCTTCGGACTCTTCGAATTCAAGGTGATGACGTTTGGCCTCAGGAATGCAGCTCAGACATTCCAGAGGTATATCGATTCGGCACTACGAGGCCTGGATTGCTGTTACGCGTATATTGACGATATACTAATAGCATCTCGGAACCTTGCGGAGCATCACCAACACCTCAGACAGGTCCTTGAACGCCTCAGACAATTTGGCCTCGTAATAAACCCAGAAAAATGCCAATTCGCCAAAGAGCAAGTTACCTACCTGGGTTACCATATCAACAGCCAAGGCATCCGCCCGCTTCCAGACAGAGTGGAAGCACTAACCCAATTTCCCCGTCCCTCCAACGTTCGCGAGCTGCGCCGTTTCCTGGGTATGCTAAACTTTTACCGACCCACACTACGAAACGCCGCACACATTCAGGCCCCTTTAAATGAGTACTTAAAGGGGGCAAAGAAGAACGACAAGCGCCCAATCGCCTGGACGGAAGCTGCAGACAACGCATTCCGTCAATCCAAGGCACAGCTGGCAAATGCTACCCTACTCCGTTACCCCGCAGAGGGCGCACCATTGGCCATCCAATGCGACGCGTCAGACACGGCCATGGGAGCAGTATTGGAGCAAGAATGCAACGGAAACTGGGAACCGCTCGGTTTCTTCTCAAGGAAACTTAATACGGCCGAGCGGAAATATAGCACGTACGACCGGGAGTTACTCGCTATGTACAGCGCCGTAAAGTATTTCCGACACATGGTAGAAGGTCGCCCCCTAGTAATCAGAACGGATCACAAGCCACTGATCTACGCATTCCGGAAGAGGTCCGGGAATGCATCCCCACGCCAGGAACGGCAACTCGACCTGATAGGTCAATACACCACTGAGATCAAACACATCTCAGGGGAACAGAATGTTATCGCGGACGCCTTATCCCGCATCGATACCATTCAGCTACGCGCCGCCATCGCCGACGCCGACCTAGCTCAAGCACAGCAGAATGACAACCAGCTTGAGTCTCTTCTCAAAGCAGAGACAGCACTTCAGCTGCGCAAGTTCCCACTCGAGCAATCCGCAGACGAGATATGGTGTGATATCTCCACGGGAACAGTCAGGCCCTATATTCCCGGAGAGCTGCGAAGGAGCGTATTCGAGACCTTTCACGGTCCGGCTCACCCCAGCGGACGTGCAACCGCTGCAGCCATTCGACGTAAGTTCGTATGGCCTCGTATGAATAAAGACCTCTCGAGTTGGGCTCGTGCCTGCCTTAAATGCCAGCGCTGCAAAATTAGCCGACACAACGTGTTGGAGCCAGCGCAATTCAAACTCCCCGAGGCTCGATTTACACACGTCCACATAGATATTGTGGGCCCCTTAACACCCTCGAGAGGATTCTCCTATATCCTCACCATGATTGATCGTTTTACTCGGTGGCCAGAAGCAACGCCACTACGGGTAGTCACCGCCGAGAGTGTCGCCAGAGCGTTTTACTCGACTTGGGTCACACGTTTTGGCGTACCAGCAACGTTAACATCAGACCGAGGTCCACAGTTCGAGGCCACGATCTTCAAGCAGCTTACTGACTTATTGGGCTGTCAAAGAAGTCGTACGACCGCATATCACCCTTCATCCAACGGGATGATAGAGCGTTGGCACAGGTCGCTAAAAGCCTCTCTAATGTGTCATAACGACACGCAATGGTTCGACGCCCTCCCCACTGTCCTTCTAGGATTGAGGACAAGTATCAAGGAGGATCTGGGCGCATCCGCTGCAGAACTGACCTACGGCACCAACCTAGTGTTGCCAGGCGAACTATTTGTGGACAATGAAGCTCCACACGACCAACTACAAAGCGTAGGCTACCTCCGCGACCTGATGCGGAAGATCAGGGCAAAACCCGTAGCCCGACATGGCACCAAAAGAGTGTTTATCCACCCTGAGTTGCATAGCTGCACACACGTTTTCGTCAGGGTGGACAAAGTTAAGAAACCACTCGATCCCCCCTACGAAGGGCCATATAAGATTCTAAAACGAATCAGCGATCGAGTGTACGAAGTGGGGGTCCAAGGCAGATCAACCACTGTCAGCATAGAAAGACTGAAACCGTGTTTCTCGGAGGCCAACCTCCCAAAGGCCACCACAAACCCCGATGCTACAGAGGAGCTACCCTCAACTTCTACGGCAGGAATACCAAACAGAAATAGCGGCCCCCTCACGCGAAGCCACACCCGAGCGCCACCACAAGGCGCATGTACGGCCAACCTCACTTAACTACAGCCTTCTAAGTACTACTTCGCCCTACCAACAATATCGTGACTATGTCACTGGGGGGGGAGTACTGTAGCGTATCTACCAACGCCACTGCTATCTTTTCAATCTACCTCAAAATCTTCCCTCCTAAAGCCCCATTAATTTCGCCATTTTTGCGTATGCAAGCGCAATAACTTCCCCAAGCATTCTCCCACCGATTTCATTACCTTTCGGTTATGCAAATAGCATCCAACATCAAGCATCTGCCCATCAAGGACATTCACGCAATTAACGCGTTATATAAATTTCCCTAGAAGAAATTCGGTACGCCAGTACCGCATACATCAATGCATCTCAGCATTGTTCTAAAAGGAAAACATTTCGGTTGCCATACTAGATAACCGAAGTGGATTATAAAAACAATCAGCAGAACCCCTGTCTGCCTGCATTTACTGTCCCACACGTGCGCAACAGATTTTCATGTTGCACCAGTACTCACGGCGGCTTTTATGCAATCTTCAAAGCACCGGCGCAATTCGCGCCTAGCTGCCAAGAGCCGAATTCAATGCCAGTGTAAATACTCACACTGGAATTCGACCCATGACTCCCTAGGATTACAATACACAATTAACATGGTTGTAAACACAACCATCATTGTGTAATTATCCCAAATGTATCCTAATCCCTAACGTAGTATTTGGACAACTGCAAATATTTATCCCGAAGATGCTTTTTCAGGGATTTTCATTCCCACGGTTCAACCACCCATGAGCTCGCATCACGAGCCAACAAGGTGATCCGCGCGCAAAGTAGTTGAGTCGATGAAAGTGTTGTAAAGGAGTCGAGTCTCCTGGAGTCCATTATTACCGTGAACAACAAACTAGGCTGCGGCATTCTTTGCACAAGTCTCCTAACTCCAAAATTATATTTCATTAGTGATAAGAAAGTCTACAACTGTGTTCATGATCGAAACAATTTATTTTCTGTAATAGTGCAGTTCCTAATTTACATAAAACAAATTAAGGACCTGTAATAAAGTTAATCTCAGAGAGAGCTTGTGTGTTTTACTTCTTGTGGACGGTCCGTCGCGGAGTTTTGTTTCCTTGGAGGACAGTGTTCGGCGGAACTATCGTTAGGAAATCTTGGTGAACCTTGCCAAGGCCGGCATATAACCAAGAGAAATACCAGTGAAATACCCACAAAACTACAATCGGAGAAACAGGAACCAAATTCGCCAACCGGTTCGGTATCCTTCTGGTTTGATTTCAGTGACTGGCCAACTTGATCCTGAAAGCTACGATGACGCCATCAAATCCGAGGACTCTAAAAAATGGAAAGCAGCCATGGATGAAGAGATCAATTCGCTGCAGAGGAATCACACTTGGCTTCTGGGGGAACCACCACCAGATCAGAGGGTGATCGACAATCGATGGTGTTACAAGGTGAAACAATTCCCTGATGGTAGCATCCAACGATACAAGCCCAGGCTTGTTGCCAGAGGTTTCAGTCAAACTCCTGGTGTCGATTATAATGAGACCTCTAATCCCGTATCCCGATTTGATTCCATTCGCCTCATTCTATCCTTTGCAGCCTCCCAAAATCTTTTCCTCAAACAGTTCGACGTTAAAACAGCTTTTCTCTATAGAAAGCTGGAAGAAGTCATCTACATGAAGCAGCCAAAAGGTTATGAAGATGGTACCAGCCGAGTGTGCAAACTCATCCGAAGTTTGTATGGACTCAAGCAGGCGTCGAGATGCTGGTACAAACACCTCACGAATTTCCTGGCCAAAGCTGGACTACGTCCAAGAAGAGCCGATTACTGTGTCTTCACCAACGGAGATCCTGAGAATCAGTTGATGCTGGCAATTCACATCGACGACTGATTGATTGCTTCAAAAGATGAGAAAATGATTGAGGAACTAATAAACCAACTTCGCCAGGACTTCGATATTACTTTTGCAAATTTGAGCACTTACCTTGGACTACAAGTTGAACGGATGACAGATGGTTCAATTCTTCTCCACCAGGAGGCCAGTGGCAGTTCCGCCAGATCCCACGGTACGCTTTCCTTAAACACCCATCTTCCCATATAATTTCGCCAATGCAAATCGCATTAGGCACCTGAAAACGCTACACGCATTAATTGGAGCAAAGCTATAGTCGTAAAGCTTCTGCAAGAGAATTCTTACCTTTTCAAGCATTCCTTCGCTTACAAATCCCCTGTAAGAGTTCTTACTTTCCTTATCATAAATTATCCTGAAAAGAAAAACCCCGGTTCACATATCATGTAACCATTCCAGCCAGAGATAATTATCATGGCGTCGCCTATTCCCAGCTTCATTCATGTATACGATAAATTTCTTTATGTATACATTTAGCTGGCGACGTTTTTCTCCCAGCACAATGTGCAACCCAAAGCAAATACGCATTTCGCGTCCCTTGGCATCAATCGAAATCCAAGCATAATCAATGCAAATGGGTATTCAATACGCATCCTTTCTAGCGATGCCATAAACACCATTTCCCAGTAACTTCGCCAAAACCAATTACCACATTTTCACATCGGAACATCGTCTCTTTGTTTAGCCGCACATGTTCCAACAAAGATTCCATTGGCATCCGACGATTACGGTTTTATTTGCTTTACCGAAATCGTATCCTAGGAATGCAGTTTATGTCTTTCTTTGCTCTAGGCACACATGCCATCATGACCACGATGCGCCAGTGAGCTCTGAACGAGCAAAATATCGTTGAGTCAAATTCCATCCTTCGACCGGACCAGGTCGTGTCTCCTATCGCTACCCTGGTGCGCACAGGGAAGCGATAACCAGCGATAATCGCGTGAGTCGAGAGTCGCGTTCGGTAACCACGAAATGTATTCAGTGTTTTCCCGAACAGAGTAACATTCAAATAAAATCAAAGAAAATGTAGTTACCACAGTGTGTTTAACTTTTCCTGTGTTGATGTCGCGGAGTTTCGCTTTGTGTTTCCCTCTCGGTGCGCCGGTTTTCCCCTCAGAGACATTTTGCTGTTTGTCCTGTCGTTGTGTCCGGAGAACTGTTTTCAGCGGAATTATGACGGAGGAGGAGGAGGAAGTGAATCATGTACCCATGCAGGTACATACTTCCGCCCCACAGGTCTACTGCAAGGGAATTCTGCAGCGTTTCAAAATGGAGCACGCAAATGCTGTTGCAATTCCGGCAGACCATCATCATCAAATGAGTGCAGAAATGCACAAAAATGGTGACAGGGAGGCGCCAGAATTTCCATATCGACAAGCCGTGGGAAGCCTTATGTATCTCTCCGTAGGTAGCCGACCAGACATCACCTTTGCAGTCAACAGTGCCAGCCAGCATCTTGAGAACCCAAAGAAAATTCACTGGAGTGCGGTAAAGAGGATACTCAAGTACCTGAAAGGTACAAGTGGGTATGGTCTTTATTTTCCAGCCGAGCAAACAAATAAACTCCGGGCCTACAGTGACCCAGACTATGCAAGAGATGTCGAGACCCGAAAATCAACGTCTGGCGTTGTTCTGAAGTTTGGAGAGTCAACCGTGTCATGAAGTTCCAGCAAACAGAAGACGGTGACACTTTCTACCACGGAGGCAGAATATGTCGCTGCAACTCAAGCTGTGAAGGACGTCACCTGGATGAAGAGACTCATCGAGGACCTCAACCTGTGCACAAGATCTGGAGAGCACCCTCCTCATCGACAACATGAGCGCCATCAAGCTCATCAAAAACCCCGAGTTGCACAAAAGGAGCAAACATATTGACGTGAAATATCACTTCATACGCGACAGTTTCGAGAACAAAATCTTTGCTTTAGAGCATGTCGCCTCCAAAAACCAGCAAGCAGATTTGATGACCAAGCCCCTGACGAGAGCATTTTTCGAGGAACAAAGAAGGATGCTCAACATACAAGATGCCAAGGGTCTACAAAAACTCCACTAGAGGAACTAAAACGTCACCACATACAACAACTCAAACAATATTTTATCACGCAATTCACAACACAGTCAGAAAACATCGTAACTGCGAAATCAATTTGAAGTTAACTTTTTAGTGGGAGTGTTAAACAAATTAAAAAATTGAATTCAAATTGTACGCAGTCAAAGCTAAATTATAACACTCACTCCTCTCATTGCATTCCGGCCCTTAAGGCACACAACTGTCATCCACACCAAGAAACGCCAAACTCACATTTGTCAACTTTCACTTCTTTCTTCTTAGCATCCAGCTTTCGTGCCGTTCGGACGTAATAAAATAAAAATCTTTACTTTAAACAGAAATCCGGTTTGTTTTTTATTGTTCACCCTGCCTGTTCAATATTATTCTATTCAAATGGCTGTCATTTAGAAAAATTGCCATCTCGGATAAAGGCCAGATCCTTGTCATAAAGTTCTCGTATTACGCTACATAAAAAACGCCTCTTTATTCAACGACTTCTTTCAAACCCCGAAATTGAAGACTACTATGTTTTACCGCAATTGATGAGATTAAAATAGAGTCACTGAAGGAAAGTATGTTCAAGAAGTGTTTCCAAGTTTTGACAAAACGCAGCTGCATGTGTATTATTTCTGAAGAGGTTACTTTAAAGGGAACTGAATTAATTAAACTATAAAGATTGAAATATAAACAAAGCGAACAAGGGAAAACAAACCGTTATTTTTTTATGGCGCTGCATGTGATGGTAACAATTATAAGAACCCCTCTAACTTCTTGAAAAAAGTCAACTAGAGACAATCAGCCAAAAATCAGACTTATTGACGACAATCACGACAACTCATGCCTTGCTGAAATATTTTTAGCAATACAGCCTATCATCTAGTATGTGCCACTTTTGCATTTAAAATAGAAATCGTGCCTCACTTACGATAAACAAAGGAACAAAGTTCAATTTGACACCCATCATTAGCACGCAGAGAACACTTACCATTCTCTGTCGGTATGGCCATTCAAACCAACCATGCATTTGGCAATTGGGTCAGACACAGAAGCCTCTAAAAATGTCTATCAAGCTTTCTCCTGTTGACACGTTACTTGTGTGTGGTCGGTAAGAAAGTGGCGATTTGAGATAAGACTACGGCCGATGAGATCACACATCATCCTACCATCTTCGATGATGCGATCATTGGTATGACAAATTTATTGCGATTACCCCCTTAACCCACTTCGGGATTCGACCAAACAAGTTCACACTTTTATGTAAATGTAAACCTTTTTAACTTTTTACCATGTTCGTTTCTTGATGGAAGGTTATAGAGAATGTGAGACCAGAAATCGAGAGCAGTGTGCACGTTATATGGAGGGTAATTTCATAGTCCTCCTGTTAATACGGATGTTTGGCAAATTAGCAATGTTTTTCTTTCCTTTCATATTTTTTTACCATCATTGACATTTCTTTATTTATTATGACATCATTGACATTTCTTTATTTATTATGCTGTTCAATAAGTCTTTGTTTTCGTAGATCGATGGCATCATTAGGTTCAGAATTCGAAATTACCATTTTCAAATGATAACAAGTAATTACTTTCATTCGTGCAGGATTACAATCATACCGATCATTTGAAGAAAAACTGAATTTCGAGTTTTAGTAAAACACTGTTTTTTAATGAAAGGAAACACTTGGCAAGCAAAGGTCTAACATTTGTTATGGCGAATCCGCTCCACAGAAATCAACAGAATTATTGATTTGCTAAATTTAAACGTGGTCGAACCATGCACTAGTGATAAACTATGTCCAAATCACTCAAAAGAGGTAGCAAATAGAAAAGTAATGCAAAAAACACATATCGCATTAGAAGATCCAAAAGTAAAATTACCTGAGTTAGCTGAGACTATAAAAATATCAACTGAACGCTCGGTTTTCATTTTGCATCATGATTTGAGTTTGAAAAAGCTGGCTGCAAGATGGGTGTAACATGCCTTAACAATCGACCAAAAAAACAAGTTTGAGAGCAACGTTTAGCCTTAATTAAATATAATCCGAAAGATCATGAAACATCGATTGACCACTACAAAAGAAAACCACACAACAAGCAAAATAACGTTGTTGAGCGAAGGGAAGTGCTTCGAAGCTGTGCCAAAGACACAACCATGATCCACAAATGTCTTCTTTTTTTCTTTTTTTGTGGTTTTTGGAACGTCCAGGGCATACTAATGGTTACTACCTTGAAAATGAAAAACCATAACAAGCAATTATGTAGCATTACCGGCCCAAATAGAAGATTCACTCATTTAAAAATAAAATGTTCCTTATTCCAAGATATTGCACCATCTAACATTTAAATAAAAGCAGTGGTGAAATACAACGGATTATGCTTTGAATTGCTTCACCATCCACTATACTCTACAGATCCAGCCGCAGCTATCTCAAAATAAATTTCACAGGAAAAGGATTTACTTCAAATGAAGATTTTAAATGGAAAAGCGATGCATATATGGAATAGTTGGAGAAATTGGGCTATACAATAGGTATCAAAATGTTGAAAGATTAATTGAAAAGAGTATTGAACTCTAAGAGGAGTGTGCTAAATAATAACGTTGAATTTCGCTAAAGCCAAAACCTAACGTAGTAAAAACCGTGAACTTAAAAAACGTGTTAAATTGAAAAATGGTGGAAACATTTTGTTAAATAATACCATCCTTCAAATGTGATTGTGTCGGAATTTATTATTAATTCACGAATTCAATGGCTCATTTGTTAGTTGCGAAAATAATTATTGGATAAAAAGTACCACGTTCCAACCCGCCCTTATTGGCAATTGTGTCGTTATTTATTCATTTATTTAAATATTGATAATTAATATTTATTGTACATATTTGGGTAGAGTTTTGGCTATAGCGAGATCATTTTTATTGCAACTTTTTGACCTTCTTTTTATATTGGAAGTGGGGTGTCTGGAGAATTCGAAATACCATATCTACTGTATTCAAACACCTGAAATGGACACAATCACGACACATTCCGTTTTCTTTGTCTCATCGATGCGTAAAATAACGATCAGTCAATTATTGTGGCCTAGGCTTACTAAAGCAGGCGCTCCTTTTTTGATTTACTTCTAATATGGTAAACAAACATGATTTGAATAAAGATTGATCATTGAAATGATTAGCTTATTATTTTGATTGTGAAGCATTTAAAATACCCCACTATGTTTGCTATACAAACTATTGAAAACCGGTTAGACCAGCTGTCTAACACAATATTGACTAAACACACAACCAAATCCAATATCACTGGAATAAACTAGTATATCTAGTGGCATTTATTGTGAGTATCTGCCGAAAATATTTCTTCCTTCATCCTAAGCCTTAAGATTCAAATCAGAAATAAATCCTGTGAAGAAGCAAAACTTGCGCATGCCTAATGTGTTTTGGAATTTTATAATCCCGAGATATATAGATGTATATATATATATACTCGTATATATATATATATATATATATATATATATATATATATATATATATATATATATATATACATATATATATATATATATATATATATATATATATATATATATACATATATATATATATACTTGGCGAGGTGGGAGCGAACATACAGGGCAAGGTTATTGATTGTTGTCAACTCGGCGAAGGCCAGGACGATCCTTGTCCCTGTTCAATCCAAGTTGACATGCAGTCTCCACGGGACACCACTGGATAGCTATTTTGGCACCCTCCAAGTAGTGAACCAATGTATTCAGCGATATTCTGAGAAAGGTTGGCGCAGGGCTAATAACCTTGCCCGTAAAAACAAATTATTATGGCAAATTTAACAAGCCTCGGATATGGACCGGATACACGACGACGACCACGCAAACGAAAATGGCTAAACGATTTAAGAATTTTCTCATGGAACGTAAGCTCACTATGCAGAGCTTGAGGTACATAGCAGCTGGTCGATGCCCTGTCGGAATATAAGGCTGACATAACAGCATTACAAGAAATAAGATGGACGGGAAGTTATGTTATTCAAAGAAACGATTATGACATTTATTACAGCCAAAAACTGAAGCCTACCATCATCGGCTTTAATGCAATAAACGAAAGGCTATGCACTCTTCGCGTGCGAGGCAAGTTTAAGAACATAAACCTCATAAACCTCCATGGACCTACAGAAGAATCCCCTGACGACGAAAAACAAGAATACTACGAGAACGTCGAACGGGCCCTCAATTCCTGCCCAAGATACGATGTGAAAATCGTTCTTGGTGATATAAATGCAAAAATTGTCGGGAGCCGGTTTTCGGGCACTACACAGGCTCCCATAGTTTGCATGAGAACACTAATGACAATGAACTACGAGTCATCGAACTGGCAGCATCGAAAAACTTGGTCGTTGCAAATACCGGGTTTCCGCGTAAATATATCCACAAAGCCACATGGGTATCACCTGATGGAGCCACTCGCAACCAAATTGACCACGTATTGATAGATCGCCACTCCTCCTCCAGCCTGATGACGGTACGAACGTACCGAGGTGCCAACGTCGACTCGGATCACTATCTTGTTGGCACAGTTTTCCGAGCGTTTAAGGAAACGTATTGCATCCGCGGATCAGGTTCGAATCATCACGGCTGCCTTACGCAATGAGAATACCAGTAACACCTTTGGTCATGCGTTAAGACTCGCCCTCGAAGAGCTCGACAGATAGGGGGATTAGTGGATGTTGGGGGGACATGGACTCAAGGTCGGTCCGTAACAGCCCTCGAAGAGCTCGACGGAGGGAGAGTAAGTCCTGGGACTAGAATGCAGGGCGTAGAAGAGAAATGGACACGCCTTAAGAATACTGTCATTAGTACTGCCAACTCCATCTTAGGCAGTAGTCGTAGAGATCAGAGCGACTGGTTTGATGATGAGTGCAAACTAGTGACTGCACATATGTTAAGAATGTTGCATACCGGGCAATGCAGCAATCTGGTAGGACGCGGGTGCGCGGGGAGAAATACAGAGTGCTCAGAAGATCCGAAAAAAGGCTTCAGACTAAAAAGTGCCTGGTATAAAAACCTTGTTCGTGAAATAGATAAAAGTAGAGAGAGAGGTCCGCACCAGGCGCGGAAGTTCTACCAAATAATCCGCGGTATAACGCGGTACACACCACGTGCCAAGTCAGGACTATACGGCGGATGACCCATCAAATCGATGTTTTGGGTGCTCAAAAATGCAGTTGTCGCAGCCGATGTGTGAGAGCTCGCATTGTCGTGGTGCAGAGTGATCCGTCTTCGGCGGTTGGTTTTCCTGATTTCTTGGAAGACAAATGGCAAACAAATGGTTGTGTACCACTCAGAATTGACTGTTCTGCGTTGTTCTAGTGGTACGGTTGCGACATGTCCAGTTTTTCCGAAAAAAACAGGCGACCATTTGCTTGGAAGTGCTTCGTGCGCGAACAACTTTTGTTGGATTTGGCTCATCTTGAAACACCCAGACAGTCGACTGCTGTTTACTTTCGGGCTCATACGCGTAAATCCACGATTCATCACCTGTCACGATGTCATAGACGTGTTTCGAAGCACGGCGACCGTATTTTTTGAGCATTTCTTTCGACCAATTGACACGAGCCTTTTTTTGGGCGATTGACAAATTGTGTGGGATCCAACGCGAACAAATTTTTTTGACAGTCAAATGTTTATGCAATATTGAATGTATGCTGGTCCCACTAACGCCTAAGGTTGTCTCAATCTCACGATAGGTCACATGACGATCTTCCAATATCAGTTCGCGCACAGCATCAATGGTTTTCGGAACAACAACTGAGTTTGGACGACCTTCACGAAATTCTTCTTGGAGTGAACTACGACCACGATTGAATTCACCATACCATCGATAAACACTGGTCCTTGATGGAGCTTCATCGCCAAAAATTGAATTAAGTTCATCCATGCACTGTTGCTGAGTTAATCCACGCCGAAAGTTGTAAAAAATAATCGCACGAAAATGTTGACGATTTAATTCCATTTTTGGGCCGAGATGAATCTTTTAAGTTACTGTAAACAACACAAATAGCGCTCGTATGTCAAAACGTTCTGAGTGCGTATAACCTCAAAAATTTTGGGATTGCAACACTAGGGTTGCCAAATCCCGAAACATAAGAGGCAACCCTCGTAAAAGTGATGCACATATCTTTTGGAATTGGATCTGTATTTATTTCGATGAGCAACACAAATCGATTGGTGGCTTCTTCCAAAATGTCACCATCACCCGCTGTTATTGTGCAGCCTTACATTCAGAACATCTTCTTAATCGTGAAAACGCAATATGGAAATCACGTAAGGCTCTTTGAGACAACACCATCAGGCATTTGCGCCAAAAAGTAATCATCACCGACCCTCCTGGCAAAGACAGTGTTACGTGAGTAACCCTTCTATCGTCCTTGTTCTAGCGAAAAATAAACTCAGCTACATTATAGATAGAAAATTTAATGAATTTAAGTGTAGCTAAATAAACACACATTTTATAAAAAAGCCAATTAAATGTAGCTGAGTTGTAGTTCAAATCGAATACAGCTGGTGTATAAACCCAGCTTCTCTCCGGCGGTGGTATCTTCGGTTAGTTTCGAAGTTAACCATCGTCGAAACACAAAAAAACCTTCGTTGGAACGGGGATAGGAAAAAAAAGAGAAAAAGAAAAAAGGAAAAAAACGGAGTGTGGATGGGGGACCGTTGTGGCGGTTTTTTTTGAGACGGTAACGTTTTTACGTTACGTGAGTAACCCTTCCATCGTCCTTGTACTAGTGAAATATAAACTAATATAAGGTACGTCATCAAGTTTCCTGTAAACCTATTGCTACGAAAGCCATATTGTCGGTCATTGAGGAGGTCATTTGATTCGAAAGTTGATGGTTAATCAGTGATTCAGTGATTCCATTACCTTCGAGAGAATATAAGTTAGTGCTATGGGTCGATAGGAAGAAATGGATGATTTGTCACCGTTTTTGGAAATTGGCTGAATGTTCGCTGGCTTCCGACTATTTGGGAAACGGCCAGTAGAATAAGACAAACGGAAGAGTTTCCGCTGTGGTTTAGCGAGTGACGCGGAACATCTCTTCAAGAGAATTAGGGGAATGGCACCCGGACCAGCGGATTAGTTTCCGTTTAGCCCTTTGGGTGCGCGGGCAACAGTACGCGTTCGGAAGTGGAGTACGCGTTCGGAACTTCTGGCTCATGGTGTGCTGCTTATACACAAGTTGAGGCGGAACTGATGTGATATCAGACAGCGTCGAGTTCGCTGCAAAATGTACAGCAAGTAGATTCGTCTTCACTATTGCACTGATGACTGGTCTGACATCGACGGCAAGCGATGGAATGGATGACGAGACCGAGTTTTGAATGTTTTTCACAAATGCCCCGAAGTTTCTACTACCTGTGGGAGAATGTAGTATCACTCTCTGGTCAAGCAAGAACTTTGCGCATTGTATATGGTTATTGCAGTCAGTTTTATCTCTCTTAAATCTTTTCCGGTTTTCCTCAGTATTGTTTGATTTATACAACCGGAAGCTCAATTCTTTAGCCTTAATGGCTTCTCTGCACCCGGAATCGAACCACATATTTCTCTTGGGTTTGATACTCTTTACTCTGTGTGGAATAAAGGACCGCATGCCAAGCATAATCGTGTCTGTCAATGTGTCCGCTATAGAGTCAACATCGTTATGGAAGAAAAATAATGACCAATTTAACTTCCCAAATAAGCAGTTCAGACCTTCCCAGTTGGCTTTCTCATAGAACCATGTTCGTTTGGAAGTGTTCTCGTTAGCGTTGCTATTAGTTAGAGCAATTTTAGCTGACATGACATAGTGGTCTGAAGTGCCCAAAGGCGAAGACACATAAATTGGGTATTTGTTTGGGTGGGAGGCGAGAAATAGGTCCAGTGTGTTGACGGAATGACGATATATGTATGGTACCCGTGTTGGCTCATTGACAAGATGAGTTATACAATTTGAATCAGCAAAGGTCTGGACATATTGACCTTCAGGTGTTGTGTGTCCGGAGTGACGAAGCCACTGAATGTTGTGCACATCGAAATCACCCGCGATAACGATTTCAGTGTGCGGATATATGGTTAAGGTCCTATCGATATAAACAGACTTAATTCGTTAAAGGATGCGTTTCTAACCAAGTTCCGGGTTCTATAAAGAAAGCAGTAATGTATGATACGAACCTGAAGTTTTAGCCAGGAGAAATTAAATTCTGGATTGGAGCAGAGCCTATATTGTGGTAGAAGCTGATAAGCAATATCACTTTATATGGATGTAGCTAGACTGTGGCTGTTTATACTTGTGCATCAACATGGACACGGCTTCAATACAAACACCACCTACTACACGCTGCGAAAAAGAAACAAAGTTCACCCGAGAAAACAGAAAACAAATGAAACACACTGAGTTTGTTTATTGTGCACAATTTTTATTTATCTATTACGATTGTTCACACTTCTTAATTTGTTTGCACCGTTCGGCTAAGAAATTAATTTAAGAAGCAAATAGTTCCACTTGTAAACTGTTTTTAAATCTGAATTACAATATAATTTGCTCTATATCAAAGTACCGAAAGTAATATTAGTATCGACACTTTCTAATACCACTTCGATGAGATTCTTTTTTGGTCAAACACACAGGGACTCCAAAATAAATTTATTGACGCAACCGCACTCCGATGTGATTCCTCGATGGTGGATGAATTTATACTCCACGTCGTGTGTGTACACGGCGAGGGATGATTGAAGACTTCAAACGCAACGTCCCCGGTACATGTGCGTTGTTCGGTGGATACGATCTGACTCCTTCGATCTCCGTTGGGATGAGTTGGGCGGTGTGGTGTACAGGCAAAGAGGTTTTTCTTTTGGACCGACCAATAGGAGTGGATCTTCGGTACATAGATTCCACGAGGGTGTGTCCACTTACGCATGGATCACTTTGTTTGCTCGTGACGCGGCCTCATGGGTGTACGAACTGTGGGATTGAAAATTCACATGAAGGAGCAGCTTTGGAAGAAATGTTTGCAGCTGGTTAAATATTGCGCTGGGGATTAGGATGCGTTTGGGGTGATTACACAATGATGGTTGTGTTTACATCCACGTCGATTGTGTATTGCATCCATAGCAACTAAAGGGTTGAATTCCAGTGTGAATATTTACTCTGGCAAAGAATTCGGCTCTTGGCAGCTAGGCGCGAGTTGCGCTTTGCTCTGTAGGTTGAATGAAGTCCGCCCTGGGTATGGAAGCACTATGAAACTCATCGCTATGAAGCGCACGTGTGGGACAGAAAATGCAGGCAGCAAAAGTTCCACTGATTGTTTCTATAACCCATTTCGGTTATCCAGTATGGCAACCGAAATGTTTTCTTTTAGAACAATGTTGAGATGCATTGATGATATGCGGTACTGGCGTATCGATTTCTTTCAGGAAAAATGATATAACGCACTAAATGCGTGAATGTCCTTGGCGGGAAGATTGCCTGAGGATGTTGAATGCGATTGCATAATCGAAAAATGATAACATCGGTGGGAGAATGCTGGAGGGTGTTAATGCGCTTGCATACGCGAAAAATGATAATATCGCTAGAGCTTTAGGGCAGGAAGATTTGGAGATAAGTGGAAAAGGTAGCAGTGGCGTTAGTAGAACCGCCACAAGACCACGATGTAAAAAGAAGCTGATAAGCAATACCACTTCGTATGTATGTGACTAGACCACGATATGGAAATAACAAAGGGACTATGTTGTAACCGGATATAGTAATATCAGAAATATCGGTATCAGTTATTACCTGGGTCTCCCTACGCGCAAGGATTACTGGTTTATCGTTAGAGATGTGGGCAAACACAGAAGAGAAATTGCATCTTAGGCCAAGAACGTTACAAAGATCGACGTGAAATTCCCGTTCCATTAAAAGGGCTTGACTCTGAAACCCAATATCGCCTAGCAAAAATGTAGTTAACCAAAGTCTCAAAAAACCGAACACCACAACCTCTCACACAACAGCACTCTTCGACACTCGAAACTCAACCTCTCCTCGTGGGTCATTCAACCTATTCCTCTTTATTTATTGATCAGCAACATATGACTGCAACCTGTCATTGTTCTTTCGATTGAAGCTTATCTAACGCAAAATCTTTTTTTTGATTTGCTTTGTTAGTCAATAGACATAAAATTAGGTATTTTGATTTGCTTATTTTGTCTTTGGACCATAAATATCGTAAATTATTGAACATCATTTGGAATTCGAAATAAAGCTCACATGCTGTTGTTGTCCTCGAATTCTGAACAGTAGTTTATCGATGGACAAAATTGGAAGAGATAATTTTGCATATCTTAATGGCTTCGTGTCCACAACCTTGTTGTTTATTCATAGACGCTGCCATATGCCGGTGCAAGACATATTTCCAGGACAGAATTTAATGGAAGCGGTGCCACCATATAGTTTTCTTTTTAGATGATTGTCTGGGTTATATTGTGTTATTGCCCGACAATTTCTATTTGATGGCTTGAGGAGATTGTTATTAATCACTTGACGTGAATGCCTAGCATGAAGGGGACCGACACCACTACATAAATGTAGTTCTTCTTAAAAGAGGATGCTGAGGTAGAACACGCCAGCAATGAAGAGCGTCATTTGGCCATAGGAACGGATTTTTTATGCTAATTCTGAATAGTAAGGGCATGAACCACTTTTGGTTGTAACAAGATCATGTCTTTGCTTAGACATCTCTAGTCATGGTCGCTTTATTGTGTCCTTGTTCCTTGGTCACCTAATTGCGTATTTGTGGTCGCCTGATTTATCATCTCCAGACTTCTTTCTGTGAGGTTATTTAAAGTCCAAAGACTATGCTGAAACCTTAGAAAATAATATCCGACAGGAAATGGGGTTGCCCGAAATAATTCGAGAAAACGGAAAAAAGAAAACGTATCCATTAGGTGATCCGATCCGGCGGTGACAATTTACGCTATAAATTATTCAACAGATTAGAACAAATTTATCAAGCTTCAAAATAAACGAAAAACACTTCATAGCATTCTTTTTTATTAAAATAAATTTCCCAAGGTTTACATATCGTATTTTGTTATGAAAGGTTTCTCTATTTCAAACTTAATTGTGACGTACCGCATCACTTTCACAAATACTAAAATCAATAACAACGCCTTGAATTGTATAGCAATTTATTGCTTGACCAATTCTACTATATCTATACGTATTTCTTCCAGACGTAAAAATGGATTGTATGCAATATACTGTCGTAAACTTGGGAATTGTTAGTTGTTTAGTATGTTTGACAGTACCACCTACGTCCTATAAAAAGAATAGCAAGTCTTTTTATTGCGAAAAATTCTTATCTTATTTTATTGCATGGAATATTTGAATTACTTTATAACAGGTTTGTTGACGAGATACAAAAATAACAACCACTAAAATCGGCCAGACCATGGCAAACAAAGCCGTTCGAAATCAAGTCACACTAATTAACAAAGGAGAAAAAATTATTGTTTTATCTGATTGGTTGTAGAACTTGTTTTAAACTTTTTAGTTGTTTTTACAGACTTCTCACAATTACCGTTACGAAAAAAATAAACATGTAAAAACCGAAATCGAACTTGTTGTGAAACAACGATATTCAAATGGAAGCGAGCGAAACGACATTCTATGCATTTCACTAAAAATTTCAATAATTGGCACGATTCAGCACCGTGGATCCATCACACTTAACGTTGAAAACGCTTTTACCTCCACTGGATGGAAAATCATTATTAATGACATGGATCAAATTGTAGTACCAGAGTACCTTTTTAGTATCACGGGGAGTCACTTCACAGACAGGTTCTTAGTACACGATACCCAAGAGTACACAATAAAACACCACTTGAAAAGAGGATTACTAGAAGGTTTGGTAAAGTGTGAAAGTGGAGGAAAACAACAAAGCTACGTCAATCGTTTAAAATTTTGTATAAAATTCGATGGTGTCGGTTTTTGTTGTCATTCTCTGTGTTTCAGTCTGTTGGCTTTGGGCATTCAACCACGGTGGTGGTTTCTGTACAGTCGTTATGCGGTAAAATTATGTAATAGTATGGTCTCGCTGTATAGTACTGTGAATAATGTCATTCCAAATTGTTGAAGTCATCGGATCAAAGCGAAGGCGATAATTACAACAAAAAACAGAGCATGAATAGAATCCTAGGATACAAACTTCGAAGAATTAAGATCAATCACGGGAGGAAGAATCGGATTCTATAAGCGACGCCAAGAAACACCCGGGATTTAGTTTAGTTTAGTTTAGTGAGGGCCGTCATATATTTGGCTTAATACAAGCGATAACTTAACAGCTAACTTAAAATTAAAGTATAAAAAGAATGGATAAAAAAAAGAGGAGGGGTGGGGGTGTTTGGCGAGTTGGATACTGGGTTTATTTACTTATTTATTTAGCTTAGTTCGCGCGAAATTCCTTGAGTTACGATCTAGCTTGTTATCTAAGTAAACAAAGAGGGAGAGAGATGCCGCGGGTGGTGGGTGTATTTGGATATAGTGGATAGATGGTAGTGTGAGTGGTGGAATGGTGAAGCATAGGGTGGTAGGATAGAAGGGTAGGGTGTTGGAATGTGTGCGGGTTGTAAGAATGTAGAGAGGGTGGGTGGGGCCTGGTCAGATAGAAGAGGGGGGGTGTCACCGGTTACGGGGGTTAGTGTGTAGTGGCAGGATAGCCTGCTTGGGCAGTTGATTGATCCTGAGAGGAGATGGTGGATGAAAAGGATACCTTCATGAATTCTGCGCTCTTCAAGTGTGTTGAGGTTTTTCAGTGGTTGGCGGCTTGCGTATGGGGGGAGACTCCAAGTATTTTTCCAGTTCAGTTCTTGGAGCCAAAACGCAGAAAACGAGGTTGCACGATTTCGATCCTCCGAATATGGGACTATAGCGTTTGGGATGATAGTGAAGAACGTGTGATTCGAACTGACGCTATGACAGTCAGAATCACCAAAAATTGAACCAAAGCGCAACCCATCAGGCCACCGCCGTGTGTACGAATTCGATTTCTAAACTCAACTATATTCGACTGATGTGGATTTGTTATGTTATCGCTATGGTATACGGCTCTGATGCATTTTCTTATTCGATTTCCGTTCGGTGTTCTTCACTATTTGCTTGTGTATTGTATGTGTATCTGTCAGAAACGGCACAGGACGAGTATTGAGGAGGCCAGACCTGACTGGCGTATTCTAGAATGGGGCGGACAAAAGCTATGTTAAGTGAATGAGAAGCGTGGGAATTAGCGAATTCCTTTGACCAGCGTTTCATAAATCCAAGGGCAGAGTTGGCCTTAAGGATAATGTCATCAATATGTGGGATGAAGTTAAGCTCCATGTCACACCCCAAGGTCACCTATGGAAGGTACACCTGGTATCTGCTGGTTTAATAGGAAATAGGGACGTGGGGGGGTAGGGGTACGTTTACGGGAGAAGATGATAAACTGACATTTGACAACGTTGAGTTCAAGGCAGTGGTTTTGGCACCAAGTTGAGAAGCTGTGGAGACCCTTTAGCATTCTACGAACGCACAATTTCACCCAGGGAAGGTTCCTACCCTTCAAGGAACATACTTATTTTATCATTACACGTGCCCACAGACACGTGTCCCAAAGCTCCTAATCATACCTGTAACAAGGGTCATAGGAAGCTGCAAAATGCGAACCCGATATAAAAAGAAGCAAGGAACTGAACGTCCCAAAGCTTTCAATATCAAGCAACAAGTCGATTGTAGCATACCTGAAACAAAGGTAAAAGCATCCATTCATCTTATTCCTAAAGATTGAAATGCGCCGCACTCCAGCACTGCACAATCCGAAATCCTGAACATCTACACGACGTTACAAGGATTTGTTATCGCCAGCAAATTAGCCTGTGGGGCTTTTCAGGGCCCGAAGAGCCATACATCGCTCGATCCCCACTATTCCAAGCGATGCGACTTACCTCGAAGTCGAACCTTCAGCAAGGTTACGTAACCTTGCTACGGCATTTACCGCCAGCCAGATTGCTGGAATTAATTCAGTTACCCCAAAGGATAACTGACATAAATATCTTTTAGGCAGCTTACCTTTCTTTGGGGGTTTTCTCCAAACCCCTTTTTCTCTACCACCATACCTGAAAACATTAAGTCCACGGCAAAGATTATCACCTAGCCGTGGCATCGAAAATTTCATCCTCGGGCATGCATTGCACCCAGTGCATCTCGTACCCTTCTGCCTTTCACTGCCCCTCATTTGGCTCCAGTTTACCATCCTCCTCAAACCCAGTTACATCACAGACGGCCAGCCTCAACCAATTTCCCACAGTGGAATCCAGAGGCAAGGCCCAACATTAGTCAGGGAAGTTCGCCACCTCATTTAACCCCTGCTGACCTTCGGGCGCTTCAAACCTCACTCCTCCGCGAGATAAGTCAATTTCGCGCGGAGGTGAGGAACAATCCTCGAAGCGCCCAGAATCGAGCCATGCCGAGCCGTCCTCTTAATCGGCAAAATTACTCTCAAAATGCCCCTCAGAGGGCCTACATCCCTCAGAATGCCCCACAGAGGGCCAATTCCTCTCAAAATGGCCCTCACCGGGCCAATTCTCAGCGAGCTCCGGCTCGACCTCCCCGTAACGGCAATACCAATAGGCAGAATATATCTGGTAATGCCGTTACTCTGCCGTGGTGCGCCAATCACCAACGATATGGTGATCGCGCATTCAATTGCAAGGCGCCTTGTGGTTGGACACAACCTTCCACCAACCAAAGGCGCTCTTTAAACTAATTTCGCCGACCGACCCCCTCGCGCGATCGGCCGGCACCCATACGATAAGTCGCCTAACCATCCGGGATTCTAAACTGAATATCGCTTTTACTGTCGATACCGGCGCCGATATTTCAGTCCTCCCGCGATCGTTTGCTCCGCGCAACCGCGTGCCTGCCGCACTTAAATTGTCAGCTGCGAATAATGCGCCGATACTTACGTACGGATGTAAAAAGCTGACACTGCAATTGGGTCTTCGTCGTCCGATCACTTGGCGTTTCGTCATTGCGGACGTAAATGAACCCCTGATAGGTTCCGACCTATTAGGCGCACATAATCTGTTGGTCGATTCGGCCCATAACAGACTAGTGGCTCCAAACGCACCCCCCTTGCCCATGGCGGCATCTCCAGCGGCAACTTCAAGGGCCACCGAGTGCACAGACCCGTTTCAAGTCATGGTACAGGAATTTTTTAGTACAACAATTCCTCTACCTAACCAACGCCGACACAAAGCCACGGTGTTTCATCATATGGAAACACGTGGTCCCCCGGTGAGCCAGCGTCCACGTCGACTGGCTCCTGAAAAATTACGTGCGGCGCGCGCGGAGTTCGAGCACATGATCGAACTAGGTATCTGCCAACCGTCGGACAGTCCCTGGGCAAGCCCACTCCACTTAGTGAAGAAACGTTCTGGTGAGTGGCGCCCATGTGGCGATTACAGGCTGTTGAACGTAGCAACTGTCCCGGACAGATACCCTATTGCACACCTCTACGATTTTTCGTACAAGTTACGAGGGTGCAATGTCTTCACTACCCTGGATCTCACCAGGGCATACCATCAAATTCCGGTGGCACCAGAAGACATCCCCAAGACTGCAGTCATTACACCTTTCGGACTCTTCGAGTTCAAGGTGATGACTTTCGGCCTTAGGAATGCCGCACAGACATTCCAGCGTTATATCGACACGGCATTACGTGGTCTTAATTGCTGCCATGCATATCTTGATGACATTCTCATCGCCTCCAAAGACCACGCCGAACATAAACGCCACTTACGTCAGGTCCTAGAGCGCCTCCGCGAATTCGGTCTTGTCATCAACCCAGATAAGTGTCAATACGCCAAGGAGCAAATCACCTATCTGGGTTATGTCGTTGACAACCAGGGCATTCGCCCACTACCAGACCGTGTGGAGGCCCTCATGAAGTATCCCCGGCCTACTAACGTGAGTGAGCTTCGTCGATTTCTGGGCATGCTTAACTTCTATCGTCCAACACTGAAGAACGCTGCCCAAGTTCAAGCTCCCTTGAATGAATTTTTGAAAGGAGCTAAGCGCAATGATAAGCGCCCCATTAATTGGACAGAAGTCTCTGATAGAGCATTCCAACCGTCCAAAGAACAATTGGCAAATGCCACCTTACTCCGATACCCCCTCGAGGGAGCGGCACTTTCCATCCAATGCGACGCATCGGATACCGCAATCGGAGCCGTCCTTGAACAGGACATCGAAGGCCGACCGGAACCACTTGGTTTCTTTTCAAGGAAGCTGAATCCCACCGAGCGACGTTACAGCGCCTACGACCGTGAATTGCTCGCGATCTACAGCGCTGTTAAGTACTTCCGTCATATGATAGAAGGTCGCTCACTCTCCATCTTAACAGACCACAAACCATTGGTCTATGCGTTCCGGAAGAAGTCGGGAAATGCCTCCCCCCGACAAGAGCGTCAATTAGACCTCATTGGGCAATATTCTACGGATATTAGGCATATCTCCGGTAAACAGAATGTCACGGCGGACGCCCTTTCTCGGATCGATACGATTCACTTGCGTTCCGCCTTGAATAACGCTGATCTTGCCCTAGCTCAAGAGGAAGACGAACAGCTCAAGTCCCTCCTAACTGCCGATACGGCACTAGAGCTTAAGAAAATTACCCTTCGCGACCCTTTGGGCGAAATCTGGTGTGATGTCTCCACTGGAACCGCTAGACCTTACATTCCCGAGAAACTTCGTAAGGGCGTGTTCCAGGTTTACCACAACCCAGCCCACCCCAGCGGCCGTACAACAGCCGCTGCTGTCCGTCGCAAATTCATTTGGCCCCGGATGAACAAAGATCTCACCGGTTGGGCCCGTGCTTGTCTCCAGTGCCAGCGCTGCAAAGTAGCGCGACATAATGTACTGGAGCCAGCGCAGTTTAAGCTTCCCACGGCACGCTTCGCCCATGTCCACATAGACATAGTGGGACCGCTTACTCCATCAAGAGGATTTTCTTATATCCTCACTATGATGGATCGCTGCACGCGATGGCCAGAGGCCACACCTCTCCGGGCAGTTACTGCCGAATCAGTCGCCAAGGCCTTTTATTCATCTTGGGTCACACGCTTCGGTGTACCAACCACCATAACTTCGGACCGAGGTCCACAATTTGAGGCCACAATTTTTAGGCAGTTAACAAATCTCCTCGGCTGCCACAGAAGTCGTACCACCGCCTACCACCCGCAATCAAATGGGATGATAGAGCGCTGGCATAGATTTCTAAAAGCCTCAGTCATGTGTCATAATGACACACGATGGTTTGACGCCCTTCCAACTGTCCTCCTCGGCCTGAGGACAAGTATTAAGGAGGACCTGGGTGCTTCGGCAGCAGAGCTTACCTACGGTACCAACCTCCTGCTTCCAGGAGAACTTTTCCTGAATGCCGAAACACAGCGTGACCAACTTCGGGAATTGCGACATCTCCGTGACCTGCTACATAAGGTTAGGGCAACCCCTGTAACCAGGCACGGCTCCAAAAAACGTTTCGTCGACCCCGAACTGCACAGCTGCACGCACGTCTTTGTCAGGGTGGATAAGGTCAAAAAACCCCTGGACCCACCTTATGATGGCCCATACAAAAGGTCTTCCGCCGCATCAGTGACCGCGTCTTTGAGATCGATATTAGAGGCAAGCGATCCACGGTCAGCGTCGAAAGGCTTAAGCCCTGTTTTCTGGAAGCTTCCGCTCCAGAATCACCTCCATCTACGGACACCACTCCTACTCCACCGGCACAACCTCCCCGTACTCGCGCTCAAGCGCGCGCCCATACCCAACTAACATCCTCCTAACCTGCCTTACCTGTTTCGTGACTACGTCACTGGGGAGGGAGTGATGTGGGGCTTTTCAGGGCCCGAAGAGCCATACATCGCTCGATCCCCACTATTCCAAGCGATGCGACTTACCTCGAAGTCGAACCTTCAGCAAGGTTACGTAACCTTGCTACGGCATTTACCGCCAGCCAGATTGCTGGAATTAATTCAGTTACCCCAAAGGATAACTGACATAAATATCTTTTAGGCAGCTTACCTTTCTTTGGGGGTTTTCTCCAAACCCCTTTTTCTCTACCACCATACCTGAAAACATTAAGTCCACGGCAAAGATTATCACCTAGCCGTGGCATCGAAAATTTCATCCTCGGGCATGCATTGCACCCAGTGCATCTCGTTCCCATTGCCTTATGCCATGGAAACAAAATCAATACAGAGTTCCTTGATTACTCGTTTTTTTTTGTTTGTCCATGGCACCCCTAGCATGCGGCTACCAGGTCCCATCAGTTTGCCACCGACGACAAGGTTTCGGCTGATGCAAAGCAAACATTTCACTAATTACCAGCAATAGCTGGTTTCCTATTATCGGTCTCCACCGATCAGGGACCGCAAACAAGCAACGAATTGGATGCAGCCATCAAGTGTTTACCTTTAACATCTGGCAATGGCTGCACCCTATATTCGTTGCAATACCAAAACATAGCATTTGCACCACAGATTGTTTATGGTATATCCAATTCCCTATTAACGGCCGCCAACCGTCGGCGGACCTGGGAAATTTCACATCCATCAACCCAAATGTTGATTTATGGCCTCTCCTAGGGTGACCAGACCTTCGGCTTGTGTTGCTGTTACCCCAGATGGTTCGGTTGCCGGCAAGTATTACACAATCAATTGTGTACACAGCCGCATGCCATGCATTGTTTGTATACGCAGGAGATGCAGTTGCGACGCTGGCATCCATCCTCGATCACCGGACGATCGTATGCGATGCCTACACATACATGCGAAATGTATGCCATATTCCCCGGTCCAATCACGATTGACTGCCTCGAGTTGATCGTGCAGCTCCTCACCTTTTACGGTTTTCTTTGCGATGTCTTTCTGTCGGCAGCGAATGAAAGTGGAGTCAGATATTATCTATAGAACCAGACACACGTACCGGAACGTGGTGTATCGGAGTTCCCTTCGGTTGAGGAGCCCAAATTTATTTCATTCGTAATTCCGTGGACTGTCGCCGTAGATATATTTAAGTTAAATACCGGAGTTGGATAGTGTCATCCTAAATTAACTCAGTGACTACCAAAGATATTAAGTAGATTGTGCGGTAATAAGATAAGCATTCCCGTGTTAACATATTGTGTCCAAATAAATAACTCATCGTGTACTAATCCAGGAACAAATAAAGAATCTTAATAAGTTAATAAATTTAAATCCGTAGATGTTAACTCGTGTAAAACTAAACTAAATAAAAACTAGCTTATGAGTGACAATTAAGCAGTGTGTTTTATTTGTGTGGTTTTCCTGGTTGTTCTTTTGTTTTCCGAACATCTTCTGCATAAGATCTGTGGTGTTTTTATCAAACTCGCATCCTTGCTGATGCCAACATAAAAACGACCCACAAGCCGACCAACGGATGCACGTGCGGGTGGTCTGCCACAAAGACCCCCAAATCTATCGGCAAACAAAAGAAACGGCAACCGTAATTATCTCAACGAGATAATTCGAAAAAATGTATGAGGTTTAAAACCTACAAGGGAACTACTCCTATCCCACGGTGCCTTTTTTGTATTTCACACCCATTAGAAAGATCTAACGGATTCCGGGTGTATTGACAAAAGTCAAACAAAACCCATGAACCATACGTCCATTCAAATTGCAGGATATCTTTCGGCCTGCGCGCCAGATGTGTTATGTAAATAAGACGGCACACAATCGACAACCGTCGAACTGAATTTCGACCACCACCACGGATGGTAATAATGATGTTCGATGATGAACGAGTTTCTTCTTTCAGGAATGAAAAATCACCCCTGGGACGTGATAACATGCTGCTAACAGAAATTCGGAAGTTCTGTTAGCAGAGCAAATAGGGAAATTTTTCCGTATAGATACAGATACCAGTTTTGAATCTGGGTATCTGTGTGGGCGGACAGTCAGTCGAATGGTGATCGTCAACGCGACGAGAAGTCAAAAGTGAACTTTAGCGGCCATACCTAGTGTGTGAAACTGGACTGACCAGCAATAGGAGACTCGAAAATATCATTATTATTTCAAACGCTATAATTGGTGACTACGACGTGATCTGTACACACAGCATACACTTTCTCATAGTAAGCAGAACTTCACACACGGTCACGAGTTCCGCATAGAGCCCAGCCTCCGACGTTTTCTCGTTCTCGCGTTCGTCCGTCGTTCGCATACGAATCTGATCGTAACGGTGTTACTGCGGAGGGAGTGGTGTGGCATCTCTAACAGATACACACAATTCACAAGCAAAATAGTGAAGAACACCGAACGAAAAATCGAACAAGAAAATACATCAGAACCGTATACCAAGCGATAACAAAAATAATTCACATCAATGGTGTATAGTCGAGTTTAGAAATCAAATTCAAAACACGGTCAGTAGCCTGATGGGTAACGCTTAGGTTCAATTTTTTTCGTGATTCAAACTGTCATAGCGTCAGTTCGAATCACACGATCTTCTTCACTATTATTTCAAACGCTATAACCCCATTGGAGAAGTGAGGAGGTGAGAGAAGAGCGAATCGTTTTGTAGAGTTTAGTGTCATCTGCGTAGAGAGAGATGGATGAGTATTTGATTTTGTAGGCTATGTCGTTAATGGCAAGAATAAGTAGGAGGGGTCTCAAATGACTGCCCTTGGGAACCCCTGACGTGGGAAGAAAGGGATTGGAAAGGGAAGATCTGAATCTGACACTGTAGGTTCGAGTTTTGAGATAGGAAGATAACGCCATAATCAATAGGGGTTTGAAACCAAGGAAGGACAGTTTAAAAAGGATAAGATTATGAGAGATTTTGTCAAATGCCTTGCTGAAATTGGTTGTGATTACATCGACTTTGTTGCCATTCACTAAGGCGAGGAGAGTATTAAATGAGAACTCAACTAGATCGGTGGTGGTCGATCTACCCGAAAGGAAACCATGATGATTGGATGAGATGATGGATTTACATCGGAAAGATAACGCGTTGTAAACAATCCCTTCGAACAGTTTAGGGATGTGAGACGGTTTGGCGATGAGACGGCAGTTGCTTATATCGTTTTTAATTCCCTTTTAATGTATGAGGGTAACATAGGAAGATTTCCAAATACTAGTGAAGACACCTTTTGTAAGGGATAGATTGAAGAAAGAAAGCGCGAGAGAAAGAAAAGAGGAAACAATTTTTTAAAAGGACACCCGGAGGCCCATCAGGTCCTAGGCTGAACTCGTCTTTGAATAAGTTTAATTTTTCCTCAACTAGATAATGCTGAATAATTTGAGAGATGAAGTGGCCAAGGGAGAGTACAGGTAGGTCTTTGAAGTAAGACGGGTTAGGCTTGAAAGAGATATCCGTGAAGGATTTTTTGAGGAGTGAAACGAATAGATTGGCAATAGTTTGTGGGTCGGTTGAATAAGTCGTGTCATAGGAAAGGGAATTAGGATAGGCGTCGGATTTCCGTTTGTAATTTATAAAGTGGAAAAAAGATTTGGGATCATTGATCAGGTTGGATTGTGTGTTTGAGAGATAGTTGGAGTAGAGGGAGTTGTAGATCTGGGTACATTTATAAAAGGAACCGAGATAGTTGGAGTAGTCTTGGGAGGAACGCGTTTTTAGGAATATGTTCCACATGTTATTTCTTTTGTTCCAAAGTGTGCGAAGCGTGCGGTTGTACCATGGGGGTGATTAAATCAGTGACCTAAGTCGAGAATGGGGGACACATAAGGGAATGGCGTAGTATATCTCCTTCTAAAGGGTGGCTGTAAATTCTTCTACCCTCAGATGATCAAAGCGAAATGTGATTTTGCTAAAATGCTCGTTTAGAAGGCGAAAGTTATCTTAGCGGAAGTTGTAGGAAAAATAATCATGGAGAGAGGACTGGGCTACGTGATCACGATATATGGAAAAGAGAAGTGGGGATGGTAATTGTCAATGGTGGAGAGGGCGTGTGACCTAGGGGCAACTGAGGACTTGTGTGGGTCCGTTGTAAACACGGTTTCTTTTTTTTCCATGTGATTTGGGACATTGCTTATTTGACGGAGGCTTGAGTCGGTGAGGCTGTCTATAAAAATTCGTTTCTTGAAACCTGTGGGGTTTGAGAAGTAAACGAATTGATCGTCTGCCAATGTGCTTTGGAGAAGGGGGAGGTTAAAATCGCCAAGAACGACGATATCATATAGGGAGGTGCTTAACTCGGTTAGACGATCTACCGCTTCTATCGTGAGTTCATACGACACGATAGGTCGAGAAGAAGGTATATAGACTTAGCGCGCTGGTCAATTTTAATTGCGACATAGTTTAGATTGGGGGAAGAAGAGATGGCAATTAGAGATGATGCGAGTCTCTTTTGAGTGGCAAGCATTACTCCACGGCATGGGACCTTGTCGATGAACACTGTCATCGCGAAACACCTTAAAGGGGGAAGAGAATAGCTCTAAACTATTAATACTAGGGATAAGGGTGGCCTCACCCAGAGCGTATATATAGAGGGGCGGGGGGGGGGGGGCGATGCCTTTCTCAGAGTCAAATGCGTTTGGGGGGGGGGGGGGGCGAACCTCTAACTTTCTGATAGTAGATGGTTAGGGGGTGAGTATTGAGAGTTTTCGGAGGAAGGGGGGGGGGGGTCTGATTGGGGTCTTACAGGATTGCCATTATTGGGATAGGTCACTTTTTTGTGAATATATTGGCGAAATGACGAGAGATCTTCTGACACTTTATTTGGGAGCATATTGAAATGTTTGTGGAATTTAATAAACAGGTTACGAAGGCTAGGAAGGTCAATAGGTAGTCTTTCCTGCTGAATGTAAACCATGACGCTGGTTTTCATTTTACCTTCATAACAGACACAATCAAATTTGTCATGGAGGTATGAAAAATAGAGACGAACAAGCTCGTACGTCATTTTGTTTCTAAATTTCAACAGGGCATACCGATTATCAGATGAATTTATGGTCTGCTGTGTGAGTTTGGCAGATGGGGGTAAAAGTGGATCAATTAAAGATCTGGGGTTAGGATGAGTTGGCGGGAGCGAGATCTGGATGCGGGGTGGAGTGGTGCGAGATTCGGCCTCGAGTTGGGTTCTGTGGAAGAGTGGGGGTGTTTGGGGGGGGGGGGGGTGAAAGTGGTGTGACCTCTGGAATTTGGAATATTTCGCGCCCGTTTTGAAGTCGGAAAGGGGGAAGGAATTAGAGATAGAGGCACGGTGTGGTATGGGGCGAGCAGTTTCTTTATTATTAAGAACGGCTTTATTACGGGCGGATGGGGAAGAGGGTTCAGAGTGAAGGGGACTATAGCAGTAGGAGTTAGGGAGAGAATTAGATTAAATTATGGTTTAGCTTATGATAGGATTTTGTGCCTCGAGCCGTCTTTTGTTTGGGGTGCGGTTTACGGGAATTGCGGGGAGTGGGGTGTGTAACCATTGGCTGGGAACGAGTTATAATTGGAAAGAGGGGAGCCGATGATTCCCCGGTTATACTTTAAATTTAATAACTAACATTTTGACACCAAATTAAAATGTTTCGAGTAAAGTAGCGTCACATTGAATACATCGAGGGGTTACGACCACCTTGCCCCAGACACTTAATAAATAAGATCCTTTCTTATGGACTGTCCTGATAACTTTGCAATTGCATAAAAAGTTTCCAAGAAAATCGATTAATTCGGGTTGTCACAGACGTCGTCCCTTGTACACATTTTCTATTATTCTCGATATCTAAAAGACTGCGATCTTTATGGACATCAACTCTATTTCGACTTCATATTGGTAATTTCCTCGTATCAACTGATAACGATATTCAGTTGTACATCTGAGTATCCTGGCTCAATTCATTGGTGTACTGAAATGAATTGAGATACAATCAGATCTTTCATGGGAAGTTAATAATAGCAATAGTTAATAATGTTTTCTTCAGGCCAATGAAACAAAGACATGGCAAATAGATTTAAAAATTGAACGAAAGAGCCGGAAGACAAATAGCTTTAGAAACATCGAGTCTGGTGATTTGTTTTTTTTTTTTTCCACAAAGTGATTATGTTTTTCAGTTTCATAGCAAACGAAGAACGTAATCGAAAAAAAACGAAACCAACTGTAACAATAATGTGATGCATACCAGTTTGACAGCTAACACAACACTGTGAGATGTAAATACAGTTTTGTGATTGTAGATCTTTACTTTTATTGATCAGAAGTGGTGAAACCCATTTGATATTTGTCCAATGAACCATTTGCGCCAACTTCGCTTTCAGTTTATTCAAAAGGCAGCAAACAAACAAAAACTAAATTATTCACATTAATTCAGAGATTACATGCGGTGAATTATGGAACGTAAAAAACAAATTCCGCAAAACAATCTCTGGACCTAATAAACTTGAATATGTGCTGCACCCTTCGCTTCCAGGTACATAGAATTTGAGATCAATGCCGTGAACAATAGATTAAGCTGAGATTAGAGACCCATCTTAAAATATTTTTGAAATTTCTGTAGGAAATGGTATTAAAAATATTTTTTCTCTAACCTTTTTGGTGGATACTTTGAAGCGAAGCTTTGGGTGTATAAGCCGTTTAAATATTTAATCAGATTACCTGCGACTGGGTGGCGACCTGAGTATTTGCAGGGATATGAAATGTGTGAAGGTTAGAAACAAAAATTACAATAATTATAAACAATATTTATTCATATGATACTGGAAAATCAATTGATTCCGCAATCCTCAATGTTGAAGGATAATTCTAGGACAACAATATTATAATGCAAAAGAGATCCTACACCTAATTCAGCAGATTGGTTGATGTGCCTGAGGATTAAAAGCGTTTAGTAACCTAATAAAGTACATTTTGTTTGAAAGCAATAAGTGTCTTCTCTTACGTATGTCGTAGATATACTCGTACTCTACTATCTCACAGAAAATATCCATAATTCATTATTTAAAAAGTACAGTCGATTTTTATCTGAATCGGTTGTAAAATGAGAGCAATATAAGATATATTTGTAAGGGGTTTTTCTAGAAGTACGTTATGTTTATAAAATTAAATAAAATAGAAAACATTTGGGATGCAACTTTCTTTTTGTTTTCAAGCAAAACTCGAACTGCATTAAAGACGAATGGCAGCTAGTGACATGTTTACCACTTTAAATACGACTGTCAGTTTTAAAAACATATCGAATCTATTAGAAAACCTCTCAGATTTTCAAAAGGAATATTTATCAGACACGAGAACACCAAAGAGTTGTCAGTTGAAGCAAATAGCATTATAACATCACTCGTTTTTAAAAAGGGAACGCACTCATAAAAAGGGTTTTGGAATACCCTTAAATGTTAAATCACAATGCAGTTGAACAAAACCGAAGAAGGTAGCGAGCGTTGGGAAGAGAGTGGAGAATCGATATAAAATGATCTTTTTCACTTTTACTTATTTAAAAACTTGTTTATAAAATATTTTACTTAATCTATATTATTACATCAGTCTTAAGGGCTGGAGCGTTATAACACCTAAAAAGCCTGAGATCGCTAATAAGCTTAAAAAGCAGAAGAATAATAAAAGATAACAAAGAATAAGTAGGGTGTGCAAGGGGAAACAGACATAAATATTAACGGTATTTTTACTTGTTTGCTTAGCAACAAGTTGCGAGCTAGATAATCTTGTGCGTGACCGTTGTTTGGTTTATGAATAGTGGGGTAACCGGCTGGGCTAGTGGTCGCTCTCGACTTTGTAGCCAGTACAGCCATGAGCGAGCTAGAGGTACATACGTGTGTTGCGCAACGGATTGTTATAAAATATTTGCAAATAAAGGCGTTAAACCCTGAGAAATTTGTTCTCGATTGAAAGCACAGTTTGGTGATGATACACAGTAGTAGTATTACGGCCATGAGCGAGCAAGGGGTACATACGTGTGTTGCGCAACGGATCGTTATAAAACATTTGACAAATGAAGGCGTTAAACCCTCGGAAATTTGTTCTCGATTTAAAGCACAGTTTGGTGATGATACACTCTCTCAGAAACGTCAGTATACGTGGGCCAGAGAATTTAAATGTGGGCGCGAACATGTCGTTCATGATCGACGCCCAAGGACAAGTCGTACAGATGACAACATCCGTGCCGTTCGAGAACTTATTGAAAGTGATCGCCGCTTAACTATTGGAGAAATCTCATCAGAAGTGGGTATCAGCTACGGAAGTGTTCAATCCATTGTCACGGATGATCTTGGCTTCAAAAAAATTACTGCACGGTGGGTTCCGTAAATCAACAACAGATCAGGTCGGAGATCAGTGACAGACTTCTGGATCGATTTCGCCAAGAAGGGGATGATTTTTTGAAGCGTATCGTCACATGTGATAAGACAGGGCAAATCAGTATACTCCTGAGACAAAAATGGCAAGTAAGAAGTGGGGAAGAGAGAATGAAGGCTGCCCGGTGCAGACCAAAAGCCGGAAAGTTCTTGCAACGATTTTTTTTCGGGGAGGAATTTTAATGAATGATTTTCTTCACGAACACCGAACAGTGAAAGTGGCTCACTACTGTCAAGTGTAACAGTCGGCAAAAGCCGCATATCGAAACACAATACGAGGTATGCCTATTCGAGATGTCATCTGTGGGGTACGAAGGTAGACGTGCCAACGTATGACACTAGTCCACTCAACTTCCCACTACTCTGAGTTCCGTCGACAATCGTCCGCACAAATATCCAAGGGGGAAATGAAAACAGTTGTTTTGTTCGTTGATGTTTTTTTAATATGTTCTTTTATTCGTCGGTGTTTTTTGTTCCACGGGGGCAATGTGCAACTCGGTGGACAATAGGGAAATACAATTACTTACAGAAAGAAAAGTTAACAATGAGTTGTGAAAATAAGAAAAAGGTCAACACGTGTTCTGGTGTCCATCCACTTTATTACTGAACGTCTAAGGTCCCCCTTGGGATTTGACAAACACTCGGTTGCATTTTACACGAACATTTGATTGTTCTCCCTTTGCCGCTGCTCCTGTTCCAAGCGCCGAGCAAAGTGCTTTACCTATTCCTTCGGCTACGTGTCTGCTACGCAATGGCCGCACGACATGAGACGGGCTTTGTTCAGTCTAACGGTATGAATACCTTGTTTTCGTGTTTTCTTTTGGGGGCCGGTTGTTCGTTTTAGTTTCGGCGCGAATTTTAAACTGTCCCTTCCCGTCTTGCAGCGATTTGCGGATTAATAATTAACGCGGGCTCCCCATCGACTCGACTTGGGCAAGAAAGATAACACGGGACTATGCGCACTCTACGGGGGTTGTAACCTGACTGTGCGTGTGCGGACGCAGCGGTGGATGAATCTCGACTGACTAATGAATGGAAAGAATCTATTCATCGCGTCGTGGCGGTTGAGTCATAGCAGAAATAAACTCACTGTCACTTACTAGGAACTCGAAGGGGATTGCTATGCTTGCATAGGGAATTCAGTTCCAGCGAATCATCGCCGTAAAAGCTGAGTTGAATTCGTTGGTTGTGCATATCGGGAAATTGGTTTTGGCGGTGTAGCCAAGTATGATCATGGGTCTTGGTTGTTGTGATCGTTTCGTGGAAACTTAGCTGTCGCTGGTTGCAAACGAGAAGTGTAATTTAAGGAGAAAATGAACCGAAATGGTTTTCGGGGGAAATTGGAATTGCTTGGATGCAAGCAAGGAATATTATTTAGGTAAGATATTAACCGAAGCAATTTCGGGGAAATGTATGCGGCTCGGTATAACTGGTGGTGATGGTTAATGTTCCGTTGTAGGTTTGAATATGCGTTTTATTACAGCATATGCATTTCGGGGAAATTAAGATTGCTTGGTCGCAAGGAAGGAATAAAGGATTGACCGAAGCAATTTTGGGAAAATGTATGTGGGGTGATGTAATTGAGGGAGATGATTAATATTCCGTTGTAAATTGGAATATGCGTTCATTACAGAATATGATTTTCGGGGGAAATTAGAATTGCTTGGTCGCAAGCAAGGAATATGGTTTAGATAAAGAATTGACCGAAGCAATTTTGGGAAAATGTATGCGGGGATGATTTAGAATATATTCTGTTGAATTGTATTCTGTTGCGGGTTTTGGAGTGTGTTTATTGCAAAGTTTGGGATGTATGCTATTGCGGATTTTGTATGGAGAGTTCGTTTAAGGTGACGCGCTGCTAGCGGCCAAGATTGGTTGGCATTGTGGGTTGGTTCATGTGGTATAGAGAACCCCCACATATCCTTCTTCATAACAACGCCAGGCCAATGCGTCCTTGACAAGGGATACATTCGAAGAAATGGGCTGGGAAATCCTCAAACACCCTCCTTATAGTCCAGACTTGTTTCCCTGTGACTATTGATTGTTCGCACCCTTAAAGAGGCAGGAGACTCTATTGAAAAATGTTGATAGTATAATTAGTGTGTAACGTTATGCAATAAATGTATATTAAGAAATTACCGGTTATATTTGTTTCATCCTCGTACTTACCCATGCAAACTGTAACAGCATTGCGAGGAACACCTGAATAAATTGCCAATGATTTATCTAACGATAGAGTTAAGGCACCTGTGGGATAGGTTTAGTTGCCTGACATGGGCACGGGTTTCCACCTATCACCCACGAACGAATCCCTCACTAAAATTGTCTTCCGAAACAAAATAACCAAAACAAAGATAAATAAAAAGGCACTGTTGAATATCTTGTTTAACGTTTCACTCTCTTTATTTTTATTTCTGAAGAATATCAGCACATACAAACATAACGCTCTGCTGGCGTTCTACGATTTAACGTTTTGAGTCTTTCAAATTTAAAGTTACACGCTCGATATTATAAATACATGAAACAGATAAATGCACACTAAAGTTTGTAAACTTTATCATTGTCACATGAGCCAATTAATTTATATTAATTATTTAGTAAGCACAGACGAAACTCCTGGTGATTAACACTCGGCTTACACGAAAAAAAAACACAACAAATGCAATCAGCAAGCTATACAGCGGAATAAAGTAACACCTCTCCACAGATGAAATGCCTCGATGAGGTAAGATACGCGACGTTGTCTTGGTGTGTCCGATTGACAAGATAGTATCTGGGTCCTTGAAGAAATACGTGTGTACACCGTAAAGGTTACTATGAGACTCCTTGAGAATTCGTCCTCAACATTCCTTGTAGTGTAGAGGACGAAATGATGTCCAGTCCGGAAACCAATCCGAACGCTTAATTGGCTGTAACCACCAATGGCCGCAGCCGAACCGGAAACTCCAACAATAGAATAACTTCGGCAGCCGCACAGGCCAAGAGGGCACGCCCACTCGCTGGAAGCAATGACTTTCGGATACCTGGTGGTATACCAGGGAAATTCCAATACACATCTGTCAAAATGAAGTGGCGGGTTTTGAAGCTGGCAGACAATGCGGTCGTAAATCATAGGAATGGTTTCCTATGTTATTGATATGATATCACAGAACCTCGATGCTGCCTGAATGCACGTTTCTTTTAGGCTACATTATTTGTGTAAGACATTGCTGTCTAGGCGAAAATATTTCCTTCTGTTTAGATTGAATGGACAGAAGCATTTTATGGACGGTATGTAAGGGATATTACAGGCGGCGGTGGTGGATTCTTCTGTGATGTTAAATCAACAGAAGATCGCTCGCCGTCAATACTAGGGAAAAGGTTTATTGGTCTTTGGTTTATCCCGCACTTCATTTCCTATTGCAGGGCTATTAGAAATCTGGCTTGCAAATGTGCAAGCCAGCAAATAGCCCGGCATGTATTTTTGGACGCTAATGGGCATGGAGATGGTGTTTGTATACCCTTTGCTCTGCTCAGACTGTAACATCCCATCTGGTCGATGGGTCTGCAGATAAAAGGTAAGTATGTTATTGCCGCGTGTAGAGGAAAAGCTCCTCGGCTATGTTGGGATATTTATGACGGTTATCCAAGGGGACAACCGAATTGTTTTCAGCTTTATTTAGGTCCGAAATTAATGCTATGGCAAGGTTGTGTAATCTTACCTGGGATTCGACTTACGGGTAGGTATGGTGTTTATAGATTCTATGGGGTTAAAGCGATGCGTGGTTCTTCGGGCCCTGAAAACCCCCCCACCATCATCATCATCATCATCGGCACTACAACCTGGAACCGGTCTTGGCCTTATTTAGCAAGTCCTGAGGCTTGTTAAATTTTCCATAATGATTTGTTTTTTCTGGGCAAGGTCATTAGTGTTGCGCCAGAGGCTCCCCGACAGGGAATCGAAACCCGACCTCCCACGTGACAGGCGGGTATACTAACCAGTATACTATTGAGGAGAACACACCCACCATAGACCAGCCAAAAAGAATGGAGAAATTTAACCGAGTTACACTATTTTGAAGCAATAACCACACTCCTCAAGCAAAATTCCATTATACAAATACAAGTGAGTAGCTTCAACCTATAACAGGAAATCAATGAAAATCTCGTAAGTTTCCCAAACCCAAATTTCCACAACTGTTGTGCGTTTGCATTGTGCCTATCTATTAGCTAAACAACCACCATCAGTTCGACATTTGATTGTCATACACTGTGTACCTCAACAGTGAAGGCAGTTTGTTTCATACATTAAAATAAAATAGACAGGCGTATCACCCACCATTACTCCAATCCAAATCCTCTCGGTTTTTTTTTTTTCGATTTAAATACAGGTTTATTTAAATCCACTCGGTTACTGATGCACGATGAACATAATTAACCAAGTTCTCCAAACTTCGCTACCAAACGACAAGGTAAACTCAACTCATAGAATGCTAGCCAGATTATAATTTCTAATGATAGTTATGTAATCGAGTATAGTCTCTAAAACAAAATGTAACCTCTTATCTTTAACAAGAAATTCCAACGTAGGCACACTGTCTACGAACGGCATTTTTGTCGTCAAAATCAATAAAAGTTGTTAGTTCCCGAAATATTTTAACACTTGATTGGAACGACAAATTAACGGAAACCGTGGAAATTGTAGCACTGGATATTTTAACAGATGCTATATACAGTTTACCCCTTCCAACCTGACCAATATTTACAATACGTATATCTATCTTAGGGCTAATAACCTTGCCCGTAAAAATAAATTATTATGGAAAATTTAACAAGCCTCGAGACTTGCTAAATAAGGCCAAGACCGGATCCCGGTTGTAGTGCCGATGATGATGATAATATCTATCTTAAAATGTAATTCAATTCCCGTAATGTATCTAAAACAGATCTACTACATGCAGTAGGATGTACCATAAAACCGAGCCGTAGGGTTCACGGGCCACGGACACGTCTTTAAATACCATAATGTATCTTCTATGTAACATACGTACCATCATGCTCGTTGTTCAACTCAGTATGACTTATGCATACTCCTCCCTACATTTTGTCCCATCAATCAGATAGCGCATCTGGTTCTATTACAAATTAATGCATACGAAATAACAGGAAATCGTTCTTCGGTCGAGCAGCACAAAAATGTTTTGGACTGCGTGATCTACGTGATTGAATTTGTTTGTCCTTATAATCCCATGGCATTCAAGAGCAGTGGAGCTACTTCTCTCCCCCTTCCTGTGCCCGCACCACACTTTGCTATTTATAATCAGTCTTGTGGGCACGCTTCATATAAAGCAAAAATAATTATAACCGTAATGATTCTTTTACGAAAAGGGGGAAGGGAATCGAGCAAGATGAAATTTGTTTTATGTTCGTCAGTATAAGTATAGAAACTATAATTTTTGGTTGGACTAAAACAGAGGCTGATAATTTTTCCCGGCTCAAAATATTACTTAAGAGTCCTAGCTAAAATGATAAGCTACGTGTTTGTGAGATGAGAAGCAGTTTCTCTGTATTGTCAACAAGATATTTCTCTTTTGACTTTTCCTCAATTTTTGCCTTTAGGAAAAAAGAATGTTTTAGTGACAAAGTGAATATTTTCTGTTTGAAACACTGAAAAGAATGATCAAGTAAGCTTTCCTTAGAGGCGTTAGAGCTGTGTTGCGTGTAACTAGTTGCTCTAATAATGATTGAAAAACCCACTTATTTCATCCTTTGGGACTACCAAAACAAAACAGCTTGAGGAACATTTTTGCTTTTAGTATAACCAATAACTCCTAATCTCTCATCTAATAAAGGTTATTGACTTACCTGCAATCGAGCAGCGTAAGCTACCTTTCATTCGCTTTCACCTGAAAGTAAAACCCCAGCAAGCATGCACATCAAACAAATTATTTCATTCATATTACATGAGCCGTACCAACCCAATCGGCTTGGCTTGGCAGCAATTATAAACGATAAACACTCGCTGGACAGCGTAATTGTTGACACAGCTGTAGCCGATATTCTTGCTACGGTTCATGTGTGAATATTGCTCCAATCCCAAAGTTCGCTACAGTTGCGACCAATTTCCTTTATCGGTTTTCTACCGATCATGGGATTTTGGCACGAATATGTTTGACGTTAGACAATCATACCCATGATAGCGCCTAATGATGCTTCGGCTGTAAAACAAACAAGCACACAATACCTCACTGTGTTTATTTTACTTACCAACCGCTGTCCATGTTTCCCCTGGGTGAGACGTACGCTTGCACATCTGCAAGTCAAATTTCTCATCATCATACCTATGTTGCATTTAATTAGATCAAACAAAAGCCACCATAGCCTTGGCCATATGTGAGCAAACCTTCGGTTTGCTTATCGCCACGAAAAATCGATTGCCTGCAATGGCATAAGTCTGGGGCGATTATGTAAACAGCCGACGTTCCCATGTAGCATCGACTAAATCACAAATAATGTGCATTGCATCGTAAGAACCTCGAAATAGCGTTTCTGTTTATGTATTACACAGAAACCTATTTCTTCCTGCGGCGATTTACGCTATCGCGTATCTTAATAATGCCTGCAGTTCATTACACCAGTCCATTTTTATTCACGTGCATTTTCGTCGTTGCCGATATGCAGGCTAAGGGGCATCGTACTTGTCCTATACGGACACATAGAGAATCCTCCCATTCGATCCGTTTTGCGATCGCCCATTGGCCGTCGCTAAGTTGAGCCTACTCAATCCTCACACACGGATGTAATCCACCACCGTTGAATCTGACGGATATGGATTGCATCACTGAGTCAGATCGTAACCACCGAACAACGCGCACGTCCCGGGGACGTTGCGCTTCGAGTACCTTGTAATTATCTCTCGCCGAGTACACCACGACGAGGAGTCCGAATTCAACCCCCAGAGTGGGCAGTTCAGTCGAGTAGTATTTCCGTCGATTGTTACTCGTGAATGATGTTTGTGTTATTAAATTAATCAAAATAAAGTTTTACCAAGCGTTGTTTAAATGTGTCGTGAATAACGTTGTGCCATCCAATAGAACTCTACCCCTGCGAGGAAAACCTTACTTGTGATATCTAACTAAACGATAAATCGAGCAAAATAAAGTTTTACTAAGCCACCCAACTACCAGTGTGTTTTATTTCATCCTTATTAGCGTGGATAACAGTGTTTGGCAGAGCAATTTCCTGCGTAACATCATTGGTGTTTTTGTTGAACTAGCGTCCGTGTTGACGCATTAGTAAAAACCGCCACAATGGTAATAAGAGTCGCGTGAAAGAACACAAATCATATACAAGCAGTAATTATTTGTGGAAAATTAATAAATTATGCGGGGTTTAATTTTACAATCGGTAGTGTTGCACGAAATAGGGGTTATCGTTCAAGCAAAACAGCACGTATCTGATTTCATAAGCATTACTCTATCTACAAAAAAACCTGTTCACATGTGGATCTAGTTAATCATTTTTTGTTGCCGTAAGAAGCGTCATGTGAAAAAGAGAGTTCAACATTGCAACACTTGGAATGATTTTTTAAGTAAAGATTCTTCAACAGTGTTGAAAGTTGTTAAGTTGAGACAAATGACAGAAATCTTCTACAGCCCTAGTGATTAGCGCGATCTAATTCGGAACATAAAAGACGAATATATCAATAAAAAACGTTTCTCCAAAAACAGTCGCTCCACAAACCCCAATCTACAATTTTTTGTCGTGTGCAAATATGAAGTCATCAGATAATTTTAAAAACTTGTTTGTTGTGTTTAGATTTAGAGCAAATGTTGGGTTAATCATATTAGTCCATGGCATAAAGCTTTAAACTCGCCGTCATAATAACGAGGTCTAAATATTTCCTTACACGAGAAAGGGAATGTTTTGCGAAGAGTATCGAATGAATTATGCATTCAAAGACTACAAAAGTGCAATCAAATAACAGAATAAAATAAAATGTAACTTGTGCCAATACTCGTATTTCTTGATTCAGAAACCATTTAAAAAGTTTTTGTGTTACCCTTGACCACAAATGTATATGGTTTTCCCAAACTTAAATATACAAAAGTTCAACCCGACTGAAAGAGGCATGACTAGTTTGACGAATCTATTATAGCCTTTACTGTGCATGTGATTTGCATTTCGCATATTGATACTCGGATCTGCATGATTTTATGAGTTCCTTTTCTTTTGGTTTTCAATTTCACTTTCTGTCTACTGTCGTCAGATCAGACTCGGGAATTCAACAAACTTCCAATTATCACACGATCCAAGTTG
The DNA here is from genome assembly GCA_963931805.1 of Microdon myrmicae. Taxonomy (NCBI): domain Eukaryota; kingdom Metazoa; phylum Arthropoda; class Insecta; order Diptera; family Syrphidae; genus Microdon; species Microdon myrmicae. The sequence continues at coordinate 49,957,693 of OZ007501.1, forward strand.
AATTTTAAGGCAGCGCAATGATATGGTGAATTCCACTTTTATCTTAAACAATAACCTTGGTTGTGAGCATTTACCTACCATACCAACAAGTAACATATATCTAAGTATAAATTCAAGCTTTATAGCTTCAATTATCATCACGATCGGATAATTAAAACACAACTCGAAAGGTTGGAAAGGAACAACAAAATAAAAGAAACAAGGAACCATTATGCTCACCTTGGGAATTAACTGCTGCTATTGATAACAAGAGAATTGTTGTGAATGCTGTGAGACCATGGTTGTGCTGTGATTTCCTTCGTTTCATATTCTGCTGTGAAAACTTCCCAATAACAATAGAAAGTATTTGTGATAAATATTTCACAGAGATTTCTCCTTCACGTTGCATTTTGCAGTGTATTGTATCCAATTTAAATAAGTCTGCTGTAATCTCCTGGCACGATATCCCTTTACTTGATTGTGATATTGATGACAACTGATTGATGGAAAATGTTTTCTGCCGTAAATCGTGTTCAATATTGGTGCGTAACAATTTTCCTACAATCACATCAAACATTTTCACCGGCAATTTGGCAAGGCTCAGATACGCGTGGAGAATTCCAACGAATTAGAAATTATACATTAACTAATTGACACATATGCACACTTATTATTCACTCAAGAACACGAATCACTTTACTTATGTTGGTCAACAATCGTAATCAAAAGTTCGCAATCAACTCTTTTGTTTTATTACTCACAAAAACTACCCCCTTGCAGTGCTTCACAGACCAAATATTTGCGGAGGAGGGCGATATTATACGTTGAAAAAATGACTTGAATATTTAAACCCGTTCACGAAATGCCCTCGTTTTATAAAAATGAGAATCATGCAGTTAACCTCGCTTTGGTTTCAGTTTAGTGGAGCGAAAGCGAACGTTGCAAAAATGTACGTAGTTGCAGGAGCTAGCATTTGCTGGGAAAGTTATCCTTAACGAGTCGAAACCAGGTGCAGATGACTTAGTTGAAAGAACAATAACAACAACAGAATTAGGAAAGGGATACTTTTGAGGTTTCCCTCCGATCACTCGTACCACGACAACTGACTCCACATCACTGAAACAAACTCGACGCGAATAGTTATACCGCAGCACTGGTGCTAATACATCAGCTTCAAATGAAAGTTAACATAAAACTGCTTTGTTGTCGCAGTCCTCTGGTCGACCGAGTGTCAGTAACCATTGTTGCTGTTGGCCACTTGGATGTGTTTTATTTTTTCTTCTTTTTTTCCATATGGTTGTGGATTTGTCTTTATTTGCCAATGTACAGTGGTATATAATTTGTCTGAATTGATTGTTATGATTTGAATTTTGTGCACTATATAACAAAATTCGTGATCAATATTTGTGGATCGTGCTTGTGAGGTGGAAATGTACTGATTTTGAAAATGGCACTGATTTGTGGGCCCACTGTTTTCTTATTCAAGAGAACGATTTGATCTTTTGAAACTCTTTTGTGACTAGACCTTTTAGTTATTTCTAGTATCCAACGGTTAGACCTGTTATGAGCTTTCTGCCTTTTGAATGCGTGTCAAAAATTCACTAATAGAAATACTTTAATGGAAAAGGAAACTCAATGCGACCTCAATTTTTACAGATAAATAAGGAATTGCATATGGCCCAAAAGGCGCAGGAATTTAAAATGTTGATAAACGAATGACTTATTTAAAACGATTATAGTTGCCGCCGAAATGTGCAACTAACCACCATCACGGATTATTGATTAAAACACTATTTAAACGCTAAAAGAAGAAAAGTACTACAAACCAGTGACTTTTTTTTTTGCAATCGGTAGTTAGTTACTAAAGAAACTGCAACCACTTTGTTGCACATGCTATACGTAAGCGTCTTTGTTTAATATCTTAGAAACCCCGGTAATTGGATGAGGATATTATATAATACTTCACGGGGTGCAAATAGGTTTTAATGGGAGAATAATTTTCAAAGCGAATTTATTATGAGAAGGTTCATATTGCATTATCTTACCAGCAGATGATATATTTATGGGGTATATGTTACGTGGGGTGTCACATAGGGTACCACAGGGGCACAGGTTAACCACGTTTGCCCACTAGTTCCGTCCAAATCTGACTCCACAAGAAATAATACGTCTTCCGAACTGAACTTTATTTATCCAAATAAATGTAATTAATTCATTATTAGGAACACTGTAGGTATTCGTTTTAAAATATATCGTAGTTCTCCTTTTACACTGTACAACATTAATTAGAAACAATCACAAAATATACATGTAGTTCTTAATCCTCAATTTAAGGTAAAACACAGGAAATAATTCATTATTAGGAACACTGAAAGTATTTGTTTTAAAGGGTACGGCGCACCACGACTGCATTAGCTACACCTATTCAATTTCTCTCAACGACTTATTGTGACGTATTACCCGATCCCTTGGGACGGCCCAAGAGGGATGTAAATTAACGTGAGGGCGCGACTTGCCCTCACGGAATCCAAACCGAGATTAACCTCGGCCATCGAAACGACATAACACCAAAATTCCATCCATCGCTTCGATGGCCATATATGGTGCGATTTAGCTTTGTTGAGCACACGGAAAAGGGTGAAATACACACACATGATAATCGCTTCCGCAAATTAACGTGTTTATCCCCTAGCATGCAGACATGGGACATGAATATACATGATTGCAAGTTCGTACAAGGGTTGAAATGTGTACACGATCACGACTGCGTAAAGCATTATTGCTGATCGTGCGCATTTCGCTGGCATATCCTCGCAGTCGAATTCTGATGGTAAATTTCCATTTGCGAACTCGACTGCCGGGGTGTCAGCCGGATGCCTCATGTCTTGGTCTGTCGGATAACCGATTGATATGGGCATGCTATGCAGGGGAAAGATACACATTCCTGCAGATGTACGGCTGGCGTGCAAACGAATATCGTGCAGATATTGCACGGGCAATATTGGTTGCCAAGAGGCACACCAAATTGCGCTTCAATGCAGAGGCATGCGACCCGAGACATGTACTGTGTATTTGGTTGGGTTCATGTTGGTCGCGTGATGATGCGACCAAACTGCTTTTTAGATATCTAGCATTGTTGCGGTGGCATTTTATGTCCGCAGTCATTGCTGTTTTACAGGGTTTTTCCTATGGTGTAAGTACACGTTTTTCATGATATAGGGCACGCCAGGGAGGTTACCTGGTGGTAATGAATGGATACGATGTGGCGTTCGCGAGAACCGCCACATATTCACACCCTGTTCTTAGTTCGGTTGATGTCTAATAAATTTATTACAATGTATGCATGTTGCTTATAAGAATTATACCAAAATGAGGGAATCTCATTCCCTAACACTTATACAATTTATGATAATGGCTTAAATTTTATTATCGAGTTAGATTATTGTAAAAAGAAACTCAATATTGAATGTTAATCAACGACATCGATGTTGATAAGTATTTCGCGTTATTTGGTTTGTATGAATTATTTCCCAGACCATTTATCGTACACCGTTTTGCGATAATCGAATTACGTTAAAAGTTGTTGGATCAACTGACTTCTATAATCACACATAGTTGAGTTACATTAACCCAATGCCATGTAACAAATTTTATTTCAAAACCACCACAATACTGAATTTTCACTAGTCGATTTGCTTAGTGGAACTTAATTAGTGTTGTGTACGCCTCAATGTTAGATACTGACGGTGTCGTCATCAAGTTCCCCACACTCGTGTAAAAGAAAATGCGAGGCGATATTTGATTATACAAAATTATTGAATTAGTTGCATTACATCACAATATTGTGAACGGAAATGTAGGGTGATAGGTTGCCATTCATAATTAAAATGTTCGGAACACCTGGAATTTTAGCAATGATCATGAAATGCAAAATGATATTACTTGATGGGAACTTCGCTATAATCGTATCGGTATGACCAAATGCTATTGACTCCAAGGTAAGAACAAAGCACAAAAGCAAAACTAAGAATAGTCTATATCTGAATATTAGAGAGTCTGATATTGACTCGTGGTGGTGGAAATTCTCCTTATTTAAGCAAAGTAAAATCAATAGAAAAATCTAAGTGTCCACGTTTTCGGACCCTGCGATATTTCAGCGTCGTTACTCGCGTTACTTTCACATGCAGCAGCGATATTCTATATGGCGGGCTCCATTTCGTGATCCCACCACTGATGGAATACTGTGGCGGCTCCAAGTGACACTTCTTTCAAATTTTATGGATACACTTCAATTATGCTACTTTCGAAATATCACAACAAGCATTTGAACTTCGAAAGTGAGAGAAGATAGAATAAACAATAACAGAGTCATGTAGCCCTGCAAGAAATTTTTAGAACATTCGGTAGTTTTACTGTTTGTTCTTGTTGTGTCCATCAGTCGACTTCGATCACTCACTGAGGGTGGTGCTGTATTTTTATTTTCGTTTTTCGGAGAACTCAGTGATCGACAGATGTGGGAGTGCTTCGCGTTTCTCTAGAGTTTTTATATTAAATTTCTCATCATTATTTCGACGAAAGCAAGGATAAATAGTAACCCATAGTGCAAAACAATCTCTTATGTATATCATCATCATCATCGGCACTACAACCGGGATCCGGTCTTGGCCTTATTTAACAAATTTCTCCACCGGTCCCGAATTCGAGCCGATGTCATCCAGTTTGGCACTCCCAGGCTCTGGTCGTCCTGGTCTACGCCATCCCTCCATCGCAGACAAGGTCTGCCGCGCTGTCTCCTTCCATACATCCTGCCACACAGGGCTTTCCGGGCAGTCTCCTCTTAGCTCATTCGAGTCAGGTATCCCGCCCACCGGACTTTACTGAACTTGATTTTTCTTACAATATTAGCTTCAAAGTAGATCGCGTACAACTCATGGTTGTAGCGTCTCCGGAATCGTCCTCCCTCATATACGGGGCCAACAATTCTCCTTCAGACCGTCCTCTCGAACGCGGCTAAAAGTTCAGAGTGCATTTTATTGAGCACCCAGATCTGGGATCTATATATGAGCACTGGTAAGACCATGGTCTTGTACAGTAGTAACTTGCATGTTCTCGATAAATCTCGGGATTTAAAGAGCCCTCATAGACCAAAGTAAGCTTTGTTGGATTTGATCAGCCGTTCGCGTATTTCTTCTTCCATATTAATATCGGCTGATACTATTGACCCAAGGTAGTTAAAGGATTGCACTACTTCAAATTCGTTCTTCGTTACTCTGATAGTTTTACCAACGTTAGGTCTTCTCTTCGCAGAAGTTGCCACCACGTACTTTGTGTTTCCCTCATTAATGTGCAGTCGCAGTTTATGTACCGCCTGTTCGATCTGGGTGAAGGAACCCTGCACAGCCGATTCGGTTCTACCGATGATGTCGATGTCATCTGCGTAGGCAAGTATCTGGCTGGACTTGGTGACAATAGTCCCTCTTGTTGTAACGCCAGAGTCACAGATTGCTTTCCCCAACGCCAGGTTGAAGAGGAGGCAGGCCAGACCGTCCCCTTGTCGGAGTCCATTAAAGATGTTTATTGGTCTGGAGAGCAATCACGATATTTTTACTTGACTAGTTACGTTGGTCATGGTCAACCTACAAAGTCGTATCAATTCATTATATAGTTCTACCCTGGCCATGCTGTCATAGGCGGCCTTAAAGTCTATAAATGGATGATATAAGGGAATCTTAAACTCCAGACATTTTTCCATCGCCTGCCAAATGGTGAATATCTGATGAATCGCTGACTTGCATGGGATGAAGCCACACTGATATTGACCAATGTTGACTTTAGCGTATGGGGCTATCCGATCTTGTATGATAGTGGAGAGTATCTTATAGGCGGTACCCAGCAATCTTATACCCCTATAGTTGCTGCACAGTGTGATATTTACCTTCTTATGTATGGGGCAAATTATTCCACGACGCCAATCTTCCGGCATCTCCGCTTGCTCCCATACGTGCACCACGATCTCACGAATTGCGTGATATAACACTGTACCTCCTTGTTTGATCAGTTCAGCTGGTATGCCATCAGGTCCGGGGGATTTATTTGATTTGAGCTGTCTAATGTCCTTTCATGTTTCCTCAATGCTTGGTGGCGGCAGCACTTGGTCTTGGGCTTGCATTGGTGGAGCCTCCAATTCTTCTGTGAGCTGACGATTTAGTAATTCATTGAACTGCACTTCCCATCGCTCCAGAATGCCTTCAGGATCGGTGATCAGATTACTCTCGTTATCCTTGCAGTTAGTGCAGCGTGGTGTGTACCGCGTCATACCACGGATTATTTGGTAGAACTTCCGCGCCTGGTGTGGACTTCGCTCTCTACTTTTCTCTATTTCACAGAAAAGGTTTTTTTCCCAGGCACTTTTCTGTTGTCCGTGAAGTCTTTCTTCAGTTCTTCTGAGCTCTCTGTATTTCTCCTCGGGTACCCGCGTCCTTTGAGGCTGCTGCATTGCCCGGTATGCAACATACTTAACATACGTGCAGTCGCTAGTTTGCACTCATCATCAAACCAGTTGCTCCGATCTGTACGACTACTGCCGAAGATGGAGTTGGCTGAACTAATGACAGTATTCTTAAGGCGTGTCCATTTCTCTTCTACGCCCCGCATTCTGGCCCCAGAACTTACTCTCCCTCCATCAAGCTCTTCGAGGGCGAGTCCTAACGCATTACCAAAGGTGTTACTGGTATTCTCATTGCGTAAGGCAACCGTGTTGATTCGAACCTGATCCGCGGATGCAATACGTCCCCGTAAGGCAATCCGCGCTCTCAAAACTGTACCAACAAGATAGTGATCCGAGTCGACGTTGGCACCTCGGTACGTTCGTACCGTCATCAGGCTTGAGGAGTGGCGGCGATCTATCAACACGTGGTCAATTTGGTTGCGAGTGGCTTCATCAGGCGATACCCATGTGGCTCTGTGGATATCTTTAGGCGGAAATCTGGTACTCGCAACGACCAAGTTTTTTGATGTTGCCAGTTCGATGACTCGTAGTCCATTGTCATTGGTGTTCTCTTGCAAACTATGGGTACCGCGTAGTGCCTGAAAACCGGCTCTCGACCTATTTTCGCATTCGAATCACCAAGAACGATTTTCACATCGTATCTTGGGCAGGCGTTGAAGGCTCATTCGACGTTCTCGTAGAATTCTTCCCTTTCGTCGTCAGGGGACTCCTCTGTAGTTCCGTGAACGTTTATAAGGCTAATGTTCTTAAACTTGTCTCGCACGCGAAGAGGGCATAGCCTTTCGTTTATTGCATTAAAGCCGATGATGGCAGGCTTCAGTTTTTGGCTGACTAGAAAGTATACCCCGAGCACATGGTGTTTTGCTTGACAGCTGTAATAAATGTTATACTCGTTCCTTTGAATTACACCACTCCCCGTCCATCTTATTTCTTGTTGCTGTTATGTTAGCCTTATATTCAGACAGGACATCGGCCAGGTGCTGTGCAGCTCGAGCTCTGTATATTGATCCTACTTTCCATGAGAAAATTCTTAAATCGTTTAGCCATTTTCGTTTCCGTGGTCGTCGTCGTGTATCCGATCCATATACGAGGCTTGTTAAATTCTCCATAATAATTTACGGACACGGTTATTAGCCCTGCGCCAACATTTCTCAGGATGTCGCTACTTGATGGGTGCCAAAGTAACTATCCAGGGGTGTCACGTGAAGACTGCACGTCAACTTGGATTGAACAGGGACAAAGATCGTCCTGGTCTTCGCCGGGTTGAGAACAATCAGAGACTTTGCCCTGCGTGCCCGTAAATTAAAAATATACACTTTTTCAAATAACCCTTAATATTATCTATCATCTATCAAAACTTCGTAAAACGGTAAATTAAACCTTCATACGCCCAGCTGCATGTAAGCCGCAATCTCCTTACTAGTTGAACTATTGAAATGGTGGTCATGATATCAATTTTATAATGCCACTCCAACTACCTCGAGTATTTCCTATCACCAATTTTTTCTCAATAAAACACGGGAATCACGCAAAATAATGTTCATAAAGTAAAGTTAAAATAACGATTCACGAAAAAATCCCTTTATGTCTTCGCGGTTAATTAATAGGCATAAGGTCTATGCTGTATTATAACACCTAACGAAGTGATAGTGTCATCAAATTGGTAGTAAATCAAATGAAAGTAAAACAATGCTGTTAATAAAGTGTCTGATACAGGGTCAAGAATTGGCGTATTGCCAGTGAATTTATGCATTTTCAACAGAGAATAGAGTCACCTCAAATTTAATTGATCAGTTTTAATTATCAGTTTCGTTACTTTCACTTTTATCCAGCAAAGACCCACCTCATTATTCAGAGGAACTACTAATGAAACTACCCATTGGAATTCACCAAAAGACTTTTTATCTAAAATCAACGTATATTTGAATAATCGCATTTAATTAAAAAAACATTTGTATTGTCTTAGAAATATCATTCGATGACTTGAATCTTGTTGTTGGCGTGCTGAAAGTTCAATCACCTGAATATCTAGAATAGAATTACGTCTTAATGACAGAAAAAAAAAACCCTTACTCTATAGTGAAGGATGCAAGATGTCGAGCTTATTTTAAACTATAAATTTTAATTTACGTCTCTACACCCTAATAATCATTTTATAACAATGAGTTTAGTTACAGATGATCAATAACTCTTTAAAAGTGTATTGTTCTATTTCATTTTACTATTTGTTTGTTAGTCTTGCTTGGCAACACCGTTGATTTGTATATAAACTATTCAAAGTTTCTTGACTTCGACAACATCGTTTAAAAATATAAACACCTTAAAAGTTAGTTATGTATCATTTATATGTTCTGCCAAGATAAGTTTTGAATATGTTTATCAAAAGTTATAGAGCCTTTGAGTGGTCTGTGATCGTAAAGTTAAAAAACGGTATTGAACAATAAGCAACATTGTACGAATACATTAAAATGCTATCACTGTACGACATATTGTTTTTATCACATTATTCGACCATGAAAATCGCATAAAACTCTGAAACGGGGGGCATTACCTTTCATTTCTCTCAGACACTTTGATTGAGACCAGTCCATTTTTATCTGGTGCACAATAATGAGTCCAGATTTCATCCAATGTCACATACTGTGGTAAAAACTCACTTGGTCTGCCTTTAAACATAAATAAACAATGTTTTGATATGTGTACGCGATTCCTTCTTCGATTGACCATGAGTAAATGCAGCTTTCATTTCGCCAGTAGTATGCTTATACCCAAATGTTCAAGCAAAATAATAAGATGCATATGAAAAAGTAGTAAGTATTTAAGATGTATAGGATATTTTATTAAACCCGATAGAACTTCAACTTATAAAAACGAACACAACAAACGTAATTTAAATTAAATAGTGTTATTCATTCGAAAGGTAAAGCCATGACATTTATATTTCAACACGATTTCGATAGTATAGTCACCGCACAATAAGAAATGTTAGTTTCTTGGCTGACAGAGCCCCAAATTCTGCGATCGATGACGAGTCGATCAATTTATATCTTCGCCCAAGATTTGCTTCGAAACGGCAATATTCTATTTAAGACACATATTCCTTCCTCGCGTTGGAGCAATTGATTCATTTAGATACCTGCCCCCCACCAAACTAATCTCCCACACACACTTACACAACCCACACCCAACCTTATACTAAAATCTTAAATTTCTCCATTCTATCACCGTTCTATCATTGTTCTACCTCTGGCTTCCCCGTACACCACCTTTTGTTCACGTAGCTGAGCTAGTTAATCGCCAAAAATTGAATTAAGTTCATCCATGCACTGTTGCTGAGTTAACCCACGCCGAAAGTTGTAAAAAATAATCGCACAAAAATGTTGACGATTTAATTCCATTTTTGGGCCGAGATGAATCTTTTAAGTTACTGTAAACAACACAAATAGCGCTCGTATGTCAAAACGTTCTAAGTGCGTATAACCTCAAAAATGTCCAACTTTACGACAGAGCTGTCAATTGCCGGATTGCAACACTAGGGTTGCCAAATCCCGAAACGTAAGAGGCAACCCTCGTACATGTATATGTGGGTCCAGCCTTCGCCAAATCATTCATCATCATCATCATCTTCGGCACTACAACCGGCAGCCGGTCTTGGCCTTATTTAGCAAGTCTCTTCGTAGGTATCTGGTCCTTATCCGAGACTTGTTAAATTGTTCATAATAATTTGTTTTTCCGGACAAGGTTATTAGCCTGGCGCCAACCTTTCTCAGGATGTCCCTGCATGCATTGGTTCACTACTTGGCGGGTGCCAAAGTAGCTATCCAGGGGTGTCACGTGGAGACTGCATGTCAACTTGGATTGAACAAGGACAAGGATCGTCCTGGCCCTCGTCGGGTTGAAAGCACAGACTTTACCTTGTATGTTGGCTCCCATCCCCCCAAATCATTCATACCAAGTGTATTTTTTTTTTGCGAATACAGTCCCATTTTTATCCATAGTAGTATTTTGGCGATTCCAACACACATACACGAACATACAACCTTAGTACAGTCCACAAGTAGATCGAAAAAATTCACCAAAACAATTAACGAAGCAATCACACATCTTTAGTAGATTGAAAGGTACTCCTTCACATACGGCCGTAGCCTGATGCTTCAGTGATTTGGTTATAACCTTTTCACAATGGTCCACGTTCTTCACTACCGTCTCAAAAACACAGTACTATCTGATATGAGCCCCGCATCCTCGATAGCCGCGAATGAACATCGTCACAGCGTTGTGGTCAGATACACCCGCCGATACTTGGGGAGGAGTGATTTGGGGAAGTTATTCTTTGGACACAATAAAGATATCCAAGATGGAGTGGCCTCGGGTATCAACCGTAGGTGGGGCTATTTCGCTTACCAGTTTTTGGTGTACCATTGGAACGACTGTGGGGGTGTGGGGGTAGAGGTATGTTGCCAACGTATGGCACAGGATTCACTGTACACCCCCGACAATTAGAAAATAGTTCTTGCAGTTAACTATTTGAAATGTATCCATATATATAAAGAATATATTATATACATATATATAAAGGCGAGCTGTCCGATTAAAGAATTTGAAGTTATCTCTTAAATATAAAATCCAATATATTTGCTTCCAAATTGAAATATTCACACACACTTAACTGAATTTGTTTGTTAGATGTCACTTTTATTTTTTTCTTCATTTAATATTCTTTTATCAATTCGCGTTTCAATGTTTATTCGCTCCGATTGAAAATATGTTTTTGCGGAAATTTATTGTAATTGATAATCAATTATCAAAGAAAAAAAACTATTCACTATGCTTTTTGACGCGATTTTTTTTTTGTCAATGTTTCGATTTTTTCTGGTGAAAAAAAACGAACTATCTCCTCCGCAGACACAACCAGGTTCAGATACGAGTAGCGACTGACTCAATTTAGGGTGGGAATCGTAATTTCTGCTTTTTACACATTGATCTGCCAATGGTAATCATGCTCTCTTGTGTGTTCCCCAACTCACCACACTCATCCAGGTCGAAACGTACTTGTGTATTCGTTCGACGTCGATGGGTGTAGCCAGAATGGAGAAATCAAAAGGGAAAGCACAATAACCCAGGGTGGATCTGGCTAGGTGTGTGTGCGTCAATGCCGTGTATACGGCTGGTCTACTGACCTAGTGACAATCTCTTAGGTTAACGCACTATAGCAAGACAGAAATACGAGAGAGAGGGCAAACATAGCTAAGGTTATTCTCCAGCAAAAAGAGATCATTGGTCCCAAGCGAATGGGTGATCTGGGAAAAGTCAATAGGACGCCGCATCGGCTGGGGATATAATTCCATTCTGTGGAATGTTCAATAATACCCAAGCCTATGGACTATGACGTAACCGCGTCGCTTGGTTTGGCTTGGTTGTTGCTAACCAATACGAATGGAATTTCCGGTGGAAATCCCATGGTTAGCGCAATAGTGTTGCCGTATGTTGTTGATTGTAGCTAAACTCAATTATGCATTATCTGCAGAGAAAAATGAGTTTAGCTATGCGTCCCTTTGACATGTCCTGCTGGTAAATACCTATCAAGGGAAATGGGTAGGTATTGGTTTTAATTGTGGGCTGTTTCTCGTATAGGATAGAGAAACCCCTACAGTACTCCCCCGCCAGTGACATAGTCACGAAATCATGGTAGGTCGGAAGGAGTAGTTTGATGGTTGTCGGAAGGAAGTTAGATTGGAGGTGGATTGGGAGGATTTTTTGATTGCCCGAGGAGACGTGCTCGGCTTCGGGTGAGTGGAGGTTGAGGTGGTTGGCGAATGTTGGCAGAGTCGGTTGTTGACTGAGGATCTGGAGCTGACGCCTCGAAGAAACAAGGTTTGAGTCTCTCAACACTGACCGTGGATCGTTTTCCTCGAATATCAATCTCGAAGACACGATCGCTGATGCGGTTGGAGACTCTGAAGGGACCGTCATACGGAGGGTCCAAAGGTTTTTTAACCTTATCCACCCTGACAAAGACGTGCGTGCAGCTGTGCAGTTCAGGGTGAACGAAAAGTTTTTTAGAACCATGCCTGGTCACGGGCGATGCTCTAACCTTACGAAGAAGGTCGCGGAGGTGGCCCACATCCTGCAACTGGTTGTGTGGCGTATCACCATCCACGAACAGTTCGCCTGGTAGTAGGAGGTTGGTGCCATAGGTGAGTTCCGCAGCGGAAGCACCTAGGTCCTCCTTAAAACTAGTCCTCAGACCGAGGAGTACGGTAGGTAGAGCGTCAAACCATTTGGTGTCGTTATGACACATGAGGGAAGCCTTGAGAGACCGATGCCAGCGTTCGATCATCCCGTTGGATTCGGGGTGATAGGCGGTCGTGCGACTTCGTTGGCAGCCGAGGAGATCCGTCAGCTGCCCGAAGATCGTTGCCTCGAATTGCGGCCCTCGGTCTGTAGTAATGGTGGCAGGTACGCCGAAACGTGTGACCCAGGTCGAATAAAAAGCTTTGGCGACTGTTTCAGCAGTTACTGCCCTGAGAGGAGTCGCCTCTGGCCATCGCGTGTAGCGATCCATCATAGTGAGGATGTACGAAAATCCTCTTGATGGTGTAAGCGGTCCCACTATGTCAATATGGACATGGGCGAAGCGTGCCGTGGGTAGCTTAAATTGTGCAGGTTCTAATACATTATGCCGCGATACTTTACAGCGCTGGCATTGGAGGCAAGCGCGGGCCCAGGTGATGAGGTCTTTGCTCATCCGGGGCCAAATGAATTTCTTACGGGCGGCAGCAGCGGTCGCGCGGACGCTGGGGTGGGCTGGGTCATGGTAGACCTGGAACACGCCCCTACGAAGCTTCTCGGGAATGTAGGGCCTGGCGGTTCCAGTTGAAACATCGCACCAGATTTCGCCCAAAGGATCGCGGAGGGTGATTTTGCGTAGCTCGAGTGCTGTATCAGCAGTTAGAAGTGATTCGAGCTGGCTGTCCTCCTGTTGGGACAGGGCTAGGTCGACGTTGTTCAGTGTGGCGCGCAAGTGAATCGTATCGATTCGAGAAAAGGCGTCCGCCGAGATGTTTTGTGGACCAGAGATATGTTTAATCTCGCTAGTGTATTGGCCGCTGAGGTCGAGTTGACGTTCTTGTCGGGGGGAAGTATTTCCCGACTTTTTCCGGAACGCAAAGACCAGAGGTTTGTGGTCTGTATACACGGAGAGCGGGCTCTACCATATGACGGAAATATTTAATGGCGCTATAGATCGCCAGTAATTTCCGGTCATAGGCGCTGTATCGCCGCTCTGTGGGACTCAGTTTCTTGGAAAAGAAACCGAGCGGTTCCGGTTGGCCTTCAAAATCTTGTTGGAGAACTGCTCCGATTGCGGAATCCGATGCATCGCATTGGATAGACAAAACCGCACCCTCTAAGGGATATCGGAGTAGTGTGGCGTTAGCCAGTTGCTCCTTGGACAGTTGGAACGCACGGTCCGAAGCTTCTGTCCATGGAATTGGGCGCTTGTCGTTGCGCTTCGCTCCTTTTAGAAATTCAGTCAGAGGAGCCTGGGTTTGGGCGGCGTCTTTAAGGGTTGGTCTGTAAAAATTGAGCATTCCCAGGAAACGTCGGAGCTCGCTTATGTTGGTTGGGCGTGGATATTGGATGAGGGCCTCCACACGGTCTGGAAGTGGGCGAATGCCCTGATCGTCAACAATGTAGCCCAGATATGTGATTTGCTCTTTGGCATATTGACTTTGACACTTATCTGGATTGATGACAAGACCGAATTCGCGGAGGCGCTCGAGGACCTGTCGTAAATGGCGCTTGTGTTCAACGTGGTCTCGTGAAGCGATGAGAATGTCATCGAGATAAGCATGACAGCAATTGAGACCACGTAAAGCCGAGTCGATGTATCTCTGGAATGTCTGCGCGGCATTCCTGAGACCGAAAGTCATTACTTTGAACTCGAAGAGTCCGAAAGGAGTAATGACTGCCGTTTTTGGGATGTCGTCAGGTGCCACCGGGATTTGGTGGTAAGCCCTGGTGAGATCCAGGGTGGTGAAGACTGGTTAGGTCTGTGTGCGTCAATGCCGTGTATACGGCTGGTCTACTGACCTAGTGACAATCTCTTAGGTCAACGCACTATAGCAAGACAGAGATACGAGAGAGAGGGCAAACATAGCTAAGGTTATTCTCCAGCAAAAAGAGATCATTGGTCCCAAGCGAATGGGTGATCTGGGAAAAGTCAATAGGACGCCGCATCGGCTGGGGATATAATTCCATTCTGTGGAATGTTCAATAATACCCAAGCCTATGGACTATGACGTAACCGCGTCGCTTGGTTTGGTTTGGTTGTTGCTAACCAATACGAATGGAATTTCCGGTGGAAATCCCATGGTTAGCGCAATAGTGTTGCCGTATGTTGTTGATTGTAGCTAAACTCAATTATGCATTATCTGCATAGAAAAATGAGTTTAGCTATGCGTCCCTTTGACATGTCCTGCTGGTAAATACCTATCAAGGGAAATGGGTAGGTATTGGTTTTAATTGTGGGCTGTTTCTCCTATAGGATAGAGAAACCCCTACAGGGGTTCTCTATATTACATGGAGAACCAACTCACAATTCCAAACAATTTTGACCGCTAACAGCGCGTCACCTTAACCCAACTCCCCATTCAAAACTAGCAAAGAATACATTTCCCAATCTGCAACAGCATCCACTCCCAAATCTGCAATAGCATACATTTTCAAACCTGCAACAGAATTCATTTCTAAAACCGCATAAAATAGATTTTTAACCCGCTCCCATTCTACTTAAACCATTTTTCTCGCTTGCGACCAAGCAGCATTTAATTTTCCCCCAATACCATTCCAGCTCACTTCCTGCCTAAGCTATTTTTCTCGCTTGCAACCAAGCAGCATTTAGTTTTCCCAAAAAACAATTTCAGTTTCCATTCTACCTAAACCATCTAAAATCACATCAATTCTCCTTACTGGCAAGTCACCAGCATGACGCGTTGCCTTTCCATGGAACAACCATCGCAACGGTCAAGACCCGTGGCCATTTGTCTAACCGACAACCCGTAACCATACTTACGCTTACCGATTTCTACGTATACACATCTAATTCAGCCCGTACGGCAGAAATTCTCTGAAAAAAAATTTCCTACGTAGGCATAGCAACCCTCCTTCGTGTTCCTAGTAAGTGGCAGTGAGTTTACTTAGCTATGACTCCACTGCCACGACACCCTGAATGGATTCTTGTCTGTCCACACGCACCAAGTCGTTCCACACCACCCGTTGGGTATGGTCAGACACAATCGAGTGTCGTCCACCGCCGAGCATTAACGAGTACGATTTGTATCCCAGTGCCCGGAAGGTGCTAATATCAAAACGAATATCAATTAAGAAAGACCAGTTTTATTTCGTAAATCCCATTTGTGTGAAGAAAAGTTACCTCTTAAATCCTGTCACATCCATTTGTGTAAAGAAGAGGGTAATAATAATATTAAAACGAATATCAATTAGAAGGACCAGTTTTACTTCTTAAATTCCATTTGCGTAAAGAGAAGTTACCTCTTAAATCCTGTCACGTCCATTTTTGTAAAGAAGAGTGTAATAACAATATTAGAACGAATTTCAATTAAAAAGGACAAGTTTGATTTCTTAAACCCCGTCGCACCCATTTGTGCCAAGAAAAGGGTAATAATAATGTTAGGACGAGTATCAATTAAAAACAAAACAAGTTTTATTTCTTAAGCCCGGTTACATCAGCAACCGAATAAACTCAAGTAACTTACATACCAATGTCTCCCGTATGTTTGTAAAACTTAAACCTAAGACATAGAAGAGGGAAGAGTTAATTATAAACACGCCTTTGGAACAATAAAATTTAAGCAGTAAAATCCTAACAATAAATTGTGTTTTATTTTGTAAAAGAACGGTGGGATATTTAGTGAACCTGTGGCGACTCTAACAGATACACACACAATTCACAAGCAAAATAGTGAAGAGCACCGAACGAAAAATCGAATAAGAAAATACATCAGAGCCGTATACCTTAGCGATAACATAACAATTCACATCAGTGGAGTATAGTCGAGTTTAAAAATCAAATTCTAAAATCGGCCAGTAGCCTGATGGGTAACGCTTGGGTACAATTTTTGCTAATTCAAACGGTCATAGCGTCAGTACGAATCACACGTTCTTCTTAACTATTATTTCAAACGCTATAATTGGTGACTACGACGTGATCTATACACACAGCATACACTTTCCCATAGTAAACAGAACTTCACACACGATCACGACTTCCGCATAGAGCACAGCCTCCGACGTTCTCTCGTTCGCTACTTCGCGTCGTTCGCATACGAATCTGATCGTAACGAAGTTACTGCGGTGGGAGTGGTGTGGCGACTCTAACAGATACACACACAATTCACAAGCAAAATAGTGAAGAGCACCGAACGAAAAATCGAATAAGAAAATGCATCAGAGCCGCATCCATGGCGATAACATAACAATTCACATCAGTGGAATATACTTGAGTTTAAAAATCGAATTCTAAGCACGGCCAGTAGCCTGATGTGTTACGCATTGGTTAAATTTTTGGTGATTCTAACTGTCATAGCGTCAGTTTGAATCACACGTTCTTCACTATCAATCCCAAAGGCTATAAATCTTCATGCTATTTTCAGCAACTGGAGAAGATGCTATATAATCTCTAGATAGAAATATTCAAATACATTTCCCCTTACCTTAACGATAACATAAGAATTCATATCAGTGGAGTATAATCGAGTTTAAAAATCAAATTCTAAGATCGGCCAGTAGTCTGATGAGTAACGCTTAGATACAATTTTTGGTAATTCAAACTGTCATAGCGTCAGTTCGAATCACACGTTCTTCTTCACTATTATTTCAAACGCTATAAACCCGTCGCGTGCTGGCATCATACACAAACCCCCACACAACCATGTGCCGTTTGGGCAAGAGACGGAATTGTTCCAGTGGGGATGCCTGGAGTTGAAATCGCCGCCTATGATGAAAGGTGTAGGCCACGAGGAATTTATTAACTAGCCCATATCTTGGGGATTAATGGGGCCATTATTGGTTTTTTGTGAGTGGTATACGGAGTATATATTCACTCTACCGTTATTAGCTAAATGCAGTTCAACCCCGAAGACATCTATGGACTCGAAATGTGGGAGGTCAATAGCTTCATGGCGAAGTTCACTATTAACGAGAATACAGCTGCCACCTCCGTTGATGATGGGGCCGCCAGTGAGGGTTCGATCTCTTCGCATCATGGAAAAGTTAGGGAATACGGGATGGTGACATGGATGCAACCTAGTTTCGGTTACAAGAACCACGTCGGCCCGGTTATCCTTTATGAAGTCAGAGACTATCATACACTTTGATAGCGACCCCTGATCACGAATCCAAATTGTGCCTCTCTTTTATACTCGGTGGCGACAGAGATTGGTTAAAATTTTTATTTAAAAATTCCAAGAAGCACAAACAAGATGTTGTGTGCTTCAATTGGAGTGGGATTCTGGAAAGTGGATAAGAATTTGGTTTAACAAATTCCCGAAAGGAGAAATTATGAAATGCATTTAGAATTAGGCATTTCATAATGTTAATGGTAATAAGGAATTGAAGCAATGCACGACAAATGGGCTTTCGGTTAAATTAGTCATGCATATGATTCATTTGGGGAACATGATTGGGATTATGGGTGACGAATTTCGCGGAAGACACAACCATGAAATGCATTTAAAGATACGTATTTCATGGTGTTATCATTCCAGGGAATTGCTCAACGCACAGTATGAACTTAAGGTTCGTACCATGATGCATCATTTGGAAAAAGGAATTAGGTTGAGACTTATTAGGAATTGGGTGCGGGTGGTGATTTAGGATCACTGCACCACCACTAACACCCTGTAAAGATTTCTTCCTTTTCACCACGGAAATGTTATTGAACTTTAGTTTTACTTACTTTATTTCATCATCATCATCATCATCGGCACTACAACCGGGGACCGGTCTTGGCCTTATTTAGCAAGTCCTAAGGCTTGTTAAATTTTCCATAATGATTTATTTTTTCTGGGCAAGGTCATTAGTCGTGCGCCAGAGGCTCCCCGACGGGGAATCGAACCCCGGTCTCCCGGGTGACAGGCGGGTATACCAACCACTATACTATCGAGGAGCCCACTTACTTTATTTACCACCCACTTATTAGTCCTTTGTAAAATGGGGGTCAAGTTTGATCTTTAATGCACCGAGGAGAAACAGTAAACTTCACCTTATTGTATTTTATTTTATAATTACGCTTTACATTTTATTATTACAAATACTGAAGTATTTAATTATCGTCCAGTTTTTATAATCACGCTTTACATTTTATTATTACAAATACAGAAGTGTTTAATTATAGTCAAGTTTTCATAATCACGCTCTACATTGTAATTACGTACACCAGGAAATCGAACACTTACTTTGCTTAACCACCGACTTAAAACCACCGACAGTTTTATCACTATCACCCACGTAACGGACCCTTCCGGTCAAAAATCCAAATCCAACTCTCGTGTCCGTTCTGGACTCGTCTCAAAACACAACCTCATTCTCGTCTCATTGTCTCGGCCCAAAACATGTAGTGCCAACCATCGCTAGCGGTTTTCTCATTTTTCTTTTCTTTAGGATCGAAATCTGGTTTCCTCCGGCAGATAAAAGGATCTCTCATTTTTCCCGCCTCATCCTTTCTTCGGTAAAGAAAAATCAATAGTGCTTTTATTGCGCCTATTGTTTTCTTTAACCGAATGGGCAAGGATTTTTTCCGTGGGAAACCGATTGAAAGAAAGATCAATAGCGCCCAGGCGAACGTGCATTTTGTTTTATTGCCTGTTGTTTGTTTTAACTTGGTTTGGTTAAAACGGAAACTGGTGCTGGTTGTTTTAATGGTTTTAGGTAACCATTTTTCTAAGGGGTAATAAAATTGATGGGGCGCATTTTTATGATTTTCAGCGATTTCGGTTTAAAGACGGAATCTGGCCTGCACATTTGGCTCTTAGGGGGTGTTATATAATTAAGTTCAATTAATTATCACCCCCCCCCCCCTCCCTTCCCCCTATGAATAATTAACATCTCGTGTCTTCACGTGCATATCCTTCCCTTCCCTCCAAATCACCAATTTCCCATTACAATAGTATATCCTCAAACACAAAAGTGAATAATTTAAATAAAGTAAAACACCTATTTTAAAACCTCACTCACATTACACATAGTCATATTCTTTCTATTAACCATAGTCTCCTCTTTGCCAATTCCGGTTCCTAGAAATAACAATCGTGGAAGCGGAACAAAAAAGGATATGGAAAACGGAGGACACGAGATTTCTTTCTTGTTCATTGAGTCGTGATTGCGAGTGGTTATGCGCTTCAACCAAATTTAAATATTCCTGCTTATGGTTTGAACAGTGGAAGCGTGTGGTCTTCGCGCCGAATATGAAATATTTAAATGAGATTCGTTTTTGAAAATAAGTAGTCAATCGGTGTACGCGTGCCGTTCACAAAGAAATCAAATTAAAAAGTAAAAAATAAAGAATGTAAAAGAAAATAGTAGTTAAAAGGAACTTCAAATTAAAAAGTTAAGAATCAATAGTTAAAAGAAAAGAAATAGTTTAAAAACAAAACAATAGCTAAAAGGAGCTTCCAATTAAATAAAGAATGTAAAAGAAAACAGTAGTTAAAAGGAACTTCATTTTAAACCAGAAATGTACAAGACAATAAAAATAAAAAACAAAACCAGATGTTTTAATTGGTTCATATCATCACACACCAACTGGATTTATCTACAAAGTATAGAACGTTCCACAAAACAAAAAAATATATCAATTGTTAAAAAACATTTAACAGGGGTTTTTGTGGTGAACCTTTAGATCGATGATTATGTAAAAGTTTTTTATGTGAGCAAATTGAACGTTTAGTTCAATTTGCTTGGGGTTCAATTGATTAGCGCAAATTGAACGTTCAGTTCGATTTGCTTCCTATCCATTTATGTGTTATGAATTTTGTTAGAATCAGAAACGCGTGCAACCAGGCGATTGATACCGCGAACAAAGCTCACAACCACACAGTGACCAATAAACTCCTTCAGTACCCGACTGGTTCGCGCTCCTTCTGGTCAATGGCAGAAGCTGTCAGCAGTAACATCGCTTCCTCCTTTTCTCCTCCATTAGTGGCGGGCAGCGGGACATTAGTCACAAATTCAAAGGATAAAGCTGATGTGTTCGCAAATTTATTTTAAATTCGCGAATTTAAACCTCGATCCGGGTCTTTTGGAGCCACCTGTGATGTCGCCGGTACAGTCTTCGATGCAGGATGTGGGATTTCGTTCACGTACTATTCAGTGGAAGCAACGAGTATATACACATATACATCCATTCCCAAATCTGCAGTATCATACATTCCCGAACCTGCAATAGAATACACTTTCAAAACCTGCAACAGAACTTCACCCACGCAATCATGACTTCTGCATAGGGCACCAAGCCACACTCGCTTGGCTTGCTCCGACATTTCTCTCGTTCGCTCGCTCGTCACTCGCACCGAATCTGATCGTAACGAAGTTTCTGGGAAGGGGGTGGTGTGGCAACTCTAACAGACACACACAAAATTCACAAGCAAAAATAGTGGAGAACACGAACGAAAAAATCGAATAAGTAAAATGCATCAGAACCGTATACCAAGCGATAAAATAAAAATATTTCACACCAATGGAATATACTCGAGTTTGGAAATCAAATTCTAAACACGGTCAGTAGCCTGGTGTGTAACGCTTAGGTAAAATTTTTTTCGTGATTCGAGCTGTCATAGCGTCAGTTCGAATCACACGATCTTCTTCACTATTATTTCAAACGCTATAATAGCATATGCTAAACTTCTAATTCAGCAATTGTGGAAGGCTGGAGTTGCTTGGGATGAATCTGTCCCAATGGAGATTCACTCATCATGGTCGGATTATCGTTCACAGTTGCATATGATAGAAAAAATTAAATTTCCTCGCGCAATAACTATAACAAAGGCTGTTAATGTACAACTGCATGGTTTTTGCGACGCTAGCGAGAAAGCTTATGGGGCTTGCCTCTACTTGCGTTCCATTGATTCACACGGACAAGTTCATAATTTCCTCTAAATCTCGTGTCGCCCCTATTAAATCTTTAACGGTGCCTAGACTGGAACTTTGCGCTGCATTATTGCTTTCTCGACTTTACAATATCGTAAGAGCAGACGTTCCAAACGAAATTAATGAAGTTTATCTTTGGTCAGATTCCACTATCGTGTTACATTGGATAGGCACGTTAAAAACCTTCGTGGCAAATCGTATAGCCGAGATACAAACTAATGTGTCTGCGTGTCAGTGGAATCACATTTCCTCGCAAAATAATCCCGCAGATCTTGTTTCACGTGGTAAACTTCCCTCTGACTTCGTGGAAAGTACCCTTTGGTTCGAGGGTCCCTCGTGGTTACGGGAAAATGACTCGTCGTGGCCTAAACTAGCTCTCGCTAATATAGACGTGCCTGAGCTAAAACCCATGATACCCGCGATTACTTGTATGTCACTCGAAATTCAAAAGTGGAATATACTTGAGCGATATAGCTCATTCAGCAAACTACACCGAGTTGTTGGATATGTGCTCAGATTCGCTCATAATGCTAAAGGCAAGATGCAACGTAATGATGGCCCATTGCGGGTTAGCGAGCTTTCGCTCTCACATGCTGCCATTATTCGACTTGTTCAAATGCGAGCTTGAGGCGCTTTCAGCTCGCCAGCCACTTCCCTCACCTAGCAAATTGATCCCGCATAATCCAATACTTGACTCGTCTGGTATATTATGTGTAGGAGGCAGGCTTGCGCGTTCTTCCATTCCAACTGATCAACGCCATCCCATCCTACTGCCAGCTCAGCATCACATAACTAAGTTAATTATACAAGCTGAGCATATCAGACTCAACCATGCTGGTATACAAACCACCCTATATTCGGTGCGCCAGCAATATTGGCCGATAAGCGGTCGCGGCATAGCTCGCCGTGTACTTCACAAGTGTGTGCCATGCTTTAAAGCTAAGCCGCTCCTCGCCGACTACCCCATGGGTATGTTACCAAAACAAAGAGTAACTTCTTCTCGCCCTTTTCTACGTGTCAGAGTAGATTATTGTGTACCATTTTATATAAAGGAAAGGCGCCATCGCAACAAAAGTCGATTGAAGGTTTACGTCGCGGTTTATGTATGCCTGTGCACAAAGGCTGTTCATCTAGAACTAGTTGGTGGATTATCCACCGAGGATTTTATTGCAAGTCTAAAGCGTTTCTTTTCTCGCAGGGGAAAATCAGTAGAGATACATTCCGATAATGGAACCAACTTCGTCGGGGCTAAAAACGAGCTCCATCAACTTTATACTCTGCTCAACTCCCAGGAACATCAAAATTCAGTCTTTAATTTTGGTAGTGGTCAAAGGATTGATTGGCATTTTATCCCGCCCAGAGCTCCTCACTTCGGAGGAATCTGGGAGGCTGCCGTTAAGTCGTTTAAGCATCATTTAACTCGGACCGTAGGTGATGCCTTGCTTACTTATGAACAATTAGAGACATATGTTATCGAAGTAGAAGCAATACTAAATTCCCGTCCTATATCCCCCATGTCCTCTGATCACAATGATCTTGAACCCTTAACTCCTGCCCATGTCTTAGTGGGTAGCCCCTTAGCTTCTTTCCCACAAATGGATCTCACAGGTACCCCAGCTAATCGTCTATCAGCCTGGCACCACGCTCAGCAACTGAAGCAGCATTTTTGGAAACGCTGGCACAAGGAATACCTACATCAACTAATTCAATTCGGTCGCTCTCGACGTCGCGAGATCCAGCTAAAGGAAGGAGCGCTGGTGCTCGTTCTGGAAGAGAATCTACCACCGTTAAAATGGGCCCTTTGTAGAATCGTTGCTACTCATCCTGGCAAAGATGGAGTTGTACGAGTAGTCACCCTCCGTACGAAAGGTGGCTTGTACGAACGCTGCGTAAAGAAGCTGTGCCCTCTTCCCATCGAGCATGCTGCAGAAGAACCATCACCACCTCAAGTTTTGAACCTGCCGCTTCAAGGCGGGCGGCATGTCGCGTCATGCTGAGGTTTTTCCATATTTTATGAAGACAAATTCACATTTCATTCACATTTATATATCGTTACAAAGATACGCGTTACCCAGAATTTATTCATTCTTATTCCATCGATTGTTTTGTATTTCATACAGGTCTCTTCTAGACACTCTGCATTCTGGAGCCTTGTAATTACCTCATTAAAAAGTCATTATTTTTGTACCGACTGTTTTCCACATGTTTTAACAGCATGCAAAACCATGTGGATGCAAATGCTCCGCCTATTTCATTAATAATGTAAAATGTTTCATTCCCATTACGTTTCCTAAATATTGTACACATACATGTAAAACAGGACTGCCCTCTTATAACGCTATAAAAGTGTTGTATTCCAGAATACTACCCTTATTCGCTTTAACACTAATCTCATGTCCTTTCTAACACAACCTTTAAAACTACATCCTCACATATCTTACATTCTCATTTAATACAATTCATAAATAAACAGACACAATATTCTATATCCAGTCACTTACAGCACATTTAAAAACATGCCCCTTTTCATAACAAGCACATTTTTCATTTCAAAACATAGTCACTTTGATTTTCGTTCAAAGTTTATTCAAAATTTTAAGTCACAGAGACTTCTAGATTGTTTTGTTCATTTTATACGACACAGTTAGTTGGAATAAAATGTTCTATAAGAACAGGAAAATTTATATTGTAAAAGTAGTTCCCACTGACAGGAACCTAACGACGGTTGAGATAAACAACGTTGCAAAACGACTTCACGAGATTCTAGTTGAAACTTCGGAGACTCATGTCCCGAAGTATAAACTTGAAAAGACCTATCAGATTCCCCATTACGACATCACTCTTCGTCTCATCCGGGAGCGTAAAAAGCTCTGCAGAATGAGATATCGTCACCGCTTTACGCAAAGGGAGCCATCATTGCGATCCATTATTCACAATATTGGTACACTGATAAAACAGAGAATCCAAAACAATCGTACCCGACAATTGGAAGACAAGCTGAAGGGTATTCAGATGGACCAGAACGTTTATAAAAATGTTAAAAAGATATGTGGCCCTTCCCGCATCACTGGGCCAATTATGCACAATGGTGTTGTTGTCAATAACGACACCAATAAAGCAAATATCATTGGAGAGACCTTCGAAAACAATCACAAACTCACTCTCCAAGATGGCGGCCCGGAAACTAATGCAATCGTTAGTTCAGAGATCCACAGTAAGTTGGACGACTTCAACGAGCCAATTGTTGTCTTTAACCCAACTAACAGTGCATACTTCGATGACACACGTGATAATGGTCACGGTTTCATCACACCAAATACCCTACAGAGTCTGGTTAAATCTCGACACCCTAAGAAGTCACCTGGTATCGACAACATGTCATACCACTCGTTGCGAAGGCTTTCTGCCTTATTCTTTATAAAGCTCTCCATTCTGTTCAACCATGCTTACAACATGGGGTACTTTCCCCAAGCTTGGAGGCACGCTATTATTTGTCCAATAGCAAAAGTTGGGAAACCAACGTATCACCCCTCAAGCTTTCGCCCTATCTCGCTTCTCACTTGCATCAGCAAAATATATGAAAAATTCATATACGAGAAGCTAAATAACTTTGTCAGTGCCAGGCACCTAATACCTGATTTCCAATTCGGATTTCGAAGAGCGCACAGCACCACTATGGCTCTCAATTTATTTCAAAACCACGTCTGCGTGCGGCTCTTTAATAAGGAACCCATCGTTGCGGTAAGCCTAGACATTGAAAAAGCTTTTGATACGACTTGGATCGAAGGTCTCGCTTTTAAACTACTGAATACTGGCCTCAGTAGAACGCTATGTAGCATCATCTACCAGTTCGTTCGAAACAGAACCTTCCAAGTTAGAATGAATGGAAAGCTTTCCCAAACTTTTTACGCCGCTCCAGGCGTACCACAGGGCTCCATTCTAGGCCCCATCTTATTCAATATTTACACCTCCGATATTCCCCGCCCTGTGGACGGGAGAGTAAACCAAATATGCTATGCGGATGACGTCCTGGTGTATACGTCAACCAAAGGCCCTAACCTCGCAACAAATCGACTCAACCGTCACTTGGACGAACTGTATCAGTATTACAGTCGATGGAAAATCCGACTTAATCCATCTAAAGCAGTAGCCATAATTCTGAGTAGTAAACACTCCCAACCTGCTTCTCGATATTCACAGAATATTCGAATAAAAATGGAAGATACTACGATTAGACCACAGGACAAGATGAAATATCTCGGGGTCACTTATACCCCAAAAATGAATTTCATCAAACATGTGACCCACATTCTCCAAAGGGGCCTCGGTCGGTCTAAGCAACTGCACAACATCTTGAAGTGGAGGAACAAAGTTGACACCAAAGTTAAGCTTCTCTGCTATAAGCAGCTAATCCGATCAGGAATATCGTACGCCTTTCCCATATGGTCCTGCATATCTTCGGCTCAAATGGAAAGACTTCGGGTTTTCGAAAGGAAACTCCTCAGAAGATGCACCAATCATTCTAGAAGGCCTGACGGTCGTCATTACCCCAACTCTCACCTATACGAAGGCGCCTCCATTACCCCTATCGACTTCAATTAGCATAAAAGCACCTCGAAAACATTCAGAACAGCGAGAACCTACTTGTACGGGACTCTTGGGTTCTTGACCCTTCTCTCTCTCGATCTCTTCGGATCAAACCCCCACAATTTCTTCTTCAGTACAAAACTGAAGAAAGCACCCTTCCCTACAACATTCCCCTCTATAATAGAGGATTCCTGGACCCATCCCATAGGGTCTACTATTAACAAACCAAACACACGAACGCACAGTACAAGACGGCACAAACACAAACATACACACCGCCCAAAGAGCAGATTATCAGACGCCAAAGACGTGATCTGCGTTTACTACCGCACCCAAGACCCACCGGTCTTGTATGATTTCTTTCCCACCATCCCTCTATAAAAATAGTTAGAGAACACTTGGACTAACACTGTCCACACTATCCTTGGATACCCCCTTTTTTTCTTCTCTTTTTAGATGCCGCGAGACCGATTCCAACATCCTCGCGGATGTGGGTGATTCTGGCTATCGCAAGATGACCAGAAGTCAGAGACAAGTTGAAGGACACATATGTCCTGTCTCGCTAAATTCGGCCTTCTCGCAATTTTTTTTTTTTTATTGTAAAAGTAGTTCAGAAGAGAGCTCAGCTTGAGATAGCTGAGTTCAATAAAAAATAAATAAAACTATAATTATAAAACTTAATTATTTCAATAACCCCCACGCTCTTCCCTCGAAAGAGGAAGCACGGCGCTGGAGACGTAACAAAAGCAATTTGCTTTCTGGTTTTTTCCTTCTCAACAAATATTGTAGTTATACAGTCCACATCGTGTCGTTGTCGGTACGAAATAAATATAATAAAACTAAACCTTGTATTTTTTTCTGTACGTTTCGTCTTTTCGGTATTAAAGGATACTCTAAAATATCCATAATACAAACAGTTTCAGTTCGTTCCTTATTATTGTGTCTTTCGTGATTCATTATTATTATCGCGATAAACGCATCGTGCAACAAAAGGATATCCTAAAATATCCATAATACCAACAGTTTTCGTTCGTGCATTAATATATTGTCGTTTCGTGATTCGTGATTATTAGCGCGATAAACGCATCGTGCCAACAAAAATTGTTACCATTATATTTGCAAGAAAACAAAATTTCATTATACACTGACAGAGTTGAACGTCTACCCAATAACTAATAAATTTATCTGAGCCTAAGATCTCTACAATAGCATGGTGTTTCTAAGATGTATTTGGCATTATTCTCTGCTTGTTCGTTCCACTGCAGTGATATGTACTTGACTTCTTTATTGATGATTAATTCTGAAGCATTCTTCGGATATATACGAGAGTAATGCCAGAAATACCCCACATAACTAATACGAGTAAAACACTGTAATTCAAAATACAGGTAATTAATTCATAGGTCTCCATGATACATTAAAACAAACTCCGAGTGAGCGAATTATTTGAATCGAAATTTCTATTTAAAAAAATTTCCTATATAATCTAAATTATTCGTTAAGGCATTTTCTAGAATATCTGGAACATCAATCAGTGGTCATTCGTTACCATAAATGGAGTCAATAGGATAGCAAAGGAGAGCCTTAAATTGACCATATAGTACGTGCTCCGAATATATTGAAGAAGCTCTTAGTGGGTAATGAAGTACACAACCTTAACCATGGCCCACCTAGATTTCAACCAGAATACGCTTACACTTGATCCAGTTATCTTCGATGTGAAGCTATTCACGCACCATCATATAAAAAGCATCTTAAAGTCTACCTCCAGATAAAGTGTGGAATATTGGCCACTAATCTGGATCCAAGACTAAATGCATACCAAACATTTTGCTACCAATATTGTTTATTGAATTTACAGATGAAAATAATGAAAATCTCGTCTAGATGAATCGATGTTTATGGAGCTCAGTTGCAGCTTTAAAGTGCATGTTCATCAGTGACCAGGTACTAGCCTCACATGGAATCGTTAAGCATTCACTCACATCACATTTGTGGCAAAGTAAGCCACCACTGAATCACTACACACATGTACACATCGGGCACTCACGGACCTCTCCTCAATCTAAGCACCAGCAATCAATCACAGCCCAATCCAAAAAGGTAGAACTTGTTTAACAGATGGCTATGAGTAGAAATTAGGTCAGTCGGGAAGGAAGACACTTTAATACCGGGACCACAGGAGCAACGGAAAACCCACCAGCTCACCCACAAAAAGCATATACCAGTATGATAGTAAAGTGGAGAATAATTTCTAAAATTATACATCGCATAGGCTTTGAAGAGCTTATCTGCAGAAAGCACAGAAAGCTTTTACTTTACAGACGTAAAAGATTCAGACTAAGGTACATGTTGATTCACTTTTTATGTTGAAACTTCACCAACGTACACTACAAGTCGTTACGATAGATACAGTGATTTTGGTTAAGTAAATCTATTATAGCTATATTTACTTGATTTTTAATACACATTGCTTAATGAGCCAAAGAATAACGTGATTTTTTCCTAAGCGACACCCGTAAAAAGAATTCCTCATGTATACTTTAACCAGGTTGTCAGTAAGGTAGTATAAGTTGAAGAATTGTAGAAATTTAGTAAACTTATAATGACTAAATGCGTATTAAATATCTTTCTAAAAGAACAATGTGACAAGAAATTTCAAAACGAATCTCCGATTTGT
Source organism: Microdon myrmicae (assembly GCA_963931805.1). Taxonomy (NCBI): domain Eukaryota; kingdom Metazoa; phylum Arthropoda; class Insecta; order Diptera; family Syrphidae; genus Microdon; species Microdon myrmicae. The sequence goes on from OZ007501.1 coordinate 49,986,615, forward strand.
GAACAAGGGCAATTTAATCGGTTTATTACATTAGGGCCAGCTCAAAAAATGAATGCAGAGCAACAGTAGTTTCGTTTTGAATAAAAATTTGCCGCTGTTCTAAACAGATTACCATCATACAATTTTGAATAATACTCTTATCAATTCAAAAATCAATGTAGTCCAATGACAAATCACTCTAGGTCATCAACCCCCCGCAGTTTACATAATGCTCGGTTCTCCATACACTTTAAAAGCCAAAAAAACACTTGTGATTATGTTATAAACTTTTCAGTGGAATAAAGGGTGGGCCATAAATGTTCGCACATTTGAAACATGAATAGAAATAACACTACAAATATTATTTTGTGGATCATTTATTTAACGTAATAAACGTTTATTGAAATTTATTTTTTTAAAACGACATCGGCGAGATGTGCCACGTCTCGTCGTTGGCACTCCTGCAATTGACTACGTAAACTTTGAAAAACTCGCTGACACATGCTGAGTTTGGATCGTTTCTTACGGAAATTTCAACCGTTTTTGATTGATTGAATAACGCATTTATTGTACAATAATTTAACAAATGTTGACTTAGGACTAAAATGCTAAATCCTATTTTACAATCTTTTCTTATTCTTAAAATAATTTACTGGCTCTACACGAGCACTCTAAATTACACGATACAATTTTGTGTAATGCCTTTCGACGTACAATAATATTTTTATATTTTTATATTTTTATATATTTTCTATTACCCGAATATTTTAGAAGACGAAGTTCTCTCTGTATTTTTTTTTTTTTTTTTTTTTTAATAATATAAGGTAAAAAAGTTTACAAAAAAAAATTAATAACAAAAAAAAAACAAAAAATGTTAACATAAAGAAACTTTAAAACGAAAAGGAATCTAAATGAAAAATGGAAATGAAAAGGAAGAATAAATAAATATGAAAAGGGAAGTGAGTATATTTGGGGATATTAAATCCTTTCTTCATTGTCAATCCACGACCAGTTGGGATGGGATCAGTCATTTATAGATTTATCTCGATCGCCTATTGCCATGCTAAATCGCAAGTGAACTGCAGCATTTGATATATCACTGTTATAAAGAATCCGTTTGTCCCTGGCACCACGAAAAGCGTGGTAAATAATAGGGCATCCGTGCTTGTTTTGGATAAGACCTTTTCTATCCAATAGAGGGAACGCTTCTGGTGGGATAAACCCATTTTGGAGTCTATTCTCCAGGTATATGTCATTGGGGTAGTATGCTCCCGAGATTAGATTATTTTCGCTGCACATTGCCCTTGCAGAGTGACCACGAATAATTTTGATAATAAAATTGTCTATCCTATTCAGTCCTGATTTGTCATACAGTGTCTTATTAGGATAGAATTTCCTGTATTGAGACTCAGGTGTTCTATGTAACCCGAGGCAGGAACGCAAGCACTGCCTCTCGAACATGCGAAACTTTTCCATGTAGGATGGGGAAACGTTGAACCATACCGGGCAACCATACACTAATATTGGACGAATAAATGCTGAGTAGGAAATTATTTTAACGCATTGTCGTTTTATTCAAGTTAAACCCTATTTTTGGGTTTAATTAATAGTTATTATATCTTTTAAGCGCACCTTGCACAACACTTTGGCTACGAGTTCAATGACTATACAGCCGTTCTCAGTGACGGCCACACTTTCACACACGGGTGCACACACTAGAAAGACGCGGGATAGAACGATAGAACGATCCGTATCCTTTGAACGTTAGCTGAGTTATGGAAATTTCAACCGTCCGAATGTTCTCATCGCTTCTTCGTGAACGTGGCCGCCCTGTTTGCCTTATATTCGTTGTCGATACCGTTTCCTTGAACTTCTTGACCCAAGCTTTGATTAAATTAACACTTGGACACACACTTACACGACGTAATCCGTATTCAATTCTAAATAACCTTCTTTCCTTATCCACTTCCTCTCCATCCGCTCGCACTGTGCTCTGACATTTAAGGGTACTTCAAAATCCCCTTTTGTGCGCGCGTTAGTGTAAAAAAACAAAAAAAAACAGTTTAGGTTCAGCAAGTCGTAGTGGTGATCATAGCACTGTGGCGGTTCCGCCAAACCCCATTGACTACTTACCTAAAGAACCCCCATCTCTACGACCCAATCTTATAAGTTCGCTAATGCAATCGCATTAGCACCTTAAATGCTTCACGCATCAAATTGATCAAGTTTATTTAGCTAAAGGCCCCTAGAAGAGAATTCTTACCTTCATGCATAACTTCGCATTTAAAATCCCCTATAAGAATTCTCTCCAAAGTTATCATAAATTCCCTGAAAGAAAATTCATCGGTTCACATATAATACAACTGCATAATCAGGGAATCTTACCCTTGAGTTGGCTAATCCCGGCCTCAACATGTGTACAATAAAAACTACCTACATACACATCGGCTGGCGAACCTTTTACCCAACGATAAACAGTCCAACGCAGCTGCATGTAATTAGCGCAATAGACGTTGAGACTAATTCCCTAACTCGCACCATGTGAAAACAATAGAACGTTGTCCTTCAAAGGCTTTCTGGGGATACCATAAACAAATGCATTTCCCATTTAATGAATTCCAGCTTATTCATTTAGCTGACCCTAATCACAGACCGATGCATTAGGTCCTTGCTGAAATGCATCGATAAACATGGTGATGCGTACGAACACACATACACACCACTGCACCAAAAGATCGCATTTCCTTGGTGGCCACACCCTTAAGAGAAAAATTTTCTTTCTCTCTTCCGTTCCTTAACCCTAACCAAGGATGAAATTCAGGTCAGAGTTCTATCCTCGGGGAGTCCAATTACATCCGCCGGCCACCACAGGCGTGCCTATCCCGCAGTCCGTAGCGTTGCGGACGCGTGCATCCCGGAGTCATGTTTGTTAGTTTCCTTTCGTGATATAAGTGTTCTGTCGAGTTGTTCCAAAAATTTAAATATCGAAACAGTGCATATCATAGTATAAATTTCATCAAATAAAAGATGTGTTTTATTTTTCACTCGCGCGACCGTGTTTTAATCATATCTGGTGGGAACAGTTTACTTGGTGACAATTTTTGGTGCCATCGTGATATATCTGTCAGCGGAACTCCGTCTTCGTGGTAATCGTTCTTTGGTGCACTGGTGATTAACTTTTGGTTAACAACTTCGGCGAAACCTGTTAGTGGGACGGGGTAGAATTCGCACCCATGCCGGTGCCACGACCTTCGTTTCCTTACAGCACCACAAGGAGAATCGAGATAATAATCAACGCAATACACCAGACCAGAAACTTCAGAAATGTAGCGAATAGCATCCTTGCATATATACGGTGTTTTGGATCTAATCCTCCATGGCATAGGTGCGAATCACATTCTTCACTTAGTTGCAAAATAATATTGTACTTCGCTATCATCATCTGATTGTCTAAGACATACTACAAAAAAGGGGACTAGTGTAAGGTAGTGCGTTGTACCACAACAAAATATCAGCGCAATCATAATCAAGAATTGCGCAGCATTGCGCATATTCGTTTTAAAAAAAAAAAATTGCACGTGTTTTGTTATTTATTGGGTGGTACCGCATGAAGTGTCCGATTTTCACTCAGTCGGAAATAAGAAGGTCTCGACTGAACATCTATGCCAGAACGTTAAACTATGTTTTTTTATAAAGTAAAGTGGTACGTGTGCTTGACGTGTGACTATTTTAGGGTTCGTTACAAGTACAGTTATTTTTTTTCTGGGGATTGTTCGAACACTATTCCTTTATGAATTTAAAATGGGACTTAATGTGTCATTGGCAATGAAAAACATCCATGACGCATTTGAGGATCTAGAGGTAAATGAACGCACTGTACGCCGTTGGTTTGGAAAGTTCTGTTCGACAGATTTCAACCTCGAAAATGAACCACATGGGAAGCCGGAAACGTTAGTTGACGACGATGTTTTAAAAGCAATAGTGAATGCGGACCCAATGAAATCGGTTCTGGCGATTGCACAAAGCATGGGAATATCCCCAATGATAATAAGTCGACACCTTTCTCTCATTGGAAAGGTAAAGAAACTCGATAAGTGTGTACACCATAAACTAAACGTGTCCCAAAAACGACGGTGCCTGGAAATCTGCGCATCGCTTAGATTAAGAAACCAAACTGAACCGTTTTTGTACCGGATAGTCACCTGTGGTGAAAAGTGGATTCTGTATGATAACCGTAAAAGACCTGGGCAATGGTTGGATGCAGGTGAAAAACCAAAACATACCCCGAAGCCCGATATTCGCCCAAAAAATATTATGGTGACAATTTGGTGGACATCCAAAGGACCAATCCGCTTTTCATTTCGTCAACCAGGAGACAGGATAAACGCTATCAAATATTGTGAGGAAATCGACATATTGCATGCCAAATTGGCTTAAAAAATGTACGGAAAAATAATATTGGCTTTTAAATTTTTACTATTAAATCGGATACATTTCATGTGGCACAACACAATAAACGAGTAGATCTATCTTTTTCCCCCAAAAGGTGTTGGAAGAACTAACTTGCTATTATCAGCGTTAAACAATATGCTATCATATTTCACAGTTTACCAAACACCGTACGGAAAATCGACGGACTTTGGCGGCATTTTTTTATCCGGTTTGTCCAAGGTGAATGGTTTCTGATGCGTCTTCCAACAATGAAAGCTCCTACTTTCACGTATTTCCGCATTCTTATCTGAAAGGGCTTTCTTCAGCCATTTCGATGTCATCAATAATCGGTCCCTTTGAACTTTTGCTTTTTCACGACATAAAGATTTGACAGTTGATACTTACCGCAAAATCGCCGACCCTACTGTCCACGCTCAACCACTGACACTTCACTTTGTTCCCTTACTGTATTTCTGACTGGTCATTTCCTGGCATTCGCTCAAATCCAGCTCACATACACGAATACGTGGACAAAACTCTATGTGCCCCTGACAGTCAAATGGAATTCTTCTCCCACTCTTACTGATTTTGTTCCTGGAGAAACGAATGTTAATGTCGCGATAACAATGTATAGAGGATATTGGGTGCATCCAAGATGTGAACTTTTAGTTACGCTCTTATCGATCGGGCTCTTAAAGAACTGAAACCAGCCGGTATAGTAACAAAGTAATTTTCTCATTGTGTAAATATAGTATCCGAATCTTTTCACCCTGGTTCCTAGAACTATATGATTAAACCTCAGTCTACTGCTACCGAAAATATATAATCTTATGGTTACGTTGTTTCTTCAGAAACGGTTTTTACAAACAAATGGTTTTTTACCTTGTAGTCATGGAGCATTAAGACTGCTACATCGTTTTCCGATATGGGCATCAAATGTGGTTAAATCTTTTACAATACATGGCATCATTTTGCATTGCTAACCCGTCTACGTTTATGGGCAGGCATGAAGTCATCATAAACTTTTCAATCACATTCATTTATTGGAAAAAAAAAATCTGTAATGCATGAAGGACTTCAAATTTCGCCTAGAAAATTGTTGACCATATTTCTGAATATATTGTAACGCATATGACAATCAGTACTAGGATATTCGAGAAAGTCCGAAACAAAGTACTAAAATATTCTAGAAAGTACTGGAAAACTGGAGACTATGAAAAATATAACATTCAAGGCAATGGAACGGACGGAAACGAAACGCTGAATCAGAATGAGGAAGCGGTATAAATACGTCGCACACAGATCATGGAGAGGAGTAAAAAGTAGAAAGTGAAGCAAGCGATAAGTAAGAAGGAGAGGAGTAATCAGTCAAAGACGCGATAAATAAGGAAGGAACTAAGAAGTTTTTAAGTTTTAATACAAGTCTGTTCTTGCCTCGGGTGTCTTGTTTCGTTAGCCGCTTGTACCTCTTTGGGTTTTCATTGTTTTTCTTATGTTGCTATTATTTCAATATAAGTGTTCTCGCCAATGCATTTTCAATCCCTTTAGAGTCTGAGCCATTAGCCCCATCAGGGTTCGATGGTCCTCAGACATTGAGAAGTGATATCGCCGCGGCCGTAGGCGGAGTTGCTTTTCTCGAAACGGAGAACAAATCCCTGAAAGCGGCATCATCTCCGGTCCTCTCAAATACAGACTTGGAGACTCCTGATTCGCGGATAGAAACCGAATCCGAATTAGTAAATCTGCACAGCGACTTTGAAGCCTATGATGATGAAAGTTACTTCCGGACCCCAACTCCCAATTCTTTTAGATCTATCCAAATAATCGCCAATTCCGATCAATGAAATTGTGTCCAAGCCCTGATACCTGCTACTACACGGAAGTTTATTCGTCTGAAAATATCTTGCCCACCGAAGACAACCACACCACTCATCCCAAAGCCAAAGACCTTTTCAAATACCAAGGCCATGCCAGCGACAACGGTCAGCCTACCAGCTTCAAAAAAGAAGCAGCCTTCTGAGGTCTTTGCACGAGGCCTCAACCTCTAGGAGTTCGTCGGTGATATGAGCTGACTAGGAATCTCCATTTTTAAGGCGAAAGCTTAAGGCCCATCTTTAAACAAGATCGTAAGCTAAAATAGGGAAACTTACTACAAGATTACCGATAACCTTGAAGGCAAGGAGGTGAATTACTATTCATTTACGTCAGCCCACGAAAAACCCAAGGCAATGCTGTTAAAGAGAGTCAGTACCTGCTGGCAGAAGGATAATATCGTTGCTGCTCTCTACCAAACATTTCCTGATGTCAAATTTACCAATGTCACTTACTATATTTTCCCGGATTGGGAAAATATAGTAAGTTGAATATATGTGACCTTCATCTTACCTCAGCATCCAACGTAGACTCCATAATCAGGACGCTCTCTATCTTTCACCAGTAACTTGTCTTCGAGGTATTTCATAACAGTGAAATACCTCAATGCAGACGTTGCCAAAGTTTTGGACACATCTTTTGAAACTGCAACATGATCTGCCGTTGTGTTAGTTTTAGTAAATCCTACGAACTTGGCAAGTGCACACTACCGCCAACCATTTGGACCCCCAACAAATGTACAGGATGAAAAACCCCTGCCAACTAGCTGCAACCCCGCTCACCCAATTCTGGCAGTAAGAAGTCGTTTATCATATCCCTGTAGCGTTCGCCAGTAACAGTGACCATATTGCCGAAGACGTCCTCAAAAAAATACGGCTCAATCACTCCTCCTGCGTGAAAGCCGCACCACATAGTGACTTTGAGTTGATGTAATGGCTCTTCGTGCATCACATGCGGATTTTCAGTGTCCCAGTAACGAAGATTTTGCTTATTGACGTAACCGCTTAAGTAGAAATGCGCCATGTCGCTCATGTTGATTTTCAACACGAAATCGTTGTTGTGTATCTCGACCCTGACGAGGAATGTCGTCAGCCGAGATCCTATTTGATGGTGTTCTGCCGAACGAGGAATGTCGTTCGGGGAATTGCGACGGTGAGCACGTTGGCTGAAACCAAGGTTTGCATTAAAGAAAAAGGACCAGTAATACCTCTTTAATCGTGCAGCGTGAAGTTCCCGATGATATGATGATCTCGTTGGGATTTGTGTTTGTGTTCCTTATGTTTTGTCAACCAAAGTTAAAATATTTATGTTTAAACAATTGTTTAATTCACTAGTTTTATAAGTTCACGAACGAAAAGAATTCAGTGTACACCAGACAGGGCTCGAATATAGAAAAGTTCGACTGAGTTCTTGATTGAGACAACTTTTATTTGTTAACAACATAAAGTTCTTATAATTCAATCATTAAAACACATAGTGGCGCGCGAAAGCAAAATTCAATTCTTTGGTTCAAAAATCCAATTACAATCCAATTCGTTTGTTTATTGATCATCGACCCCAAAACAGTATGTTATGACAGTAAAATTGCCAGACGAGCACCAACAACAGTAAACAATGCATTTACTTGACAGTTTCTCCACTGTCATCGTGTTGCTGGCATGTGTGGTGAATATGTGTCGGGGAGAGTACTAGCCGATGTAATAGATTCTCCCCGAGCATATAATCATGAATCCGAAACATTCCGCCCGCCTTCGCCAAGCAGTGGCGAACCATCTGGCTTCGTGGGATGGTGGCCCAGAGGCGGGGGTGTGCGGTCCGCTGCTGGTCGTGGTCTGCTGTCCACTTTCACGTGGATGGTCGGGTCTGGGGGGGCCGCCCGCCTTAAGAGCGCTGACGGCTGGAGGGTCGATGACGACGTGATGGTATTTTCCATCGCTGGAGTCCGCTAACCTTTGAGGTCACGGAACCGGCCAATTGATCTGGGTCGGAGTCGTAAAGTCGCAACCCACGATCAATAACCACGTGATGACTTGTGATGGGTCTCATTGTATCGAGACCGGTGGTGGTGCCTGCGCACGTTGGCGCCCGTCTGGAGTGAGTGGCCGGCGGGATGCGGCCGTTGGGGGTGTGTGCTGCAGCATGGTGTCGGGTGCGGTGTCTACCCTGGCACTGTCCGCGTGTCCTGGCGGAATAGCTGTCGCGGGCAAGTGCCTCCCGGGGCTGTTGGAGTGCAGCCTTTGTTGATGCACTGAGAGGCGGTCTGGATCGCTGGGATTCTGTTTATCCCTGCATGCTGGGAAGCGCCGCCCCCCAGGCGGGGCATTGCACGCTCCTGTCTCTATTCTGATGTGGTGCCTTGAATCCTTTAGGTGGGCAGGCTGCTGGTTCTTCGGTTGCCTGTCGCCCTTGCGATGGTTCAGCTGGGCCACGCAAATGGTCGGTGGCTGGTCGTCTCATGGGCCTCGTAGGTTGCCCTTGGGGCCGATGCCGACGAGACTTCCTTTTCGTTCGCTGATGAGAGCTCCGATTCTCAGTCATAAGTTCGACCAGTTCCTCGGGGTCGGAGTTGTAAATTCGCAACCCCCGAGTAATGGCCATGTGATGGCTGGTGACAGGCCTTGTCACCTTTAGGCTGGATGATATGGTGGGTGCTGCGCCTGTTAGCACCCATCCCAGTTCAGTGGTCTGCGCGACGAGGCTGGAACGGTCCTTCCTAGACCTGCGCCGATGATGTTGGGGTAAATGTCTGCCCCAAGGATGATGCCCACCTTGTCAGCGGAGGCGATGTTCGGATCGGCAAGTTCCAGATCCGCCATGAACGAGAGATCCCTCGTCGCTGATTGTGGTGGTGGTGCATACACTGAGAGCCCTGACAGGATGAAGTGCCTCAGTGTCCATTGTCTCGAGCCGTGGAGGCGAGGAATGGTGCTGATGGTGGCCTGAGTCCTGGTGGCAAGGGCACGAGTGCCCCCAACACCGTAGGTGGGGACGGATGAAGCTTGGCGCCGGAGGTTTAATCTTCGGGCGAGTGATGCTGAAATGAAGGTGCCGCTGGAGCAGGCAGAGCACGGACTTCAATCCTTCGTTCGTTCTCCGACGTCACGGTGACTCTGGCTGTTGGCAGCAACGCGGAATGCTGTGAAGGGGTGCTGGTTGTATGTGCGCAGGCCCCTTCATGACGGTCGATCCGGGGGGCGGATCCTTTGGTTCGTTGCGGCGGTGATGTTGTCCCGTCGATGGCGGTAGACCGGACATGCAGCATGGTGTGATGTCTCCGCTGGCATCGACGCACGTCTTGTTGGAGTGGCAGTCGCGTAGGCGGTGGCGACCCAAACAGTTGATGCATACGTTTCTTTTGTGTGCGAAGGACTTCCGACGGCCAGGTGTTAGTGATCGGAAGCCCTCGCAGGCGTAGATCGTGTGTGCGGCCCCGTTGCCTTACGGGTGCAGGCGGTGTTTTGTGCATCCGGACACGGGGCTGGCTAGTTATCGGGCCGGCTACTGTTGCTGGAACAGTCGAAGGCGGTTTTGTGGGAGGCATTGGCGTTAATTCTGCCACGGATCCTAAGTACGTTGTGCCTACTGCTTGCTCTGGAGTCGGTGAGAAGGTAGCCAGTTCCTCTGGGTCGGAGTTGTAAGTTCGCAACCCACGAGGAACGGCCATGTCATGTTGTGCCCCACAATGCGTGCGCGGCATCGTCTTCTGTGGGGGCTTCGGCACTGGGTCCATCATCGGGACCTTGGGTAGGTTGGGCTTTGGGCAGGCGGCACTCTGGTCGGCGGCCTGCTGGGTCTTACCCACTGTTCTGGGGTGCGGTTCCTTTTGCGGGAACATGTCAACCGTTGGCAGCTGCACTGGGGGCAGCTCGCTGGGGTGGAGGCGATTGGCGCTGTTGGCCATGGTTGGGGAGGTTGAACCAAGCGCATACTGAGCCTCGAGGAGCTTCGTCTGTTCCTCCAGGTATATTTCTTCGGTTTCGTGGAAACAATCCTCCGCGAAGTACGCGTGTTGTAGATAGTCCGGTGTCGCCGTGACGAAGATGTCGTAGGGCCGCTTGGAGAAGACCTCCCATTCAGCGCGGAGTGCATGTTTGGTTGCCTCGATTCTTGTTGGACTTAGTTGTCCCTTGTCCTGCATGTTGAGGAAGATGCGAGCGATTGTTTCCTGTGCCGCGAACTGAGCGGCGATGAGTTCTTCAATTGGCATTTGCTTTTCAATAGGTTGTTGTGTTGGAGCAGATGTCAAAGGTACGTCAGTTTGAACTATCGTTGTAGAAAGTTCGTCATCCGATTCTTCATCTTCGAGGATGGAAGCAGTTCTAACTTTAGTCGACTCAGGTATGTGGTGAAAACCTGTATCACCTCTTCCGACTGAGGAATGTCGCCGGGAAACCGTTGTGAAAGTTGTCGCCGTCGCCGCCCTCACCACTGTCGTTACCATTGTCGGCTCCGTTATGCATAGTGTTAAAAAGCGTATGATCTCTTCCGAGCGAGGAATGTCGTCGGGGAATCGTTGTTTTGGTATTTCGCTGTATTTGCCAGCTTTAGACGTGAACTTTGTTGTTCTTTTTTGCTGTTTGCTCCCTCATGTGCTGGATGCAAACGTTCTTCTTCAGCTTCTTGACGTTTAAGCGCTAAACGTTCTGCTTCTGCTCTGGCACGTCTTCGGCGTTCGGCCAATGCAGCCTTTGTGATTTTCGCCTTGGTGACCGCTGGTGCCGGCATTTCGTTTTAGTTTCGGTATCTATTTCTGATGGTGCACTATCTTTATGATTTTCGCAAATGAAATTCGATTAATCTTGTATCGTTTGATGAAATGCTGTACAATTAAGTTAAAATAATTGATCCTATTACGAGCAAAATTGCATAATGGGCTAAAATTTCGATAAACCTCACTCCAAACAAATTGCAGTAGATTACGAATACAATAATTTCGCTATGCCATGAAAGACTGTTCTCGTTTAACTTTTCGTAAGTCGGTATCACATGCAATTATTTATAAATTTGCACTCTCGTAATTGATCGAACACTTTTATTTTGGCAACTCTTTGAAATATTCATAATATTATTTCTGCTGCTGCGTATTTTCAACTTGAACTATAATCTTCATGAAGATGAGGTTGGGTTTGAAGAAAAGAACGGACAGTGACGATTGTGGAATTTTCAACAGGCGCAGAGCGTACGTCTACGTGCAACGTTTTCGATTTGTTGATGAATCTCCTCTTTGTCTGCGTTGCTGAACCTTTATCGGTTGTAATTCACTGCACACTGCACTTGTTTAGACCAGTCGATTGGTTGAACTAGTTCGTTGGGAAAATAAACTCCTGCAGTACTCGATGACGTGTAGAAGTTTCAGTATTCGATTATGTGTATACGTTTCTTCGGAGATTTGCTGCGCTTCGATGCAACTTATCTCGCCGTGGCCTGTGTTTGATAGTTTTGCTGCTGCCTATGTTCAGCTTGTTGCTGATGTTGAGCTTCCTTTGTTCTTGATAATTGCAGCATTCGTTGCTATTGAATGGTTGTTTTGATTGTTGTTGATGCGCTACGAACTGAGCGGCGATGAGACGATCCAATGGTTGTTGGATCCGGCTCGAAGGACCAGAAAAATGTTGTGTATCTCGACCCTGACGAGGAATGTCGTCACCCGAGATCCTATTTGATGTTGTTCCGCCGAACGAGGAATGTCGTTCGAGGAATTGCGATGGTGAGCACGTTGCCTGAAACCAAGGTTTGCATTAAAGAAAAAGGACTAGTAATACCTCTTTAATCGTGCAGCGTGAAGTTCCCGATGATATGATGATCTTGTTGGGATTTGTGTTTGTGTTCCTTATGTTTTGTCAACCAAAGTTAAAATATTTATGTTTAAACAATTGTTTAATTCACTAGTTTTATAAGTTCACGAACGAAAAGAATTCAGTGTACACCAGACAGCGCTCGAATATAGAAAAGTTCGACTGAGTTCTTGATTGAGACAACTTTTATTTGTTAACCACATAAAGTTCTTATAATTCAATCATTAAAACAAAAAGCCACATGGTGGCGCGCGAAAGCAAAATTCAATTCTTTGGTTCAGAAATCTAATTACAATCCAATTCCTCTGTTCATTGATCATCGACACCAAAACAGTATGTTATGACAGTAAAATTGCCAGACGAGCACCAACAACAGTAAACAATGCATTTACTTGACAGTTTCTCCACTGCCATCGTGTTGCTGGCATGTGTGATGAATACGTGTCGGGGAGAGTACTAGCCCATGTAATAGATTCTCCCCGACCATATAATCATGAATTCGAAACAATCGTGCTCTTCGTCCTCGACACAATTATTCCACGCTCTTGCGAAATATAACGCTCTATTGCTTGTCTATTTGTATACTGCAGCTGTCTAGTTCACAAATGTCAAATATGATTGACGTACGACGCCATTTGCAAAAATTATAACATCTCCAATAGGGTGATTAATTTTGCGCCACTTTGCACTATTGTTCCATACCCATTTGTTTAGTTCCGCATTCGCCAGTTTTTAAGTTACTTTAAAGTTAATCCCCCACCTTCAAGCACCATGCCTTAGTTCTTAAGTTACTTCATAAGTTTATTTATATCTTTATATGTTTATACCACTTGTACTAAGCGAAATAAAATGAGTGTTCTGCCCCATCACTTCATTCATTAATTCATTAATTCAAATGTATATATATTTAATCCGCACAGAGACGATTTTTCCTTCTTCAAGTGGAAAATGGATATTTGGGTGTATCGAAATTTATTAGTGTCCTCTTTTTTAAGTTATATCATCCTTCGAACTCATCCGCACATATCAAATATGACATATGAACTGTGATCAGAAAGTGAGGTTAATTTATTATTTTCAAAGGTTTTGTTAATTAAATTATCAAAACAATGTTATATTCTTTGTGTACATACTCGTATATTTCAGACATATTTTGAAATTTACCGTCATTTGGAATGGTTAGTTTATCTTTGTTAGTGGAAGGGTTTTTCATTCTCACCTCTCTCCTTGAAAAACCAACACGCCAATAATGTTTCAGCCAAAATTGTTTCAGCCAAAATATGGGTCAGGCATATATCATTGTGATATATCTGTTCCTGAAACTCCTAAAGCCGGAAAAGGATTACGCTTTGCCACAATCTATAAAATAAAAACAGTTGAATATCTTGAGGGATTATCTTGAAGGGGGCAAACCTGATTAGTCTATTAAAATTAATTAATGAATACAGAAGTTTTAAGAAAACAGTTCCAATATTTTTTTTAACACGACTCGTAAATAATTATTTTTATACCTAATGTTTAATTCAAAAGTATCGTCTCACATGTTGAATGTTTTCGTCAAAGATACAATAAAAAAATTAATCCTTTAATGAAAATCACTTGTGCACACTGCTGTTATACACACTTAATTTTCTGATGGCCACTTTTCGTCATTCATAAGTAAAACCCGTTGATGCCGTTTTCCCAGACACTCATCTCAAAGAAAGAATTACCCACGGCACGAATGGGGGTGGTGGGGGGACTAGCCTACCTAAATAAATATAGAAAATCTCTTACACAACCCACTTCCACATAATCCTAGTCAAAGTGCAGCAGCTGCTGTTAATGGATTCTCTTTGGTTAACCAATTTATCCAACTTGAACCGCAACAGCAAGACGAGCAGCAAAACGATGAGCCCACATAATGCCATCTAACAGATATTGTAGTCACAGACGAGCGCTCCCTTCCACAGACCGCGTTCCACGGTAGAATCATTTAAATATTTATAAGCGGCCGCAACGAAGTAGAACGCGCGTCGACACTGCGATCTGGGTACTCTCACACAACCGATTCTCAGGTGTTTTCAGCTTCGACAACCCGTTTGCTGCCCACCGCCATCTGGTATTCGCACCTATTGATTCCTGTGACTCTTTGGAGAGATATAAGCAAGGCATTCTCTTAATAGAAAGCATTACAACTCTTATAATAGTGAAACGATCAGGCATCTCCGTAGCGGCACGTATAGCCACATACTACAGCAGCGGGCATATCAAAAGCTTCCCGCCGATCAAGATGAAAGCCAACTCACCTTAAAAAGCGTTTTTCAGTCGACTGTATCTTTTCTTCGTGGTAAGGTGTGCGTGCTGTGTATTGCAGAGGGATTTATGTTTTTCGAAAAGCTAATATTTCTCGGCACAAGTTCAGAGGAATCGGACATTCCTGATTGTAGTCGCACGGATTAGTTTCACCAGCTTGAATGACTTCCACAACAAGGCACTTGTTCAATTCCATCCCATCTCACCTGTGATCCAAGTGAACGCATTTCATACGACAAGACATATCATAAGACTGTTGTCTTAAATGACTACCCGCGCTAGGTGCTCGCTACAGATCGCATTCAAAGTCGCTGCTCTGGAGTTAATTAAAGTAGTCACTCGGAGGAATATCGTATTACCGACAACCGAGCGGCAGTGTCGCGTGACCACGAATCCATGTTGTTACAGTGCGCGTGCTATCGTGAAACATAGATAACGTTTCAAACCCTCAACCTTCCGATTGTTTTTAGTGCTAGCTTCATAGGTGTCTGATCTCTCAATCGAGGACTGCGAAACTAAAAGTGAGTTCATAAAGTTACCTTATCATTAGTTTCCATATATTGCTGTTTTAGTGTTTGGTTTTTTTTTTTTTTTTGTGTATTTTTTTTTTTTTTACATTATTTCATGAATTCAAGTTGAAGTTAAACCGACGCTTAAGTTTTCCACGTTCGGTTTGTGTGCGACTTGGGAAAATTTCCCCGGGCTTTACTCGTATGTAGGTAGAAATGAAAGTCGAACTCTAATTCTGATTGTCACGCAGTTGGGCGTTGTGGAGCATGCCGTTCGAGCGGGGCGCAAGTGGGAGTTGACTTCCAATTGTCTGACACAAGTCCGTAACAACGGAAAGAGCTGAAATTAAAGGCTAGCCTACTTGATTGTAGTAGTAAAAAGTCAATAACCAAAAGCAGGGAAGAACATACGAGGTGGGTGATCATATGGCTTACGTTCTGCGTTCACAACTTCGTATATGTACTTTAAATAACTCGAGATTGCCAACTATATTTGGGTAGGCGTTAGTCTTTCCGAAGTAACTGTAAACTTCAGGGAATTGGCACCTCCGCATATTGCTTATGAACCTCCGGCTTGATGCGGTGACTTGCTTCGATGTTAATAAGATGGTGTTTATTAAGGAACTGCGAGATGTAAAAGGACAGAAATGGCGAAAATCGTTTTCGATGTGTATTGGAGTTATTTATGTTGATCACGGAAGGTTTTATTAGTATATTCATTGAAAATATTTTTTATAGGCGGCTTATACCCTCAGCTGTGGAATATCGCCGTATTTTACTAATATTTCGCAATTCGCTGACCGATTTGTGTGTTAATTGAAAGAATAGCATAATCTATAATATTTCATTTTTATTGTGTCCATTTACTGTTTTTAGGTTTTCTATACGAATTCAGTTCGGTTGTAGTGCCGATGATGATGATGATACGAATTGAATCACTCAACTCACCTTAAGACAAAACAGTGTTTTCTCTCGCTTTTCGAAAGACGGTACCTGAACCGACACATTGCAACAATATACCATGTTGCGTGTACCATACCTACTAAAATAACTAGGAAAAAAGTAGTCTGCTATTTACCACCTTATTTGCAGCTGGCTGTACAAACAAGTAGACGACACTTTGGACACTTTTTCTTCTTGAGTGTTACTGAGTGCTACTCAAGAAAGCTTATCGATGGAACAAATACAAATACAAGGTTGGCTGAAAAGTTTCCGACCTAACAAAGATACAAGACATTTATTCTTAAAACGTATTTTTATTTTTCTACATAGTCCCCTTGTAACTCTACACACTTCTACCAGCGATACTCCCATCTCTCTAACACGTCCAAATAGTACTCAGCGTTTTTCTCTGCAAAATAACTGTTCACGAAGGTGATTGCCTCCTCATTTGACGAAAATCTTTGTCCACCGAGCGGAATTTTTAGATTAGCGAACAAAAAGATGTCGCTTGGGGCTAGATCTGGTGACTAAGGCGGATGGTCAAGCAGTTCAAACTGTAATTTGTGGATGTTCGCCATGGCAATCGCTGAGGTATGAAACGGCGCGTTGTCTTAATGAAACAGGATTTTCTTTTTCTGCAAATGTGGCCGTTTTTCCGGAATTTCTGACCTCAGTTGGTCAAGTAATGATGCGTAGTAATCTCCTGTAATGGTTTTTCCTTTTTGAAGATAATCGATTAAGATAACTCCATGACTATCCGAAATAACAGTCGCTATAACTTTCACTTTTCATAGCCCCTGCTATCTCTCTCACTTTAATTCGGTGGTCATCTAGCACCATTTGGTAAATTTTAGCGATGTTATCGTCAGTTGTTGCAGTTTTCGGACGTCCCGAACGTTCATCGTCTCCCAGGCTCTCACGGTCACGTTTAAATTCACCTGCCGAAAATTTCACTGTGGTAAATGATGGTACAGAGTCCTTATAGCGTTTGAAATAATAGTGAAGAAGAACGTGTGATTCGAACTGACGCTATGACAGTTTGAATCACCAAAAATGTTTACCTAAGCGTTACACATCAGGCAACTGGCCGATTTTAGAATTTGGTTTTTAAACTCCACTATACTCCACTGATGTGAATTGTTATGTTATCGCTTGGTATTCGGCTCTGATATTATTTTCTTATTCGATTTTTCGTTCGGTGCTCTTCACTATTTTGCTTGTGAATTGTGTGCGTGTATCTGTTAGAGTCGCCACACCACCCCCTTCCCAGTACTTCGTTACGATCAGCTTCGGTGCGAACGACGAGCGAACGAGAGAATGTCGGAGCAAGCGAGTGTGCCTTGGTGCTCTATGCAGAAGTCTTGATTGTGTGTGTGAAGTTCTGTTTACTGTGGTAAGTGTGTGCTGCGTGTACAGATCACGTCGGGGTCACCAATTATAGCGTTTAAAATAATAGTGAAGAAAAACGTGTGATTCGAACTGACGCTATGACAGTTTGAATCACGAAAATTTTTTACCTAAGCGTTGCCCATCAGGCTACTGGCCGATTTAGGAATTTGATTTTTGAATTCGACTATACTCCACTATTGTGAATTGTTATGTTATCGCTTGGTATACGGCTCTGATGTATTTTCTTATTCCATTTTTCGTTCGGTGCTCTTCACTATTTTGCTTGTGAATTGTGTGTGTGTGTATCTGTTAGAGTCGCCACATCCTCATACACAGAGTCCAACTGATCTTTAATTTACGTAGGCGTATTGCCTTTCAAAAACAAAAATTTAATGACAGCTCGATACTCAATTTTGTCCATTTTCACAAAACCACTCACATCGACTAACTCAAACGATTGTCAAATAAAAACTACGCATCCAAAATGGCTGCAATTTTGGTGAGTAATTATCAAAAGGTGCACAACTATATTCACTAGCTTTTATTTACGAGTGCTGCTATCTTCACGTTGAGGTCGAGAACTTTTCAGTCCAGCCTCCTCTTTCTATTTTGGACTTTTCAAAGAACTTTATCATCATCATCATCGATACTACAACCTGGGTCCGGTCTTGGCCTTATTTAGCAAGTCTCGACGCTTGTTAAATTTTCCATAATAATTTATTTTTACGGGCAAGGTTATTAACCCTGCGCCAAAGAACTTACTTTAATATAATGCATCTTACGAATAGCATCTCAAGATACTCCCAGAATGATTTAATCTAACACAGAAGGCACTACCAAAAGGAAAAAAGAATCCAGTAAAATCATCAACACCGTATACCGTTCCATTCGAGTAGAATCACAGATTAAGTTGCGAGTTGAAACATTATCATCTACACCCTTGTCGTGGCCTGATGCGTCGATATTTTGGTCTTAATCTTTTGTAGCGTGGGTTCGAATCTCATTCTTCGCTACCACGCCAAAATGCGTTACTACCCGTTAAACATATAAACACATTTCATGTATATTTACTAGAAAAGCCCATCACAACAATGAACAATACCACATGCACAATTTCAACATAATACCGCTCAACACATAACTTCATCCATCGTCTACTCTCAGGCTCAATCAACTGCCCGAGCCTGCTCTCCTTAATCACATATTCCACTAATCCCCGACATCTGCGAAACCCTCGTCTCTTCTATTTGCCCATCCATCACACGTCTTAGGGCTCTAATGAACCCATTTCGCGAATGCAGGGGTTGGCAAACTCTCACCCTGCGTACTTTGACTTCAATCTCACCTCTCCCGCTCTCAAACGTCGTCTCCTCTCTTACCCCCGCGAACCTACCTCACTCACCGCCTACACTCTTTTGACGGATGTATTTGTGGTATCGTAGTTTGATGCTTTGGCGAAAGTTTGTTGTCCTTCGGTTGAAGGTTTTGGTTGCGGCGTTCCCCCGAACACTGCTAACACACAAAAAAAAATTGTTTTTCTATTTGTAATTTTTATTGTTCTCGTTTTGTACACTCTACGTTAAACACTTGTAGCTTTTATTAGAATAAAAATGCGCAGATGAATAAACTAATATAAGCATTTTTTATAAACGGAAATCGCGCTCACACTTTACGTCATTTATTGTAACCTTGCCGGCGAGTATTTTCCTCATTGAACCGTTACTTTATGTTTTCTTAAATACTGCCACGCGAACCGATCTCCTTGTGGGGTTCCTCCCTGTCCGAACGTATTCTCTTCACTCCTCGCTAAAGACTATCTGTCTGCCCAAAAAAATATCCCGATTCAGATCTCCGATCGGTATCTGCACAGGAGGAAATTTCCCATAATATCTGCGCTCTGTATCTATCCTGCAGGAAAATTTCCCCATTCAATCTGCTAACAGAATTTTCCGGCGTATCTGTTAGCAGCATAACATTACATCATTTTCACCATCAGTCTGCGGAGTCGGCGGAGTCTGCGTTTTCGCGCGGTCCAATCTGGCTTGCCAGAGGATGGAGGCATTGGAGCCTAATAATATGGACATCATATGGCTGAGGGTCGTGCTGAAGAATTCCGTTAAATTTCTTTGTTATCTTTACCGCTCCCCGAATGACGATCGACTGGCGACATTTTTCGAACATCTTTCATATACCGTCGACTGGATACAGATCAACCACCCAACTTCTGAAATTGTTGTCCTTGGCGATTTTACTGTGCACAATCCCGACTGGTTGTTACATTCTAACAGAACCGACGAGGCTGGGAGGCTGGCGGAGATGTTTGCTGTAAGCCACAACTTGACTCAACTCGTGGGGGAGCCAACGCGAGTGCCGGATGCCCGAGATGATTATGCGAACACCCTGGATCTGTTTCTGACATCCGAACCGAGTATTTATACCGTAGAGGTTTCTGCGCCACTAGGAAACTCAGATCACTGCTTGCTATTAGTCACGCAAGCACTTACATATCAAGCGAATAACCGGCCTAGGCAGCGTCGCCATGTATGGAAGTATGGGGCTGTTAACTGGGACGATATGCGAGATTTCTTCGCATCCTTTCCATGGTCGGAGGTGTGCTTCGGAAACTCCGATGTTAACGCTTGCGCGAAGTCGGTATCAGAGATTATTCTTCTGGGGATGGAGATGTATATTCCACATTCCATCAAACGAAGTTCGTCTGATAAACCTTGGTTTGACAAAAAATGCGAGCTGATTACAGCGGCAAAAAATAGAGCTTTTAAGCAATGGCGCTCCAATCCCACCGATATTAACAGAACCAATTTTGTTAGAATCAGAAACGCGTGCAACCAGGCGATTGATACCGCGAAGAAGGCTCACAACGACGGGGTGATCAATAAGCTCCTTCGATGCCCAACTGGTTCGCGCTCTTTCTGGTCAATGGCAAAGGCTGTCAGTGGTAACTTCGCATCCTCCTCTTTCCCTCCGTTGGTGACAGACAGCGGGACGTTAGTCACGAATCCAAAGGATAAAGCTAATGTGTTCGCGAATTTATTTTCGGCGAATTCAAACCTCGATCCCGGCCTTTTGGAGCCACCTGTGATCTCGCCGGTACAGTCTTCCATGCGGGATGTGAGATTTCGTCCGCGCACTATTCAACGCATTCTACGTGAACTGGATTGTAGGAAGGCAACCGGCGCGGACGGAATACCAGCAATAGTCCTTAAGAACTGTGCTCCAGAACTATCGCCGGTTCTTGGCAGACTCTTCCGCTTATCTTATGCATGGAGGACCTTTCCTGCCTGCTGGAAAATCACTCGAGTTCAGCCAATCCCAAAGACGGGAAAAAAGTGTCTACCACAAAATTAGCGTCCGATAGCATTACTGTCTATTTTATCTAAGGTAATGGAAAAAGTCATCAATACAGAGTTGGTCAAGTATTTGGAGTGCAGGGGACTTCTGAATGATCGTCAATACCGATTCCGTGGAAGGCGGTCCACAGGAGACCTTTTGACACTTATGACCGATATATGGACATCTGCGATTGAACGGCATGGTGATTCAAGGGCGGTCGCATTGGATATCTCCAAGGCTTTTGACCGCGTCTGGCACGGGGCATTGCTGAGCAAACTTCGTTCATATGGACTTTCCCAACAGCTTTGCGACTGGACGAGGAGCTTCCTCGAGAATCGTTCGATCCGGGTTGTTGTGGACGGCGAGTATTCGGATCTGTATCCTGTTAATTCGGGGGTGCCCCAAGGTTCTATTTTGGCTCCAACCTTGTTCTTGCTTCACATAAATGATTTGTTGGAGACAACGGATAACAAAGTGTTCAGTTTTGCGGATGATAGTACGCTTGTTTCCTCCTTTTCGAGTGATCGGCCGATTGGTGCATCTACGTCGCACCAGCTGAGATGTAGACAGATTGACTCTCTGAATCTGGATCTGGATAAAGTCCTACAGTGGGGAAAGGCCAATCTTGTCGACTTCAACGCAACGAAGACCCAGTATGCTACATTCACAAAGAAAACTGGATCATCGGTTCCACAGCTGATGATGAATGGCCGGCCCCTCGAGGCTGGGGAAAGTTTGAGATTGCTCGGCGTCACGGTCTGTGGGAATGTATCATGGCATAAACACGTATCGGGTATCGCCAGATCAGCCTCAGGAAAACTGAGCTATCTTTTTAGAGCCAAGAAATATTTTACTCCGGCCCAACTTCTTCTTCTATATAAATCCCAAATTAGACCCTCGCTCGAATATTGCTCTCATGTTTGGAGCTCGGATCCTAAACATACCCTCGACCTACTTAAGAGCGTACAGAGACGAGCGATCCGCCTGATCGGGGACTCGGCGCTGACGTCGGGACTACAGTCGCTATCACATCGAAGGCGCGTAGCCGATCTCTGTCTTATTTACAGATATTATCACGGGTGCTGTTCTTCGGATATTCTTGGCATTGTTCCACGCAATTCGGTTTATATGCGCTCTACAAGACAATCCGACGGATCGCACCCGTTTGTGGTTCTTCTCCCGACGGCGCGAACATCCCTGTATCAGAACTCGTTCCGGTACAGAGCGGGAAAGCTGTGGAATTCCCTTCCCACGCGAGTGTTCCCGGAGCGTTACAACCTGCAACTGTTCAAAAAGAACTGCAACAGTTATTTGATGGCACCTCGGGGCGCCCACTCGGCGCTATAGGTTCGCCTCTCCCGAGAGAAGTCTAATAAAAAAAAAAAAAAAAAAAGTGGTGGTGATTAAAATTTTGTTCGACGGCTGTCAATTTTGTGCCGCCTTTAATTACATAAAACATCTGGCGCGCAGGCCGAAAGATATCCTGCAATTTGGATGGACGTACGGTCCATGAGTTTTGTTTAACTTCTTTAGTTAAAACCAACAATCCATTAGATCTTTCTAATGGGTGTGAAATTTCAAAAAGGAACCGTGAGACTGGAGTAGTTCCTTTTGTTGGTTTTACTCTCATAAATATTCTCGCATTATCTCGTTGAGATATTTACGGTTGCCTAGAATTTGGCAGCGGATAAGCGATATGCTTTATTGTATGAGGTTGCCGCTGCCTTCGTTCGCACGACGGATTTGGGTGGTCTTTATGGTAGACTACCCGCACGTGCATCCGTTGGTTGGCTAATTTACCGACGATAGCAATTCCTTGTAACATCGTGTAGATGTTCAGGATTTCCAATTGTGCAGTGCTGGAGTGCGGCGCATTTCAGTCTTTGGGAATAGGATGAATGAGTGTTTTACCTTTGTTTCAGGCATGCCATATTCGAATTGTTGAGCTTGACATTAAAAGCTTTGGGACGTTTTATTCCTTGCTTTTTAGTGTCGGGCTCAACGTTGGCTAAATGTTTCAGGCCCCTAGCAGGATTTAGTGGCACGCGTCTGTGGGCGCGTGTAATGCTTTCCAGTAAGTATGTTCCTTGAAGGGTAGGAACCTTATCTGTGGTGAATTGGGCGTTCATAGAACACTACACTTATCCTGGCTCTTCCCTATCTTACCACTTAGACTATTATTCTATCCATCTTTTTTTAGTTCCCCATTCCATTTTTAAGTTACTTTAAAGTTAGTCCACCACCCCCAACCCGCATGCCCAGTTTTTAAGGTAGTTCGTAAGTCTATTTATAAGTTTATATATTTGTAGGACTTGTACTAAGTGAAATATACTGAAGGTTCTGCCCTCTATTCATTCATTCATTTAAAGTGAACGTCTCATGCAGTTTTCCAAACAGATGATGGAATTGTATTGGTCTAGTTCAGAGTCGACCCTCTCTGATAGACGATGATCGACGATGAATCCCTGGCAAGCCCAAGGGTCATACACGAATACGCAATTATAGTGAAGCAATTAGCAAAAAAGAATCAGAAATACCAGCCAATTGAACATAGCAATCCACAGCTTAAGTATGGAGTTAAAACATTCTTGTATATACAAGACCATGGTTTAATATGTTGATGCCTTTCATAGCGTGAGTTAAGTTAAGAATCGTAATGAGTTAAAATATTCTCGTGTACACACCGTATATTGAAGCCTTGGCCTTTTCATAGCATGGCTGTTTAGGAGATTTTTGGGAGTAATTCCGAAACAGATGATAAAAATATTGACAACACGTGTTTTCTTAAACATTATAATAGCTGCATTGGCGCAAACTTGTGGCGCTTTTAACAGATACACACACAATACACAAGCAAATAGTGAAGAACACCGAACGAAAATCGAATAAGCAAATGCATCAGCCGTACACCAAGCAATAACATAGCAATTCCGATCAGCCAAATGTAGTTGAGATTAGAAATCGAATTCGTACACGCGGTAGTGACCTGATGCGTTGAGCTTTGGTTCTATATTTTAGTGATTCTAACCGTGATAGCGTCGGTTCGAATCACACGTTCTTCACTATTATCGCAAACACTATAAACTCATTACACTTCATTAATATTTAATTATAATATTACTATTTTTATCTTTGCATGGCATGCTAGATTGCGCTCTAGTATTCGACAAACTTGAAAAAAATGTTCACTCACTAATAAAAATTTGACTGTGAAATATTAGAAAAACGATCAAACTTCAGCAGTTACTACTATCGTTTATGTGAAGTGTTTTTACACCTACCATCGGTTTAACTGTGGCCATGCTTGCTTTGTTCGGTGAATTTATTTAACTCCGCTACTGTAGGGTGAGTAACAGTGATTTCTCTGATTTAGGATTAGCGTTCCATTCTTCCGTCTCTACTATTCGTATGCCTGACGGTGTGCCGATGGTCCGTGGAAGACTTGGTCCGGTGTTTTGGTAAAACAGTCTATTACATCTGTGGTAGAGGATAGATCTACTTTTCCACCCAAGTCTCCACACATGCTCGAGAGTTCTTCAGATCTATCCGACGCGTTAGTGGTTTCAAGCATACGCTTTGTGTTCAAGAAAATAAGGGTTAAGTCTCCCAACGCTCACCGTGGACGGTCTTACGTCAACATCGATCGAGTAGATTCGATAGTTGATGCGGTTGAAAACTTTATTAGGACCGCCGTAATAGGGTTAAAGAGACTTCTTAACTTTATCTGCCCAGACGACGACGTGTGTGTATTTATTTAAAATAGGCTGAATAAATATCTTCTTGGTGTCTAGATGCTCTAAAGCATGAGTTCGATCACACAATTCAGCTAATGATGAGATAGTTTACTGCCTATGAAGAATTCGCCCCATAAAAGTAGGTTCGTTCCACATGTCATCTATGCTGCGGACAAAGACGCATGTTTTCTTAAACTTTATAAAAGTTTTATTAGTACAAAATGATTCATCATCATCATCATCATCGGCACTATAACCGGGAGCTTGTCTTGGACTTATTTAGCGAGTCCTAAGGCTTGTTAAATTTTCCATAATGATTTGTTTTTTCCTGGCAAGGTCATTAGTCTTGCGCCAGTGATTACACTTGATTAATAATTAATTAAACTTAACTTTATTTATGCCTCTTTTTCTCTTGCTGGATATATGGATTTTTTTGCTTTTTCATCGAACCAGTTGGCTGTACTATGCTTTATAAATAGACTGGCTTGACAAAAATGTCCACTTGCCAAGTAAACTTTGACTTTGAAATATTATAAGAACTATCAGGCATCAGCGCCTTCTTCTATTGTCGTCAGGGACAAGTCTCAAAGTACACATATGTATCAAATGTTATCTTTAAAGCCTTTACAACGGCACTTGCAGTAAGATAATGACGACCTTTATAAACAACGTAAGGATGACATTGTACACGTTTACTTTAATGCGCGATTCACGATCCCAAAACAACAGCTAATTATTCTCTCATTCTGGAACATATTCAAGGTGGCGCTGATGACAGTAGTGTAAATCTTTATTGAGTACATCTCGTATATATACAGTACAAACTTTAAGATCACCTTGAAATACTAGAGTATATACATACACGGATGTGTATGCCACGACAGTCACGAGGTGACTAATGAGTTTAATATTCATGTCCTTTTTGATGTTCTATATGTTATGTAATCCACCACATGATTACGTTGTGGGACACGTGTTTGAGCAATCATTGGGACCTCCTTGGGACGTCTTCGAAACGCCTTTGGGGCACTCTTAGGATATACTTTGGAACATCCTTGGGGCACCCTTGATGCACCCTTGATGCCCCCTTGGGACAGCCTTGGGGTGTCCTTGCGACCTTTAGAACACGTTTGGGCTACCTCAGGGATACCTCAGGGGCACCACAGAGACACCCGTTCGACATCTTTCGGTCATCTTTGGGACAACATTAGGAGAGCCTTGGAACACCTTGGAACCCCTAAGGAATACCCCTAGGATACCCGTGGGACATCTTTGCGGCATCTTTTGGACACCTTTTGGACATCTTTGGGATACCCTTCGGGCGCCCTTTTGACACCTTGAAACAGCCTTGAGCCATCTTTCGGATATTTTTGGGACGGGTTTAGGAAATGTGGACCAAGTGGCAAAACATTGTGGGCCATGTAAAACAAGTTGTGAAACATGTGGTGGAATATGATAGGGGATATGATATCAAACTGTTTGTTGAGTGCACGCAATTCCTGACTATCATTGACTGCACACCAAAGACAGGAAATTTTTTAAAACACCATATTTTTTTAATTTCTCATCAAAAAGTATTGAAGTTTCAAGAAATACGTATTTAAAAATCTCTTTCAAATTTACTCGATGGCCTTCTTTGGCGGCCACTGTGATTCCAAATCTGTCGAATAATGTGTCGCACGCAATTTCTTATCAAATTGTATTGAAGTAATATAAAGAATTTCGAGAAATACATATTTAAAAATCTATTTCAAATTTGTTCCACGACCTTCTTTGGTGGCCAGCATGGTTCCAAGTCTATCGAATAATACTTCGCGCGATGCCAGAATGTGTCTGCAGAATTTTGCTCCATTGACGAAGAAGGGTTTTCCTGGCGAATCTTTAGTAGCGGTTTTGGCCTGCAAAATGTACCATACGCGAAGATCAGCAGATATGTATCCAGTGAGTATCCGGCCCTATGAGTAGGGCGTTGAAATATACTCACAGCTAAGCTGGCTTGTCGCAAAAGGCGACTATAGACCGAGTGATGGGGTCCCAACGCCCTGCCGCTCGAAAAAATACCACTCCCATCAAGCTATGAGCTCCGTGAAACGTTCGGAAGAAATCCTTGGATATCTTCCAGAGTTTAACTCATCAACCGGTCCGTAAAAAATGTGGTTTAGTAGTAAGTCGATCCCAAAAGGAGATACCAACCCGTCACACCGTACATTCCATGATATCATTGAAAGAAATGAACTATGTTACGGATGTTTTGCTGATGGTCCGGACTGAAGATGAAATAAGACATGATGATACCTTCTGAGATATAGAATTGTGGAGATAAACTAGTTCCCCATTTGGATCTCCGGAGGGGACTATGTCAGGCCGAACGCAAAGGTATTGATATTAAACCGAACTTTGAACAACTCGTCTTCGCGTAATCGGGCCCGCTCGCGAAACACTGTCAACATTGAACTCGTGACGGCATTTTGTAACATCAGAGTCATCGGCTTAACCAAAACGAGTGTAAACGCCATCCATCATATTTGCAAGCAGCGAAACTTGATGCCCTACCCCTAACCAAGTCCAAATCGACTAGTCAGTTGACTCGACATCATCTTCGTTGCCCAGGATATGACTTGCACTCAAGATTTCGTTTTAAATGCGCAGCCTGTGTCTTCGCCGAATCCGATTTAGATCGCTAAAAGGAAGAACCATTAAAATCCAATAACTTGGATATCATTTGGATGACAATCGTGCTGAAGATTGCCGTGAAATTTGTATGTTATCTCAATCGCTCCCCGAATGACGATCGACCAGCGATACGTTTCGAACATCTTTCAAATACCGTCGACTGGACACAAATAAACCACCCAGCTTCCGAGATTGCTGTTATTGGCGACTTTAATGTTCAAAACTCCAACTGGTTAGTAGTAGAGCTGAAAAGGCCGGGTGGCTAGCCGAAGGGTTCGCTGTTAGCCGCAATTTGACTCAACTCGTGGATGAATCTACACCGGATGACCAAAGTGACTTTGCAAACACGCTACTTTTATTTTTGTCATCCGAGCCAAGTATTTATACGTGAAAATGTCTGCGCCATCGGGAAGCTAGAATCACTAATTGCTATCGGTTGTGCGATCACTTACATCTGAAACGAATAACGAAAATGTAAAGCGGCAACATTGATTGATTATAACAATTGTTTTTTTTTAATATACAACTTAAGCGGCCTCGCCAAATATGGAGATACGGGGCTGCTAATTGGGAGGATATGCGAGATTTCTTCGCATCCTTCAGGTGGTCAAAACAACCAGGTGATTAATACCCCGAAAAAGGTTCACAATTGCAAAATGACCAACAAACCGCTGAATGTCCAACTAGTTCGCGTTCCTTGTGGCCAATGGCAAATGCTGTTAACAGTCATTTCACTTCCTCTTCTTTTCCTTCGTTAATGATGGGCAACGGGGCACTAGTCAGGAATTCAAAAGATAAAGCCAATGTGTACGTGAATTTGTTTTCTGCAAATTAAAATCCCGATGACGGTGTTTTGGATCCATCTGTGATCGCGCCGGTTTCAATGGCGGGTTTGGAGTTCCGCCACGAGCTATTCAACACATTTTTCGTCGACTGGACTATTGCAGCGTATAAAGCCACAAAAATTTAATATAAAATTACAGTGGTTACCTGATTCCTCCCTCGTGGTGACTAGCTCAGGTATCCTGTTGTGTTCGGCTCAGGTCAGTGCAGCAGCCCTCTCATTCCTCGATCATCAATTTCTTGGATTGTACAGTGGTTGGGCCGTCGTTACCATGCCTTGTTGCGTTCTCGTTCCCAGTTAAGTACCCAGACACAATCCTGTCTGTGGTGTCCTTGTCTGCCGGTATTCCGTTTGGCGCCAGTTCAATTTGGAAAAGGAAGAACTTGTTCAGTTGGAACTGTTAATGGAGAATTCTCATACTCCAAGAATAGTATTCGTTTATTTTTCAGATTGAGAAATTATTCCCTGGTGCAGCACTGTATTCGACTAACACCATACGAACACGACGGACAAAAGAATTTTAATAGCACTTTATTATTACATTAGAAACACATTTCTCCTCTTTGAAAAATTTACTTTTTACTTTTTTCAATTTTTAATATCCTATTCTTTTACAATTATTTTGTTTTTTAACAAAACAAAAAATTAACACGGGACAAAAATTTCTTTTCTTTGTTCTTGCTTCTGCCGCTAACCAACCGTTCTCTAATCATTCTCCAAAAAAAAAAACGTCAACAACGGAATTCAAAACCGTATTCAAATATCCTCCTGTCTCTCTCTCTCGCTCATCGACATCCACCTCGAAAACCGAATTCGAAACTTGTACACGATCCACACTCAAACTGGGGTGTGTCCGCACACTTACATGTGGATCGTGCACTTACTCCACCACCTTACCATCACATTATATTAAAATTAAATTATATTAAAACAAATAAATGATGGGGGCGGTGGATTGCCGAACGTCACGTAACACTGTAGAAGACCAACCGGCCCAGGTGGAATACCAGAAATAGTACTTAAAAACTGTACTCCAGAACCGTAGCCGGTTCTTAGCAAACTCTTTCACTTATCTTATGTACAGAAGACCTTTCCTATCTTGTGGAAAATCCCTCGACTTCAACCAATCCCAAAAAAAAGGAAAAACTTTATCCCCCAACACAAGATGTTGGAAAGGATTACCAATGACAAGTTGATTAAATAATTGGAATGCAACGGACTTTTAAATTATCATCAATACGAATTCCGTAGCATGTGACCCGCGGGAGAACTTTTAACCGTTCTAACTGACATCTATATCTGCAATCGAAAAATGCGATGAATCAAGGGCGGTCGTATTGGTTATTCCCAAGACTTTTGACCGCGTCTGGTACAGAGCAAGCAAGCTTCGATCACATGGACTCTGACAGCAACTTTGCGAATGGATGAAGAGCTTCCTCGAAATTCGACCGATCCAGATTGTTGTAGATGGTGTGTCTTCGGATCAATATTTAATTAATTTCGGGGTGACTCACGCTTCTATATTCGCTGCCACTTTTTTCTTGTTTTTTTTTTTTACACTAACGCGCACAAAAGGGGATTTTGAAGTACCCTTAAATGTCAGAGCACAATGCGAACGGATGGAGAGGAAGCGGATAAGGAAAGGAAGTGTCGATGTATACTGATCTTGAATACCTGGACATCACAACGACGAGGAAACACATGATCAGGTAGAGTATTCCAAATTCGTGTGGTTCGGCTAAAGAATGACTCTCTATGTTTATTTGTGTGCCTGAAGTCCACTTTCAACGTGAACTGATGCGCATTCACAGATTGACGGGAATCGCGGGAAAATGTCTGAAGGGGCCGAACACATTCAGCAAGTTCAGTTGAGCAACGACCGTGATAATACATATAGAAAAGAGATAGGCATGATACGTTGCGCCTGTGTTCTAACGACGAAATTGATCGACTTACGGCTAATTCCCCAATAAGTTTCACTGCTCGTTTTTGCATGCTGTCGAGCACGTGTAGTGCAGTTTTGGATGGGCCTGACCAAATATTGGAGTTGAACTCCATTTTTGGACGAATAGTTTTTGCTTCATATTAATGATATATTAGAATCCACGAGTAACAAAATAGTTTTGCGAATGATCATCCACTTGTTTCCTCATTTTAAAATAATCGGTCGATTAACGCATCAACGTCGTACCAAGTGAGATGCTGCCGTATTGACTCTCTGAATCGGAATCTGGATAGAATCCTCCAATGGGGAAAGGCCAGTCTCATCGACTTTAATGTGACAATGTCACAACACATTTCTTATTTAAAATTCCCGCGGATGCCTATTGTCATATTCATTTTTGCCACTAAATTGGCACCAAAGTGAGGCATAATGACGTCAAATTTGAGCGCTATCGGTCAATTAGTTTGTTTACAGCTGCCAATTTTGTTGGTTTGTGGCATTTCTAACAGATACACACACAATACACAAGCAAATAGGGAAGAACACCGAACAAAAATCGAATAAGAAAATGTATCAGAGCCATATACCATAGCGATAACATAACAATTCCACATCAGTTGAGTGTACTTGAGTTTAAAAATCGAATTCGTACACGCGGCAGTGGCTTGATGTGTCGAGCATTGGTTAAATTTTTAGTGATTCTAACCGTCATAGCGTCAGTTCGAATCACACGTTCTTCACTATCGCCGCAAACGCTATAGGTTCCCCTCAAGTACATTTCTCGATTTTTATAATGGATAATTTGATTGAGCAACGAGTTTGCATTAGCTTTGCTGTTTTTAACGGAATTTTTTGAGCGAAGTCGTTGTGAATGTTGGTTAAGACCTATGGCGACTCAGTTTTATCGAAAACACAAATATATGAACCGTACAAAGTAATCAAAAGTGGTCGTCAAGACATTAACCCTTATGTCAATGACCAACTTTACCGACAGTAATCATTTCGTCGCAATTTCACGATTGCTCGGCCTAGTAGATGAATTTCCCATGTCTTAGATCATCTACATTCAAACGTTTCTGAATAATAATTACGAAATTTCAATGAAAAAAAAATTTTTTTTTACTTTCAAATTGACATTTTAAAAAATCGAAATGGGTACCCGGGTACCCGGTCATTGACATAAGGGTTAATGATTTGCCTCGCGCTGGCGCTATAAGGACGGCTGTGACTGAGAAAAATATCGCTAAAGTGGGGTGATTGGTACTTGAAAATGGTCGTCAAAGCTTGAAACAGCTAGCACACGAACTAAACATTTTACACGAATCAGTTCGGAAGATGTTGGTCCATATTTCGGAGATGGGACGCGTCACAGCCAGGCTTGTCCCAAGAAACCTGAATTTCTTGCAAAATGAGCATCAAAAATCAGTTGATGAAGAAATGTTTTCTGCAGTCACCAGTGACTACATGCAATAATTCAATACAACGCATCATAACTGGTGACGAGGCATAGGTCTATGAGTATAACGTGCAAACAAGTCAACAATCATCCGAATGGCGCTTCCAAAGCGGCCCGAAACCGAAAAACCACGACAAAGTCCATCAAAAATTAAGGTCATGCTCACTGTTTTCTTCGATTATCGTGGTGTAGTGCACTATGAATTCCTTCCGCAAGGTCATGCAGTGAATAAAAAACACTACGTACCGGTTTAAAATGTTTGTGAGAGTGTTCGTCAAAAGAGGGCGGATTTTTAGAAAGACAAATCATGGATTTTGCATCGCAAAGCTATCATTGTGAATGACTTTTGGACCAAACACTCAAGTAATATGATCGAACAAACACAGTATTCACCAGATATGACCCCCTATGACTTTTTCCTGTTTCCCAAACTGAATTTGCCACTTCGAACACCACGCGTCAAGTCGATTAAAGCCATAAAAGAAAAGTCGAAGAAAGACCGGAAACCGATTCCGCGGCCTATAAAATGTGTGTGATTAGTCGTTAGCATAAATATATTGCCTCGGAAAGGGCCTACTTTGAAGGCGACAAAATAAATGTTGATGATTTATTCAAATTTGTTGTTTTATCGAGAAATCGGGCATACATTTGATAGAACGCGTACAAAGTTCACAAGGAAAAATTGATCGTTGTTTTCACAACTAATGATGAATGACCAGGCCCTTGAATCCAAGGAAAGCATGTTTGCTCGGCGTCACTATCTCTGGGAAAGTGTGAAGCATCAACACGAATCGAATATCGCAAGTCAGTCTCCAGAATATTAAGTTTCATTTTTAAGTTTTTACTCCGGCCCAACTACTTCTTGTCTACAAATATCAAATGACACCGTCGCTCGAATATAGTTCCAATATCTGGAGCCCTGCTCTTAAGCATACCCTTGCTAACATACAGAGGCGAACTATCCTCTATATATAGAGGACGCGGCGCTGACATCGGGAGTGTAGTCGTTGTCACATTGAAGGCACGTGGCGGACCTCTGTCTATTTTACAGATATTATCAAAGGGACTGTTCCTCAGAAATTTATTGTATTAACCCGCGAAATTCGGTATATTCACATATATTTAAAATAGTGAAGGCAATTGTGCAGCCGAATTGAAGTGTGTAACGAAAATACGCGAATATCTAACATCTAAACTAATACATCGTACAGTGGATATACCTTTCCTTTATTGAAAACATTTTTCCTTGTTCAGTTTGACTTTTCGTCTTGGCTATCCGGAACACGGAAAAGCTTCATTTCGGGAAAATTCAACACTCGTTTGGTTCCCCACCCTATAACGTACAAATATCTTCAGTACCTGTCTCATTTTATACTGGTTATAGATTAGAAACAAGGTATGACGAATAAC
The DNA here is from genome assembly GCA_963931805.1 of Microdon myrmicae. NCBI lineage: Eukaryota > Metazoa > Arthropoda > Insecta > Diptera > Syrphidae > Microdon > Microdon myrmicae. The sequence goes on from OZ007501.1 coordinate 50,019,240, forward strand.
GGAACTGCTCAGTAGTATTCAGTGACCTTCATCCCTTGTAACATAAATGTATCTTTCATCCCGTAGATCAAGGATAGCGAAGCACGCAACAGAAAATTCTTAGCACGCCAATAATTAACTATTTGTTCTATAAAAATTGGCAGGTTTATCAATAAAGGTCCGCGTTTCCTGTACTAGACGGCCATGCTCCTGCAAGCTATCGCTTCTGGCCTTCTTGATCTAATGTCTTTTTTCAAAGATCTTATTTGTATTTCATTTCTAATAAACTTAATTCAATTTTTAAAGTTTTAAACTAAATTCTAATTAATTAATATAAGTTACAACGGAGCGGCGCGCACTCATATATTGCGGCACCAATATCGATTGCTTTCATACTTTCGCAATATATTGCCAAAGCATGTTCAGCAATATTCGTGGGATTCATAATTCACACCTATCTAGTACAAAGTGTCTGACAAATGTCACGTGATGCCCTGCTGCAATTCTGTCGTAGACTATAGAGTTTACTGTCGCCCGGAGAAAATTCTTTTTTATAGGACACACATTTTATATACATAATGTACATATATTTTATTAACACGTATTTTATATATACAAATGAAATTACTGTTGAACTCGTTTTAAGTAACTGACATAAATAGATTAAAAGACGCACGCGTTTTACAGGCTACTTGTACTAAACGAGCTGCCTATGTTCACCAGTGCCCTGGATCTTACTCTCGCCTCCGTCAGAAACTTGCAAAAGGAAATTAAAAAAGTTCTGAATCAAAGTGGTTCTTATAAATTGTTTCATTGGCCCGTCTTAGTTTCTCGTTCTGGTTGTTTCCAGGTCGTCAGACGAACAGGTTTATGGGTATACGCAAGTCAAATATATTCACCGGAAGAGTTTACGTGCTCTTATCGGTGGGCAACTTCTAAGCCATTAGCGCACAACCCACTAGAACGCATTCGGAAATGCAAAGTATACACATTCAGTTAAGAATGCTTAGCGTGTCGAGAATTCCATTGTAGTTTGTTGATTTGGTTCATTAACACTCGATTGGTCTGATATGCTGTCATTTGTAGTAAATTATGCGTGGGGCACGTCGAATGTTGGGAATGGTGTGCCATAATTTTCAATTTAGTGGGTAATCTGCATTTAGATGACTATTCTCTTAAGATGCTTTCCAAAAGAATCAAGTTTCGAGAAAAACAGAATTTGTTAAAGAAGAATTGCGTCCCATAACCAGTTCGTCATTAATTCCCCTTTCGGGTAACATCAATTATTTGGTGTCTATGACCGAAACGATTGTTTTCTCTACCACTATCCAGCCCGTAGCAACAATAATTTTGCTGATGACGTGATATTCTATCTTCTTCTATTCTCAAGTGTCATGCTTAAGCTCATTCGATTGAACATTTTCCTGGCTTGTGAGTAGAGCCAACTTTAACCATTGTTAGCTAGAAGTGGGCTAAACATTATGTAATTGCGGGAGAACACACAAAAACGTGGGCGACTCAGACGAACGTGGGATCTAAAACCGAGTTTAGATCTTAAAGTTCCTTCTTTTTTGATCATATCCGTTGAAGCAACTTTTTTTAATGATAAATAGACGAAAAGTCGTGTATGTTGCAAAATCTTTACGTAATTACACCCGTGTAATTGAGAAAAAGAACAAGGGCAGCTGTTGAAACACGAGCTAGATAATTTGCTAATGAACACATAATTGCGTTCAACCAAAAGTGCAAACCTACTTAAGGGCCATATGCGGTCGTTCTAACTCGAGCAGTACTTTCGATAAAACTCTTTCCCGTCACATTTATAAAGTGTGATAGATCTCAAGCAAGAATTGTAGGACATATACTAGAATGACTAAAAACGTATTGATAGGATCACTCTCAAGTTTTAATGTACGTTAAAATTTATCGAACGAGCAAATCCGGAATTGGGTGAACAGCATAATGAATGTAGAAATATAATAATCATCATCATCATCATCGGCACTACAACCGGGAACCGTTCTTGGCCTTATTTACCAAGTCCTGAGGCTTGTTAAATTTTCCATAATGATTTGTTTTTTCCGGGCAAGGTCATTAGTCTTGGGCCAGAGGCTCCACGACCGGGAATCGAACCCCGGTCTCCCGCGTGACAGGCGGGTATGCTAACCACTATACTATCGAGGAGCCCTTTTTTTATAATAGTCGCACAAAAAGCATACATTTAACGCTCTTAAATATCACGTAAATTGCGGGCGGAACAAATGGAAAAGAATTGAGAAAAGATATGTTGATAAATATTAAAACTAACGAATGCAACCGTAACCGTAATTTCACCAGAGAGATCACAAACCTGTCAAAGTATTCCCCACCCGTACAGTTCGACTGCAGAACGTTTCCTATCTTGTCTACCTTAAACAGATATTTGGTAACATCCGTGACGTAAGTAAACATTTGATGAGGAGTAACACATATCCCCACTTTCTCTTCAGTAATGGTTGTGGTAAAACAAGTGATAGGCACTATATGACCCGTTTATGTTGTAATAACAGAACTGAATGTATTGTGGCTGGGTCATTTATGATCATCGCGACTTGTATAAAAAAAATTTTAATTTTTTATTTTTTTTTTATTACACTTCTCTCGGGAGAGGCGAACCTATAGCACCGAGTGGGCGCCCCGTGATGCCACCAAATAACTGTTGCAGTACTTTTTTAACAGTTGCAGGTTGTAACGCTCCGGGAACACTCGCGTGGGAAGGGAGTTCCACAGCTTCCCCGCTCTGTAATGAAACGAGTTCTGGCGCAGGACTATTCGCATCGTCGAGATATGAACCGCAAACTGGTGCGATCCGTCAGATTGTCTTGTGGAGCGCATATAAACCAAATTGCGTGGAACAAAACCACGAATCTCCGAAGAACAGTACCCGTGATAGTATCTGTAAAACAGACAGAGGTCGGCTACGCGCCTTCGAAGTGATAGGGGCTATAGTTCCGACGACAGCGTCGAGTCCCCGATCGGGCGGATCCCTCGTCTCTGTATGCTCTTAATTAGGTCGAGGGTATGTTTAGGAGCAGAGCTGCAAACATGAGAGCAATATTCGAGCGCGGGTCTAATTTGGGATTTATACATAAGAAGAAGTTGGGCAGGAGTAAAATATTTTTTGACTCTCAAAGGATAACTCAGTCTTACTGAGGCGGATCAGGCGATGTTCGACACATGTTTATGCCACTATACGTTCCCACAGACCGTGGCGCCGAGCAATCTCAAGCTTTCCCCAGATTCTAGGGCCTGGCATTGCATTGATGTCGACGAGATTGATCTTTCCCCACTGCAGGATCTTATCTAGATCCTGATTCAGAGAGTCAATCTGTCTACATCTCAGCTGGTTTGACGTAGATGCATCAATCGGCCGAACACTCGAAAAAGAGGAAACAAGCGTACTATCAGCCGCGAAACTGAACACTATGTTATCCATTGTCCCCAACAAATCATTTATGTAAAGCAAAAATAAGGTTGGAGCCAAAAAAGAACCTTTGGGCACCCCCGATTTTCCAGAAGGCAGGAAAGGTCCTCCGTGCATAAGATAAGCGGAAGAGTCTGCCAAGAACCGGCTATAGTTCTGGAGCAGAGTTCTTAAGGACTATTGCTGGTATTCCGTCCGGGCCGGTTGCCTTCCTACAGTCCAGTTCACGTAGAATGCGTTGAATAGTACGCGGGCGAAATCTCACATGCCGCATGGAAGACCGTACCGGCGACATCACAGGTGGCTCCAAAAAACCGGGATCGAGGTTTGAATTAGCGGAAAATAAATTCGGGAACACATCAGGTTTACCCTTTGAATTTGTGACTAACGTCCCGCTGTCTGTCACCAACGGAGTGAAAGAGGAGGAATCGAAGTTACTGCTGACAGCTTTTGCTATTGACCAGAAGGAGCGCGGACCAGTCGGGCACCGAAGGAGTTTATTGGTCACTTTGTCGTTGTGAGCTTTCTTCGCGGTATCAACCGCCTGGTTGCACGCGTTTCTGATTCTAACAAAATTCGTTATGTTAGTATCGGTGGAATTGGAGCGACATTGTTTAAAAGCTCTGTTTTTTGCCGCTGCATTCTGCTCGAATTTTTTGCCAAACCACGGTTTATCAGATGAACTTTGTTTGATGGAATGTGGAATATAGATCTCTATGCCGAGAAGAATAATCTCTGTGGCCGACTCCGCGCAAGTATTAACATCGGAGTCTATGAAGCACACCTCGACCATGAAAAGGATGCGAGGAAATCTCGCAAATCGTCCCAGTTAGCAGCCCCATACTTCCATACATGGCGAAGCTGAGCAGGCCGGTTATTCGCTTGAAATGCAAGTGCTTGCGCAACAGATACCAAGCAGTGATCTGAGTTTCCCAATGGCACAGAAACCTCTACGGTATAAATACTCGGTTCGGATGTCAAAAACAGATCCAGGGTGTTCGCATAATCGCCTCGGGTATCCGGCACTCGCGTTTCTTCCTGAGTTGAGTTAAGTTGTGGCTAACAGCAAACATCTCCGCCACGCTCCCAGCCTATAAGTAAATGTGCATGTGAAAAGTCATAGGCGTAAGAACAGTCCTATCCGGAATATTTCCAACCACTGGTGGACCCGGATATAGTAACAGAGTTATCCTGTGAAGGGTAGTCACATCAACATCAGTGTATCACGAGTCAGTGTGGGCAGAAGCTCTACAAACAAAACAGCAGAAGGGAATGATGAGAGCAACACGCAACGTTTACGTATTAAGGACGAAGCAGCGTTTATCATAGCCAGATTACTCCCCATAAATATGCTCTCTGAGGAGATGTTTCAAATCTACACAAGGGAAACATCGCCGGATGACGTGCCTAATGGAATAATACCAATAAAGCTAGAAGAAAGAGGAGAGTCCATATATATGACAGGCGAAATAGAACACGAGCTTAAAAGGCAGACGGACCTTTAAAACATCCCATTCATAAAAGCCTAGAGAAAGCACTTACGCAGAAACTGCAATTACCACCAGGGGGCATGACAGGTATCGGTAATACCTAAAACCTTTTGGACACGACAGTTCGCCTCTCTATTCACAATGGAGAGAGCATTGCTGAACATGTCATTTTTGCATGCATCCGCTTCGACCAATAGAGAAAGATCCTCCCGGACCAAGGCACTTCGTTGACTATATGATGCAGTGAGAAGAGTGTTGGACCGAAATCGATACTCTAGTAATGTAGTACGGTTCGCTTCCGTGCTTCTCGATCAACGAGGAAGAGAAGCGAACGATTGTTGAATTCGGGTCCTGGGCATCGGCCAGGCCCAATAAAAATGCAGCTTTTTGAATCTGCAACTACTTTTATTTATTATATTATTATTATTCAATATTAAATTTAAATGATTGACGTCCTTAAACGTTGGACGCCAACCTAGAGACTGAACCTCGAATCTGAAATTCATCACCCTTATAAAGAGAAACAAATCGAAATTTGTATCTCGAAAATACACAATTTCCTACAAAAATCCCGATTTTGGAATCCTGAGTGAGATGCTCAGTGTTTATTTAAGATAAGGATTCAGTTTCCTGAATTCCTATGAAACTATTGTACAGATGTCGATATGTATCTGGTTTTGGGTTTTTGTTTGTTCAATTTATTAAGAATTTTCTCAAATAGAGATAATGATCTCTGGATTTTGAGTTTGGATGATGCCGTGGGGCAAATGCAAAACTATAAACGAATATATGATTCGTTTATTGTGAATTTTGATTTTAATTTGGTCTTTTAGATTAAATTATGCCGTGGAGGTAAATGTTAAGCGATAAACGGATATTTGATTCGTTTATTACGAATTTTGGGTCTAGTTTGGGTTTTTTCGGGTTTTGATTGAATTTTAGGTTTTAGTGTATTACTGCTGGGATTTGGATGTAGGTGTGGGGGAAGGATATGGTAGGGCTCTTCAGAGCACTACATCCTCCCCTCCTTCAAAAAAAATTAATCTGTAAGAGATTAATTTTGTAGGAGTGACGCGATAAAAGATGAAGGGCGATGTCATCATGATTCGTTACATAATTTGGATTTCCAATTATAATGGTTACTTTAAATTATCATTGTAGTTACAATTGGTTGCTACTTTTTTAAATGTTTGTTCTTGTTTTTACATATTATTCAATATTTTGTGTTAATTCTGTAGCTTACGGTAGAGTGTTCTTCAGTATTTTGTTATGTTTTTAGAAAATCTAAGATTATGTGTTAAACTATAGGCTTAAATTAACGATTTTTCTTATCGTGTATATAAGTAAATTATCAAGTTACGTATATTAATAATGTTATTTACAGTATCCTTTTGTTTTTTCAATATATTTAATAATAATTGTGAATTATTTTTATAAAGTAAGGTTATTTTAAATAAAATATTAAAATCAATTTGTGCTACAGATACATTTTAGGTGAGCCTTAAAAGTGTATTGTATTACAACTTGTGTATTATGTAGGAATTTACATTATCTCCAGAGTATATTTCTGTTTCATTTTGAGGACCATATTTATGTTTTTTTTTCATGTATTATAAAGACAGATTTTATTCTAAATTTTTAAGTTTGTTTTGAATTAAACTAAAAAATGTTAGTTCCTTATTTTTCTTAGGATATATGTAATTAGGTTAATTGAAGAATGTTACATAGGTATTTGAAATTATTATATTTGTATATAATATTGTTTATTTCATAGATTTTTTGTTATTAATTTTTTGCTTACTTAAAGTTATTCAAACTGTCATTTACAGCTTTCTATTTGTATAATTCAAGACAGTTTATTTGTTTGTTTTATGTCAAGCTTTTATATATAAGCGTTAGCTATATAATATTTACAAACTTCATTTGATATGAATTTGCGGAGATTTTCTTCATAATATAAGCAATTTAAAGATTTATTTGTATTATATTTTGCTTATTATCCCCTGAGTTGTTAATACTGTTGTATTATTTACAAATGTTCTATGTTTATTATAGACAATTGTCTTTTAGATACATAAATTTTCCAAAACAAAGTTGGTTGTTTTTTTTTTTTATTATTTGCGTTATTATGTATATGTATCTATTTTGATTTTGTACAATTATTTGTTAAGAGGGGAATTCAATATTATTAATTATATATTTTCTGTAGATATATTAAATTTACATACAGTTGTTTTTTTTTTTTTTTTTTTTAGATCAATAATGTGAGAATTTGTGTTCATTTTGTGTCCATACTCATATACATATATTTGAATAATAAAGGAAAATTCATTTGTTCATTTTAAGTTTATCTTTAAATTTGTGAAAAATTTTCCATGTTTTCTTAGGGTTGGGTTGTGTGACATTTTTCAAAGTTTGAGCAGTAAATCCATCTATGGAAATCATTTTGAAGGATGTAGAATTCATAATAGATTTTGAAGGATCGACCATTGTTATATTTGTAAAAGGGATTTTGATTATTTGTTTATTTTTATGTTTAATTTGTAGAACCCATTTTAAAGTATGGAAAATTAGAGAAACGAGGGAAACGATGCGGACCAACACGAAATTTAAAAGGGGTAATTTTATATAGCTGTTATTTACAGACTTATATTCTGCTGTAACTTCTTGTTCCACAGTCTTACTCTTAGCTGGGAATCTTTGTTCCTCAGGCTTATTGGATGCTGGGAGTTCTTGTGGCTTTTCAGGCTTAAGTTCTGCTGGGACTCTTTGTTCCACAGGCTTACACTTAGCTGACATTTTTGGTTCCTCGGGCTTACAGTTTGCTCGGAGTTCTTGCTCCTCAGGCTTACACTTTGCCGGAATTTTCTGTTTGTGCTCTATGAGCTTGCACGTGTTGTTGCTAGAAGTCGGAGCATTTAAGAATATAAAAGTAGATGGACGTGTTAGAATAGTATGATCAGGGGTCTTTGTCGAATCATCAGATCCGGCCCGTAGACAAACGGATTCAAATGTTGACTGTTGGATAAGATCTTTGGTCGCTACTCCCTCTATTTGGGGGGCCTCTCGATCGTCCTGCCTCTGATTTTTATCCCTATTATCCCGAATGCCAATTTCATCCGTAGACGACACCTTGTAAGGTGAGGCATTTTCTACCTTTCTGTTTATATCCTTAGCTTCTAACGTCGCTTGTTCAATTTTTCCCGTATTTAATTTCTCGGAATCAATTTTTATTAATTGTACCCTGTTCGTTTGGGTTAATACTCCACTTCTCCATACGTTTGCGGTAGAAGTGGGCGGAGTTCTCAAATCATTTTTATTTGATGGAGAGTCGTTTTGACTTCTGAAATGGGACAGTCTCCTACATTCTGCTTGGGAATGATTAAATTTGTTGCAATATGTGCATTGGAGGCGTTCAACCTCTGCTTTAATTTGGGAAATAGCATTACAACCATTTTCATTTCGACGACATGTCGCAGAAGTATGACCAGACCTATTGCACGATTGGCAAATTGCTGGTTGGCTATATTTGGAATTATAAGATAAATTAAGAAGGTTTCTATCGCCTAGTCGTGGGGCCTGCTCGAGAGCGTAATTTATTGCTGCTCTAAGACTTGGGGTACCTCGTGCTTTAACTAAGAGTTTTAAATGGGAATCCCTAAGACCATCTTCAAATGTATGCAAGGCGAGCTTTTTATTTTCTTCGAGGAGATATGTTCGCACCGCAGGATCGACAGTGCTTTCGAACGTGGCTTTGTTCAGCAGATGCAGGAGGTGTGCGAGTCTGTTTCCAAACTCCTTCACATCTTCCTTGCTATCTTGCTTGGCTTTCACCAGACTGTTTTGTGCCGCTGACCTTGAGGTGAGAATTTTAAATTCTCCCTTTAATTCGGAAGCAAGATCATTCCAGGTTGAAATGACCTTGTACCGGATGTGGTCGCATGCTGGCCCTTTCAGTCTGGTTTTCACCACGCTTAGATAAAAAGCATGCTGACTGTCGTCCTGTGCCTGTGAAAAAATAATATCCCCGCAAGAAATAAAATCATCTAATTCGTCCGGATTACCGTTAAACACCGGCACGAAATCCAAAATATCTTTCAACCCGATTGTGATATTCATTGTTATTAGTTTCGCGTTTTTATGATTGGGTATTAATTTTCGCGCCCCTCAAATATTCGATTCGCGTATTATTTTGGGGGAAAAATTCCTTGAGTAAATTCATCTCCCCAAATACAAGTGTAACAAAGGGCGAAGAGTAAGAAGAGAATTTTTCGAACTCAACTGAAGCGATCCTAAAGAGAAAAGAGCAAAAATGACTTCAAACCCAAATACATCGATATATCTACAGAAAATTTCGATAATACTAAAGGTAAGAGAAGATTTTTACCGACACTGCGAAAAACAATCCTAATATCGAAGGATCCTGATAGATGGATAAGCAGAAGAGATCCTGTGAAGGAAGCCAAGGGTAAAAAGAGAGGAGACTTTTATCGAGCCCAAAGTGGAACGAGCCTGCAAGCGGAAAGATCCTGGATAGGGGAAAGTGATCCTAAGGAATTTCGATCTAAACAGATGAAAGGAAAAAGACTAACAGACAGATAAGCGTAAGCGCATGGAAATTGTGCAGTCTCTGCCCGAGAATATGAAAAATTATCCCCGAGTAATTACTAAAAACCATGTGATACAAATTCTTAAAATATATGAATATATGTATATGTGTGTATATATTGTATATGTATAGAAATTTAAATTTTTAGTTTATGGGGTGTTTGTATCCCCTTAAAGTACATGTCTAGCATTTTCCCCTTTGGTTGATAGTAATAAAAAATTTTAAACAATACCTTAGGCTGGTGTTGCTGCTTTCTGTGGTCGTCGCTGTGGTGATGTCTTCAGGGATCTGAGTTCCTTGCTGATGATGTGTGATCGTGGTGGTAAGAGTATATTGCTGCTGTTACTGTTGTTTAACCTGCTGTTGCACTCCTTGTTGCGCACTTGATCACTGTCCCAGGGGGTTGACCTTGCAGTTTCCTTTTTTCACTTTAGCGAATTGTTATGCTTGCCACTCGATTTTACTCGGAAATCTGGAACTGGTGTAAGGTGTGGTGGATGAACAAAAATGTGCGTTGCTTTCGGTTTGGTTTGTTGTTGTGGTTTCAGAATTGTCGTCTGTCTTTAGCATTTTAGTATTGTGGCATCTAACATAGGCTTCAGCACATCACAGTCGCCTTCTAAGTGGTGCTTCAATGTTGACACTATTCGGTTTTGCGGCTGATATTTTTTCTGCTGTCTCCCTTTTTTTTTTTTTATTTTGTTTACATTTTTGCACTGTTGCCGGTGTTTAGCCCCAGGCACGCTTTTATTATTTTAAAACATTCTATTTATTTATATTTTTCAACTATGCCCGGTGTTTAGCCCCGGGGACGCTTTTATTATTTATAAGTTTTCTGTTGGTAGCGGGATCTATGGATATTCCACTGCTGCCACCATTTTGTAGTACGGTTCGCTTCCGTGCTTCTCGATCAACGAGGAAGAGAAGCGAACGATTGTTGAATTCGGGTCCTGGGCATCGGCCAGGCCCAATAAAAATGCAGCTTTTTGAATCTGCAACTACTTTTATTTATTATATTATTATTATTCAATATTAAATTTAAATGATTGACGTCCTTAAACGTTGGACGCCAACCTAGAGACTGAACCTCGAATCTGAAATTCATCACCCTTATAAAGAGAAACAAATCGAAATTTGTATCTCGAAAATACACAATTTCCTACAAAAATCCCGATTTTGGAATCCTGAGTGAGATGCTCAGTGTTTATTTAAGATAAGGATTCAGTTTCCTGAATTCCTATGAAACTATTGTACAGATGTCGATATGTATCTGGTTTTGGGTTTTTGTTTGTTCAATTTATTAAGAATTTTCCCAAATAGAGATAATGATCTCTGGATTTTGAGTTTGGATGATGCCGTGGGGCAAATGCAAAACTATAAACGAATATATGATTCGTTTATTGTGAATTTTGATTTTAATTTGGTCTTTTAGATTAAATTATGCCGTGGAGGTAAATGTTAAGCGATAAACGGATATTTGATTCGTTTATTACGAATTTTGGGTCTAGTTTGGGTTTTTTCGGGTTTTGATTGAATTTTAGGTTTTAGTGTATTACTGCTGGGATTTGGATGTAGGTGTGGGGGAAGGATATGGTAGGGCTCTTCAGAGCACTACAGTAACCCTAGTACAGAATGAGCTACGTGAACTCGAAAGATAAAGACGAAAAGTCGCAGAAAGCAATAGGAGACCAGCCTTAGAGAACTAACCAGATGTCATTTAGTACATAGGCGCAACGTTGTTACTTACTACATAAGTCTGTGAATCGTGCTCACTAGAGACTCGGGGGGCATGATATATCTAGAAAGTTATACACTTCGGTACAACCATTAAATACAAAAACCTTATAGTGTAAATACAATAAAATATATGGTTTACTTTTGCAATAATATATACACTCTACTCTTCAAGTAAACTTTAAACATATATGATAGTAACCATTTCATACTCTCATCTTAGATGTTCCATATATTTTACATTAATTTTTCTACTCTACATGCGCTTTACAAGATTCTGTGCTTTACATTTGTATCTATTCATATTATTCTATGAGTTTGGCCGCGGGCTCTAAATTGGGTAAGGGAATTCACCAATTGAGGTTAGCGGTGTTTTTCCGTATTACTTTTCGGACAAACTTATGATAAGATTTACTATTAATGAAATTAATATTTATATGTTAATATATTCTAGAAGAATATATTTGCCCACACGATAGAAATGTTGAGATAGCAAGCAATCTATTTCTACCACTGTCAACTTAAAGTTAGATCGCAGCATCGAATAACGCACTATATACCATAGCCCATCAAAGTATTAACAAAATTCTAACCGTTTATCAATGAAGTTCTCATAATTAATTTCAATCACAAAAAAAAACTATATTTAATTATAATTCCATTTCCGGAGTTCACAACGTGGGCAAAACCCTTAATTAGATAATTTAGAAGAAAGTTGTTAATAATAGTTTAACGTGAAATGATGATTGGCCAAATATTCGATCTGTAGGAAACTTTTAACATAACACGCATACCAACAAATAATGAAGTTTACTATTATTGATTCTTTTTTATTTTAAAGCATGTCATGCCATCATCTGATACTTTAAGTTATGCATTTGGTGTTATTGTTATTTTCTCTTCGATATACCACGCGTCATAAATGGTAATGTTTATTGTTATTGTTATTTTTGATTAACAAGTATCTGATAACTTTAAAGCTACAATAACCAATGGTAAACCAATACTATAAAAGTGCGGAAGAGAAAGAAGATTTATTCTAAGCTTTTAGAGAAAAAGTGCTATAAATGGTATTTGAAGTGGTATACTTGGTTATTGACGGCTTATCGAAAGTAGTAATCTTTATTAGATCCAACGAAGCCTGGCCCTTCCTAACTGACTTATGTGTCCACCATCCACGCATTTCCTGTAAACAGATTTTAATGCAGGAATGAATTGAATTCCAATCAGTTATTAGCGCGTTTAGAAAAATGGGGCATTTATGTTCAAATAGTTTTACATATATTTCTGGTTTTATTCGTATCAATTAATATTTCGTTTATTTTATCGTTTTAGGTTAGGCCTTTTAGAAAAAGGTGTGATGCCATTCCTAGAATAATTTTTTGAGATTATGTTGACTTAACTTAACTGATCCGATCGGAACCTAATACTATACCTACAAATTAAAGTACATACTTCTCAATAGAACAAGTGGGCAAATAGATTGTGGGGTATTCATGCGCACCGGATTTAATTCCGTAACATACCCAGGCTATTCCTGCAAATGTGCCATAATTAATGTCTAAGAGCAGTTGAGGATGGCAAAAAATCGAAAGAACAGTTTACATTAAAAATCTATTTCAGACTTTCCTCAATCGAACTACACAAACGTGGAACGCTTTATTTTGTCGGATCTACCAGCCAATATCAATATTCAAACATTAATGTGTACCTATATCAATACTTAATTTTTTTTATACCTTCCAATTTTTCCTATTGGACTGTGATTAGACACCTAAGAGTTTCACAGACTTTATTTTCTTGGGCTTATTGTAAAAAAACAACAATATCATTATAACTTTTTTACTTGTGCCCCGCTCGTGTATGTATCCATCATGGTGGCCCGATTTGCCTTCAATTTATATATTCTCTTCATTAGATGGACTAAGATTCAAATAGGCGCAGATTGGTCGCAGTTCCTCACTCCATTCCTTCAATATAGCACAACTGGGTAAGAATAATAAAACAAGAAAAACTGTCTACCTCACAAGATGATAATAAAACTTTTTCAATTACCTTATAATGAGCAAGTTATGGGTCTATGTGGAACATCCTTGTCTTCCAGAGTCATATTCTTGGCCGCAGTGGGGCAATTGGCGACTATTAAGAATCTAAATCGGTAGCTTCATGCGCTGTACATTTCTATTAATATCATGAAAGTTTTCTTTCATTTGTCCGTATACCGCGGTCCACAGGCGTCCCTTAAACAAATATACCATTGCTAGCAATTAACATTTTCACTGTGGGTGGGAATTATAAAGCCTTCGGGTCGTGAAGCTGAAAATTGTTATTACACTAGGCCATTAAATTTATTTCTTGCTTATTTCTTCAAAAGTTTATCGGACCAATACGATATTATGGTTGCATAGCCCTTGAACTATCGATCTCTTACGAAGTCCTTAAAATGTCAGTTTAATAGAAAACGTGAATTTTTTACCAATTTATAATGCTGTGATGGAACTTGGCATCCTTGTCATTCTTATAATATTTAGTAAATCAGTGTTCTGAATATTTAAATAAGTCGAATAGGTTGAAATTAAAAAATTCTATTCCATAAAAAAAAATTTCCAGGCTGCAAATTGTGGGAAGAACTAAACGACCGAAGTATTTCTTACACTGCTCGAAAGACCTTAAACATCTTTCGTGGCTTTGAATACGCGCTCATTCCCTTAAGAAGCATGCTATTTTAAATGGAAAAGAGTTCTTCGGTTTCTTTATTCTAAGTACAGCTCGTAGATAATGGGCAAACTTTGGCAGGATTGTATTGTGGAGCCATTGAGCCCCATCTTGTTTGATATTACAACGGTTAAATAATCCCCATTATTGGTCAATGGCTATATAATGCTCATTGTTGTTAATTTGATGGGAGACAGATTTAACACCTCATATTCCTTTTTGGCAACAATTATCTACTGTGTGATTTCAAACTCATGACAAACTCTTTGAAGGAAAACCCAGTCAGCATTGGCTCATAGAAGATTGTAAAAGTTGTTTATGTTTGATGCCTCTTCTATCGCGCTGCTATCATCTGGCATTTTGAAGGCTGCCAGCATCTGGCGATGCCGATCTTGGCCAATTTGTTTACTCATCAAATGGTTCGCCGAAAAGTTTGGAAGTTAGGGGATGATTAGATTAATATTCATCCGGTTTCTGTAGAAAAGGGGTGTTAGGAACAATCCCATCGCTGCCACCAACATTTTATTGTAGTCGCACAACATTGGGTACAAGGATCGTGCTTCCGGGGTCCCCGAGACGAGTGGGCAACCGATTGTGGAGTTTTACCAAGGAAAAAGAAAAGATCTATATCCTTTTAAGGGGTGATATTTCGTTTCGGCTATATGACTGATGGCACAGACCAACACGAAGACAAGTCATGATAGCACCGTCTGAGATAAATAATTCCGGAGGTAAACCATTTTCCCATTCGGAACTCAGGGGTGTACAATGGGGGATGACTGAAACCTTCACCGAGTGAGTCAGGATCAACTGTTGAAATTTCGATTAAATTAAACGCTGGACTCTCTGGCCAGTATCACATTCATTTTTTATTTGCAAGTATATTTCAGCTAACATTGAATGTAATTTCAGTTCACACCACACGTACTATTTCAGTTATTTACAATATAATTTCAGTTCACGCTACAATTATTATTTCCGTTAACATAAAATGTAGTTTCAGTTCGCATCACAAGTATTATTTCGATTACGTACAATATAATTTCAGTTCTCACTACAAGTATTATTTCAGTTACATAGAATGCAATTTCAGTTCGCACAACAAATGTTATTTAGTTAACATAGAATGTAATTTCAGTTCGCACAACAAGTATTACTTCAAAATATAATTTCAGTTCACATTCAATATATAATTTCAGTTAAAGTTCGCACCACAAGTATTATTTCAAAATATAATTTCAATTAAAGTTCGCACCACAAGCATTATTTCAGAATATAATTTCAGTTCCGAACAACCACCACGATGAGACAATTAAGACTCGTATGTAAGAATTAACCGATCCCTTGGGACGGCCCAAGAGGGATGTAAATTAGCGTGAGGGCGCGACCTGCCCTCACGGAATCCGAACCGAGATTAATTAATTTCATCGAAGCGATAGGATACAAAAATCCCATCATCGCTCCGATGACCATATTTGGTAATATATCCCTTTTGCGTTTGGTTCAACACAAAAGGGGTGGAAATACACACACGATGATTGCTTCTGCTGCTCATCGTGTGCGTCCGCAAGTATGCAGACATAGCATAAGTCACATCTAAATGTTCGCACAGGTGTGAGTATCTCAACGGCAAAAAGGTTGAAATGTTTACACGATCGACGACTGCGTAAAGCATTATTGCCGACCGTGTACATTTCGCTGGTATATTCTTGCAATCGAACTCTGATGGTAAATTTCCATTTGCGAATTCGACTGCCAGGGCGCCAGCCGGATGCCATCATGTGTCGGTTGCTCGGGTGATCGCTCGAGGTGAGCATGCTGTGCCAAGGCAAGATACCTTTTCCTGCTGGTGTGCAGCTGGCGCGCAAAAGAATATCGTTTAGATACTGCACATGCAATATTGGTTGCTTGGTTGTTAAACCAAATTGCCTTGAAAATACTGTATTTGTTGCCGCTGGAATTTCATATCAGCGAGAATTAATGTTTCACCGGTCTCTCCAATGTTACAGGTACGACAGGCCTCTAGTGTATTTCAGGAAACTGCCACCCCTTGTACCTGTAAGGCAAGCAGCGTCGCTCAATGGAACTGCCACGGTACTTGTTTTTCTTTTTGTTGTATGCCCTAGATGGGGGTTTTTACTTAGGTTATGGGAAGATGGTTGGTGGCGTTCGAGGGAACTGCTACAGTACTGTGTCAGGGGGGGACATCATGCAGATATTATGATAAATAACTGAACTTTAAGAAAATCGTCATCGCAAAATCGGGCTCGTTCTCAATGCTTTATCGACGTTCAACTGATAACGGCGTTTTGTAACATAAGGGGCAAAGGTTTCACCAATACAAATGTAAACATCATCATCATCATCATCATCGGCACTACAACCGGGATCCGGTCTTTGCCTTATATAGCAAGTCCTGTGGCTTGTTAAATTTTCCATAATAATTTGTTTTTCTGGGCAAGGTTATTAGGCTAAATGTAAACGCCGTCCACCAATATTTGCAAACAGCGAAAACTGATATCCTTGCCCTAACCGAGACACAGGTCGATTCGTCAACTGAATATATATTCATTGCTCAGGATACGACTTACATTCGAGATTCCGTTTTATGGGTGGAATCTGAATCTACGCGTGGTCCGATCTAGCTTGCCAGAGGATGGAGGCGTTCGAACCCAAATAATATGGACATAATGTTATTGAGGGCGTGCTGAGGAATTCTGTTAAATTTCTTTGTTGTCTTTACCGCTCCCCGAATGACGATCGAACAGCGACATTTTTCGAACATCTTTCACGTACCGTCGACTGGATACAGATCAACTACCCGTCTTCTGAAATTGTCGTCCTTGGGGATTTTAATATATACAATTCCGGCTGGTTGATACATTCTTACAGAAGCGACAAGGATGGGAGGCTGGCGGAGATGTTCGCTGTTAGCCACAATTTGACCCATTTCGTGGAGGAACCTACACGAGTGCCGGATACCCGAAGTGATTATGCGAATACCCTGGATCTGTTTTTGACATCCGAACTGAGTATTTATACCATGGATATTGCTGCGCCACTGGTAAACTCAGATCACTGCTTCGTGTCTGTCACGCAACCACTTGCATTTCAAGCGTCTAACCAACCTAAGCACCTTCGCCATCTATGGAGGTATGGGGCTGCAAACTGGGACGGTTTGCGAGATTTCTTCGCATCCTTTCCCTAGTCGGAGATGTGCTTTGGGGACTGCGATGTTAACGCATGTGCGGAGTCGGTCATAGAGATTATTCTTCGCGGGATGGAGACCTACATTCCACATTCCATCAAAATAAATTCATCTAATAAACCTTAATTTATAAAAAAATTCGAGCAGATTACAGCGGCAAAAAATAGAACTTTTAAACAATGGCGCTCTAATCCCACCGAAGTGAACAGAACGAATTTTGTTAGAATCAGACACGGGTGCAACCACGCGATTGATACCGAGAAGAAGGCGCACAATGACAGAGATCAATAAACTCCTTGAGTGACCAACTGATTCGGGTCCCTTCTGGTCAATGGCAAAAGCTATCAGCAGTAACTTCGCTTCCTCATCTTTTCCTCCGTTAATGATGAGTAGCGAGAAGTTAGTCGCAAATTCAAAAGATAAAATTAATCTGTTATCAAATGTATGTATGCCGTCAATAAGAAATGACTACCGAGGGAGAACCAAAATATTTCGAGATGCAAACGGCTGTCTGGTTACAGAACCAAACAATATCGTGACAAGATGGAAGGAGTACTTTGAAAACCTGCTCAATATGCGCACCCATCAACCACAAATAAACGCACCAGACGTGCATACAGCCGAGTTTCAAATCCCAGAGCCCTCTTTCAACGAAGTTGTAGACGCAATAAATAAGGATAAGGAAGTCACTCCGGAAGAATGGAAAACCTCAATGGTCGTCCCCATTTTCAAAAACGGCGACAGATCTGACTGCGAAAACTTCAGAGGAATATCATTGTTCCGAACCACATACAAAATACTAACAAATGTCAAACTGTCGAAAATCACACCGTACGCAGAAGAAATACTGGGAGAATACCAGCGCCGATTCCGTAGGAACCGGTCAACGAGCGACCAAATGTTCACAGTAAGGCAACTACTTGAAAAGAAGTGGGAATGCGGAGAGACGGTTCACCAACTGTTCGTTGACTTCAAAAAAGCCTACGACTCAGTGGCAAGCCAAAGACTCTACCATATTGTAGTTAAAGTGCGAATCCCGAAAAAATATGCCGCCGCCATACAAAATTTGCATGAAAGAAAACAAAGGGTGAGTTAGAATAGAAAACCACCTCTCAGAACCATTTGAAATCCGCGACGGACTAAAACAGGGAGATGCCCTCTCACCATGTCTTTTTAGCCTTGTGCTCGCGTACGTCATCAGAAAGGTACAAGACGGCAACATGTCCGGATCACCTCTGAATGGAGTCACACTCGCATATGCGGATGACATCGCCGTTCTGGGCGATAATCTAGAAACTGTAAGTAAAAACTGTGAAATCATCATGCAAGCGGCAGAAGAGGTGGGAATGTCAAAGGAAATTAACAAAAGTCTACACTCCGGCAACGCTAGTTGGCACGCCGTCAGTAAACTGCTGAAATCCAAACTGTTATCACGTAACATAAAGATCCGTGTCTATAGAACCAGAATCATGCCGATTGCTCTATACGGATGCGAAACATGGGCTCTCACAAAACGGGAAGAAAACAAATTCCGCGTATTCGATAATAAAGTTAAGGGGTATCTTTGGAGGTAAATATGACGAGGAAGCAGGACAATGGAGGAAACTCCATAACCACGAATTGGAAGAGCTATACCGCTAACCTACAATAGTGAGAGTAATCAAGTCGCGAATATTAAGATGGGCCGGACACGTGGCGCGAATGGGCAACGATAGGACCGTGCCTAGAATTCTTGACGGTAGACCAACGGGAAAGAGACCGGCAGAACTTCCGCGACGGAGATTGGAGGACAATGTTAGGTTTGACCTTGAGGAGATTGGATCGGCGGGTCAAGCGTGGAAGGAGGGTGCACAGGACAGGGAACGATGGCGGAGTCGAATCGGTGAGGTCATTAATTTCCGGGTTCCTACAAGCCAATAAATAGTAATAAATAGTAATAGTAATAGTCGTGTTATCGAATTTATTTTCCGCGAATTCAATCCTCGAAACTGGTCTTTTGGAGCCATCTGTGATCGCGCCAGTATGGTCTTCGATGCGGGATGTGAGGTTCCGCCCGCGACCTATTCAACGCACTCTACGTGAACTGGACTGTAGGAAACTGAGCGGCCCGGAAGGAATACCAGCAATTGTCTTTAAGAACTGTGCTCCAGACCTATCGCCGGTTCTTGGTAGATTCTTTCGCTTATCTTATGATCAAAAGACATTTCCTGCAAGTTGGGAAGTCGCTCGAATTCATCCAACTCCAAAGTGGGGTAAAAGGTGTCTCCCACAAAATTACCGTCCGATAGCATTACTGTCTATGTTATTAAAGGTGATGCAAAGTTAATCAATGCCAAGTTAATTAAGTATTTGGCGGGCAACCGACTTTTTAATGATCGTCAATACGAATTCGGTGGCAGGCAGTCAGCGGGAGACCTTTTAAGCCTTATAACCGATATATGGACATCTGCGATTAAAGGGCATGATGAGTCAAAGGCGGTCGTATTGGACATCCCCAAGCCTTTTGATCGCACTTGGCACGGGGCATTTCTGAGCAAACTTCTGTCATATGGACTTTCCCTGCAGCTTGGCGTAAAGACGAAAAGGTTCCTCGATCGATCCGAGTTGTTGTTTACGGTAAGTGTAAGGATCTGTATCCTGTTAATTCATGGGTGACTCAATGTTTTATTTTGGCTCAAACCTTGTTTTTGCTGCATATAAATGATTTGTTTGAGTCAACGGTGACAGGGTGCTCAGGTTTGCGGATGAATGTACGCTTGCTTCCTCTTTTCCGAGTGATCGGCCGATTAGTGCATCTACGTCGCACCAGCTGACTCTGAATCGGGATCTGGATAGGGTCCTGCAGTGGGGAAAGATCAATCTCGTCGACATCAATGCAACGAGGACACAGTATACAACATTCACAAGGAAAAGTGGATCTTCGGTTCCACAGCTGGTGATAAATGGCCAGGCCCTCGAATCTGGGCAAAGCTTGAGATTGCTCGGCGTCACGGTCTGTGGGAACGCATCGTGGCATAAACACCAGTCGAACATCCCCAGATCCGCCTCAGTAAAACTGAGTTATCTTTTTAGAGCCCAGAAATATTTTACTCCAGTCCAACTTCTTCTCCTATATAAATCCCAAATTAGACCCGCGCTCGAATATTGATCTCATGTTTGGAGCTCTGCTCCTAAACATACCCTCGACCTACTTAAGAGCATACACAGACGAGCGATCCGCCTGATCGGAGACACGGTGCTGACATCGGGACTACAGTCGCTATCATATCGAAGGCACGTAGCTGACCTCTATCTGTTTTACAGATACTATCACGGGTCCTGTTCTTCGGAGATTGGTGGTATTGTCCCGCGCAGTTGCGCTCTACAAGAAAATCCGACGGAGCGGACCAATTTTCACTTAATCTCCCGACGGCACGAACATCCCTGCATCATAACTCGTTCCGTTACAGAGCGGGGAAGCTGAGAAATTCCGTCCCGCGCAACTGTTTTTTTTTTTTTTTTTATAAAACGCTGTCTTTATTGACCATTAAAAGTTTAGTTACATAAGT
The DNA here is from genome assembly GCA_963931805.1 of Microdon myrmicae. Lineage (NCBI taxonomy): Eukaryota > Metazoa > Arthropoda > Insecta > Diptera > Syrphidae > Microdon > Microdon myrmicae. The sequence goes on from OZ007501.1 coordinate 50,039,986, forward strand.
TTACAGCTAACTTAACTAAGTTGTGACAAATTTACTTACAATGTCTAGAACATTTTTCCAAGTAATATTTAATTTGAGGTCTTACGTCTAAGGAGATCTATAAGATACAATTTATTAGTAGGACTCCTGGAAAGGTCATGAAAACCAGGATGGATTGTCAATGTTTACAATAAATATTCTTAAAACTACTTATCTCTACTTAAATCTAGCTTATATCTAAGGTAGTTAAATAAATTCACATATAGTCATTTAGGACAAATTAGCCTCGTCTTAAGCTTAAGTTGAGATTTCGTACTGTACATACCCTAAGGAGGGAAGGGAGCGGCAGAGGGAGGTCTCTCCACCGACTGCTCGTTAAAGGAAAGAACCCGAGAAAAGGGTTGAATGTTTGAGTATTTGAAGTGGTTAAGATCGGTTACCCTGTTATGGTAGATGATTTCGTTCGCATCATTTACTAATCTTCCTGCGTAGAAGAGAGCCTATAAATGGAGTGCATGAAGATAGGGATTTGATGCATTGTGGCTGGGGAGGCTAAGGGAATTGATGAGAGGGTTTGGATTGGCTGACAGGTTTTCAATGAATCTTATCGACAATTCCAGGAACCTTCTATCCAATCTCTCTAGGCCGACGGAGTGGTATAGCGTAAGGCTTCCGATATATTTGTGGGAGTCGCGCTGTCGACGTAGCCCTGTGATTAGTCTGAAACACTTCCTTTCGAAGATACGAAGTTTTTCCATTTGAGAGGGAGAGATATGGAACCAGATGGGACAAGCGTAAGTAAGTGTGGGCCTGATGATCTGTTTATAAAGTAGAAGTTTGACTTGTTGAGAGAGCCGCGCAACTGTTCCCGGAACGTTACATCCTCCAGCTGTTCAAAAAATACTGCAACAGTTATTTGGTGTCATCTTGAGGCGCCGTGTCGGCGCTATACGTTCGCCTCTCTCGAGAGAAGTGCATTAAAAAAAAAATTTTTTTTTAGATTAATTGTTTAAATGTTTTAATTAAAATGTTTTATATCATAGAACATATTTTATCAGTTCATTTAAACCATTTTATTGAACATAGCCACGACGTATGACGTACGGAGGTGGGGTGAAAAGTTTCCGGCCTGACCTACATTGAGGTAATTAAATTTTGCTATCTGTCAACGGACCAACTGACCCAAAAGGCGGAGGAATTGTTGTACAAGAAGACGATGTTTATCCAGGTCTTCTTTTGTTTGAGTATATCCTGACTTCGAGGTGATTGCAGTAACAGTGGTAATTGATGAAAACGGATTGCTCACAGCACAAACCATTTGGATTTCAGTGCTATTGCCACATCGATGTCTTCACTTCGACATGATTCACGCCGCTTCCTTGCTGAAGAGTATTCATACTTGGAACAGATTGCATTAGTGTTTTTTGTGTGCTCAGCATTTCGGTTTCTATGATCATGCTCCAGAGGTCGCTTTCGTGACGAGGTTGAAGATGAATGCGACAATAACTTATTGTAGAAGTAATAATTGGGAGATTTGAATTTTTTGTTTATCGATTGAAGATTCATAGTGTTTTCTTTTCAAATATAATGTACACATTTTTGAATCTCTGCTAATTCATCGGAAATACTTTCTCTACTGGGGACCCCGAATGGTTGCGTCGCCTCCGATCTCATAAAGTTGTACGACTGCATGAATTATTATGGATTTTGTAAACCATTGAAAACGAATGCGAGCGTGTATGCTGAGGATTCCGTCGATTTTTGTGATTGCGTATCTTTGATCTTGAACGAGATCAATCGTACTTGTAGCGGCGAATACATTTCCAAAGCCCCTAGTCGCAATAGTATTTTGCTGGGCTGTTGAGACTTCTGTTAAGGCAGCCTTGTTGGCTTTTTGGTGAGGCAAATTGATCGTTACTAGACGGGTTTGGAGGATTTCGCTGTGGGGGTGTGTCTAGCAGCCCCTACGAAACTGTCGGGGACTTTATCCAAGGCTTCTGGTAGCCACATACGGTAGATGACGTATATTTCCCGGATTTCGTAAAAAGTTTCTTCAATCTGAAGCATTTGAGCCTCGTAGTTAAATTTGGTGACGATATTGGTCTTAGCTGTAGTGCGTAGAAGCCTTAACCTCCTCGTCTGGCTTCTGGAAGTTTGTCTGGTCTTTTTTACCCTAGTACGTCCTTGAGAATTTTAGTCGTAGTATTGCAGTATTAAGTAAGGAACTACTGCTACGAGTACTTGCTCAGACCTTGCCGCTTGACTATGATCCTCGTAAATACTGAATCCAGATGAGGATCCATCTCACCTTTCATAGTGTAGTTGAATAATGGTACATCAAATGCGGAGTAATCTAATACCGGCTGAAAAGATATCTTATGTTGTGTTGTGTAGAATTCAGTGTCCTGTCGGAATATTTACTTCTTGTTGGGTTGTGTCTGCATTAAATGAAGAATTAGACTGAGGTCATCTATTTCGTATAATGTTGTGTTGAGATATTAAGTATCCGGGCGAGAATTCTTATGTTGTGTTGTGTAATATTGGATTTTAATATCCAGCACGCATATTTGCTTCGTACCCTATTGAGTAGAGTTAGAACCCAGTCGATAGTAGCTTGTGTATGTTGTATTATATGGGGTTGCTTTCTGGCCGAGGCTTTTTTTTGTGTTGCGTTGTGTGTCCAATCCGAGAGTGTCTATCGTATATTATTGTGTGTGGAGTTATATCTTATTATATATATATCGCGTTTGTGTAAAAAAAATGAACACTGTTTCCAGTCTCGTTACTTTTTCATGTACCTTTTCTCAATAGAGCTTTTTATGAAATACGCAAGCCCAAGTATTATAAAGTCACAATATGCCGTGAGACAAGTACAAAGTCTGAGAACACCAATGAATCGATTTATTTCAGTCTTCAGCCACATTTGCGCTCGCACCGGCGATCTTTTCCAGCAAACTCTTCGATAATGTACTTATCATACTATATGGTATCTCGTTTTGAGGTACAGATCTTTAAGATGACAATATTTAACTGTTTATTTTTAGTAGGTTTGGTTATTTTATATTGAATAGGCTCACGCTAGGGCACGTAATGATGGTACCGTTCAGAAAAAGTCATCATGCGCTATATCCATTTTATCGTCACTGTCATCGGTTATCAATATAAAGACTATTACTATTTATTGGCGTGTAGGAACCAGGAAGTTCACGACGTCGGCGACTCGATCCCGCCATCGTCCCTGTCCTGTGCACTCTCCTTCCACGCTTGAATATCCAATCCATGATGATTTCACAGTTTTTATTTACAGTTTCTAGATTATCGCCGAAAAAGGGGATGTCATCCGCATATGCGAGCACTTTTGTGACCCTGTTCAGGGATTATCCGGCCATGTTGTCGACTTGTATCTCTCTGGTGACATACTTGAGCACAAAGTTAAAAAGACATGATGAGTGACCATCCCCCTGTTTTAGTCCGTCGCGGATTTTAAATGGTTCTGAGAGGTGGTTTACTATTCTAATTCACCCTTTATTTTCGTTCAAGCAGATTTGAATGAAGGTGGCATATGTTTTCAGGACTCCCAGCTCAATTATAATATGGAAATGATTTTGCCTTGCGACAGAGTCGTACGCTTTTTTGAAGTCAAACGAACAGTTAGTCAACCGTCTCTCCGTATTCCCACTTCTATTCCAGCAGTTGCCGTATTGTGAACATTTGGTCACTCGTTAACCAGTTCCGGAATCCGCACTGGTAATCTCCCAGTATTTCTTCTGCGTACGGTGTGATTTTTGCCAGGATGACAAATGTTAGTATTTTGTATGTTGTTCTAATTGGTTTAAACAAGATTGTACAGCATATGTGCTCTCCCTGTACGATTTGTATTCCACAGTTTCGTTAGCATCGATTAGATTCTACTTACCACTAGCGTTGCAGTTAGGTTCCTTTAGTATTCCGAAGCCTTTAATGAAGACAAGGTAAACCAAAACAAAGAAAAGTCAGTTACCATCCGCCCAAAAAGTGTCAAGGGAAGAGACCAACTCTTCGGCCGAAAGACCAGACACCGGGGAAGAGAGAAATGCTTCCTCTCCTGAACCGGACAAATCCATGGATAGGCTAGTTATTAGCCAAATCATGGACCTGATACGGACATCAATACCAGTGTACAATAGTTCACGGGAACCCACCGTTGCTATGGAACTAGAGACGTTCGTAGATACGTGTAAGAAGACCCTGAGATGTTTGTCCGAAAAGGAGCAGAAGAAGGTCATGCAGTGGTTGGACATGCAATTAGGCGGGGAAGCCTATAGGATATATCGTGCGGCAACCCCAGCATTGTTCTGTGAGTATGAACAACAACTCCGGGACATGCTGTTACCACAGTCTTCATACGAAGACGTGTACGAGAAGCTCTCCGAGATGCGACAATTCCGAGCAGAGAACATCACAGGTTTCGTTTCCCGAGTGAAACAGGCTGTGGTGCTCTGCAAGGAAGCTGCCGCGCGCTCATACGGAAAGGCAACCAGCGACATTTGCGCTGCACAACTAGAAAAACTGGCCAAATCCGTATTGATGCGCCGAATTCGAGAGGAACCCTTCCGAAGCCAGTTGTTAGCTATCAAGGAAAAAACTCTTGAAGGCACCCTGTCAAATCTCCTCTGGATGGTAAGCCGACAAAAAGAACCTGACGGAGAAAAGGATGCTTATGATATGAGAGACATATCAATGGCAATTGAGTACCCCGAGTCAGAGAGGGAAAAATATTATAAAATTAGGGAAATAAAACCCGAAAGATATACCAGGGACCCATTTTCAGAAGAGGATTTCGTAACACCGGACAGAAGAAGGGTTCGCGAAGAACGAAGCCCGGCTCATCATTCATAGGGGTTGGAAAATATGGATGACCACCCTGTGAATCGACCAGATGACTGTAATCGCCCGGTACCAAGCAGGCGAACAATAACATGGCAAAGCCCGCCCCGTCATTCACAGGGACTGGAAAATAGAGAAGGCCAACCTGTGAATAGACGAGGTGAATTTGACCGCCCTGTACCGGCGAGACGACACATCAGATGGAGCAGCCCGCCTCGTCATTCACAAAGAGATGATGAAATGGACGAACCCCCGGTGAACAGGCGAAGAGACTTCGACCATCCAGTGGCCAGTAGACGGGACCCAGCAAGACGGGGCCCAAATCGACACTCACAAGGCATGGACTATATAGAGGACCACCCGGTGAGTGGAAGATATAATTATAGCCGACCAAGGAGCCCGCCACGAACACAGGATGAAAGAAGCCACCGAGAACAGAGGTATCGGGAATATAGCCCGGATCCGCGGGAATCGTTCAGTAGGCAACCTCAACCTACGAACGACGCGTCTCGGAGAGATGGATACAGTAGCAGGTCGACGGAAACAGATCGACCCTATACTCCCCACCCCGTAAGCCGCCCCCAACATGCGAGGAACCCATTCCGCCAGTACGAACCAGCACGCGCACCACCACACCAATTTCAAGCACACAGCGGGACAAGTTACGAAGATACCAACAGGGCGAGGGTGATTATTATCACCAAGAAACGCCCATCCAGGTCCGAGATGCACAACCACAAACGATAACTGCACAAGTAGCGTGCAGATTCTGCCACAAAAGGGGGCACCTACGGGACGACTGCATCACTCGCCGAAACATGCCCATTTGCACCCCGTGTCTAAGGTACGGGCATGAAGCAAGGAATTGTCGGGTAAAGGCTGTACCACCAGCGTCACAAAATCCCGCGCCACCTGCACAAAAGCCACACCATGGGCAAAGGGAGCCCCCGAGACAAACAAATCAGGGACAAGTACCAGCGTCTAATGCCAACAACCACAACCAACATCGAACCGAAGAGTGTACAACGTTCGATGTTGTTGTGAGTATTGTGGCCGGTATGGTCACAGGTGGGAGCAGTGTCGATATAAGGCAAAAAAAATCGCGTCCACGATAGTTATTTCTAGGAAGCGGAATTGGCTAATAGGGGGAGACTATGGCTAATAAAAAGAATATGACTACTGCAATGTGAGTGAGGTTTTAAAATAGGTGTTTTACTTTAATTAAATTTTTCACTTTTGTTTTTGGGGATATAATATTGTAATGGGAAATTGGTGATTTGGAGGGAAGGGAAGGATATGCACGTGAAGACACGAGATGTTAATTATTCATAGGGAGAATGATAATTAATCGAACTTAATTATACAACAATGTGGTTGGGAGCAATGATATTCCTCTGTAGTTTTCGCAGTCAGATCTGTCCCCTTTTTTGAAAATGGGGACGACTATTGAGATTTTCCATTCTTTCGGGTGACTTCTTTATCCTATATTGTTTTAATCAGCTGGTGGATCTTCGACTGGTTGCCTCTCTTCTATACTTCATAGCCTATGTCGGTATGCAGACGATTCCGGGAGCCTTGTTGTTTTTCACTCGACTAATTGTGTGTATACTTTCGTTGAAAGAGGGCTCTGGTATCTGATACTCGGCTGTATGTGCGTCTGGTGCGTTTATTTCTGGTTGATGGGTGCGCACATTAAGCAGGTTTTCAAAGTACTGCTTCCAAGTTGTCGCGATATTGTTTGTTTCTGTAACCAGATAGCCGTTTGCATTTCGAATTATTTTGGCTCTCCCTCGGGAGCCATTTCTAATTGGATTTATGCCCGCATATCAACCTCTGATGTTTTTTGCTCTGACATTTTCTAGGATTTTACCGATCCGAATCTTCTCCCATTCGCGTTTTTTTGCGTTTGAAAAGTCTCATTGTCCCTTTCCGAATCGTCGTGTATCTTTCTGCGTTGACTTCATAATATCTTTCGAAGTGGATCACTCTGAGGCATTTATCTTGTACGATCTTCGCCCTGCACTCATCGTCAAACCATGGTTTGGACTTAATTGTTTTCTTAAATCCTAATACCTTCTGGGCTATTTGTTCGATCAAATCTCTAATCGATGCCGATTTAGTGTGCACATTATTGGTTTCCTCTTCCTCACTACTCTCATTCTCGAGTATGCTAAATCTATTCGTTAGTTCGTCTTTATATTCAGCCCTTTGGCGCAGGTCTTTTAGTTTATCAGTGCCGAACTTTTTGCTCGCTTCGCGTGACTGCCCATGTGGGTTTGCTGCGACCCAACTAATTTTGCCCATCACTAGAAGATGATCGGAGTCGCAATCTGCTCCTCTATATGATCTTACATCAAGGATGTAACATGTCAAAGACATGTTCTTAAAACAAGAGACATACCATACAGTTATCATCATCATCATCGGCACTACAACCGGGATCCGGTCTTGGCCTTATTTAGCAGGTCTCTCCACCGGTATCCGGTCCTTATCCGAGACCTGTTAAATTGTCCATAATTATCTGGTTTCTGGGCAAGGTTATTAGCCTTGCGCCAATACCATACAGTACACTACACATTTTTTTTACTGAAAGAAACATTTGATGGATGATTAATATCGAAGAATGAACCTATCAACTGACCGTCGCGTTCATATAATTTAACACCGCTGGACTATCTTCTTTAGGGATATCTGAACTCACTTGTCTACGCTGATAAGCTTAGAATATTGAACACCTGGAAGCCAACTTTCGACACGTTATTGCCGAAATACGAATAGAAATGCTCCAAAGTTTAATCGAAAATTAGACCTCCAGATTACGCATCTGACACACCAACGGCAATCGCAACATTTCTGCAATCACATTCAATCATTAACGGTATACTATTGTTGTTCAAATAAAGGCACATTTGTAGCTATTCAAATTATTTTCCTGTGTTTTATATAAATTCAAGATTCTATATCTCGAAATAAATCAATCTATACCTCCATAACAAACTCATTCTTCTTACATTTTTGGATTGTGTTGGAGATTGTTCGCTCAGAATAATGATTATGCCACCTATCATCTGTTCGCAAGCTGCCAAACTTGGCTACATCCGAATCACCAGTTTTGTGAAAAAAAAAAAAAAATAAATAAAATTAAAAAAAATTGTACAGTTGGTGGTTAAAATATTCATATTGTAAATTAGCAAACTTTAAACTGAACAAAGCAAAGCGACCAGTTAAAACCCAGTCGCAACAGTTTTCTGATTTAAGGCTCGCCATTGGTGGGTAGGTTCTAAGAAATTAAGTTCGTGAACATGCAGCTTCGAGATACGTATTTTCTATTAGGGGATTCCCACAACCTCATATCAAATTAGAACCACCGATTTTCAATAATAAATAATATACTCAATGACACATACGGTGATGATACCAATCAACAACGATCATATCCTCCAATAACTCTACATACCACCTTTAATTGACAATCTCTTACCTACAGATAATATAAATTGCGCCAATGTGCGTCATGTAGCTGAATTATAAGCAGTCCTTATTATTCTTCATTCACATTAATTTATGGTAATATTGAACCAGGCAACATGTAACTTGTTGCCTCTTAAGATTCAGATTTGAGCATTTATCATGGCCTACAGTAGCCCAAGTTATAATTGGAAAACATCGTTTTTGGTCTAATAAATTATTCTTACTATTGCTTATGAATAGTTTTCTTAATGTACTTGTTAGATTTATAAATACACTCTAGTTGGCGTTAACATAATCCATGATAGCCATTGCGTGTCAAAGTAGACAAATTTACAACTAGCATCCCACTCACGGAACTATTGAGGAAACAACGTTTGGCGTCGCCATACTTAAGATGGATTCATGCGACCTAAAAGATGCATGTCTACATTCAATTTTCTATAGAAAAAACTTGTGTAGGCACATCATTTATTGTACTATACTGTTAGACAGCAATAAAGTGAACTCGGTGTCGTTACTCCGTGTCGGACTTTCTCTTGCCTCCTCTCTGGCTGTGGATCATTCCAGGCGAAGTGTGGCATTCAATCAACAAAGCGATGTAGGAAGTTAACTTGGATTGTTTAAATCTACCTCCATAGATAAAGCTTATACGACACTACAGCACGAGGATTTATTATCTTCAAAATCAAATTTAAACCGGTTTTGTTGAAGTGCTGCAAGCTTCTCCATTGTAGTGATGTAATTCTTTGATGGCACCGTTCTAACATATATTTTACGAGTTCAAATTGTTTGGATTGATGCCATAAACAAAGGTAAGTACTTCATCTACTCCAACTACGACAGTTTACAATGATGGCAGATTACTACAAATACCCTACTTTCGATTGGATGAAGTAAGCAGTTCCTGTGAATTTAAAGCATTGGCCGTGTACGTAAGTGAAATCAATGACTTCTCCTTGATTCACCTGTTGAACACGCCGATTCCAGTTGTTCAGATGGCCATAGACCTCACTGTAACCTTTTGTGGATACCAAATGAAATTAATTTCTCCAGCCATAAAAAAAAATTGCATTTCTCAAATTGCATTTCTCACATTGTGGGTCGAAATGTAATAAAAATGTAGCCCACAACTGTCGAATTTATGAATTCCTAGAAGACGTTATAACTTAACTTTCTAGACTCTTATGTTGGATGATAAAATGGAGGAAATTTTCATTGGGGTTCATAAATCATAATTTTTTAATGAAAGTGTTGTGTTTCCATCATCATGGGTATTCGTTTTCGTGGAATAAATCCTTCAATGGTATGCAATATCAGGGCCAAAATCTTCTGAAATATTTTAGAGAAATAACTTAACGCCCAATAAATCCCGGGCCTAACTAATAATACAACAAATTTTAGGTAAAATGTGGCTGTATGTAGATAGTCTCCTTCTAGAGTGATACACTGATTCCAACGCTTCTCTAACAATTCGTTACATTTTTTGTAGAACGATTTCTTTTTGCTCTCAAAATATGTCTCACTTTTGTGCAATCACTTCATCATTTCAGCCAAGGTTCTCTCCTTTTTCTGATATCTGCAAACTGAGGTTCGGATATAGACAATACTATAGATAGGGAATCAATTCGAAGCTCAAATCATATAGTACGGCCATCGCTGTCAGTGACTTGTGTCACGGTACATTAGTGCTATTTTTGTTCCATTCTAAGCAAACGCGACCCCCATTTGGAAAAAAGAGCTTCTCATGGTCAAATTTTGATGTAAAATAGTGAAAACATTGTCTTCATGATCTCAGCTTTCTCACGCATTTTCACTTTTCGATCTTCCACCACGATTTTCATGTCTTACTTGATGTTTTCTGGAGTCGCTGCTTCATTTGGACGATCAGAGCGTTCAGTATAATTGGTATTTATACGGCCCCAATTACATTCTGCATACCAGCCGCAATATCTGCTATACATTATTTATGATATGATAATGGACAAACATTTTGTAGTGAAATGCGGGGACATACTCTCCAACAAGACCTTCCAAATTAAAAATGGCTTACAGCAGGGAGCTGTGAATTCTCCCATTCTATTCAATATTTACACTAGTGATCTAGTGAGTTCTCTCGAAAACGCCATTGCGTACGCCGATGACATAGTGGTGTACAGAACAGGAGGAAAAATAGACGACATCAATACGCACCTTCAAGATGACTTCAACAAAATAAAACAATTTTGCGACGACTGGAAATTAAAAATTAATTTCCAGAAAACCGAGACTATTCTTTTCAGAACGCCCCTATCCAGGGCCTCGAGGGATACAAAATACAACTGGAAACACTGTTCTATTGTAGGTAACAATAACCTTCCACTGCAAGTGAAAACTGTAGTTAGATACCTTGGTATCTGGCTAGACCAGTATTTATATTTTGACAAGCACGTAGCAGCGTCCCTCTCCGCAGCTAAAAGCGCATATTCTATGACAAGAAGTCTATTCCGGAGTAGTCTTCTTGACCACAGAGTCAAAATAATTTCGTACTCGGCATTCATCCGACCAGTTTTGAGTTATGGCTGTCCAGTATGGTATAATATATCGTGTGTTCGAACGGCAGTGTTTGCGTTCCTGCCTCGGACTTTATAGAACACCAGAGTCGCAATACAAAAAATTCTATCCCAACAAAATCCTGTATAACAAATCAGGGTTAAATAGGATAGACAATTTCATAATTAAAATTATTCGTGGTCACACAGCAAGGGCAATGTGCAGTGACAATAATCTTATCGCGGGAGCATTCTATCCCAATGATATGTATCTAGAGAATACCCTCCAGAATGGGTTTATTCCCCCAGAAGCGTTCCCTTTCTTGGATCAAAAAGGCCTTATCCAAGACGTGCATGGAGTCCCGATTATTTACCACGCTTTCCGTGGTGCCAGGGAGAAACGAATTCTCCATGATAGTGATATCTCCAATGCCCCAGACCGCATGCGTTTTAACACGGCGATCAGTGAAAGAGATAAATCAGCCAAAGATCGAACATCTCCCAAATGTTGGTGGCTTCTCAACGAGGAGAGGACTTCACTTCCTCAGATATAGTATGCCTCTCAAGAGCAACGCTCTCCTTCCTCTTGTCCCACCTCCACCTGTCCACCTTTCCCCATTACTTTTATTTTTATTTTATTTTTTATTTCTTATTTTATGTTTTATTCGTTTTGTTTTGAAGTTTTTGTTTGTTGGACATTTTTTTTGTTGGATCTCGGGGTTGGACCGTTGTTTTTCCCGGGTTTACTGTTGGCCACAGGGCTTGTCGAGGTTCCGGGTTCGGTTCTTAGTATAGAGAGAAATTTTGAGTTTAGTAGACGGCCTATAAATGCAAACAAGGCAGCGGCAAAGAGATGTCCGAGAGGGCCCCCCTGCCCGGGCGCGGCCCGAGGCATTTCCCGAGCCGCCGGTTGACGAGGTGGATCCGGAGGCATTCCACGATTCGCGGGACGAATTTGTGGACGAGCGATCGCCAATGAGGCCCCCTCCCACCGTCAGTAAACAGCCTGTTGAGAGCATGGAGGACACGCCGATGCGCTCATACTTTAAACTGGACCCGCAGCCATGTCCTGTACGGACTATGTTGGGCACCGATAGGGTTTTCGACCTTGTGTCGAAAGCTGTCCCCGTGTTTTCGGGACAGGAGGGTGCGGATACGGCCGAGAAACTCTCGTTGTTTCTCAAGGGCTGCAGAAGGACGTTGGATTGTCTGGCGGTGAAAGAGGAACATACCTTCCTCCGGTGGCTGCCCTCTAGGCTGAGCGGCGAGGCATATCGAATGTTCGAGGAGAGGCCACCCACGACCTTCCGCGAAGCGGAACAGCGTCTCAGAGAGGCCTATGAACCCGGAGTGTCGTATGAGGAGTTGTGCGCACAGCTCTCCAAAATGCGACAACTTCCTTCCGAGGATGCCACGGGTTTCGTTTCCCGATTGAAGCGGGCCGTGGTACGGTGCGAGGAGGCCGCTGAGCGCTTTTATGGTCGGCAGGGTAGGTCCGTCTTCGCAAGCCAGCTTGAGGGCATGGCCAAGCCGGTGTTGGTGAGGGGTCTGAGGGAGGAAGGACTAAGGCACTTCCTCCTCACGTTGGGTAATGTCCCATTTCGAAGCCTGGTGGACCACCTAACCGGATTCAAGCGAGCTCGAAGGGAGAGGCAGGACGACTTGTTTGTGGATGCGCGGCCCGGAATCGCCGATCGAGCGTCAGAATCATTAGATGTAGGACTGGGACGCTCCTCAACCTTTTTAGAGAACCCATCCTCCACTTTTGGAGATTACCCTGCGGCGCCGGCGCCGGTTTTGTCGAATCTGGACCCCCGGGCGGTGTCATTCGTGTTGCCGGCCGAAGAGTCTGATAGTCGTCGACGGGAGGAGGACGGTTTCGTTCGGGAGCGCTCGTGCGGACCTCTCGGTTATCGAAGGGATGCTGGTGCCTATGCTCCAGGGAGCGTGGTCAAACGCCGTGCCTTCCTTGAGCCGGACCGGAGAGTCGCAGAGCTTGGCTCAGGGGGCGTATGTGCCTCAAGATCGATCGGGTCGGGACAATCCGTTCAGGGATCCGGTTGGTCGATCGGCGCACCCCCTGGAATCCCAGACCATATGCAATTTTTGCCATCTGAGAGGTCACGTATACGACGAGTGTCTGCAGAAAAGAAACACTCCCTTCTGTCGCGAGTGTTGGCGGTATGGCCACGACATAGTGGACTGCCCGGATCGTCCGACGCGGACGCGCGAACCCCAGGCTCCACACAGGGGTAGAGGTCAGCAGGGCGGCTTCGCGCGGCAAGGACCGCCCCATCAGCGCAATTTCAGAGGAGAGCCCTATCGGAGCCGCAGCCCCCGTCTATGGGTGGCGGGCCGGCGACATCAGGCCCCAGAGTATTCAGCGTCCGGTGCTGTTGCGAGTTTTGTGGCCGACAAGGTCATAGCTTGCGCGGGTGCGAATACAGACAAAGGTGGGAACAACAACAGGGTTCCCAGGGTTCTCCCCACAAGCGGCACGTCGGAACAGCACCTGTTGCGAGCCGAGAACTGGACACCCATGTGGAGACTGGGTCAAGCGCGAGAAGTAGGCGCAGTAAGCGTAGGAGACGGCGACGGCGCAATCGAGAAGCCGGTAGTAGTAGCGCGGTCCAGTGGGACTCCTGAGCGGGACCATCCTGAACGGAGGAGCGGAACATTGTGCGAGTTTTGCGGTCGACACACTCACAAGGCGGCAGAGTGTCGACATAAGGCAAAATGGGAGAGTTCGGGAAACTCCCAAAGGTCGGGTCGGCAAGATCCAACCCGACCGCACTAGAAACGCAACCCGCTCCAGCTGTTCTCATTGGAGACATTGGCCGTAGGAACTCTACGCGCCTAATCGTGGACACCGGCGCTGAGATCAGCCTGTTGAAGTTGAAGGCACTCCATCCTAGATATGGCATGGATGTGCATAGATCTACAACGCTCCAAGCGCTGTTCGTTAAAGGCAAGTCGAGGGGATGCTGCACTGGGAATTTCAAGTTGCACCATAAGATTCCCTGCAGCTTCCAAATAGTGGACTCGTTGCCGGGTTTGGAGGAAGACGGATTGTTGGGGTACGACTTCCTGTCTCGGAATTGTAAGGTAGACGGGCCGGATGGTCGTTTGGTTTTTCCCCGAACGACCGTAAATCCCGTGCCATTCTCCATTCAATTTATCAACAATGGGACGGGAAGGGTTGAACATGTGGCAGCCGAACGGGGAGACGTGCCAAAGGGACCTGTCAAGGTCGATACTGCGGCAGGTACTCGCCCGGAGACCCTACCCATACAGGGGAGGGCTGCGAAAAGGTGTTCAACCACGTGCTACCCACGTGGTCATCCGGATAAACCCCAAACAGCGGACGTTATTAGTACAGAGTTACAAACAACACTTTTTATACAAGAACAAATAAGGAAAGGATAAGCCTTCCTGTAACTTGGAGCCCCTGATCCTAGCTGGCCAGACTCTGGTTTTCCTTCGGAATCTTCGTCCTTGTAAAGGACCTTCGTCGCAGGGATACCAAATGGAGTCTGACAAGAAAGTCTTTAAGGCCAGGCCTAATGCTGCAGGCGCAGTCGCAGCGCATACTGCAGAGGCAAACCCCAGTGCTGGGGGTTGGATCGCAAATATGAAAATGCGAAAGCGCATTATAATGTCGGGTGATGGTAGGATTTGCCGCCGGAACGGGGCAACCCTCGATCTGCCAACCCATGGACTGGGAGTAAAGGAGTCCAAGAGGAAATATATAGGAGCGGGACGATTTCGCCGTAGCGAGGGGGTCCTCACCGGGTCGTGTGGGCGGTCGAGCTTTCGGTCGGACCATCGTTTTAAGTGTCGGGCCCGCCGCGGGAGTTTGTTTTGTCCTTGTCTCCGGGGAATGCTTGTCTGTGTTCCCCTTATTTAGTAAAAACATAATTGTTATTTATTTATTTATTTTGTTTCACTAACCCTAATATATAAGTAGTACTAAATATATAGAAAATCCTTACTAACATCTACTTAACACATAATTGTTAAATTATTTATTTATTTATTTATTTTGTTGATTGTTAGTTATATGTTTGATTGCTCTCCGCCGTCCACTCTCCGGCGTGACATTCCTCTCCTAAGAATGCCACGCAATCTTGTGGGGGGGAGGTGTGTTACGTGCCACCACCATCATTTGATAATTTGTAATTATAATATAATTTTGTTTTAATATGGTCTGATGGTAAGGTGGTGGAAGAGTTGCGCGATCCACAAGTGAGTGTTCGAACACGCCCCGATTTGGGTCTGGATCGTGCAACTCTTCGAGTTCGAATTCGGTTTTCGAAGTGGATGTTGATGGAGAGGGACAGAAAGAAAAAGAGAAATTTTAATTCCGTTTGTTTTGTTTTTGTTTTCGCGATACTGTTGATTGGAGACAAAGGATTATCATTGAATACGGTGAATGTAAAAAAAAGACAGTTGGAAGTAAAGTCAGAAAGGAGAGAAAGTGCAACGTCCCGTTGAGATTTGATTGAAAAGTTGTGAAGGAGTAATTAAATTAAATTAAATTGAATTACAAGGAAGGAAAAGAAAGTACAAATTAATAAAGTTAAGAACGCGTCCAGGAAGGACCGATTACAAGTCATTTGTTTGAATTTGAATTGGCAGGAGACACTGGCGAGCAACTGGGACTGCCGTCATAACGAAAGCTGGCTGTTCCGAACGTCGTTGGACTTGAAATATTGGAGAGTTCGGGTAAGCCCCCTTACAAGCAATTAAATAGGTTCCGGAAAACCGAGTGAGGTTGTGCGCAACATCAACCGGCAACCACTGGCGTGCTAAAGCGGGAAGCAGTTGGACTGCGTGCAGCCACTGAGTGCAGACAGTATATACACCTTTCCATCTTTTGCATACCACTCGGAGTAAAACCACAACAAAGTGGATGAAGACTGGAGGTGTCGATATATATTGATCTTGAATCTCTGGACATCACAATGGGCAGGAAACACATGATCAGGCAGAACATTCCACATTAGTGTGGTTCGGCTAAAGAATGACTCTCTATGTTTATTTGTGCTTCTGAAATCCACTTTTAACGTGAACTGATGCGCATTCACAGATTGACGGGTATCGCGGGAAAATGTCTGAAGAGGTATAACACATTCTGCAAGTTCAGTTGGGCAACGACCGTGGTAATACCTATAGAAAAGAGACAGGCATGATACGTTGTGCCTGTGTTCTAACGACGGAATTGATCGACTTACGGCTGAGTCCCAGTTTCACTGCTCGTTTTTGCATCCTGTCAAGCACGTGTAGTGCAGTTTTGGAAGCGCCTGACCAAATATGGGGGTTGAACTCAATTTTTGGACGAATATAAGACTTGTAAACAGTGGCCAGGTTGGATGGAGTGAAGTATCTTTTGCATGTATTAAGGAAACCCATACATTTGGCTGCACTTTTCGCTGCTTCAATTATGGTGTCATTCCAGTTAAGAGTCGAACTAATTCGAGTGCCGAGGATTGATAGTTCCTTGGCTTCGTCGATGCAAGTGCCGTTCACAGCCAGTAATTTACTTTGGGGTTCGCCTTTGACGACAAGAGGCAGAGCTAAGTTTTTTGGGCACTGAACTCTACTCGGTTATATAAACCCCGCTGATATATCTTGTTGAGTTCCGAATTAAATGTATCAAGCATAAGTTGCTGGTTGGTGGACAAGAGATCATTTATAAAGATGAGGAAGACAGTGGGTGAGAGTACCAAACCATGGAGAACACCTGAATTAATTTGATGGGAGACAGATTTGACACCATCTAGAACCACCTGAACTGAGCGGCCAGAAAGATAGTGTGGGGGGGAGAAGTATGTTGCACCGGCGCACGGCGCTGATTCCCTTCTTCCGCCACCGTCACTATAATTTCCGCTGAAACAAAACCAAGAGAAGAGAAGCTGTTCGCCGACATTGTTCCCGGGCTGTGAAACAAAACACACTGCTGGCACCGAAGCGAAAGTTAATGAAACGCACTGTATGTAGTTTAATATAACTGGTATTGCCGGTGATCACCGTTTCTAATTTAATTTTAATTTATAAAACAAATGTTTATGTTTATTTCAAACGTGGTACACATTCACGGAGTATAACTAGTCGAGTACAAGCACTCTGGAATTGCTTGTTTTTTTTTAACTCGGTTTTATTTTAATTCACATGTACAAAGAATTGGTGTGTTACTAAGGACTTAACTAACAAGGAGACTTACGCACTCGCGCAGAGACTTGTTCGACTCGGGGTTGCGTATCCACGGACGCCACGCGGTACGGAAGGCGAACCGACCGAATCGGTGGTTGGAATACGACTCTCCGAGGATAGAACTTTGACATGAATTCCATCCTAGGTTAGGGTTAAGAAAAGGGAAGAGAGAGAAAAACGTTTCTTTTAAGAGTGCGGCCGCCACAGAAATGCACTTTTTCAGTGCAGTGATGTGTGTGCGTGGTTCTTTCATGGATGAGAACGAACCTAGAACAAAGAAATGGCATAAAGTGCATTCATGGGGTACGATTTCGGTAAAGCAAATAAAACCGAACTCGTCGGATGCTAATGAGATTTTTGTTGGAAATGTGCGTCGCGACTAAACAAAGAGACGACGATGCGATGTGGAAATGTGCCAATTGGTTTTAGCTAGGTTACTGGGAAATTGTGTTTATGGCATCGCTAGTAAGCGTAGGTATTGAATTCCTATTTGCATTTGTTTATGCTGTAGGATTTAATTGATGCCAAGAGACGCGGAATGGGTATTTGCGTTGGTCCCTTAGGTGTAAGTCGCCAGCCAATGTGTATGTAGGGAACATTGTTGTACACATGCCGCGGCTGGGAAAATAGACGGCACAATATTGATGGTCCCTGTCATGACGGTTACATTGCATGCAAACCGAATCATTTTGTTTACAAGAATTTGTCTGGTACCGAAGGTGCCGAATTCGTTTGGAATTACAGATAAGTAAAGCAAGAAATCTTACGGAAAATTGTATGCGAAGAGATGCATGAAAAGGTAAGTTTTCTTTACAGGGACTTTAAGATTATAGATTTGACCTATATGATGCGTAAAGCATTTTCAGGTACTAATGCAATTGCATTAGTGAAGTTAGGAAATTGGCGGAATGTTATGGGGGTTTTACGGTAAGTAGACAGTGGGGTTTGGCGGAACCGTCACAATAGTCTCTTATCCATTGGATCAGGGAATTGTCCACGCCATATGAATGCAATTGGCGGTCATTGAGGAGGTCATTTGATTCCAGATATTTCGAAAGTTGACGGTTGATAAGTGATTCCGTGGCGGTTCTACGAAACACACAATCCACTATTGGTCGAGATGTCGTCGTTCCACCAAGGAACACACTCACCTATAGGTAAATTACACGTGCCCACAGACACGTGTCCTTAAAAGTCCTCCACCACACCTGAAACGAAGGTAACGTACATCTGGGAAGCAACTACCCCACGTGCCCACAGACACGTGGGTCACAAGTCCCACCAATCGTCCTACGCCTGCACGGCGATCAAAGGACACAACAAACGGACACATTGCCTTACCAAGGACATTTAACGCATCATCCTAAATTCCTGAAAATAATTATATACATCATACAGGCATCGTTAATTCGAAAACCTGATCGGCGCCCCTGTTAGCCAGCGTTGCCTGCAAACGTGCAAATATAATCCTTGCCGCCAGCTAAGATACGGGACACAATTACCATTGTATACCGAAATCCCTTATAGCACCATTGTCCTGCGTTGCAGGCTATTAAGCAGCTACACAATGACGAGGAGATTATTCGCGCAGCACAACAAATCTAGAAAAGGGAACGTCAGTATGTCCCGTGTGTCAAAGTAACGGGTCAATGAAATAAATACGAGCGCGATTTCTGTTTTCAAAAATAGTTTTATTAGTTTATTAATTTTAATATAAAATTACCGTGCGTCCAAGGGTTGACATAAAGTGTAGTATAGGAATCGAGGAGCATCAATTGTAAACTAAACAAATTATTAAAAAAAAAAAAACAATTCTTAAAAACAATTTCACCGTGTTTGATTTGTACAGTGTCTGCTCCAGGTTCGTTTTCCTTTTTGTGAACGGTGTTCGCCGGAACACCCCAACCAATCGACAATAAAATCCGCCAAAATTCCATTACCTTGGAGAGAATATATGTTAGTGCTATGTGTCGATAAGAAGAAAGGCATGATTTGTCCCCCTCTTTGCGTATTGGCTGAATGTTCGCTGTCTTCCATCTATTTGGGAAACGGCCAGTAGAATAAAACAAATGGAAGAGTTACCGCAGTGGTTTAGCGAGTGAAGAGGAACATCTCTTCAAGAGGATTGGGGGAATACCATTCGGACCAGCGGATTTGTGTGCGTTTAGCTCTTTGAGTGCGCGAGTTAACAGTCATAGTTAACAAGCATGGTCTAAAAACATATTAGTCATTACCTACATGGCTAACTATCATATTCAAATATCATATTATTAATCATAACCAACAGCCATGGCTCATATTCAAATATCGCAGCAGAACAATATCATAATCTCCTAGGAAAATTCCCAAGAACACCAACCGATGATCTCATCAGTAACATCATATGCAAATCCATCCGAACAAAGGAAAAACACTGCTGATAAGACACACAAATGCTTAATAGGAAAACTACCAGGGACAGCACCCACGAAATAAGGAGATAAGACTTACCATATAAATAGAGAATACAGAACCCGCAGCATCAACTCCCCATTACAGCCAACTCGTGTCTCTAGCTCAGCCAGGTCAACAATCGACTTCTTCCTCAGGTCCGACGATGTTTATTCAGCGGGTCCACCTACAGTCTCCTTTATATTTCCTTCTGATCATGGTTCCGTTCACACCACGATCCAAATCCCCTCTTTCGATCCACTATACTCGTCAAACCCTGTCCCAAACTTCACCAAAACAAATTGGAGAAAAGTCAATAGGGACATAGCGATAAGTTTCTCTGACTTGTATATCCCTGAAGCATCTAACTTACTCCCTACTGAAATCGATCAGGCATCTTTAAGAATAGAGCAAATTCTTAAGGAGGCTCTCAGCAAAAACACCCCGACAACCATTCCTCATAACTATTTAGGAAAGCCTTTGCCCAGCATCCTAACCAAATTATTGCGCCTTAAAAAGCAGCTCCGCCGTAAACTTCATACAAGATACTGCCCCTTTATTAAAAGCCAAATCCAACTCCTATCCACTCTGATAAATGAGCAGTTGAAAAAATTCGCAGATGAAAACTACATCTCCACACTTAAAAATATCAAACCAAATCGCGATCTTTTCAAAAACATCAACCAATTAACTGGTCGTAAATATAAACCCCGAATTGACCATCTCATTAACCCGATCAGCAATAATATTGCCCAGTCCGATTCGGACATAGCAAATTGCCTCGCAGAACACTTTGCAAAGATCCATGAGCAAAATAATTGTCTCTCAACTCCTGGCTTCGAGAACACAGTAAACGAATACATCTCAAACAGATTATTCCCATCTTTTACCCCTTTCATCGGTGAATTCAACAACACAAACATAGCCTCACACCCCTTAGACACTACAAATTTTCTAACTGCCGACGAATTATGCGAGATCGTAAGATCAGAAAATAACAAAAAGTCAACTGGATTAGATGGAATCCCACGTCTTCTATTTAAAAGGCTGCGCCCACCGAATCTACTTCCCATCCTCATTCTTCTTAATCATATTATTAATGCGTCGCACCTCCCAGAGAACTGGAAAACTGCGGTAGTAATTCCTATTAAGAAGCCCGGTAGTAGTAATAGCCCTTGCAATTATCGTCCAATATCCCTATTAAGTACATTAAGTAAGATACTGGAACGCAAGATCTACCAAAATCTTCTCTCATTTGCCAATGAGAATGCCCTCATCCCTAACTGTCAGTTCGGATTTCGTAAGCGACAATCCACATGTCATGCTCTACTAAAACTTACACACGATGTTACAACTGGTCTCCAAAACCAAAGCCCTACTGTGTGTATATCTCTCGATATTTCTAAGGCGTTTGATTGCGTCTGGATGTCAGGGCTTCTGTACAAACTGCACTCCATATTTAATCTAAACTCTCACCCAACAAAGCTCTTAGCCTCATATCTTTCTGCCAGAAAATTCGTTGTGAGAATAAATGCTTCTGTCTCAGAAACCCACACCATAACCGCGGGTGTTCCCCAAGGCTCTATTTTAGGGCCAATTTTATATCTGTTATATACCTCAGATATTCCTCAACCCGTATCTCCTAATGTTGTGATGCTGAAGTATGCTGATGATACATTAATTTACTCTAGCAGCAAATTTGTTAAGGCTGCAAGAAACTGCATTAACAACTTACTCCCTAACCTATCAACATACTTTAATAAGTGGAAAATTCACCTTAATCCAAATAAAACGCAGCTCATAGTGTTCAAGGGCAAAAACGAGCACTGTACAAACAACACTAGACGCTGCCACAACAAAATTAAGATTCAACTGAACAACACTCTGATAAAACCCTCCAAAACCCTAAAATATCTGGGAATCACTTCTTCTAATAACTGGTCTTTTTCCTCCCACATTAAAAATTCCCTTCAAAAAGCCACAATTCAGCTTAATCTCTGTAGAAGATTAATGTGGAAACCTAATAGTCTCTCTCACAAAGTCAAACTGCTCATTTACAAACAAATTATCAGGCCCACACTCACGTACGCGTGCCCATTGTGGTACCATATCACTCCCTCCCAAATGGAGAAATTACGAGTATTCGAAAGAAAATGCTTTAGGTATGTCTGTGGGTTACATCGTCATCGTAACTCCTATAAGTACTATAGTAACGTCGAACTCTACAATACCGCTGGTATCGAGCGCATCGATAGACGATTCCTCGAACTGTCTACCAAATTTATCGAAAACCTACAAAATAATCCCAATCCCATAATAACCTCGCTCTTAGAGAACCCTCTAGATATCAGAACTAACTATCCCAATTGTCTCCACACCAGAGCTATCTTCGCCTCAGGCAGACTGGTAAATGATTCAAATGAGATCATATACCACAACACCGAAGTTACCCCTAACCAGTTCAAATACTGTAACGTCCAACCATTTTCCAACATCCTACGCTTTTCCAACGAACAACCGGAGAGAAATACTCTACCTCTAACCCATAACTGACCTCATTCCACATCCTTTAATTCATAACATATATCCCATTAATTATAAAACATTGTTTATGGCTTTATGAAAATCATACTGTAATCAGGCTAAATTAGGTTAAGTTATTTATATAATTAGGATTAAGTTTAGATTAAGTAAAGTTGAAAAAAGAAATTCCTGGTTTTCTGACCTTTTCCAGGAAGATAATACCACTAAATTTATAAACACGCATCTATCTTATATCTCATAAAATATTGTTTGGAAAATGTATATATTATTATAATAATTACATGTAAGCAATTGTTACAAAAGTAATTTTAAGTCACTGTATTACTTAAATGTACGAATTCTAATTATGGTTAATAAATACAGTTTTGAAAAAAAAAACCGCAGCATCATTCCCGATTATTCAGCATGTTAGTCTAGTTCTATGAAACTTGTTAACTAGTATGTAAGAAATAAGAAAAATAAAAATATATTTTTTTATATATCTTAAATCGTGGAATCCTAATTCACGGGCAACAGTACGCGTTCGGAAGTGAATCTGCCTCATGGTGTGCGGCTTATACTCAAGTCGAGGTGGAACTGATGTGATACGAGTATCAGGCAGCGCTGAGTTGGCTGCAAAATGTGCAGCAAGTAGATTCGCCTTCTCTATTGCAGTAGTAACTAGTTTGTCATCGACCATAAGCGATGGAATGGATGAAGAGACCGAGTTTTTAATGTTTTTCACAAATGCCCAGAAGTTTCTACTACCTGTGGGAGAGTGTAGTATTTTTTTCTCACAATTCTCAACTCTTTAGCCTAATGGCTTCTCGGCACTCGGAATCGAACTGTGGCGTTTCTAGCAGATACACCGACCAATATTGAAGAACAACACCACCAAAAGCACATCCTTTAAAGCCGTATCATCATCATCATCGGCACTACAACCTGGAACCGGTCTTGGCCTTATTTAGCAAGTCCTGAGGCTTGTTAAATTTTCCATAATGATTTGTTTTTTCCGGGCAAGGTCATTAGTCTTGCGCCAGAGGCTCCCCGACGGGGAATCGAACCCCGGTCTCCCGCATGACAGGCGGGTATACTAACCAGTATACTATTGAGGAGCTATACCATAGCAATAATATAGCATTTCCACATTAGTCGAATGTACTTGAGTTTAGAAATCGAATTCGTACACGCGGCGGTGGCCTTTGGTTCTATCTTTTAGTGATTCTAACCGTGATAGCGTCGGTTCGAATCACACGCTCTTCACTATCGTCGCAAACGCTATAGAACCACATATTTCTCTTGGGTTTGATACTATTTACTCTGTGTGGAATAAAGGTCCACATGCCTAGTAGATGCCTGTCTGTCAATGTTTCCGCTATAGAGTCAACATCGTTATTGGGGCAAATTAACGACCAATTTAACCTCACAAAAAAGTCGTTCAGACCTTCCTAGTTGGCTTTCTCATAGAACCATACTGTGGTTGTGGGAGCTTTCTCATTACCGTTACTGTTGGTTAGAGCAAATTTAGCTGACACGACACAGTGGTCTGAAGTGCCCAAGGGCGAAGAAACTTCCATTGTGTATTTGGTTGGGTGGGACGGGAGAAACAGGTACAGTGTGTTGGCAAAATGACCATATATGTCTGGCACCCGTGTTGGTGACTCATTGACAAGTTGAGTTAAACTATTTGAATCAGCAAAAAGCTGAACACATTGACCTTCAGGTGCTGTGTGTAAGGAGTGACGAAGCCACTGAGATTTGTGCACATTAAAATCACCCGCGATAACAATTTCAGTGTGGGGATATAGGGTCAAAATCTTATCGATAGAATCAGACAGAGCATCAAATTCGATAAAGGTTGCATTTCTATCCTAGTTTGGGCTTCTGTAAAGAAAGCAGTAATGTATGATATCCTTACGAACGTGAAGCTTTAGCCAAGAGAAAAAAATGCTGTGTTGGAACAGAGCCCGTATTATAGCAGAAGCTGATAAGCAATATGACTTCGTATGTATGTGGCTATACCACGATGTGGAAAGAACAGTGGCACTAAGTTATATCCAGGTAGGTTAAAATCGGAAATATCTGTATTAGTAATTACCTAGTTTTCGCTAAGTGCAACGATAATTGGTTTCTGGTTAGAAACGTGGGCAGACACAGAAGAGAAATTGCATCTGAAGCCAACGTAAAATTGAAATGCTTCCATTGTTTTTCCTTTCTCGGGGTCAGTTTTTCAGTTTTCTTTTCTTATTCTTTTAATTTTAATATTAATAATAAAAGCAACAACTAATTAAAAGTAAATAACAAATTAAAGGAAATATTTAATAAAACACAAATATCGTGCACCGGGCAGGAAGCAATGACGTAGCCTAGTTAGTTGACGCCATGAACTTTCGAGGTCTATAGACCAATAAATAGTAGTAAAAACCAAAATCGAAACAAGTTTTCCTTTTTTTGGTAATAATTTACATTTTCTCTTCAATTTAGAATATCGCACATAGTGGTGACAAGCATCAATGTGTTGGGTCGCGGAGTGAAAAGCAGGATTATCCGCTAATCTGCGAGCCTAGCTGTTCCCATTGAAGATTTTGATAGGTCGAAGCCCATGCCACTGACCAATATTTGAAGATACACCTCCCCTTTTATCGCGTTCGATATGGGGATGTACTCGCCATCTGTTGAATTGGTCATTGGTCCTCTGCTTGCGTGATTACCACGATACCAGACTGCCATTTAAGAGGAATGTATACCCGGTGTATGATCGCCTATCATTCAGAGAGTAGAGCCAATCCGTGTCCACATATCCGGTGATACATTCCCCTTATCTTCTGTAAGATAATCCGACATCAGCTGTTCCTTTTAGGTATCAAAGTGTGTGATGCGTAGCTTTCCAATGACTAATGTCGTAACAACAGATGAACTGACTCAGATAACTTACTGTGAATGCGAGTTCCGGTCTTGTGCAATCGGCCAAATACATCAATGATCCGACCAGCTCTCGATATGGTAGTTGTTTTTCTAACTCGGGTTTACTTTTCTGCAATCTAGAGCCGCAACCTAGTAGGATCTTCGTGAATTCCGAATCATTCATTCGATTGAATCGATTGAGTATCTCGTTCACGGTCATCTAATCCCCTGATTGGTCCAGTGAAATTGGATATCAACATAATGTTTTATGTCATCCAGATCTTGGATTTTTTGATTTTTGGTTGTTCACGCAAAGTAACCAATATGTCGTCGACACAAATGGAGACGAGACATATATCCTTTCTTTGCCCTTAAAGAATATGCAAGGATCGTCTGAAGATTGCTTGAGTCCGAGGTGCTTGAATTTCTTACGTAGTCTTAAATGCTATTAACCGTGGCGTAATCCATATAGACCCTTCTTCAGCAACCATACGTCCGCTCCTCAATTTTATGACCATTTCTCTCGCTCTATTTACATGTTTTCCCTCTTTTCTGGATGTTATGATATCATCTAACGCTTGTTCCCCGTATTTTGGAACTTCCATAAAGATATTCCCGTCGGGCCTGTCGTTCAAATAAGGTGTTTTATCGTCAAGCTGTGGGCTCCTCGATAGTATAGTGGTTAGTATCCCCGCCTGTCACGCGGGAGACCGGAGTTCGATTCGCCCTCGGGGAGCCTCTGGCGCAAGACTAATGACCTTGCCCGCAAAAACAAATTATCATGGAAAATTGAACAAGCCTCATGACTTGCTAAATAAGGCCAAGACCGTTTCCCAGTTGTAGTGCCGATGATGAAGATGATCGTCAAGCTGTACTGAGACCAAGGCGGTCACGACTTTAATTGAGTTGATTCGCGCCACAACTACAAACTCAATACCAGGGATTTGGAAGAATCCTCGTGCAATTATACGCGGTTTCCTTCGCCCAAGTTTTCCATCACGACTCTGTTTATTTCTCAAGGGGATTCAGCTGCCGATAACTTCATTGTTCATTGGGCGATTTACTAAGATCCAGGTGTCGTTGCTGATAATAACTTCCATTTCAACTGCCATTGCTTGGAGCTATTTTTGAGCACCTTGTCCTTTTAAGGCCTCCTAAATGGGTACTTCGACAACTCTAATAAATTTACATTCTCTGTTACGAGGTCGTCGTCATGGAAGAGTTTTCTGAGACTTCCTTTGTGTCCCGCCCGTATTATGCGAGGTATCCTTGGTGTTCTTTTCTATGCGTCGTCGGTCTTATTCTGATTCGCGTACAAGTTGTGCGAGCTCTCGTAGTCAAGCATGTCCTCGACCACGTCTTCTGCGTCAGAACCATCTGATAGTGGGAAGTCGATTGTTGTCCCCCTTTGAAGGGTTCACTCGTCGAAATTTGTTTTCGCCCTCTTTTGATGCTTCGGTCATTTGGTGAACCCCACGTGTCTAGTAATGTTCATTTTACGACCCATATTTTGTAGCCCTCTGAGTGCTCCGCATATCCTGCAAAGCTTCCCTTCTTTGATCGACATTGGGGTTTTGCTTTTTTGGCTCCCTAATAAGCAAAAAACTGTGTAGCCAAATTCATTAACGTACATTCGGAACATCTCCCGTCCATTTTTCGTACATGACGCATGGACGTCTTTTCCGTGAATAGATGACGGTGCTGAGGGACTGTCCCCAAAAATATGCCTCTAGAATAGATTGTTTGAGGTGGCATCCCGGTTTCCACCAGAGTTCGATCTTCTGTTCTGCTACTCCGTTGTGCTGTGGGATGTGCACCATTGAGAATCTTTGGTCGATTTCGTTTTCCTCTAAGTAAATATTTAATTGATGATTAACATATATCTACCATTGTCGGATTAAAGCCAAGTTATTTTACGTGGTATCAGATTTTCGGTGAACGCTTTAAACTCCTTAAGGCCTTATGCCACTGTAGAAACCCGAAAACTGACTAATTGTTTGTTATATATACCAGGTGTACCGGTGTAAAGTGAGCGTCAAGATACAAATGTATCGATAGGGAAGTTTGTTGTGAACGAGCCCTTATATTTTTTTTTATTTGGCTGCTATGACATCTGTCAAACATATTTAGTACGCATCAAGTCATTGTACGAATAACATCTTTTTTTTTTTTAATCCTGTTAAAAATGTCGAATTTTGTACCAGAAAATGATGATTCGGGGAAAGCATTAATTTTTTGTTTTCATTTGAAGAAAAGTGCTGCAGAGTCGCATAGAATGCTTGTCGAGGCTGATGGCGATCATGCTCTATCGGAAGCAACATGCAAAAGATGGTTTAAGCGGTTCAGAGATAATTATTTTGAAGTGCGAAATAAAGAACATGGAAGACCACCAAAAAAGTTTGAAGACGCCGAATTGCAAGCAATATTGGACCAAGATGACACCTTAAGTCAAAAACGAATGGCACAAATGTTAAATGTTGCACAACAAACAATTTCTGACCGTTGCTTCTAAGACACCAAACGAAGTCAGTATTGCATCGAATTGTGACTGGTGATGAAAACTGGATTTATTTTAAAAATCCTAAACGCAAAAAATTATGGGTACATCCAGGAAAAGCGTCAACATCGACTGCAAAGCCTGATCGGTTCGGAAAAAGACAATGCTCCGTGTTTGGTGGGACTAGAAGGGGTGGTGTATCATGAACTTCTAAAACCTGGCGAAACTGTTGATGCGCAAAGCTACCGACAAATAATGATCAATTTGAACCATATATTGATCGAAAAACGACCAGAATGGGCCACAAGACACGGAAAGGTAATTTTGTTGCATGATAATACTCCGAGTCATATAGCAAAACATGGAAGAGTTTTCTGAGTTTTCACTGTTATCCCACCCGCCGTATTCACTAGACTTGGCTCCTTCGGACTACCATTTGTTTTCATCGATGGGACACGCATTGCCTGAGCAGCATTTCAATTCCTACGAAGAAGTCGAAAATTGGGTCTCCGAATGGTCCACAATTTGGAAGAAAGATGGTCGAGATGTGTAGAAAAGAATGGCTAATACTTCGAATAAAATGTTTTTAACTTTTGCCATTTAAAATTAGTGTTTTATTTAAAAAAAACGCTAACTTAATACCGGTACACCTGGTAAATATGTACGAGATATATATATATATATATATATATATATATATATATATATTTTTTTTAGATGGGAAAAAATGTATTATTAATAAAACAAAGTTTACCACATGTTTATATATGTATGTATTAAGGCACGTTTTTTTCGAAAAATGGCCGCGCCGTTGAAAAAAAAAAGTGTTTTTAAAAAGTTGCTTTGGGGCTTGCAAAATATCTTGAAAGATTTTGATCCTGCAAAAAAACCACAAATCTTTCTTAAACTACATAAAAATGTCTAGAGAATGTCGTATGCAATTTTGGAAACAAATTCCGCGTATTCGAAAATAAAGTTTTAAGGGGTATCTTTGGAGACAAATATGGCGAGGTGAGAGGACAATGGAGGAAACTCCACAACCACGAATTGGAAGATCTATACCGCAAACCTACAATAGTGAGAGTAATCAAGTTGCGAAGATTAAGATGGGTCGGACATGTGGCGCGAATGGGCAACGATAGGACCGTGCGTAGAATTCTTGACGGTAGACCAAGGGGAAAGAGGCCGACAGGACGGCTGCGACGGAAATGGGAGGACAATGTTAAGTTTGACCTTGAGGAGATTGGATCAAATGGTCAAGCGTGAAGGAAAGTGCACAGGACAGGGAACGATGGCAGAGTCGGGTCGGTGAGGTCATGAACTTCCTGGTTCCTACAGGCCAATAAATAGTAATAGTAGTATAGTTTTTTTGACTCTCTTAAAAATAAGTCTGCTCTCATTTTGAAAAAAATAACATGATATATATGCAGTTAGGAAAAGAATACGAATGTTTCAAATTAGATTAGAGCTGCAAAAAATAGAGCTTTTAGGCAATACCGCTCCACTCCCACCGATGTTAACAGAACGAATTTTGATTGATAACGCGAAGAAGGCTCACAACGACAGAGTGATCAATAAACTCCTTGAGTGCCCGACTAGTTCGCACTCCTTCTGGTCAATGGCAAAAGCTGTCGGCGGTAACTTCGCATTTTCCTCTTTCCCTCCGTTGGTGACAGACAGCGGGACGTTAGTAACGAATTCAAAGGATAAAGCTAATGTATTCGCGAATTTATTTTCCGCGAATTCAAACCTCGATCCCGGCCTTTTGGAGCCACCTGTGATCTCGCCGGTACAGTCTTCCATGCGGGATGTGAGATTTCGTCCTCGCACTATTCAACGCATTCCACGTGAACTGGATTGTAGGAAGGCAACCGGCCCGGACGGAATACCAGCAATATTCCTTAAGAACTGTGCTCCAGAACTATCGCCGGTTCTTGGTAGACTCTTCCGCTTATCTTATGCATAGAGGACCTTTCCTGCCTGCTGGAAAATCGCTCGAATTCAGCCAATCCCAAAGACGGGAAAAAAGTGTCTACCACAAAATTACCGTCCGATAGCATTACTGTCTATTTTATCTAAGGTAATGGAAAAAGTCATCAATAATGAGTTAATTAAGTATTTGGAGTGCGACCGACTTCTGAATGACCGTCAATACGGATTCCGTGGGAGGCGGTCCACGGGAGACCTTTTTACACTTATAACAGATATATGGACATTTGCGATTGAGCGGCATGGTGAGTCAAGGGCGGTCACATTGGATATCTCCAAGGCTTTTGACCGTGTCTGGCATGGGGCATAGTTGGGCAAACTTCGTTCATATGGACTTTCCCAACAGCTTTGCGACTGGACGAAGAGCTTCCTTGAAAATCGATCGATTCGGGTTGTTGTGGACGGCGAGTGTTCGGGGGTGCCCCAAGGTTCTATTTTAGCTCCAACCTTGTTTTTGCTTCACGTAAATGATTTATTGGAGACAACGGATAACAAATTGTTCAGTTTTGCGGATGATAGTACGCTTGTTTCCTCCTTTTCGAGTGTTCGGCCGATTGGTGCATCTGCGTGGCATCAGCTGAGATGTAGACAGATTGACTCTCTGAATCAGGATATAGACAAGGTCCTGCAGTGGGGAAGACACAATATACAACATTCACAAGGAAACGTGGATCATCGGTTCCACAGCTGATGATGAATGGCCGGGCCCACGAATCTGGAGAAAGCTTGAAATTGCTTGGCGTCACGGTCTGTGGGAATGTTTCATGGAATAAACACGTGTCGAGCATCGCCAGGTCAGCCTCAGAAAAACTGAGCTATCTTTTTAGAGCCAAGAAATATTTTACTTCGGCCCAACTTCTCCTCCTGTATAAATCCCAAATTAGACCTGCGCTCAAATATTGCTCTCGTGTTTAGAGCGCGGCTCCTAAACATACCATCGACCTACTTGAGAGCATACAGAGACGAGCGATTCGCCTGATCGGGGATTCGGCGCTGACGTCGAGACTACAAACGGCTATCACATCGAAGGCGTGTAGCCGACCTCTGTCTGTGTTACAGATATTATCACGGGTACTGTTCTTCGGAGATTCGTCGTATTGTTCCACGCAATTCGGCTTATGTGCGATCCACAAGACAATCCGACGGATCGTATCCGTTTGCGGTTCATCTCCCGACGGCGCGAAGATCCCTGCATCAGAATTCGTTCCGTTACAGAGCGGGGAAGCTGTGGAACTCCCTTCCGACGCGAGTGTTCCCGGACCGTTACAACCTGCAACTGTTCAAAAAGTACTGCAACAGTTATTTGGTGGCATCTCGGGGCGCCCACTCGGCGCTATAGGTTCGCCTCTCCCGAGAGAAGTTTAATAGAAAAAAATAAATAAATAAAAATAAAAATACGTTCTGTACTAAAAATTGGTCCACAGAGAAAATGTTGCCAAAGAGCGGGGAACTAACGCTTTTCCTTTTCGAAAACTACATATATATAAAGCGCTGACTTTCTTACACTACCTTGCGAAATTAACATCGTTTTATCTGATTTCATTATTAGTTCTTGGAGAACAAGTTCTCATCCTTGATCAGGGTAGGATACGTGAATCTATATAAAATTACTTATACTTTTTATAATTTTGTTTCATTTCATTTTGATGTCTAAACATATTAAAATTTACAATACATATTAGTTTTCTCCAAAATTACAATTTAAATGACAAATAATAACAACATTTTGCGCATGACGTATGGATATAGTAATTAAACACACTTAGCTGCTACTACTCCAGGACGGATATATTCGCCAAACACACTTAAACACACGAGTTAATTAATTTTACTCATTATTTTATGGAAAACTATAAATTATATTTCATTGATAAATACATGCATGCTTTCGCTGCTTCTTTCAAATAGAAGGTTTTTTTCGTATTTTGCTTTTGACACAAGATCTACCTGCGATGCCTATTATACCAATATTCCAATCAGATAAAAACGAACACTGCTATTAAAAAAAGAAAAAAAGCTTCACGAGATTTTATGATTAAATGTTGAAAACTCAAAAAACTCCACCTGTTGCTTTGTCTTTTAAAATATAGCTACCGAAAGCAGATAAAAACATGATGTCATTGACTAATAACGTTTAGAATACCTGTCCAATTTCATATGATTTAGTGGGGTTTTAACTAAAATCATCCAACAATGGGCATTGAATTAAGCAGCGTGGGAGTCAGCTCCAACTAAACTCTTAAAAGGAGTAGAACAGCCCACTCACGTGTTTGTCCTAAATCAACAGTCCATTTAATCGATGTCTCGTTTCGGTGGGAAAGCACTTAAACGCCCCGGACATTCCCCATATGATTTACCAGCGCCTCACAATTTCAGTTAAGCATCCAAAATAGCCTGTAATTTATTTAAATTTTTTTATTCGTTTAGCGAGATTTAACCTTGCACCTGATCCACAAGTTTACCAGATAGTTGTAGCTAAATATACACAGAAAATACGTACACGGCGGTTCTCTTTGGGCTTCAACTCACCTGACTTTACGATACCAGATGCTCTAATTACCTTGTTGTTTGTTTTATAGGAAATTTTGTACAATTCGAACGACTAGTTCTTAATGCATTAAGCTGCCACTGGGATTACTGACAATTGGTAAACCATTAGTTGGTAAACACATTCGAATTTAATCAATATAATTAAAGTAATTGCATCACAAAGAAACAGGAATTTCGGTGACGTATATGGTAAATGTTTATAGGTTCGGTTTCGATTCAACGATTCACTTCAATAGTTCGATTACATTTCTAGCTTTGTTCTCGTGAATCATAATGTTTTATAAATTGTCTACAACGACTATTCAAGGTTACAGTTTATACCGCAGCTTCATAAAAACGTGCCTAAATGAGATTCAACACAAAGTTAAATTTGGAATACATGATACGTTGATCTATATTCTTCATTTCAACATTTAAAATCTGTTTTTACTGTAGTTTTTTACTTGCCTACAACACATCCTATGTTTGTGTTCATAAAGTAATTTAGACCCACTTTGGGTATTTCAACGCAGTAATGTAATTGTGTAACTGAGAATTCACTTTATTTACAACCGACTATCTGTTTACACTCTTTCAAAATTTCCAAATGCACATAGATAGATAATGTTAGTAAAAATAGTTGCCACAAACTGTAAATTGAACAAAGGAAAGAAGGTATTTATTGTGTAGTTGCCAAGGTATTAGGTTGTATTAGGTAAAATGTACTTTGCAACAGATAGTGTTAGTACAGTGCTGGAGTCATTCACACATATGTTTGTCATATCTCGTTTAACAGCTGACAATTTAGGGTTCATTCTTAACATATTTAGGCGCTTTGGTTAAGTTTTGGAGATTTTACAAGAATGGGAAGATGAAAAAACAATCTGTGCATTTTCGCCATATTATACTCTTTTACTTTCATAAAAAGAAGAACGCGCGTCAACGTTTTGAAAAATTGGTAAAGTTTACGGTAACGACATTCTATAAGAACATCAGTGTCAAAACTGGTTCAAGGAATTCTGCTTTGGTAATGATATCAAAGATACTCTTCTGTCAGGAAGACCCACCGAGGTTGATGACGACAAAATAGTGGCATTGATCAAGTCAAATCTATGTTACATGAAAGGCATATTGATTGAAGATCACTCAAAAAGTGTTCACTTCTACATCAAGAAGCGTGGATACATTGTACGCCGAAAGGCATAAGAAAAACAAAATTGATAATGTATAATTTAAAGTGCTTGCGAAGAGCCAGTAAGTTAATGTAAGGATAATATTTGTAAAATAGAATTTAACATTTAGTCTTAAGTACAATCTGTAATTGAATTGTCAATAAATGTGAAGATAAAACAAAACAAAAAAGCTTGGATACGTAAGCAAGTTCGATGTTTGAATGGCTCGTGAACTTGAAGAACTTCCTCTAATGACTCATATAAACATCCGCGGTATGCTGCTGAAACGTGAGCATAACGATTCTTTTTTGAAAAGAATGATACTGAAGATGAGGATCGGACTGCTTACGACAATGCGCAACGCAAATGACTTAAAAAAACAGATCACATCCTGTGTAATAAGATTGGAAGGGTGTTGTACTTTTTGAGCTCCTACCAAAGAACCATTTAAACGAATCTGTCATCCAGAAACTTCCAAATGTCGTCACTCGTAAAGGAATTGTGTTACATCACGACAATGCGAGCTTTAGCTTCCATCAAAAATTATTGGAGGTTAAGTTTAGTGGGGCTACTACCTCATTTATTGGCTTAATTCAAGCAATATAAGTAATTATAAGGTAAAGTAAATGTAACTTTACTAACTAAAGAACGTAAGAACCAACTTAACTACGCTTAACCTGAGGTAAACAGGACATATTATGACGGCAAAAGTAGGGGCGGAGGGGTTAGGCTAGATCGGAAAGTGTAGAAAGCGCTGCTTAAGATTAGTGGAGAGAATGGTTTAGGAGGCGGTACTTGAAAGTATGGGTAGAGCGGTCAAAGCGGAAAAAGGTTAAGTTAGAGTTCATATTTCTCAGCAACCGCTAAAGGGCTGTGGCGGTCCCGCCAAACCCCACTGACTACTTCCCTAAAGAACCCCCATCCCTACAACCCAATCTGCGTAAGTTTTTGCTAATGCCATTGCATTAACACCTTAAATGCTTCACGCATCAAACCGATCAAGTTCATTTACCTAAAATCCTCCAGAAGAGAATTCTTACCTGCATGCATAACTTCGCATTTAAAATCCCCTATAAGAGTTCTGGAGGGATGGCGTAGACCAGGACGCTCAGAGTCTGGGAGTGCCAAACTGATGATGATGATGATGATAAGAGTTCTCTCCAAGCTTATCATAAATTCCCTGAAAGAAAATTCATCGGTTCATATATAATACAACCGCATAATCAGGAAATCTTACCCTTGAGTTGGCTTATCCCAGCTTCATCATGTGTTTCATAAATCACCATACAAACACATTGGCTGGCGACCTACACCCAAGGAACCAAAACAGATATACGTATCTCTTGGCACCAATTAAATCCTACACCATGAGCAAATGCAAAAAGGAACTCTATACCTACCCTTACCAGTGATGCCATAAACACCATTTCTCTGTAATCTAGCTAAAACCCATTAACACCATTTCTTCGGTGCGTCGCGTCTATTTCTATTCGGTTTTGTTTGCTTTACCGAACTCGCATCCCATGAATGCACATTTTTCCTTTTTTGGTTAGATTCTTTCCTATGGCTTTGATCCATAAAAGAACCAATGTACACACATACATGTGTACCGTGACGATCTTCTGTATGAGATCTATTTGGTTATCCCAAAAAGAGACTTTACGTCTCTCTTAGAATAGGGAAATGCACCCTTAATTAGGAGAGCCAGTTTCACTGGCCGAATTCCTTTTAACAACGAACGAATATCGTTGAGTCGCATTACAACCATCAAAGCGGACAGGTCGTCCGCCATCCACCGTACCGGCGCCGGTACGGTGTGAAACAAAAAGTCAAGTTCGAGTCGAACGCGTATCAAGTCGTATTAATTTGCACTTAAAAGTAATTTTTCTTGTGTCCTGTGTATAATACCACAAGTAGAGTACTCTGTCTTACATTCTTTTTTTTTTTTTTTGGTGCATACGTGTGATCGTCAGCGTAATTAGAATCCGTTGTCGAGCAAAATAATTGTGAACCAGTTGCAACAGTTAAATTAAATAAAAGAACCTTTTAAACCGAAATAAATCAAGCCTTGCGTTTTAATTGCTATCTGGTGGACAGTGTTTCGCGACATAGTTTTTGGGGCCCTTCTTGTGGATGGGGGTGATGAAGGGTTTTTTCCAAATTTGGGGGAATATGGCTTGAGAGAGTGAAACATTGAAGATCGGTGATAGGGGTGCAGAGAGAATGGGTGAGCATTTCTTGAAGAGAATTGCAGGGATACCATCAGGCCCCGGTGTCAACTCGTCTTTGCGTTACAGTAGTTTAGAAGTAATAGCACTACCTCTATCCCCTTAAAGTGGTCAACATTTCTCCGTCTCACCGTCAGTTATACGCAGATTCCTTTAGCAAATCATATTTCTGAACAAATACTACAATAGATGTCACTTTATATGGGTAGTAATCCCCTTATTAAAAAGCAAACATTTCGCAAAAATATATATATCAACGTCGCTACTGTAACCGACTCCACGCAACTGTTCTTAAAAAGTACACTACAAGCGTGGCCTAACTATTCAACTCCCTCTTCTATCTTTTGTTAAGCCAAAGGGCTTTTCTGAAAAGAATTCTCACATCACCTACCTTCATAAAATTGCTTACTACCCTCTTCTAGTTTTCATTAGACCAATCAGTTTTTCTATATATCTAAAAGCATTCCTAAATGGCCCTGTGGGGGTACATAGTAGGTGTGCCGGCACGGGAACTGGTTCACTACTACCCCACTAAAGAGTTCACTAGATGAAACACTGCAAGCCATTCACACAAGAAAGAAAAAATGAAACGCACTGATTTGTTTGAAATTATTTTATTGTTCTCTCTTCTATGTTTAATTATACATTAATTGGCGTTTTAGTTGGTTCTTCAGCGATGGACCAAGTCTAGTCTTGAATTTGATTTACTTTGGTTATTTTGGAAATCACTCCATTACTGAAATTTATAAACTGCTTATTGTTTGTCTTTTAATTTGTTTTTTAGTCACATAGATTTTTTATGGAATCGATTTTATCTGGGTTAAAAAATAAACACTACTAACCGGTGACGACTCCCGGACATACACACGTAGTTGAAACACGGCTATTAAAAATGACACGAGGGTGTGCGCACGCTGCGGTGGTTGGTAAACAACTCTCTTGCGACGTGTATCCGCTGGGAGATGAAACGCGACTGTCGTACTCAAGGAATAACCTCGAGAGACTCGTGGTGAGTCCCTCTCAGCTTGGTGAGTTTTCTTTTCTTGAGAGAAACGTGAAGTCTCTCTTTGTGGTGGTGAATTGGAGAGGAAATCTCCGGGTCGATCTTAGCTAGTGTGCTAATGATCCATTGTTTACTCATCCAACGAAGGTCATGGGAAAACGAAACTGAGACAAGGGGATGAACAAAGGACATCATAGGATACATGGTGCAGCTGCGTAAATGGTCTGCAAGCCACTAGGGAAATTGGTGCTAAAAGCAATTTAGATACACAATGGTGATTGTGCACTGTATCTTTGCTGGCGAAAAAGGTCGAATTCTTTGTTTGGATGTTTATATGCTGTAGAATTCGATTCTTGGCGGCTAGTCGCTAGATGCGAACACTGCTTTTGTCGATTGGACAAAAGGCTGCCGAGACTGTAGATAAACCAGGAACATATGCTGCGCACGTGTGTGGTAGGGTACGCTGGTTGACATGGGCGCTGATAAGTTTTTCAAATTTATGATGCATGTATGCGAAAGAATTTTTTTCCAGAAAATTTTGATGATACATTGGTTGTATGCATGTTAATGAATTCTTTGCAGGGAATTTTAGGTGATGCATTAGGTGCATTAAATGTCCTTGATGAAGGAAACGTTTGCAGGTTTGCAAAGGGAGTTGGGATGGAATTGTGGGTGGTTCTTGCGTGTGTTTAAAGAACCCCCACAGCCCCTATTCATAACACCGCGCACTATTCTGTATCAACTTTCGCCAGACTAAGGATGAATGAAAAGATTCCCCATTGATACAAAAAGGAATAAGAACCAGCGAAATAATTAGCGTTCAATCACCAAACTATTTGCAATACGAAAGCAATTTCAGAATCGCGGGCGGAATACCCTGTACTTCACTGCAAAGCCTATAACCTCGTCTGTGCAGCACTGTTACCATAAAGGGTAGTTTAAGAAACTAACTTATTGAAGTTGACGTAATCGTCACAAACTTCTTCTATACTCTCGGCAAAATCCTCGACAAAATAAACGTTTTCGAACTCGAAGCCTTGCTTTTCATATCCTAAATTAATCTTGCTTTGAAGGCCGCTTGTACCATACCCCAAATTTGTGAGTCAATCTAGGGTGCATCACAGACGTCATCTCAGATGCCTAATGTTCATATCATTCATCAACGACAACGTCCACATCCTACAAACGTCGGGCTTATCTATGTACTGAGATGACATTGAACACAACCTAGTTAATAACTAAAAATTCGAAGTCTAACAAGCCGAAGGCTAACAAGCCAAGAACTAAAAAAAAACGTTGTGTCGGTTCCACGAACCGCACAAATAACCATAGGCTGAGATGCCTTCGTTCCACCAAGGAACATACTCACATATGAGTAAACTTCACGTGCCCACAGACACGTGACCCCAAAGCCCACCTTTTCACCTGACCAAAGGTGACATCCATACCGGTGTCAACAACCCCACGTATCCACAGATACGTGGGCTCCAAGTCCCGAACAATTTCCTGATGCTGCACGGCGATCGAAGGACACGTCCAGTATGGAAAATGTGTACCTATCCATTAGCTGGATAAACACAGGTGGTTGGCACAGCTGCGCCAGATGTCGACAAACATCAAATCCCCGGCGGTAAGCAAACTGCCGTTAAACAATCCATCGGCTAAACCTTTGACCCTACCGCAATACGCTTCGCCTAAACCAAAGCCATTGTGGAGAAACAGCAATAAACTGAAACGCTGTTCCCATAGGGAAAAACAAATACAATTATCATAATCAACGATAATTACCACGATCCCAGAATCGCCAAGAATAAACCACACACCCGAATATATACAAAAGAGATTCGACAGAAGGTTTGAAAAATCTGGCGATTCCGGGAAGATCTCCGGCCACACGGGCAGCAACATACACGTCTGTTTGTGAGGGGGCAACCGCATATTTGGCCTGCGACGAAACGGGAAACCGCAGGACCAAAAAAAGAAAGTGTACGATATTCGCTAGTGGAGAGATTCTCGATTAAGGAAGAATCGAAAAACAAGAAGAAAACTATCGGGTGAATCGAATCACCCCCTAAGGGAAAAGTTAATGCAGTCGACAGGAAGTGGTGAGAACGATGCATGGTTAGATGCCGATAATTTTGTAACAATCGCGGTTTGTAATTTAGAAACGGGAAATTGCAAGAAATCAATAAATTCGCAGTTAAGATAAACTATCGTGAATACAAGACAATATATAACAACAAACAATTTCCAATACTTTTCATGGCGGTCGAAGTGAATGTGTGCCTGGTATTACAATTCGATTTTATTTTCGATTTGCTAAGGATCGGTAGTGGCACATTGCATCGATTCCAAATCGAATAATCGCGAAAGCAGTTCACATAGAAACGGGAATAATTTAACAGAACATCAAAACTAAAAGTAAGAACTCGTGGACAGACATTTTGTTATTAAATATCGAGTTTCACATAAACTAAAGTGAGTAAAATCAAAGAATTCCCAACGGAATTCCCAAAGGATTTTCGAGTTCATTTTCAATATTACTTTATAAGGCAATATACAAAAACGTAAGGTCTATAAAAAAAGACAAGGAAAACAATAACACAAACTTTAAAACCATTTCTCCGTGTTTCATTGTGGACAGTGTTTGGCGAAACACATCAGCCGTTCGATATTAAAATCCGCCAAAGCTTAACACATTGAATGCTAATACAAAGCGAAAAAAGCCGAAGGCTAACAAACCAAATCATAACTAATCAAAGGCTAACTAGGCAAAGGCTAACCAGGCAAAGACTAACTAGCTAAAGTTTAACTGGCTAAAGATTAATTAGCCAAATTAAAAGCTCTCGAAACTAAAGCTAAAAACCCCTAACTAGCCGAAGGCTAATGAGCCGAAAGCTAACTAGTCGAAGGCTAACTAAGCAAAGATTAACTAGCCAAAGATCAACTGGCTAAAGGTTAATTAGCCAATGGTAAGCCTCGAATATAAAGCTAACACACTCAATCCTAACTAATCGAAAGCTAATTGGGCAAAGGCTAACTATGCAAAGGCTAACTCGCCAAAGGTTAACTAGCTAAGAATCTAAAGCTAACAAATCCTAACTAGGCGAAGGATAAATAGCCAAAGGGTAACTAGCTGAAGGATAACTAGACGAAGAATAACTTGGCGAAGGATAACTAGCCGAAATATAAATACTCAAAGGATAACTAGCAGAGGGATAACTAGCCGACGGATAACTAGCCGGAGGATAACAAGATGAAAACTAATAAGTCGAAGGCTAACAAGCCGAAGGCTAACAAGCCGAAGGCTAACAAGCCGGAGGCTAACAAGCCGAAAGCTAACAAGCCGGAGGCTAACAAGCCGAAAGCTAACAAGCCGAAAGCTAACAAGCCCAAAGCTAACAACCCGAACTCTAGTAAGCCGAATACTATAGCCAAAGGCTAACTTGCGGAAGGCTCTCAAATCGAAAGCTAACAAACCGGGTCCTAGTCGATTTAAAGCTAATTAGCCGAGCCTTAGCCAACCAAAAGCGAACATGCCGAAGGCGAACATACTGAAATCTAATAAATTGATGGCTCACAAAGCAACAGCATTGCGTGTTGCATTCCCTGACATTACCCTTCATCATCATCATCGCCACTACAACCGGGATCCGGGCTTGGCCTATTTTGGCAAGTCTCTTCACCGAGACTTGTTAAATTGTCCATAATAATTTGCTTTTCCGGACAAGGTTATTAGCCTTACGCCAACTTTTCTCAGGATGTCGCTGCATGCATTGGGTCGCTACTTGGCGGGTGTCACGCGGAGACTGCATGTCAACTTGGATTGAACAGGGACAAGGATCGTCCTGGCTTTCGCCGGGTTGAAAGCAGAGACTTTGCCCTGTATGTTCGCTCCCACCCCCTGACATTGCCCCTACCTTTCAATACATCCGACCTAAGCAAAACAACTTTAATCCACAGCATCAATAACCTGAAATTATTTCCTCCTACTTTTGATGTCTACCGCGATGACGACCTTGATTGACCCATTGATGATTCTCCCAGCTGTGGTGGACTCATACCCATCATTCGTCACTTATTGCTATATCGCCTTCATATAAGCTTGATTATGTATCAGTCAAAATTATACTAACCCGCAATTTTTTAATTTTTTTGTTCTACATCTTGCCATCCCAGCCCATCGAAGGGTACGAAATAGCTCTCAACGCAACTGATCACATAACTGAGCTGAATGATTACCAGTAGAGGTCATCGTTTTTGAC
Organism: Microdon myrmicae; assembly: GCA_963931805.1. NCBI lineage: Eukaryota > Metazoa > Arthropoda > Insecta > Diptera > Syrphidae > Microdon > Microdon myrmicae. The sequence goes on from OZ007501.1 coordinate 50,080,586, forward strand.
GATTCTAACTTACAGCAGCTCAAATGGACATTACCCGAGGATCGGTATTACTAAATTTCCTATCCCCTCTTTCTAAAGGAATGTCTATTCACTGATGGACGAGCTGACTCTAGCCTTTGTTTTAAACTTCATGGGCAGGTAACTAGACCTTATCTTTATAACCAACCGCATAAATTCTTCAGTTTCACTCAGTCCCCAGTTCCTCTCAACCATCGATAACTTTTTTTTGTTTCTACATCTTGCCACCCCAGCCCATCGAAGGGTACGAACTAGCTCTCAACGCAATTGACCATATAACTGAGTTGAGTGATTGCCAGCAGAGGTCATCGTTTTTGACGATTCTAACTTGCGACAGCTAAAATGGACATTACCCGACGATCGTTATTACTACATTTCCTATCCCTCTTTTCCAAAAGAATGTCTATTCACTGATAGGTGAGCTGACTCTAGCCTTTATTTTAAACTGTATGGGCAAGTAACTAGACATTATATTTATAACCAACTCCATAAATTCTTCCGTTTCACTCAGTCCTCACTTCCTCTCAACCATCGATTACCATCTTTTTGTAAGCTTGCATTAAGCTAATAAATAAGCTGATAGATCCACTAAACTAAGTCATTCCAGTTCGAGGACATATCGCGTTGAATAAAAGACTCTATCAATAAGTCGTCTTACTTTGCTTTAGCAGCAAATAGTTGTTTGTAGTATTTCGTGATACTATTCGGAATGCAATGCAGCCTTCTTTCCGACTGGTAAGAATACGTGCATTTTAAAAAGTTCAGTGTCCCAGAAACTAGATTGAAACAACCTTAATTTAAAAATAACTTGACAGCAAATGGGATGGAAATTAATCATCTTATACCTAGAACATCTAGTAGCCACAGATTTCATAAAAGCTAATTAATCACATGGGTCTCCTTAGTTACGCTACATACTCGTATATCCCTCTACAACTCTCCCCAATTCTTCTGGATGTAAACTGGTGAATATTCTAAAGTGTTCATCTGTTCCGTTTCTTTTTTTTAAATACAAGCCCAGCACGCCGGAATCAACATTCCCTTGAACTCTTTTAAGGTTTCTTATTGATGGTGTCAATGCCCTTCAATTAGATCCGGTCGAGGCGAAATTTTCGTAGCCAATTATTTTCTAATTTATGTGTATCTATTCTGTGTATGGTTTCGTTTGGTCTAATTCCGTCCCGAGAATTGATTAGATGCGCGCTGCAACGAGGAAACTAAATTTACAACCGGAATCTGACTAACGACGAGATAAACAAACAAAGATATATAAAAAACTGCTTGTAAACAAAACGAAGAGGAGTAGACAAACCTCAAGTTGTATATAAATATCAAAAGTTAGACCATTTGAAATCCGAAAATAAAAACATCTATAAAAAGAGCCTCTTAAATCTATGCCGCCGGTGTGTTCGTGCGAAAGAATGAGCAATTTCTTACGATGAATTAAGTGTTGGCATGCCAGCATGCCATTAGTGTGTTCTTTCAAGGCTGGATGTTATACAATATAAAAACTATTGTTGAAGATTAAGCCTCACCTGAGGAGGCGGGGGGGGGGATACGTTTGAATGGCGCCCAAACAATTTTTGATTGGCAAATGAAATAGTTGCTTAACGAATATAAAAGATTTTCAAAAACAACCGAAACTTCTTCTAAGTGAATGCAACTGAAAAGGTGAAAAAGAAAAAATAGTAGACGATGTTTTGGTATTTTGTATATATATATCTTTCGGGAAAGGCTATTACCATTAGTTAGTACTATTCTCCTCAAAAGTGAATATTTTTTCTACGTTGACATTAGCAAATCCTTAATGAGAACCAAAAATAGAACTGGCGCCAGGATAGAACCCTAAGGCATACCGAAATTATTGGAAAAGTGATCCGAAGTGTATAACATTCCGGATTGAACGATTTTCAAGGAAACCCCTCATTCTTGGGAAAGTCCATATGCACGAATATTAGTAACGCTATGTGCTAAACGTAGTCAAAAGCCTTGGAGATATTCAATTACCTTGATTTGTGTGCTTTTCAATTACAGTTTGACGCTTTGTCCTTTGAGTGTGTAGCTAGAGTCCCGCTGCCCATTACTAACGAAGGAAAAGACGCTTTGCCAGAATGGATGTGAAGTACTTAGGCACTCAAGTCGTGCCAAAGATTATTGTTCACATTCGTAACCGTTTGATTGCATGCGGTTCCGATTCCGGCCAAATTCGCTCTATTGTCCACCTTAAAATTAGAACACCGCCTATGCCTAAAGGTCTTGTTAGCCTTTTTGATGGCTAATGCATTCCATTTGAATTTTTTATCAATTGAGGGTTTATCGGATGAATTTCGTTCGATAGATTGTGGTATGTTTTTAACCAGAAAAATTATTTCCGTGACGGACTCTCCACAGACATTAACATCGGAGATTCCAGAGCAAACCTCTGAACCATGGAAACGACGCAAAGATTTCCCACAAATCCTCCCAGTTGGTATCTCCGTATTTCCATACTTGGCTAGGCTACCTAAGTTGGTTAATCTTTTAAGATATAAATAACCGCACAACCGATATCCATGGTCAGCATTTCTCGATAACGCAGTTGCTTATACGAAATAAACGCTTGAATTGGATGACAAAACATATCAAAAGTGCTCGCGGAAACACTTATGCGTGGTTTTATACCCGTTGGCAGTACTTCCGGCTGCATCGACCACTCAGCCTTTAGTCGCTTTTTACGATAAGCAGACAGCCGTTCAAGGTCTTACTCAGAGGATTACAAATGCCACTTTCAATATTGTCGAGGATGTTTGATTCATTTGCTTGGAAATTCATTTGCAGGTTCAGCCTTTTCTTTTTCCATGGTAGGCAACATAGATAATGGCACTCTGTCTCCATCTATATATAGATATATATATGTTGCATCACAAGCAACAACAATAACAACCAGGGATGAATTGATTTCTCAACGATACAACAAAAGGAGAATCGATTTATCACAAATTCAAATAGTCAATTCACCTGCCATCGAAGCAACAGAAATCCACCACGGCAAATTCCATCGCCGAACGGTATACTCAGCTTTTTCTGAATTGTTGACATCGGCATTACAACCCTCGTTCGATACAACCGTTTCCATGGTAATTTGCTGGTCGATGGCACGGTGCTTTTTGATCGGATGACATTAACGGGGAACTATGGAAATTGTACGAGGTATATTAACGGGCGTATAGAAACAAAACCCTTCTTCTTCATTTTCTACTTGTGCCATGCAATTCGGTATCATCGTTTAGTGACGTAGACTTTAAATTATTCAAGTGGCCGCTAAAGTGGCAATTTTTTAAGTAATAGTGAAAATAAAGTAACTTACTGTTAAATGAACTAAAAGTTTTCTTTTTGACACAATCATTGTGGGAACTTATAAAGGCTGTTCACTTCACAGAACCACCTATTGGAGTTGACTTTTGCTGTCACCAGAGCGTAAACCAACTAATGGATTTGGATGGATTGCTGTTCCCAAACCAACTAGTGGAGTTGGCTTTTGCAGTCACCAGAGCGTGATTCAATATGTATATATATATATATATATATATATATATATATATATATATATATATATATCATCATCATCATCGGCACTACAACCGGGATTCGATCTTGGCCTTATTTAGCAAGTCTCTCCACCGGTATCCGGTCCTTATCCGAGCCTTGTTAAATTGTCCTTAATAATTTGTTTTTCCGGGCAAGGTTATTAGCCTTGCGCCAACGTTTCTCAGGATATCGCTGCATGCATTGGTTCACTACTTGGCGGGTGCCAAAGTAGCTACCCAGGGGTGTCACGTGGAGACTGCATGTTAACTTGGATTTAACGGGCACAAGGATCATCCTGGCCTTCGCCGGGTTGAAAGCAATCAGTGACTTTGCCCTATATGTTCGCCCCCCCCCCCCCCCCCTCCCGTATTTATATATATATATATATATATATATATATATATATATATATATATATTTATATATATATATTTATATATTTATATATATATATTTATTTATTTATTTATTTATTTATTTTTATTTATATATGCTTTTTCAAAAAGTACCACTACACAGTAATGCGCAGTCCAATGACCTTAGCGCATGTTCTCACCTACATGTGATTCATGTGTTGTTTTTCCATGCAGACATGATTATGGTCGTTCAGCGACACGGCCGCTCTTAACGGTGATGACACAGTGACTGACTACTTCGCATAATGTAGCATTTAGTAAGTATCCCATATACACGAAATACGACATACGGCATAGGATATATGATATAAGATACACGGTATACGGCACACTATATACGATATACAATATATGATATGCGTTATACAATATACTATATACAATATACAATGTACGATATATTATATGATATACGATATACGATATATGATATAAGATGTACGATATACAGTATGGGATAAACGATATACTATATATGGTACACAATATATATTACGATATATGGTACGATATATGATATACGATATACGATGTACGATGTACGATATACGATATACAATATGGGATATACAATGCACGAGATACCATATATGATATACGGTGTAGGATATATGATATACAATATATGATATACGATGTACAATATATGATATACGATTTATGATATATGATATACGATATATGATATACGATATGCAATATACGATATACGGTATTTGGTATAAGATATACGATATACGATATATTGTTTACGTTATACGATATACGATATGCGATTTACGAAATACGATATACTATATATGATACAAGATATACGATATATAGGGTCCACCATCTTTTATGTCGGTATGTGACTGTTCGGTCGTATTCCAAGCGACGCGGACGTTCTGTCGGCAATATTCTTTGAGTGAATTGCACTTTATACGGAAACAAATGCAAATCATCCTCCACTGAAAGGACCAAATGCTGAGCGTAATGACGATACGACACATGTGAGTTGTCGGCAGAACTATCCCTTACCGCTGTGGGGTAAAAGTCGAGATGCCAAAACACGGACACTTATTTCCTTTTACACCCCACGATTGTTCGAGGAATAAAACACAATTCAGGTTACAGATGTAATGTTTAGCTTTTATTCACAGTTAATATTCAATATCCGTGGTGATTGTTCCGGACACTGTCTTACAATTTATGATAATTCGAACACTCGAGTATTTACAAACTGTTAAGAATTGTTCTGCGCACCGATGTACAAATTATGGTACTTCAAACACGCGAGTTTTTACAAACTGTTAACAATTGTTCCGGGTAATTCAAACACTGACTATTTACGAACTGTTAAAAATTATTCTAGGTAATTCGAACACTGAGTTTTTACAAAAGTACACTCGATCGTTGACGCACTTACACCTTTGCGGGATTAATCCTAGGGACTGGTAATAGCTTGACCGAACGCGGTGATGGCTGCAATCTGACTCCCTATGGGATGTCTCTTTACAGACATCCGAAGAAAACCAAAAAAAAAAAACTAAAGGATTCGCCGCCAATGGCGAAGGTCCAAACGAAAAGAAAAAAAGAAAAACTCATGTAGCAGATCGAATCCACTGCTACACGTTTGGGCAAGATAAACTGCCGCCATCCGCAAGGGATAGATTCTTGATTGACGTGAGTCAATAAAACCCTTGCCGAAGGCAGAAATCTATCTTGGAAAAATGTATCGAACATTGGGCATGGCCGTTGTTAGATCATCTAGCATAAACAAATTTCGGTCTGGTGATTCGATGCATGTTATGTTAGGGATGTGTTAATCCCGTTGAAATGCACTGTCAGGCGAAAGTATCCGCTTGAATGTTTACTTGGTGTAAACTAAAATTGGTGGCCATGGCCGATGCTGGTGATAGTTCCAAGAAATGGCAACGGATCATAAAATCGGTCATGCTTAGATCCAAGCAAAATATGCGCGCCTGAAAGGCCAATGTTTGATTTGATCTTCTTTACTTAAGGAAAGATAGATCGTAGACATGCCGTTGGAAATCTGGCTTGCAGCTGTGCAAGCAACCCGAAATAATGCTAGGTCAATGAATGGGTACGAAAATAACACACGGAAAGATCAGCGTGTGTTGGTGGATATGTGCCAACCATTGTTCGGTCGCGGAAGCTCGGTTGATGAATTGATGTCATGGCAAGATGATAATCTTGCCGTGAATTATGCTTTTAGGAATGACCGTGGGGAAGAGGTTTGGAAAAACACCCAAAAAAGGTAAGCTGCCTAATATATATTTATGTCGGTTATCCTTGGGGATAACCGAATTAGTTCCAGCGAATTGGTTGGCGGTTAATGCCGTAGCAAGGTTGCATAATCTTGCTGAAAATTCGACTTCAAGGTAAGTCGCATCGCCGGGAATGGTGGGGATCGAGCGATGCATGGTTCTTCGGGCCCTGAAAAGCCCCATACCGCTTCAACCAGTTCATTGAAACATCTTTGGCGTTGATGAACAGCATGTCGAGGATTCCCCTGCCGACAATTTTGTGTTGTCAGACGTTGCTTGTTGGTCACGATATTTTCGACGATATGCCGCACTATTTTCAACGTACAGCGTTACTATATCGGGGCGTTGTTTCGGTGTGAAGCGTCTCATGGCTAAAATTGTACTGATTTGACATCCCAAAAACATGTCTACTCAATTCAATCGGTTGATAAATATCAAAATTATTCAATGTTTACATACCGACATATTTTACGGCGTACCCGTTATGATATACGATATTAAAAAATTACAATATTACAACATTACCATATCAAGATATTACGATATTATGATATTGCATTATTACGATATGAGAAATACGTTCGGCTCAAGAAGTTGGATAAAGGGGAACTTCTCAACAGTCATTCTTTGATTGTTTAAGCTTCAACACCTTTGCCTATAAACAAAGCCTCACAGAAGAAAAATGTGGACGAGGTTTTGTTTTTGTTTTTTAATTTTTTTTTCTTTTATATATTAATAAATACTATATCAACCAATTTCCAATTAGCACCGATATCACAGTGCTTTTACTCTCATACCGTGAGGACATCTGTCAGAGGGGCTTAAACGATAAAAGATTTCCGGCACTAATTTTTCATTTGGAAAGTCTATAGCGTTTTGCGACGATAGTGAAGAGTGTATGATTCGAACCGACGCTATCACGGTTAGAATCACTAAAATATAGAACCAACGCTCAACGCATCACCACTGCCGCGTATACGAATTCGATTTCTAAGCTGATGTGGAAATGCTATATTATTGCTATGGTATACGGCTTTAATGGATGTGCTTTTGGTGGTGTTGTTCTTCACTATCGATCGTGTGTATTTGCTAGAAACGCCACAACTCCACTCTTATTTCTACCCAATTTCAACGATGGAAAGAAACAATCCAAGAAGTTATTGAAGTCTGTTATGAAAATAAACGTTCAAATAAAAATGCATTTGACATCACATGTTATGTGCATTTGCAAAAATGTTAGCAAAATTTCAAGTAACTAAACCGGTAGCAATTGTGAAAACATTAGTGCGTGCTCCTCAACGACGTTCATCCGAAATCATTGCTGTGGTGTGCGCGAATATGGCCGAAAATCCACACACCTAGATTTGTCATCGTTTGTAGCAATTGAACCCCACGAATATATTACATCGAATTTTGAAGAAGTATTTGTCTCTACTATTTTGGAAAGTTCGATTATTATAACATAAAATCAGAATCTTACAGATCGTTTAAAGCACCACGTCTTCAACAATGTGTGGGGTCGTGTGGTTTTATTACAACATGGTTATTTGTGTATATTCGTACCTCGGAAGTTATTTTTCAACAGTATCGATACGCCCTCTTCGACTGTCACGTTTTCTCAAGAAAATACTTGGGAAATTGATGTTATACGCTAAAGCCCCCAAGCCAAAATAAAAACCCCCTGTCTCGCCCTCATAGTCTACGATATATATCAGCCATAGAGTGCACCTCATCTCATTTTAGAAAGTAACTTCTAATTTACCAATAAACATAAACGAACACTTTTTATCAGAATTCCACAAGTAAGGAATTCTATGCCTGAAAACGAGTTCCCTCATAATCTCATAATCTCATAATCCCACATACCCATACTCTCCGAGCCTTAGAGAATGGCAACGAAGTTGATGTTATCACCACCGATTTCAGCAAGGCATTTGACAAAATCTCCCATAATCTCATCGTTTTCAAGCTGTCCTCCCTAGGCTTCGAACCCCTATTGATCAAATGGTTATCTTCTTATCTGAAAGACCGATCCTGCCGTGTCAAATTCAGGTCCTCCCTTTCCGATCCTTTTTTTCCCACCTCTGGGGTTCCGCAAGGAAGTCATCTAGGCCCCCTCCTTTTTATCCTAACCATCAATGATGTCGACTCTGTTATCAAACACTCATCCATATCCCTCTATGCGAACGACGCCAAACTCTACAAAACAATCATCTCTCCCCTCGACTCCTCACTCCTCCAACAGGACCTCGACAGCTTCTCAACCTGGTGCCGTAATAACTGCCTTGATCTGAATATTGCCAAATGTCACTCCATTACATTCTCCCACTAACGTGCACCCCCACCTCCTCGCCCCTACTTCCTGCTTAACCAGCAGATCTCATACGTATCCCCAATACGTGACCTCGGAATCTTATTTGACAGGGAGCTCAGCTTCATCCCACATATCGACGATATCATTCTTAAGGCCAACTCCGCCCTAGAGTTTATGAAACGCTGGTCTAAGGAATTCTCTAATCCTTACGTTTCCCCTTCCCTCTACATAGCCTTCATCCACCCCCTTCTTGAATACGCCAGTCAGGTCTGGTCTCCACATTGCTCGTCTCATATCCGCAGAATCGAGAGCGTGCAACGTCGGTTTCTGCGTTTTGCCCTCCGTGGACTGAACTGGGAGAATCCTCGGATTCTTCCCCCATATACAAGCCGGCTCCATTTGATCAACCTCAGTACACTTGGGGAACGCAGAACTCTTGCCGATATCCCCTTCACCCACCGTCTCCTCTCCGGCACAATCAACTGCCCTAGCTTGCTTTCCGCCATCGCACTCAACACCAACCCCCGCAACCTACGAAACCCACGTCTCTTCTATCTGCCCTCCCAACACACTTCCTACGGCTGTAATGAACCAATTTCACGAATGCTAAGCGGGCAAACTCTTATCCCACCTCCTTCGATTTCTACCTCACTTCTATTGCTCTCAAACGTCGTCTTCTGTCTTTCCCGTCGTGACCTTGCCCCACCCACTATCTACACTCTTACCACCCGTATACATTCCTATCACCCCGCCCCTTTATCCTACTACCCGGTCTTCGCCACCCCATCACGTGCACAGCCACCTTCCCACCTTATTATCATCTTACTTAGTCGAAAGTAATTTTTGTAATCCTAGTTCTTAAGTTAGTTCGTAAGTTTTTTACTTTTAATTTCTTTTTTTTTTCCTCTAACGCTTGTACTAAGTGTAATAAACTAGGGTTCTTTTTATTATTATTATTTACTGGCCTGTAGGAACCCGGAAGTTCATGACCTCGCCGACTCGGCTCCGCCATTGTTCCCTGTCCTGTGCGCTCTCCTTCCACGTTCGATCATTCGATCCGATCTCCTCGAGGTCCAATTTAACATTGTCCTCCCATCTTCGTCGCGGCCGTCCTGTCGGTCTCTTCCCCGTTAGTTTACCGTCAAGAATTCTATGCACGGTCCTATCATCGCCCATTCGCGCTACGTGTCCGGCCCATCTTAATCCTCGCAACTTGATTACTCTCACTATTGTAGGTTTGCGGTATAGCTCTTCCAATTCGTGGTTGTGCAGTTTCCTCCATTGTCCTGACTCGTCATATTTACCGCCAAATATATCCCTCAAAACTTTATTCTCGAATACGCGGAATTTGTTCTCTTCCCGTTTTGTGAGAGCCCATGTTTCGCATCCGTATAGAGCAATCGGCATGATTATGGTTCTATAGACACGGAGCTTTATATTACGTGATAGCAGTTTGGATTTTAATAGTTTACTGGCTGCATGGCAACTAGCGTTGCCGGAATGTAGTCTTTTGTTAGTGTCCTTTGACGTTTCGTTTCTGGTCGTCAGTGTCGTTCCCAGATTTAAATTCTTTGACATTTTCAAATATCTTCCCCCTGACGTTTATATGTGCTCTCTGAGGTCCACCTGCTCTCGTCGTAATCATGTATTTCGTTTTGTCTTCATTTATTTCTAGGCCCACCTCTTCTGCTGCTTGCATGATGATTTCACAGTTTTTACTTATAGTTTCGAGATTATCGCCCAGAACGGCGATGTCATCCGCATACGCGAGCACTTGTGTGACCCCGTTCTGGGATGATCCGGTCGTGTTGTCGTCTTGTACCTTTCTGATAACATACTCGAGGACAAGGTTAAAAAGGCATGGTGAGAGACCACCCCCTTGTTTTAGTCCGTCACGGATTTCGAATGGTTCTGAGAGGTGGTTTTCTATTCTAACTCGCCCTTTGTTTTCGTTCATGCATATTTGAATGAGAGCAGCATATTTTTTCGGGATCCCCAGCTCAACCACAATATGGTAGTCTTTGCCTTGCGACTGAGTCGTAGGCTTTTTTGAAGTCCACGAACAGTTGGTGAACCGTCTCTCCGTATTCCCACTTCTTTTGCAGCAGTTGCCTTATTGTGAACATCTGGTCGCTTGTTGATCGGTTCAGACGGAATCCGCATTGGTAGTCTCCCAATATTTCTCTGCGTATGGTGTGATTCTCGCCAGTATGACATTTGTTAATATTTTGTATGTGATTGGGAGCAATGATATTCTTCTAGGGTTCTGCTCTCACTAAACCTAAACCTCTAACGTTTCAACACTTCCCTTCCTTATCCTCTCCCTTCTGCCCAAACAGTCCCTTAACATTTATTGGTATCTCAGATCCTCATTAAACCGATTCCTAATGCATCGTTTTTAAAATCATTCCAAAAAAAGGAGATAAAATATATTTTAAAACAAAGACAGAAAAATATAAAAATAATGGATGTGTTTCTTTTTTTTTATAATAAAACTGGTTTTTAATGGTGTAAAAAAAAGCATTCATTCAAACAAAAAATACTTCATGCGCGAACACATTTACTCCTATTTAAAAAACAAAAGAAACAATAACCAACTCGCATTTAATAACACATATAAACGTGCATTGAAATATTCACATATATTTAGAGAACGAGGAGTGCATCGATTGTGATTCTAATGGTATTTGTTGCCTTTTTTTTCTTGCAGTTTGACTCAAGCATTAAAGTTGATAGAATCCATACTGCATACATATGAAGCCCTTGGTACCACAAAATGGCTAAATGCGAAGATCGTCCTGTTAGTATGTACGACAATTTAAATACAACAAATACACCGCCCGCATCTCCATATGCTGACGTTTCATTTAAACATGCCACAAAATCTCCCAGTAACAGTCATACCGAAGGAATCCCCGCATCATCGCCTAACAACAAGCACCTTAATAATTATGAATACAGTCAGGTGAACAAAACTCCGAACCAAACAAATCGACCACTTAGTCAGCCACCGGACGCAAACGGCTATAGTAGTCTTGCAGCCGTTAAAGCCGCTCTTCACGATGCAAAGTCTAAATTTTTTGGATTAAATGGCAGCACCCCAACAAACAACATATCAAAATCACATCAAGAACCACTCTTGCCTACAAACAATTTGTTGCCATCCGATCAAAGGGAGCAGATTGTGCCGAAATCTCAACCGAAATATCAAAATATACCTGAAAATAGTGCGATATTCCGGAATGCGCACGAAGCAGTCGCACCTGATTCACCAGAAATCCAGGTAGCAAATATACCTGAATCATCACCCGCTAGACAACACAAACAATTAAAGGATAGTCCAAATTCGGTGCAATATCTCACAATTCCACGAAAACCAATCGGACCAGATATGGAATTCGCAGTCGCCGCACAGCCTTCACAGGTAAATGCATTTTTAATAAACTTCATTTAAATGTAAGAGTTTGTAGGAATAACACGCCCACCATAAATCCTAATGAAGTCCATTACAAGCATTCCAGGTTTATATATCCCTTTAAGTGTCAATATTTCATAATGTCTATGGGGCGTTTTAATAAAAACAATTCCCCGCTGTGAACGATCTTCAATAGAAAATGCAAATTCACCGCTGAGGATGTTGATACGGTCAATGAAATGTAATATTCAAACTTTGGTTAAACAAAAACGAATATTTTATACAAAAAAAAACAACACTCAAAACCCAATCAATGATCACACAACAATTTCCTATAATAAACAATTACTCCATAATGACTCATGCTAGGCCGAGGTTAACCGGTATTTAAGTTCTTTAGAATTTTAAATACTGTAATGTCGCCTTTTTCAAATGATTCTCTTCCAGTAATTTAGTGCATTCGTTATTTAAGTCTGCTTAGCGCCTGCTAATGAGTTTTCCAATTTGATCTTCGATTGTGTTCTCAGAATTTATTTATAAGATAGTTTGTTAGCTTTTAATGAATCTAAAAATGATTCTTTTTATATTCGTTTCAGTAAATCGGGGTTCAATTTAATTTCTATAATCAAAGTTCAGTTTGTGTTCCGAGTGAGTTAACATCATAACCCGAATTTTATAACCCTTACGCCTACGTGGCTAAAATAAAAATTAAAATGAACTCAGATCATAGGTCAAATCCTGTAGCAGATTAAACCATGCAATGCTCATTTCATCGTTTGTAGACTGCATTCGATTCTCGTTCAGAATATTATCATAAAATGTTCTTACCAAGCTTCCGCTTGTCCGACTCGTGTTTTCAGAATCCACTAAATATCACATCGTGCCGACAAATCAAAATATTAAATCACACAAAATGACTAAACTCAATTTATATTGAATTCCGCACATTTGAAAAGTATGATTTACCGTTTTCGACATATTAATGGACTTAAATCGCTCCACAATTACTGTCACAATTAATCCATAATTATTGTCTCGCTAAACCCATTACTCTCAGACATCAACTCGTTCAAATCAAGCCTTCAAATTAAGTCGTTTTTCTAGAATCTATTATATCATACTGTGCCGACAAATCAAAATGATAGATCAAATAAAATTATTTAACACAGTTTATGTTGAATTCCCCACATTCAAAAAAGTAGTGATTTATCATTTTCGACACACTAATAGACTCAAAACTCCCCACAATTACTGTCTAGCATCAATCTGTTACAGAACATTAACTACTAGTTAAAACGTAACGTTAAGCTTCAAATTACGTCGCTTGCCCCTTTTGTTGGAGGGTAAATAATAAGCTTATTGCCATAACATCCGCCGGGGTGCAGTTGATAAAGCAACCAAGTTGTGTGCGCTTTGTGTAGTCTCATTCTTTTCGACTTATTCATTTCAACTTATACTCACAAAACTGTAATTATAAAATTTTCTCTAAAAGGTGACCAAAAACTGATTATTACAATTTTTTTTAACTAAACTTTTATTTACTTACTTTATTGTGACCTAACCTTTTCACTTAGCTATTATTCTAGCAACTGGGCGATAATATGATAATAAAAAGTTAAACGTAACCGATTCGTCAGCTTCATCATCATCATCGGCACTACAACCGGGATCCGGTCTTGGCCTTATTTAACAAATCTCTCCACCGGTCCCGATTTCGAGCCGATGTCATCCAGTTTAGCACTCCCAGGCTCTGGGCGTCCTGGTCTACGCCATCCCTCCATCGCAGACAAGGTCTGCCGCGCTGTCTCCTTCCATACATCCTGCCACAAAGGACTTTCCGGGCAGGGTCCTCTTCGCTCATTCGGGCTAGGTGTCCCGCCCACCGGAGTCTACCGAGCTTGATTTTTCTTACAATATGAGCTTCAAGGTAGATTGCGTACAACTCATGGTTGTAGCGTCTCCGGAATCGTCCTCCCTCACATACGGGGCCAACAATTCTCCTTAAGACCTTTCTCTCGAACGCGGCCAAGAGTTCAGAGTGCCTTTTATTAAGCACCCAGGTCTCGGATCCATACATGAGTACTGGTAAGACCATGGTCTTGTACAGTAGTAGCTTGGATGTTCTGGATAAATTTCGGGATTTAAAGAGCCTTGATAGACCATAGTAGGCTTTGTTGGATTTAATCAGCCGTTCGCGTATTTCTTCTTCCATATTGTTATCGGCTGATACTATTGACCCAAGGTAGTTAAAGGATTGCACTACTTCAAATTCGTGCTCCACTACCCTGATAGTTTGACCAACGTTAGGTCTTCTCTTCGCAGAAGTTGCCACCATCTACTACTGTTTTTCCCTCATTAATGCGCAGTCCCAGTTTTTGTGCCGCCTGCTCGATCTGGGTGAAGGATTCCTGTACCGCCGATTCGGTTCTACCGATGATGTCGATGTCATCTGCGTAGGCAAGTATCTGGCTGGACTTGGTGACAATAGTCCCTCTTGTTGTAACGCCAGAGTCACGGATTGCTTTCTCCAACGCCAGGTTGAAAAGGAGGCAGGCTAGACCGTCCCCTTGTCGGAGTCCATTATAGATGTTGATTGGTTTGGACAGCAATCCCGCTACTTTTACTTGACTAGTTACGTTGGTCATGGTCAACCTACAAAGTCGTATCAATTTATTTGGAATGCCGAATTCTCTCATGGCATTATATAGTTCTACCCTAGCTATGCTGTCGTAGGCGGCCTTGAAGTCTATAAACAGATGATATAGTGGAATCTTAAATTCCAGACAGACGCCTGCTTAAAGGTGAATATCTGATCAATTGCTGATTTGCCTGGGATGAAGCCACACTGATATTGACCAATGATGGCTTTAGCGTATGGGGATATCCGGTCTTGTAGGATAGTGGAGAGTATCTTTTAGGCGGTACTCAGCTATGTTATACCCCTATAGTTGCTGCACAGTGTGATATCTCCCTTCTTATGTATGGGGCAAATTATACCACGACGCCAATCTTCCGGCATCTCCTCTTGCTCCCATACGTGCACCACGATCTCGTGAATTGTGTGATGTAACGCTGTCCCTCCTTGTTTGATCAGCTCAACTGGTATGCCATCAGCTCCAGGGGCTTTATTTGATTTTAGCTGTCTAATGGCTTTTAGTGTTTCCTCAATGCTTGGTGGCGGCAGCATTTGGTCCTGGTCTTGCATTGGTGGAGTCTCCAATTCTTCTGTGAGGTGACCATTTAGCAATTCATTAAAGTGCACTTCCCATCGCTCCAGAATGCCTTCAGGATCGGTGATCAGATTACCCTCTTTATCCTTGCAGTAAGTGCAGCGTGGTGTGTACCGCGTCATACTGCGGATTATTTGGTAGAACTTCCGCGCCTGGTGCGGACCTCGCTCTCTACTTTTCTCTATTTCACAGACAAGATTTCTTTCGCAGGCACTTTTCTTTTGTCTGTGAAGTCTTTTTTCAGTTCTTCTGAGCTCTTTGTATTTCTCCTCGCGTACCCGCGTCCTATGAGACTGCTGCATTGTCCGGTATGCAGCATTCTTACGTTCAGTCGCTAGTTTGCACTCATCATCAAACCAGTCGTTCCGATCTCTACGACTACTGCCTAAGATGTTGTTGGCAGTACTAATGACAGTATTCTTAAGGCGTGTCCATTTCTCTTCTACGCCCGGCATTCTGGCCCCAGGACTTACTCTCCCTCCGTCGAGCTCTTCGAGGGCGAGTCTTAACGCATGACCAAAGGTGTTGCTGGTGTTCTCATTGCGTAAGGCAGCCGTGTTGATTCGAACCTGATCCGTGGATGCAATACGTCTCCGTAAAGCAATCCGCGCTCGGAAAACTGTACCAACAAGATAGTGATCCGAGTCGACGTTGGCACCTCGGTACGTTCGTACCGTCATCAGGCTCGAAGAGTGGCGGCGATCTATCAACACGTGGTCAATTTGGTTGCGAGTGGCTCCATCAGGTGATACCCAGGTGGCTTTGTGGATATCTTTACGCGGAAACCTGGTACTCGCAACGACCAAGTTTTTCGATGCTGCCAGTTCGATGACTCGTAGTCCATTGTCATTAGTGTTCTCATGCAAACTATGGGAACCTGCGTAGTGCCTGAAAACCGGCTCCCGACCTATTTTCGCATTCAAATCCCCAAGAACGATTTTCACATCGTATCTTGGGCAGGCATTGAGGGCCCGTTCGACGTTCTCATAGTATTCTTCTTTTTCGTCGTCAGGGGACTCCTCTGTAAGTCCGTGAACGTTTATGAGGCTTATGTTCTTAAATTTGCCTCGCACGCGAAGAGTGCATAGCCTTTCATTTATTGCATTAAAGCCGATGATGGCAGGCTTCAGTTTTTGGTTGACTAGAAAGCCTACCCCGAGCACATGGTGTTTTGCGTGACAGCTGTAATAAATGTCATACTCTTTTCTTTGAAAAACACCACTCCCCGTCCATCTTATTTTTTGTAATGCTGTTATGTCAGCCTTATATTCGGACAGGGCATCGGCTAGTTGCTGTGCAGCTCGAGCTCTGTATAGTGAGCGTATGTTCCATGAAAAAATCCTTAAATCATTTAGCCGTTTTCGTTTCCGTGGTCGTCGTCGTATATCCGGTCCATATCCGAGGCTTGTTAAATTTGCCATAATAATTCATTTTTACGGGCCTGGTTATTAGCCTTGCGCCAACCTTTCTCAGGATGTCGCTGCATGCATTGGTTCACTACTTGGCGGGTGTCAAAGTAGCTATCCAGGGGTGTCACGTGGAGACTGCATGTCAACTTGGATTGAACAGGGACAAGGATCGTCCTGGCCTTCGCCGGGTTGAAGGCAATCAGAGACTTTGCCCTGTATGTTCGCACCCATCCCCCGTCAGCTTCAACCCAATATTAAATCGTAAATGTTTATTTGTTTTTTTTTAATATCACACGCGCACAAAAGAAGTTTTTTAACCCTTTAAATGCCAAAGCACAGTGCTTAAAAATGAAATATGAATCCGATTTTTGCAAAAATATATTACACTAAGCTATCCGGGTACTGAGCCCAAGCCAGTGGCAAATATAAATCCGGCATGGCTGTCACAGGAAGTTGAACCTACAAAATGATACCAAATATCAAAGGATGAACGAGTAGACTACACAGCGGGGCAGATTTTTGCATGCTCCAATGGCTGACACGAGATGAGTGTCTTAGGGACCCAAGTCCAAGGAAAATCCATAATACTCTCCTGGCAAGAGATGTGTACAAAACACACCTTAACCAAATGCTGTAAATTCCAGGAGGAGTGTAGTATGCTCGCAAAACAAATCAACGGGATAGTAGTTGCGACCAACATGAGAGTAGTAACGTTAAGCTCAAACAACGGATCGAAATTCGTAAGCGCATGCCGAAGACGGAGTACGCTTATCTATCGCTGGTCCCGACTTCCATCCTTTCCCGATGCAGTATTGGTTTTCTCTGTCAGGCCTTTCCAATGGAACGAGAATTTCGTGTTGCTTTGTGTAACATTCGCTGCTTGAGATGCAATTTCTCTTCTATGTTTACCCACGTTTCAAATCTTAGTGGCTTCTTCACACCGGAAACAAGACACCTGAAGGTCAATCAATCAGTCAGCTCTTTGCTGATTCAAATAGTTTAACCCAACTCATCAATGAGCCAACACGGGTACCAGACATATATGGTCATTTCGCCAACACATTGGACCTGTTTCTCACCGCACACCCGAACAAATACACATTGAAGTTTCTTCGCCCTTGGGCACTTCAGTCCACTGTGTCGTGTCAGCTAAGCTTACTCTAATCAACAGCAACGTTAACGCGAAAGCTCCCAAAAGAACAGTATGGTTCTTTGAGAAACTCAACTGGGAAGGTCCGAACGACTTTTTTGGGAGGTTAAATTGGCCGTTATTCTTCCTCGAAAAGGATGTTGGCTCTATAACGGACACATTGACAGACACGATTCTACTTGGCATGCGGACCTTTATTCCATACAGAGTAAAGAGTCTCAAACCCAAGAGAAATATGTGGTTCGATTCCGGGTGCAGAGAAGCCATTAAGGCTAAAGAGTTGAGCTTCCGGTTGTATGAACTAAATAATACTGAGGAAAACTGGAAAAGATTTAAGAGAGCTAGAAATGACTGTAATGCGTATATTCAACGCGCAAAGTTCTTGCATGACCAGAGAGTGAGACAAAAAATGCTACACTCTCCCACGGGTAGTAGAAACTTCTGGACATTAATGAAAAACATTCAAAACTCAGTCTCGTCGTCCATTCCATCGCTCATAGTCAATGACAAACCAGTCGCCACTGCAATAGAGAGGGCGTATCTACTTGCTATACATTTTGCAGCTAACTCACCGCTGCCTGATACCACATCAATTCGGCCTCAACTTGAGCATAAGCAGTACACCATGACCCACATTTGCTTCCGAATGCGTACTGTTGCCCGTGCATTCAAGGAGCTAAATGGAAACAAATCCACTGGTCCTGATAGAATTCGCCCAATTCTCTTGAAGAGATGTTCCGCTTCACTCGCTAAACCACTGTGGAAACTCTTCCATTTGTCTTATTCTACTGGCCGTTTCCCAAATAGATGGAAGTCAGGAAACATTCAGCCAATTCCCAAAAAGGGCGATAAATCATCCCCTCTTCTTTCCGACCCATAGCACTAGCTTCTGTTCTCTCGAAGGTAATGGAATCACTGATTAACCGTCAACCCCTGGAAATATCTGGAATCGAATGACCGCCAATATGGTTTTCGTAGCAACAGCTCCACAGAAGATTTGATGGCGTACCTTACCAAAAGTGGAGCCATTCCACCCACTACGTCGGAGAAAGCAAGGTTGTTGCACTGGATATCTCGAAAGCCTTCGACAGAGTTTGGCATTCAGCCCTTTTGTCAAAATTGCATTCATATGGAGTGGAAAATTCCCTGATCCAATGGATATGAGACTATCTTTCTGGCCGTTCAGTTCAAGTGGTTCTTTATGGTCTCAAATCTCTCTCCCATCAAATTAATCGATACTCTCGCCCACTCTCTTCCTCATCTTTATAAATGATCCTTTGTCAATTACCCAAAAACCCGATTCAGTCGTTTGCTAATCATAGCACGTTCAGTTTCTGATACTCATATAAACACTCCCGTCCAAACTCTCCGAACATCATTACCAACCAGCAATTTTTGCTTGATACATTGAATTCCGACCTCTACAAGATATATCAAGAGGGATTATCTAACCGAGTAGAATTCAATGCCTTAAAAACTCAGTGCTGTCTCTTGTCGTCAAAGGCAAACCCCAAAGTAAATATACTGTCGATGAACGACACTTGCTCGACGAAGCCAAGGAACTATCAATCCTCGGCACTGGAATTAATTCGACTCTTAATTGGAATGACCACATATTTGAAGCTGCGAAAAGTGCAGCCAAATGTATGGAGTTCCTTAAGAGATGCAAAAGATACTTCACTCCATCCAACCTGGCCACTATTTACAGGGCGTATATTCGTCCAAAACTGGAGTTCAACTGCAATATTCGGTCAGGTGCATCCAAAACTGCACTACACGTGCTCGACAGGACGTAAAAACGAGCAGTGAAACTCATTGGGGACTCAGCCGTAAGTCGATCAATTCCGTCGTTAGAACACAGGCGTAATCATGTCTATCTCTTTTCTATAGGTATTACTGTGGGTTATATTTGTTGGGGTGCCAGCACGAAAACAGGTTCACAAATATTCCACCGCCGATGGAAATAAAACGCACTGATATTTTTTATTATAATTTGATTTTTTATTGTTAATTAAGGTTCACTTTCGGGCTTTACAATGTTATAAAAACTGATGCGGGTGTAGCATACGTTTAATACACGTAATGTGTCCAGAAAAACAAAAACACTAAATAAAGCTGAAATCGCCTCAAATTACAGTACTGGAATCGAAGTACTCACGATAAAAGTAAATAAAAGGTAAAACTGATTTACACAACTGAGAAAGATATGTGAATGACGGGTTCGAACAATTTGTTCAGCAAACGGTGATCGCGGAGAGTATCAGATTAGCGTAGTACGTTAAGTATTCAACAAAATCTTCTCAATCCGATACGCGCTTTCTCGACTACACTCGGGGTCGGATGGTGAACGACTCACTCGTTGGTGGTTGGATTTCGACTGCTGGTACTCAGTGATTAACCTCGAGAGACTCGTGGTGAATCCTCTCTCAGCTGAGAGTGAGTTTTCTTTTCCTCGAGAGAAACGTGAAGTCTCTCTTTGTGGTGGTGAATTGGAGAGGATCTCTCCGGGTCGATCTTAGCTAGTGTGCTAATACTCCATTGTTTACCCATGCAACGAAGGTCATGGGAAAACGAAACTGAGAAAGGAGGATGAATAAAGGACATCATAGGATACATGGTGCAGCTGCGTAAATAGTCTGCAAGCTATTAGGGAAATTGGTCCTAAAAGCAATTCAGATACACAATGGTGATTGTGCACTGTATCTTTGCTGGCGGAAAGGGTCGACTTCTTTGTTTGCATGTTTATATGCTGTAGTTTTCGATTCTTGGCGGCTAGTCGCTAGATGCGGAAACTGATTTTGTCGATTGGACAAAAGGCTGCCAAGACTCTAGATAAGCCAGGAAAATGTGCTACGCACGTGTGTGGGAGAGTACACTGGCTGACATGGGCGCCGATAAGTTGTTCCAATCTAAGAAGCATGTATGGTGTAAAGAATTCTGCCAGAGAATTTTGAATGATGCATTAAATGCATGAATGATGAGAATTCTTTACAGGGAATTCTGGGTGATGAGTTAAGTGTCCTTGAGAAGGAAATGTTTGCAGGTTTGCAAAGGGGGTTGGGGTTGGAATTGTGGGTGGTTCTTTGCGTAGCTTTTAAGAACCCCCACATTACCACGATCGTTGCTCAACTGAGCTTCCTGAATGTGTTCCGCCCCTTAAAACATTTTCCCGCGATTCCCGTCAATCAGTGTATGCGTATCAATTCATGTTGAAAGTCGACTTCAGGCGCACGAATAAACTTTTTGGCCTAACCACACGAACGTGGAATGCTCTACCTAATCATGTGTTTCTCATTTGACCATATACATCAATGAAAACTTGTAAGAAAAATGCGATGGTGGCGAAACCCTCTAATATATACAATATATGCATTTCTTTCGTTATGTTTCACCACAGCATTTTGGTTTAATTACTTTTTTTTAAAACCATTCTTTATCAGATGTGCTTAGTACGATCTTAATAATGTCAACTTCATATTATTTTTCAGTTTTACTTAAACGATTTATTATTATTAATATTATTTATTGGCCTGTAAGAACCCGGAAGTTCATGACCTCACCGACTCGACTCCGCCATCGTTCCCGGTCCTGCGCACTCTCCTTCCACGCTTGATCATCTGATCCGATCTCCTCAAGGTCAAACCTAACATTATCCTCCCATCTTCGTCGCGACCGTCCTACCGGTTTCTTTCCCGTTGGTCTACCGTCAAGAATTCTACGCACAGTCCTATCGTTGACCATTCGGCTTACTTGTCCGGCCCATCTTAATCTTCGCGACTTGATTACTCTCACTACTGTAGGTTTACGGTATAGCTCTTCCAATTCGTGGTTGTAGAGTTTCCTCCATTGTCCTGCCTCCTCGTCATATTTACCTCCAAAGTTACCCCTTAAAACTTTATTCTCGAATACGCGAAATTAGTTTTCTTCCCGTTTTGTGAGAGCCCATGTTTCACATCAGTATAGAGCAATCGGCATGATTATGGTTCTATAGACACGGAGCTTTATGTTACGTGATTTAAGGAAGATTATTTTACTGAATCAGTGTTCTAAATATCTGGATTTGATGACTCAATCCAACATATCTACACATTCTGTTAACGTCCACGATTATCTTTATTTACAGGCGGTTTATATGTCTACAACTGTACCTCAAAACATGAAAGGAAGCAAAATTGCCGGAAGACATACGCCAACTAGAAATAGTTTGCGCCATAGTAGGATGCTGGTGGTCAATAAAAGCTATCAAGGTAAATTGTGATATCCATTATATGATAAAGTATTGAAGAAGTCTGCCCATATGTTTTAAATTCGTGGTAAATGGCAACACACCTAAAAGTATATTGAGAGTGGATCCAAGAGTGAGAGTAGTACTAGTGTGAAGAGTTTATATATATACAAACATTGTATGATAAAATTTTTAAATATTTTATAAACCCTATCTGTAATAGTTTTCTTTTTGTATTGATAGTGTCTTCCAAAGCTTTTTTGTTTGTTTCTTACTGACCTTTTAACCAATTTTGTAATCTATCTTGTTACCTTTACAGACAATCCTTCTAGTTGACAAATCTGTTGAATCAGCCACCCTTTCCCTCCATTTTGAGTATATATTGCTTCCATAACCAAAGCCACCTCTTTGGAAATTCGATCCATACACGGAGAGAATAAGATAAAAGTTAAAAATTGAATTACCTCTTTGTATAACTACGAAGTTATCGCACTTGGTATTTCTAAAATACCTTGTACCCATTTCGAAAATGTTTTACTGAAAAATCGGCATATTAAATAACATGTAAGAGCAATTACGTAAGTACATCCCTTACCTAAACACGGATAGCACCGTAAATGTTCTAGTTAGATGAAAGCAAGCTTATTCCACTAAATACCTTGATCTCATTCCGCAGAGTTTATCAGCCCACATTGTTGTCCAAATTGCACTCTTATGGAGTATACAAATTATGCATACGCCTTTTTTTTCATATGTGAATTAAGTTTAAGTTTAGTGAGGGCAGAACCCTCATTTATTTTGCTTAATGCAAGCTCAGAAATTAAACTTAAATTCATTAATATAAAAAGAACCTTATAGACTTTCTTAAATCTAGAGTAAGAAGGAGAATAAAACAGAAAAAAGAAAAACCAGGAGGTGAAAAAGACTGGGCGGTGGGGGGGGGGGGGGGGTAGGAGGCTAGGGAAGGGCAAGTGTATGGCGGGTGGGGGCGGGGGGGGGGGCAAATACGGCATTTGTGAGACAGTAACAGTGAGGGGCCCGTCTACGTACTGGTATGGGACGGGGTTGGAGCGCTGGGGGGAGAGGTTTAAATTGGGGTTCCCTTTTTAGTATAGTGTGTAAGTATTTTAAGAATATATTACCTGAAACCCTGTATTGGAGATATTACCAGAAGTGCTCTATTGGAGATATTACCAATGGTGCTCTATTGGAGAGCGCAGTCAAATACACACGCAGTTAGGCCCGGTTGAGATAAAAGGCGACTAAAAATTGGATATTAATCAGTTCAAAAACATCCATAATCATAGCACCTTCATGAGAATTTTCTGGAGAATTCGGTTTATTTGCACCCATAATGCAATTTGACGGATCCCACCAGTTTGTGGTTTCTCCCTATAGCACGTGGCAAAACTGGCTTTGTTAGAGAACGACAAAGCTATGGAACTTTCTCCCGACGTGATTGTTTTCAGACCATTGTAATATATAATCTTCAACTATTTAAGAATAACGCCAACAATTTTTCTGGTGGTATCTCAGGGCGGTGACACAGCACTACAAATTCGCCTTTCCTGAGGGAAATATTGCTCTTTTGCTTGGTTATGGTTAGTTAGAACCTGCTATGGAAGGATTGTTACATTAAAACGCCAAGCAGCAATTTTTGTCTCCAAATTTTGAGTATCCCTTTCATATTCGTACGCCCGCTCAGCATGGTTGAATACAATAGGTGTATTGATTCTACCTTAAGGTGTACATATAATAAAACACCAAATACCCAAACTGACGCACAGATGACCGCAATTCTTTTAAAAAATAAGTACCAAGCTTATAGAGATTAGGTTGGAAGTTTGAAGACTCCATGTACCTTTGACTACTATCAATAGTGAGCACTCTCAGAGAACTTTATTACACGATATTTTCACTCCATTCAGTGTCTAGGCTAAACTAAAGGAAGGGGGTGTTACACGTAACCTCCCCTAATACCCACCCTTTTTGGGGGCCATCCCACACCATTAACAGGATTCACCTCCATGTGAAGCCCCATATGTTGATTAATCCAAATCAACATACCCATTCCAATGAGTACCTGTAAAAGTGCATTAGATATAAAATGCATATACGGGCGAATCATGGAATCCAGATACCACATCTGGGCAAAATTCATGACGGCACAAAGAAAATAATGTGCTACTCAAAGCAAAGAACAATTCCATGGTACCGAAGCAATAAGGTATACAAAATATCTTTGCCATCGTTGACCATAAATGAACATTTGTGTAAATACAAGGTTCTAAGAATTGTATACACGCATCCACACAATCAGGTCTCGCAGATCATAAACATTTTCAATGCTTATGATTTTCAGAAAATGTACTGCGAAGCGCATACCTCATGTCTATCAAAAAAAGATCTATTGTGTGTGTGTGTTGTGTGTTCAACCAAGCGCTGAACACACTTTCCATATACAAAGAGTTGTTGATTTTTTGTGGCTAGTGTCAGGAACACGATGGTGTCTCCTGGCGTTGATAGTGATGTTTCTAAAAGAATTTGTAATTAGTACGTCGAATGACCAAAAGAATACCTTAGGGGGATATCCTAAATTGTGATGGCCAATTTCCAATAATAAAATGCGTTTTTGTTAGCCTGATGAGATATATTTATTTGGATTAAAGAAATAGACTTGTGGTGTTGCTTTTACAAAATTCACGCAGAAAGAGAAAGTATAAAAAGAAAAATGCTTGTCATTTGACAACCAACAGAATTAATTCACAAATGTCAGCTGATTGCTGACATTGTTTAGGGTGATGCCACATATCTCATTTAGGTGGTGCCACAGGTAGTACAATTGCGAATTCGCCGGTTGTTGGTCCCTGGCGAATCCGCAACAGTGTGTAAACAATGGATGCATCTGCACGATTGAAAGAGAGATAAGGGTGTGTGTGTATGAACATCGTTCGGTTTGGAGATTCTGATTCAAACCATCGTCCAAAATGGACGTTAAAAAAAAACGCCGATTGCTTGAAGTGAAACGGGTTAAGTGCAGGCCGTGGAATTAAAGTATTTATTTTATGATTACGTAGTATATATGTAATTATAGAATTTTAAGTAATTATAACTTATAACACTCAAATCAAATTGTGTGTATCCGAACAAGACAAGTGCGTTTTATTTTCAATGTGTGTACATTTAATAAAAAGAGTGGTTAAAGTGTATTGTGAATGCTACGTACAGTGTAGCAAGCATATTCGTAACAGTATGGCATACGGCTCTGATTCTTTGCTTACTCGATTTTCTTTCGATATTTTCTTCACGATTTGCTTGTGTATTTTGTGTGTATCTGTTAGACACGCTGCAAACCCGCCATTCCTTATTAAACTTTGAGCACACTGCACTCCGGCAACGCTGGTTGGCACGCAGTCAGTAAACTGCTGAAATCCAAGCTGCTATCACGTAACATAGAGCTCTCACAAAACGGAAAGAAAACAAATTCGGCGTATTCGAGAATAAAGTTTTGAGGAGTATCTTTGGAGGTAAATATGACGAGGAGGCAGGACAATGGAGGAAACTCCATCACCACGAATTGAAAGAGTTATACCGTAAACCTACAATAGTGAGAGTAATCAAGTCGCGAAGATTAAGATGGGCCGGACACGTGGCGCAAATGGGCAACGATAGCACCTTGTGTAGTACTCTACAAAGCCCTACCATCTCCTTTCCCCAATACACCCAATTTCCAGTAATCCCCAAACCAAAACAAACACACGGTAAGTTGAATCAGATGTTCAATTACCATACTCATATTTCCAGAACTTCCTAAAAACTAAACACCACAATGCATATCTTCGTATGCAAACAAACTCATGTTCCTACAAATCCTTATCTTTATCTCCATTCTTGCCAGATGTGTACATTCTAAAAATAGATATCACATTCCTTTTCTCCAGTACTCGACTGCAGTCGAAGTACATTTCGAAATTCTGCTTGCATTTCGATGCATCCGGGATACAAAATCTCGATAAGATTTTGTATAAAAGGGCGATGAAATTCATATCAATTCGCATCCGAAGCAGTAGAACGCCAGTAAATTAAATTAAAGCAAATAAATGAAAACCCAAAAGACAAAAATTGCCATTTTAATTAAACCTGGCCGATTCCCAGGACCCATATTTAACGATCGGTAGCTGATTTTCCCTCAAGGTTTGAGGAAGCACGGCGGTAACCGCAACGGGTCCCCTCAGGAAAAGACACGCTCTCTGAGAGAAGGACCACAACACTTGCGTAGAATTTTTGACGGTAGACCAACGGGAAAGGACGGCCACGACGGAGATGGGAGGACAATGTTAGGTTTGACCTTGAGGAGATCGGATCAGATGAACGGGCGTGGAAGGAGAGTGCACATAACAGGGAACGTTGGCGGAGTCGAGTCGGTGAGGTCATAAACTGCCAGGTTCCTATAGGCCAATAAATAATAATAATAACACTCGATTTCAGTTCTCGCTTGTTTTTATCCTTTCCTTACTTTTTCTTGCCCTATATTGACTATCTGGTCGCAATTTTCATGTCCGCCCTGTATATTTCAATCATTTTATTGTGTGTCCATTTTGAAAAAAAGGGTAAGGGCCTGAAAAACTGTTCCTTTCTTTAATTATTATTAATCATAAGATCATTTATATTTCGCGACGTACACCATTCTGCACTAATCTGATCAATCCACCTATTCAAAACATAAGGGTCTGTATCGTTACTTACAGATACACGCACAATACACAAGCATATAGTAAAGAACATCGACAGAAATTCAAATAAACAAATCATCAGAGCCGTATGCCATAGTAATAACATAATTCCACATCAGCTGAATGTACTTGAGTTTAGAAATCGAATTCGCACGTGGCCGCTAGTCTGATGCTTCAATGCTTCACTTCTCACCCATTTCATCGTGTCTTCAAATTACCCCCTTCGCCATCCTTGCTAACCTCTACAATCTCAACGTGTGATCTGTACATACAGCACACACTCACTCATAGTAAATAGGACTTTTTACTACTTCGACCACGACTTCTGCACAGAGCACCTGTCACTCGCCTGCTCCGAAGTCATCTCGCTCGCTCGCTCATCGCTCCGCCGTTCGCACACGAAGTCGATCGTAACAAAGTTACTAAGGAGGCAATAATATGGCGTTTCTAACAGATGCACGTACAATACACAAGCCAATAGTGAAGAACACCGAAAGAAAGTAAAGCATCAGAGCCGTATACCATAGCAATTACATAGCAATTCCACATCAGTTGGGTGTACTTGAGTATAGAAATCGAATTCGTACACGCGGCCGTTAGTCTGCTGCCTCAATACTTTGCTTCTCCATTACCCGTTTCCTCATTCCACATCAGTTGAGGGTACTTGAGAATAACGATCGGATTCGTACACGCGGTAGTAGTCTGATGTGTAGAGAATCGGTTCTATATTTTAGTGATTCTGACGGTCATATCGTTGGTTCGAAGCACACGCTTTTCACTATAGTCTGCTTCCTCAATACTTTGCTTCTCCATTACCCGTTTCCTCTCCCGTTCAATTTACCTTCTTCACTAACCTTGCTAAACGCTATAGGTCTACTTTTTTGTTCTTTTTAATTTTCCACCAGTACAGAAAAATACATTTTTTTCAGGCTCAGGATATCAAAACCCAATGGGTTTCAAATTTCCAAAATTAACAAGGACTCTGCTCATTTTAAAAATGATCATCGGTATCTTAATAACTCTACTAGGCACATGGATCCTTATTCTAGATCATCATGCAAATATTGAAGATGTCCCGTACTGGAGCGGTTTGGCGGTATGTTCTGAGCAAAATCACATGACTTCTTTCTAAATTGCCAGATAACCTTTTTTCTTTTCAGCTAATATTAAGCGCTGCCATTGGGTTTGTGCTGATACGGTTTAACCGTATTAATGGAAACAAATTCCGGGAGCAATGTTTTGCATTTATGAAATGGAATTCATATATCCTTTCAATACTCAGTGTACTATTGTGTGTAATCGCATTTACCTTCGCGGCTGTACACTTGGGTAGGCTATTACACCCCCACGTAAAATGCAGCAACGCGGACCAGGTAGATGATCATATTGGTTGCCAGTGCACAAGCTTACCCAATAACCTAGATTCGAATAGTACCCTCAGCGACTTAAACCTGAATTCCAATAACTACTCATTTCACTACAGGTAAATTTACCATACTTTTAACAATATTAATGACTTTCAACAATATTTTCCCCCATAGAAACTTAAGCTGCAATGAAGTGACGGGAGTATGGATCACCCTACTAGAGTGTTCTATCGCCCTAAATTGTCTAGCATTTGCGATAGCTATCATTTATTTGATGTTACTCGTTTTCTGTAGAGATAAGGAGGTCTACACTACTGTTCAAACGAGTGCATTTTAAACGTAACTTAAGACTAAATTATTACCCGTCACGTTCATAATATCTTTAATAATATTGTACTCTACAAGTATTTCATTCTGCTGACTTTTAGTACTTAAAACTATTGACGTCCTTACTATAAGTGTACATAGAATATAAAAATATTTTACTACAAAATCACAAATTTAAGACGTGCATGTTACAAATGACAACATAGAATAACTAATTTATATTAACATTTCATATTAAATCAGTAATTTCGGTGTTTTATTTACTATCAACAACTTTATTATTATAAGAGTGTTGTCTATCAGGAAATGATTTAAGTCAAAGTAGATGAATATTATGAATTTCAATTAATGAGTTCGCTTAAGAAAGCGTCCCCATTCTCATTATGATGGGAAACGTAACATCGGCGATTTATTGCCGAGGAGAAGAGAAGAACCAACTTTATGGACTTCTTCAACCAAAAATAGAACAAATTTCACTTACCTATTTGTCTCCAGAAAGGAGAGCAAGAACTACTGGATATTATATCCTCATATATATGGTATATGGATATGCAACGTTCCTTAACTACACTGGACTGGTAAAAATGGGATCATAATCACGGAAAATCATCCTCACAAAGCAAAAAAACAACAAGTAAGGCTAGGCCATAAGTGTCACACAATTTGTATCAGCAGACTGCAAAGTATAAAACATATTACGACACATATTGTGAAGCATAGGACGGGAATATATTGCAAAATCACGAAAGCAATCGAAACTGATGCCGTATGTAGGAGCTGCGTAGCTCCATTGCAACCTTCATTAATTAAATGAAGTTTACTTTGGAAATAGTAAAATTTCAATGAATATTCATCATTATCATCGGCACTACAACTGGGAGCCGGTCTTGGTCTTATTTAACATATCTCTCCACCGGTCCCGATTTCAAGACGATGTCATCCAGTTTGGCACTGCCAGGCTCTGGGCGTCCTGGTCTACGCCATCCCTCCATCGCGGACAAGGTCTGCCGCGCTGTCTCTTTCCATACATCCTACCACAAAGGACTCTCCGGGCAAGCTCCTCCTCCCTTATTCGAGCTAGGTGTCCCGCCCACCGGAGTTTACCGAGCTTGATTTTGCTTACAACATTAGCTTCAAGGTAGATCGCGTACAACTCATGTTTGTAGCGTCTCTGGAATCGTCCTCCCTCACATACATGGCCAACAATTCTCCTTCAGACCTTCCTCTCGAACGCGGCTAAGATTTCAGAGTGCCTTTTATTGAGCACCCAGGTCTCGGATCCATACATGAGTACTGGTAAGACCAACATCATCATCATCATCTGCACTACAACCGGGAGCCGGTCTTGGCCTTATTTAGCAAGTCCTGAGGCTTGTTAAATTTTTCATAATGATTTGTTTTTTCCGGGCAAGGTCGTTAGTCTTGCGCCAAGTATCAGCTAGATGTTCTGGATAAATTTCGGGATTTAAAGAGCCTTGATAGACCATAGTAGGCTTTGTTGGATTTGATCAGCCGTTCGCGTATTTCTTTTTCCATATTGTTATCGGCTGATACTATTGACCAAAGGTAGTTAACAGATTGCACTACTTCAAATTTGTGCTCCACTACCCTGATAGTTTGACCAACGTCATGTCTTCTCTTCGCAGAAGTTGCCACCATGTACTTAGTTTTTACCTCATTAATTTGCAGTCCCAGTTTTTGGGCCGCCTGCTCGATCTGGGTGAAGGATTCCTGTACAGCCAATTCGGTTCTACCGACGATGTCGATGTCATCTGCGTAGGGAAGTATCTGGCCCAACTTGGTGATAATAGTCTCTCTAGTTGTGGCGCCAGAGTCACGGATTGCTTTCTTCAACACCAGGTTGAAGAGGAGTCAAGCCAGACCGTCCCCTTGTCGGAGTCCATTAAAGATGTTTGACTAGTTATGTTGGTCATGGTCAACCTGCAACGTCGTATCAATTTGTTTGGAATGCCGAGCTCTCTCATGGCATTATTTAGTTCTACCCTGCCTATGCTGTCGTAGGCGGCCTTAAAGCCTATGAATAAATGATATATTATCATCATCGGCACTACAACCGGAAACCGGTCTTGGCCTTATTTAGCAAGTCCTGTGGCTTGTTAAATTTTCCATAATGATTTGTTTTTTCCGGGCAAGGTCATTAGTCTTGCGCCAGAAGCTCCCCGGCGGAGAATCGAACCCCGGTCTCCCGCATGACAGGCGGGTATACTAATCACTCGAGGAGCCCGAATAAATGATATATAGGGATCTTAAATTGCAGACATTTTTCCATCGCTTGCCAAAGGGTGAATATCTGATCAATCGCTGATTTGTCTGGGATGAAGCCACACTGATATTGACCAATGATGGCTGTAGCGTATGGGGCTATCCGAACTTGTAAGATAGTGGAGAGTATCTTTCTGTAGTTCTACCCTGGCTATCGTAGGCGGCCTTAAAGTCTATAAATAGATAATATAATGGGATAATTGGGGCAAGGCTAATAGCCATGCCCGGAAAAACAAATTAATATGGGCAATTTAACAAGTCTCGGATAAGGACCGGATACCGGTGAAGAGAATTGCTAAATAAGACCAAGACTGGATCCTGGTTGTAGTGCCGATGATAATGATAATGGGATATTAAATTCCCGACATATTTCCATCGCCTACCTAAGAGTGAATATCTGATTATTCGCTGATTTGCCTGGGATGAAGCCACACTCATATTTACCAATGATGACTTTAGCGTATGGGGCTATCCGATCTTGTAGGATAGAGGAGAGTATGTTATAAGCGTTACTCAGCAATGTTATACCCCTATAGTTGCTGCACAGTGTGATATCTCCCTTCTTATGTATGGGGCAAATTATACCACGACGCCACTCTTCCGGCATCTCCTCTTGCTCCCATACGTGCACCACGATCCATTGAACTGCGTGATGTAACGCTGTCCCTCCTTGTTTGATCAGCTCAGCTGGTATGCCATCAGCTCCAGGGACTTTATTTGATTTGAGCTGTCTTATGGCTTTTAATGTTTCCTCAATGCTTGGTGGCAACTGCATTTGATCTTGATCTTGCATTGGTGGCGCCTCCAATTCTTCTGTGAGCTGACCATTTAGCAATTCATTGAAGTGCACTTCCCATCGCTCCAGAATCAGTGATCAGATTACCCTCTTTATGCTTCTAGTAAGTGCAGCGTGATGTGTACCGCGTCATAGTGCGGATTATTTGGTAGAACTTCCGCGTCTGGTGCAGACCTCGCTCTCTACTTTTCTCTATTTCACACTCAAGGTTTTTTTCCCAGGCACTTTTCTTTTGTCTGTGAAGTCTTTTTTCGGATCTTTGAGCTCTTTGTATTTCTCCTCGCGTACCCGCGTCCTATGAGACTGCTGCATTGTCCGTTATGCAGCATTCTTACGTTCAGTCGCTAGTTTGCGCTCATCATCAAACCAGTCGCTCCGATCTCTACGACTACTGCCTAAGATGGAGTTGGCAGTACTAATGATAGTATTCTTAAGGCGTGTCCATTTCTCTTCTATGACCGACATTCTGGCCCCATGACTTACTCTCCCTCCGTCGAGCTCTACGAGGCCGAGTCTTAACGTATGACCAAAGGTGTTGCTAGTGATCTCATTGCGTAAGGCAGCCGTGTTGATCCGAACCTGATCCGCGTATGCAATACGTCTCCGTAAGGCAATCCGCGCTTGGAAAACTGTACCAACAAGATAGTGGATAGAATTTAAAACGTATGAAACTCGTTAAAAAGCTTGATGTTTGGGTTCCACATGATTTGAAACAAATTCATTTAACGAAGAGCATTAACGCCTATGAATTGCATCTTAGAAGCAGTGAATCGGACCCTTTTTTGAAACCAACCATGACTAGCGATGAAAAATGGATTGTTCACATGAACGTCAATCGAAAACAATATTGGTCCAAGCTTGATGAGCCAACACAATCCACCTCGAAAGGTGATATACACCAAAAGAAGACTTTCCTCTCAATTTAGTAGGATTGGGAGGGTGTGGTGCATTTTGAGCTGCTTCCAACGAATCACTCGATCAATTCGGATGTGTACTGTCAATAACTGGACAAATTAACTACAACGATCAATGAAAAACGGCCAGAGTTGGTCTATCGAAAAGGTGTCATTGTTTGCAGCGGGAGAACATGAATTGCCCAATTACGAGCGAGCGGTGCACACACAATGACGAGCTGGCAGGAACTAACTGAAAACAGTTGATCACATTTGAAATGGGCGACAGTCCGATGACGCATTGTCAGCTGTGGTGAGTATGCAGCTCCGGGAGTGTGTGGGGGGAAGTATTGTGCCTAACACGGACACTCCGTTTACTTTCTCCTCCATCATAAATTGTTCGTCGCGTATAACACCGAACCAGAAGAACGATTAACCAAACACATCCAGGAACGCCGAACATAACAATCACGATCACTGGTGGAAACTGCAACACAGGGAAGTAAAAAATTAAAACGCACTGTCTAGTGGTGATCACCGTTTTTATTAATTTAATAGCTTAATTCTTTTCACTTTTTACACAGTTTTATTTGAATCGCGGTCACTAGAGAAATGGGTGTTTATTTTCTTAATCTTAATGTTTCAAAATGGTTACCCTCGGCCTGTCCCGTGATTCACGGTACAGGATCTAATCAATCGTATTTCCTCGAGCGCCTAAAACTCCCACTATAACATTA
Source organism: Microdon myrmicae (assembly GCA_963931805.1). NCBI lineage: Eukaryota > Metazoa > Arthropoda > Insecta > Diptera > Syrphidae > Microdon > Microdon myrmicae. Next base: position 50,113,736 of record OZ007501.1, read on the forward strand.
TAACAGTTCCAGAGATGCACACACTAACTAGTCTTTTTGTTTTCTTCAGTTTTCTTTTAATTTTCACACAATACTTGTTTCAAATATAATCGCACGAGCGTCTATTTACAATACCACGTCACACCAAGACTTCCGATCACAACCAGGATACACCAGTCGTCGTGGCGAACAAAACAAGACGAGTCCTCGAAAATGCCCGTTTGCAGCCCTTATATCACTTTTTCAATTGTCCACCGCTTTTCCATTTACCAGCTCCTTGAATATTTTGTTTGTTTGTTCAAACTCTTAATCAAAGACTTGCAGGTGTCATGGAAAGCCAATAGAAAACCTGCTGGGAAGGGTTTTGTGTGTGCAAAAATGTGTGTGAAAAAATGTGTGATATGCTGGCGTATCATAGGAACTATTAGGATGGGCATACGTGCGAAAAAGTGTGTGAGAAGATATATTTGATATGCTGCCGTACCATGTGAGTGGAATGCTGTTGCAGTGTGATAATAATAAAGGGCGCGAATTAGCATAATCATTCAGGAGGCGCTTTTATTACGTAACATCTCGTCATAATTTCCTTTGCTTATAGTTAATGAGAGTTCAATGATCAATGCAATAAAGAAAAGAAATCTATTGGGTATCAAATACGAGGGTTGCCTCTTATGTTTCGGGATTTGGCAACAATTTATGCAATTGATTGCTTTTGCACTATTGGGCAATCGTTTCGGCATATGCAGTTAATTGCTTTTGTATTAATTGGTTGTTGACTTTAAAATATGCAATTAATTGTTTTACGAGGGTTGGCTCTTATGTTTCGGGATTTGGCAACCCTGGTGTTGCAATCCGGCAATTGACAGCTCTGTCGTAAAGTTGGACATTTTTGAGGTTATACGCAATCAGAACGTTTTGACATACGAGCGCTATTTGTGTTGTTTACAGTAACTTAAAAGATTCATCTCGGCCCAAAAATGGAATTAAATCGTCAACATTTTCGTGCGATTATTTTTTACAACTTTCGGCGTGGATTAACTCAGCAACAGTGCATGGATGAACTTAATTCAATTTTTGGCGATGAAGCTCCATCAAGGACCAGTGTTTATCGATGGTATGGTGAATTCAATCGTGGTCGTAGTTCACTCCAACATGAATTTCGTCAAGGTCGTCCAAAATCAGTTGTTGTTCCGAAAACCATTGATGCTGTGCGCGAACTGATATTGGAAGATCGTCATGTGACCTATCGTGAGATTGAGACAACCTTAGGCGTTAGTGGGACCAGCATACATTCAATATTGCATAAACATTTGACTGTCAAAAAAATTTGTTCGCGTTGGATCCCACACAATTTGTCAATCGCCCAAAAAAGGCTCGTGTCAATTGGTCGAAAGAAATGCTCAAAAAATACGGTCGCGGTGCTTCAAAACACGTCTATGACATCGTGACAGGTGGTGAATCGTGGATTTACGCGTATGAGCCCGAAAGTAAACAGCAGTCGACTGTCTGGGTGTTTCAAGGTGAGCCAAATCCAACAAACGTTGTTCGCGCACGGAGCACTTCCAAGCAAATGGTCGCCTGTTTTTTCGGAAAAACTGGACATGTCGCAACCGTACCACTAGAACAACGCAGAACAGTCAATTCTGAGTGGTACACAACCATTTGTTTGCCAGTTGTCTTCCAAGAAATCAGGAAAACCAACCGCCGAAGACGGATCACTCTTCACCACGACAATGCGAGCTCTCACACATCGGCTGCGACAACTGCATTTTTGAGCACCCAAAACATCGATTTGATGGGTCATCCGCCGTATAGTCCTGACTTGGCACCGAATGACTTCTTTTTATTCCCGTACGTAAAAAACCAACTGAGAGGTCAACGTTTTTCGACACCTGAAGAAGCGCTTGCTGCATTCAGAATGCATGTGTTGGAGATACCTCAATCAGAGTGGCAAAAGTGCTTCGACAATTGGTTCAAACGCATGCAAAAGTGTATAGATCTTCATGGGGACTATTTTGAAAAACAATAAAGTGATTTTCGATGATCAATATTTGTTTTTGTTCTCTAATCCCGAAATATAAAAGGCAACCCTCGTATACGCCCACTCATTCATATTTGAGAGTACCTCAAAATACCGTATGTAAATAAACGATCACCGTCTCCCATTTTGTCTCGAAGCCCCAACTTTTCTTACAATTGAACGATCCTACAAAATTTTAAAACAAATAATAATACTTTCCAATCAGCAAGTTAAGTTACAAATCAGAGTTCGTAATAAAAAAACTAATTTATTTGCTCGTGTGTCAATACAATATAAATTTGTTAATATCATTAAACATGTTATAAAAAAATGGAATATGGATGCAGAAATAATGCTCACATTTTGGAAAAGCGACCCAATGCTCCTTAATCGTGCACAAGGAGCAGTTTCTTCCTCTTTTTTGGTATCACATACACATGCACACAGTGAAAAACGAATAGTGTTTTCCGAACTTATATAAATATTACAATAAAACGATTTTAGATATTTGTAAAAACAATATTGCAACGTATCTCTATCCTCTACTTATTTCATAATTATCTCCGCTGGTGGCAATATATTTTCTCCGTACAAATAGTACCATATGCTGGAGAACCAAATTGTTTTATCAACCCATTCGCTTCCTGCCACCACATGACCAATGTAAGGTGAATCACGAGATCTATTACATGATTAAAGAAAATTTACTAATTAATAATGAAATGTAAATGCTTTTTCTATATATGTTATCACCTTAAAATTTGTTTCTTATTGTTCTCCACGAAGGTTAAGGCCCAACTCCATTGGAAATCTCTTTTTTTCTCACAACCTAAATAAACGGTTACGCCGTGTAGAAATATCTCTCTCATGATTGTGATTGTACCATTCTTCTCGCGTTTCAATATTGCAATTTTACCATCTCTCAATTCAACTTGATAAGACTTGAAGGACTTGGTCTTCTTATCCGCAAATTTCAGTTCTTTTCCTGGTGTTAATGTTGCCATATTTTTTACTGCTCTTTGAACATCTTTAAGCACATCAACGTATTTCAAAACTAGATTGTTTTGTTTCCTGTCTTCTTCTGGCCAGTACGACCAAGAAAGAACAGCATCAAACACTTTAGTTTCATGGTGAAGTGGCCGTTCTAGGTTTCCATTGAGTATTACTTCATAAAGAGTGACCTCGTGCGTGGCGGCGTTCATTCGCGGCGCTAACTCTTGGCAAATCTCGTAGCTAGTTTTAGTTGGAGTAATCGTCACATTGACTTGATCTCTTTCCTGGAAGAAAGGCAAAGGTGTATTAAGGCATTTCTTTTTTTTCTTTTTCTTTTTAAATGAAATATTCTGTACAATTATTGGTAAAATTAGCTGTCATACTCTTCTGACTATTTGGCATTTATTATCAGTATACTCTGGCAAATCATCATGAATCCGATCACGCTTGAACAACACAACCGGTTTATACAAATTTACTGTAAAAATAAGTTATCGATTTGTACTGCTACAAAATCCTTTTTAACCCTACATGTAAATAGAAAATTACTAAAATCCTTCTGAGTTTTAAGTATATATTCCTGTCGAAATAATGTTTATGGTGGTCGTAGACAGAATCACTTCTTCACAAAAACCCGTTTGCAAGAGCATGGCTGATAAGCATGTGTGCATATGTGGCGTTTCTAGCAGATACACACGACCAATAGTGAAGAACAACACCACCAAAAGCACATCCATTAAAGCCATACCATAGCAATAATATAGCATTGCCACATCAGTCGAATGTACTTGAGTTTAGAAATCGAATTCGTACACGCCGGAGTGGCCTGATGCGTTGAGCTTTGATTCTATATTTTAGTAATTCTAACCGTGATAGCGTCGGTTCGAATCACACGCTCTTCACTATCGTCGCAAACGCTATACATACCTGAACGGTGTCTTTAGGCTACCCACAAAAGCCCGTTAGCAGATTCATGTCATACTGCTGCATGGTTGATGGCATTCTCTGAATCTGAAGGGTTTTACACCTCTCAACACGTTTTCTCCTAAAAACTGAATTGCCTCACGAGTGTGCGATATTCACGGCATACCCTGAGATGTGTGGTGAAAATGACAAAAAAAAACCCCAAAGAGGTAACCCGGACTGTGCTCCAGAGCAAAAGCATTACAAGAAATAAGATTAACAGGGATTGGTGTTAGTCAAAGAAACGAGTATGACATTTATTACAGCTGTCATGCAAAACACCATGTGCTCAGGGTAGGCTTTCTAGTCAGCCAAAAACTGAAGCCTGCCATTATCGGCTTTAATGCAATAAACGAAAGGCTATGCACTCTTCGCATGCGAGGCAAATTTAAGAACATAATCCTCATACACGTTCACGGATCTACAGAGAAGTCCCCTAACGACGAAAAGGAAGAATACTACGAGAACGTCGACCGGACCCTCAATGCCTGCCCAAGATACGATGTAAAAACCGTTTTTGGTGATTTGAATGTCAAAATAAGCTGGGAGCCGGTTTTCAGGCACTACGCAGGTTCCCATAGTTTGCACGAGAACACCAATGACAATGGACTACGAGTCGTCGAACTGGCAGCATCGAAAAATTTGGTCGTTGCGAGTGCTAGGTTTCCGCGTAATGATATCTTTGGCGGATATTGCGTTCGCCCTTAGTATATTCCTTGGGAAGTGTTCTGCCGAACACTTTGCACGCGACTCTAATAAAAAACCGACACAAGTCCTCAAAAAGAAAAATACAACTTGTCTACTGTTATTCTTAATTTTATTCGTTCAAACATTATTTGATTAAGACGGTCGTCACTGCATTAAAAACGCACACTCGCGCGGCAAACTCCCGATTACCTTCTTTCCGAAAAAGAACTAATTACATTTTTTCTTAGGGGATGTCACGACTCAGTCGATTGTTCTCTTTTTTTGGTGAATCTCCCTTAATCGAGAATCTCTCCATCAAAAATCTCTACCCTAGCGGAGAACACACCCTCTATCTGTGTCCTGCGATTTCCTGTTTTGTCGCTGGCCAGATGTGCAGTGTGACTGACACAGACGCGGAGGTTGATACCTGTGTGCCCGAAGATTTTCCTGAGATCGCCAGAATTTTCACACCTTCTGTTGAATGAATTTTGTACACGTTCGGTGTGTGGTTTATACTTGGCGATCCTGGGATCGTGTTTTGATAATTCTATTTGCTTTGCCCTATGGGGACAGCGTTTTAGTTTATTGCTGTTTCTCCACAATGACCTTTGTTTAGGCGAAGTGCATTGCGGTAGGGTCAAAGGTTTAGCCAACGGATTGTTTTACAGCAATTTGCTTATCGCCGGGGATTTGATGTTTGTCGACATCTGGCGCAGCTGTGCGAACCACTTGTGTTTATCCATCTAATGGATCGAAACACAATTTCTATACTGGGCCGTGTCCTTCGATCGCCGCGCAGTCCGTGGATACGTGGGGTTGTTGACACCGGTATGGATGTCACCTTTGGTCAGGTGAAAAGGTGGGCTTTGGGGGCACGTGTCTGTGGGCACGTGAAGTTTAGTCATAAGTGAGTATGTTCCTTGGTGGAACGAAAGTATCCCAGCCTATGGTGATTTGTGCGGTTCGTAGAACCGCCACATATCCACAACGCCACCTGGGTATCATCGGATGGAGCCACTCGCAACCGTGCGAACGTTCCGAGGTGTCAACTTTGACTCGGATCACTATCTTGTTGGTATAGTTTACCGAGACGTATTACATCCGCGGATCAGGTTCGGATCAACTCGCCGTAGCTCGATGCAGACCTCCTCTTCAACCTGACGTTGGAGAAAGCAATCCGTGACTCTGGAGTTACAACTAGAGGGACTATTGTCACCAAGTCCAGCCAGATACTTGCCTACGCAGATGACATCGACATCATCGGTAGAACCGAATCGACTGTACAGGACTCCTTCACCCAAATCGAGCAGGCGGCACAAAATCTGGGACTGCACATTAATGAGGGGAAAACTAAGTACATGATGGCAACTTCTGCGAAGAGAAGACATGACGTTGGTCAAACTATCAGGGTAGTGGAGCACGAATTTGATAAGAATATGGAAAAAGAAATACCCGAACGGCTGATCAAATCCAACAAAGCACACTATGGTCTGTCAAGATTCTTTAAATCCCGAAATTTACCCAGAACATCCAAGCTACTACTGTACAAGACCATGGTCTTACCAGTACTCATGTATGGATCTGAGACCTGGGTGCTCAATAAAAGGCTCTCTGAACACTTAGCCGCGTTCGAGAGGAAGGCCTTAAGGAGAATTGTTGGCCCCGTATGTGAGGGAGGACGATTCTGGAGACGCTACAACAATGAGTTGTACGCGATTTACCTTGAAGCTATAGTTGTAAGAAAAATCAAGTTCGGTAGACTCCGGCGGGTGGGTACCTATCTCGAATGAGCGAAGAGGAGCCTGCCCGGAAAGTCCTTCGTGGCAGGATGTATGGAGCTTGCCTGCGATGGAGGAATGGCGTAGACCAAGACGCCCAAAGCCTGGGATGCCAAACCGGATGACATTGGCTCGAAATCGGGACCAGTGGAGAGATTTGTTAAATAAAGCCAAGATCAGATCCCGGTTGTAGTGCCAATGATGATGATGATGATGTTTTAAATAAAAATAAAAAATGTTTAAATAAATAATAAAAAATATAAAAAACAACCAGAAAACATTAAATCGTAAATCCCCTAAAAATTCAAAACAGCAAACACTAAATGTTTTTCGTATCATGTCTACAAATTTGAACATTTATTGTGTCACCTTTGACTAGAGTGCGAACACGCAAAACAATAAACATTAAATCTTTTCCCACAGTGTTTACAGATTTCAACATTTATTTGTAAAAAACAAACAGGTCATAATAACAGAAAGTGTTTTAATGGCACTCATGGAGATTGAAAAACTGCAATATATAATTAATAGTTTATAAAAACATGAACATTCTTTGAAAAGACCAATATAGCTAAATCACAAGAACACAATACATATACAAACTTAGGAGCAATAGATTGAGGAATGGTAACTAAGTAGAATTTGATTGATCGAAGGGACGAAGTATCCCTTTATAAACAGTTTTTCGAATGACTTCCCGGACGGTGAAAACAATAGTAATCAATTTATTTTTTTAATTTTTTAATTTGATGAGGGCAGAACCCTCATTTATTCCGCTTAGTGCAAGCGGTATAAAAATACAAAAATAAATTTACGAACTAACTTAAAAACTAGGGATTAACAAAAAATTAATTTAAAGAAAACTTACGAAGGTGTAGGCCGGATTTAGGGTTTTAGTATATATATTCATAAAAACTTCCCCGGCTTGGTAGAAAGCTTGACGTGGTGCGGGGTCTTAAAGTACAATGAATCACTCAGGCTATGCTGACGGAAGCATATGCTTCCAGTACGGTCACCCATGTCAGACAGGCTAGCGAGGAGTAACACACAAAGATCTACCACCCCTAATCCAGGGTGTTACGCGTCACCGTGCCCATTGGATGGTTTGCAGCCAGGGGTATACCGGCTGTATTATAACGGCGCCCCTCTGACACCGGGTCGAATCAGAGCAGTAAGCAGACCTTACCACATCAAAACGGGGCTCTGATGTGGCGGACTATTTGAAACCCCAAGTCTCGTGGGATCAAAAATGAATAACCAATATACAAAAAACAATCCCACGAAAATCCCGGTAGGCGTAGGTGTGATGAGCCGACACTACCATAAGCGAAAAAACCATCAAGAAAACACCGACTCGGCAAAAAGAAGACGTAGGGAAAAACGGAAAAACGGGATATACGCGTCGGCACGTGGAATGTTCGAACGTTATATAAACCAGGCGCGATACAGACGGTCGTAGAAAACGCGAAACAATATAAAATGGACATCGTCGCGCTTCAGGAAGTTCGACTCCCACATCAAGTAATCGAAATCAACGGGTTTACACTGGTGTGTGGAGGTACCGATACACATAACCTCGGAACTGGCTTCATCATAAGCAAGAAGATTACGTCCCATGTAAAAGGTGTGCAATTTATTAATGACCGAATGTCGGTGCTAAAAATACAGGGCCCATGGTACAATTATGTGCTTATAAACGTACACGCCCCAACAGAATCTACCGACGAAGAAACGAAGGACACATTCTACGAGACCTTAGAGGAAGTATTTGATGGGATCTCATCATTCGATGTTAAAATCTTCCTCGGCGACCTCAATGCGAAAATTGGAAAGGAAGATATCTTCCAACCAACAATAGGTAAAGAAAGCCTACATGATGTTTCAAATGACAATGGTATTCGAATTATCACGTTCGCAGCGTCAAAAGATCTGGTAGTGAAAAGCACGATGTTCAAGCACAAGCAAATCCATAAAGCCACATGGATATCACCCGACGGCGTAACGCGTAACCAAATAGACCACTTCCTCATAGACAAAAGACACCACCCGAATATCCTTGACGTAAGATCATATAGAGGAGCAGATTGCGACTCCGATCACCTTCTAGTAATGGGCAAAATTAGAAGTCGGCTCGCAGCAAATCCATATGGACAGTCACGAGCAAAAAGTTCGAGATTGATAAACAAAAGACCTACGTAAAAGGGCGGAATATCAAGACGAACTAACGAATAGATTTAGCATCCTAGAGAATGACAGTAGTGAGGAAGAGGAAGCCAATAATGTGGACACTAAATGGGCATCGATCAGAGACACAATCAAACAAACAGCCCAAAAGGTATTAGGATTTAAGAAAACAACTAAGTCCAAACCTTGGTTTGACGATGAGTGCAGGGCAAAGATCGAAGAACGTAAACGCCTCAGAATGATCCACTTATAAGCATATGATGAAGTCAACGCAGTAAGATACGCGACAATTCGGAAAGAAACAACTAGACTTTTCAAACGCAAAAAACGCAAATGGGAGAAGACTCGGATCGAAAAAATCATAGAAAATGCCAGAGCAAAGAACTGCAGAGGTATGTATGCCGGTATAAATTCAATTAGAAATGGCTACCGAGGGAGAGCCAAAATAATCCGAGACACAAACGGCTGTCCGGTGACAGAAACAAACAATATCGTGACAAGATGGAAGCAGTACTTTGAAAACCTGCTCAATGTGCGCACCCATCAACCACAAATAAACGCACCAGACGTACATACAGCCGAGCTCCAGATCCCAGAGCCCTCTTTCGATGAAAAACGACAAGGCCCCCGGAATTGATTGCATACCGACAGATCTTGTGAAGCATAGAGGAGGGGCAACCGCTCGAAAGATCCACCAACTGGTTAAAATAATATGGGAAGAGGAAGTCATTCCGGAAGAATGGAAAACCGCAAAAGTCATCCCCATTTTCAAAAAAGGCGACAGATCTGACTGCGAAAATTACAGAGGAATATCATTGCTCCCAATCACATACAAAGTACTAACAGATGTCATACTGGCAAGAATCATACCGTACGCAGAAGAAATATTGAGAGACTACCAATGCGGATTCCGTCGGAACCGGTCAACAAGCGACCAGATGTTCACAATAAGGCAACTGCTGGAAAAGAAGTGGGAATACGGAGAGACGGTTCACCAACTGTTCGTGGACTTCAAAAAAGCCTACGACTCAGTCGCAAGGCAAAGACTCTACCATATTGTGGTTGAGCTGGGGATCCCGAAAAAATATGCCACTCTCATTCAAATCTGCATGAACGAAAACAAAGGGTGAGTTAGAATAGAAAACCACCTCTCAGAACCATTTGAAATCCGGGACGGACTAAAACAAGGGGATGGCCTCTCACCATGCCTTTTTAACCTTGTCCTCGAGTATGTTATCAGAAAGGTACAAGACGACAACACGGCCGGATCATCCCTGAACGGGGTCACACAAGTGCTCGCGTATGCGGATGACATCGCCGTTCTGGGCGATAATCTCGAAACTATAAGTAAAAACTGTGAAATCATCATGCAGCAGAAGAGCTGGGCCAGAAATAAATGAAGACAAAACGAAATACATGATTATGGCGAGAGCAGGTGGACATCAGAGAACAGACATGAACATCAGGGGCAAGATATTTGAAAATGTGAAGGAATTTAAATATCTGGGAACAATACTGACGGCCAATAACGAAATGTCGAAGGAAATTAACAAAAGATTACACTCCGGCAACGCTAGTTGGCATGCAGTCAGTAAACTGCTGAAATCCAAACTGCAACCACAGAATATAAAGCTCCGTGTCTATAGAACCATAATCATGCCGATTGTTCTATATGGATGCGAAACATGGGCTCTCATAAAACGGGAAGAAAACATTCGAGAATAAAGTTTTGAGGGGTATATTTGGCGGTAAATATGACAAGGAGTCAGGATAATGGAGGAAACTCCACAACAACGAATTGGAAGAGCTATACCGCAAACCTACAATAGTGAGAGTGATCAAGTCGCGAAGATTAGGATGCGCCGGACATGTAGCGCGAATGGGCGATGATAGGACCGTGCATAGAATTCTTGACGGTAAACTAACGGGGAAGAGACCGACAGGACGGCCGCGACGGAGATGGAAGGACAATGTTAGATTGGACCTCGAGGAGATCGGATCGGATGATCGAACGTGGAAGGAGAGCGCACAGGACAGGGAACAATGGCGGAGCCGAGTCAGTGAGGTCATGAACTTCCGGGTTCCTACAGGCCAGTAAATAATAATAATAATAATATTCATAAAAACTTAACTACTAACTCAAAAACTAAGGTACTAAGGTATTAGGATATTATATGGGCAAGGGTGTATAAGGCTAAGAGAAGAAAGTAAGGAGACGGGGTTTGAGAGCAGGAGAGGTGACGCTGAAATCAAAGGAGGTGGGGCAAGAGTAGACATTGCGTAGCATACGTGAGATCGATTCGTTAATGCCATACGAGGTGTGGTTGGCTGGTAGATAAAGATTGGTATAGAACGGGATGGAGGATAGAAGGCTAGGACAGTCGGTTGATCCTGACAGAAGATGGTGGAAGAAGAGGATGTCAGCATGAATTCTTCGCTCTTCTAGAGTGCCTAGGTTAATTAATTTGAGACGACTTGTGTGGCGACCGCAGCGAGCCTCCTCAGAAACGGTATTAAGAGATCCCTCGTACTTTTAAGGACAAGGAGACACGTTCTCTGAGAGAAAAGCTACTATAAGGCAACCCATGACAGTAATCTCCTCAAGTTTAACTTAGAGTGTCCGCAGGGGACGAGTAAGTTAGGATATAATATAAATAAGCCCGAATTTGAACATTTTTTGTCTTGCAAGTAGGTTAAATAAAAGAGAAAGTATGGCGTTTGAAATAATAGTGAAGAAGAACGTGTGATTCGAACTGACGCTATGACAGTTTGAATCACCAAAAATTGAACTAAGCGTTACCCATCAGGCTACTGGCCGATTTTAGAATTTGATTTTTAAACTCGACTATACTCCACTGATGTGAATTGTTCTGTTATCGCTTGGTATACGGCTCTGATGTATTTTCTTATTCGATTTTTCGTTCGGCGCTCTTCACTATTTTGCTTGCGAGTTGTGTGTGTATCTGTTAGAGTCGCCACAAAAGAACAAAATAAGAAGAAATTGTGGGGGTTTGACCCGAAGAGATCGAGAGAGAGAAGGGTCAAGAACGCAAGAGTCCCGTACAAGTAGCTTCTCGCTGTTCTGAATGTTTTCGAGGTACTTGTATGCTAATTGAAGCAAGTACTCGTCGATAGGGGTAATGGAGGCGCCTTCGTATAGGTGAGAATTCGGGTAATGGCGACCGTCAGGCCTTCTAAAGTGGTTGAGGCATCTTCTGAGGAGCTTTCTTTCGAAAACTCAAAGACTTTCCATTTGAGCCGAAGATACGGAGGACCATATGGGAAAGGCGTACGATATTCCAGATCGGATTAGCTGCTTATCGCGGAGAAGCTTAACTTTGGTGTCAACTTTCTTGCTCCACTTCAAGATGTTGTGCAGTTGCTTAGACCGACCGAGGTCCCTTTGAAGAATGTGGGTCACATATTTGGTGAAATTCATTTTTGGGGTATAGATGACCCCAAGATATTTCATCCTGTTCTGTGGTCTAATCGTAGTACCTCCTATTTGTATTCGAATATTCTGTGAATATCGAGAAGTAGGTTGGAAGTGTTTACTACTCAGAATTATAGCTACTGCTTTAGATGGGTTAAGTCGAATTTTCCATCGACTGTAATAGTGCTGACTGGCAGACTGAGGATCGGCAATTTATACCAGTCGCTCTTTGGTTCTTGTGACAACGTGCAAACAAGGGAACGAGGACAAAAAAGAAAATAAAAGCAGCGGCAGTTGGAGAGTATAACCAGTTCAACTCAAACACCGGGCAAGACAACAACGCCCGTAATCCAGAGCAGAGTCAGTAAATTCGTAGACGGAGACGGTTGTCCTCGTTGTGACGCCTTCGTGGTATCCTAACGTGTGCCGTATTTATATTGTCAATGTTCGTGCTGATAACAATATGTGAAAGGCTATGTGCGATAGACAGGAATCAATAAGGGTATTTTCAAAAATTAAGACGATGCAAGGTGTGGTGAAAGTTCGTCGTTTCTTTGTATAGCTCCTGAACTACTATTATGAACTTAAAGTAAAATTTGTGTATTAGACTATTGCGTTTGGGATGATAGTGAAGAACGTGTGATTCGAACTGACGCTATGACAGTTAGAATCACCAAAAATTGAACCAATGCATAAAAAAATCAGGCTTACTGGTCGCGTTTAGAATTCGATTTTTAAACTCAAGTACATCCAACTGATGTGGAATTGTTATGTTATCGCTATGGTATACGGATCTAATGTATTTTCTTATTCGATTTTCATTCGGTGTTCTTCACTATTTGCTTGTGTATTGTGTGTGTATCTTTAGAAACGCCACAAGACGATTAAGTGAAAAGAAACAAACAATAAAATAAAAGACCGTTTTCAAGAAAGAAAAAGAATTTGTGTTTCATTTGGGACAGTGTTCTCCGTGTTCGGGGTTGTTTCTGGTTTGTGAACAGTGTTCGGCAGAACACTTACGTCCTAAAAGACAAAAATCCGCCAAAAGTCTGCGACCGAAGAAGCAGATTAAATTCACTGAAAATAAGAACATTCTCAAAGGAGTCAGATTTATTAACTAGTAAAGACTCCTCGTTTTAATGAAGTGGTTTCCATATTCTCAGTGTTAATTCAAAATAAAGTGGATGCCTCAGCTCAAACCGCACAAGCTTTACTTATGCAATTGAGTTACTTACCTCACTCTTTTTATGCGTCCCAGGATTCAAAGTAACCCACATTTTAAGATCACCAGATTTCTTAACAGCATCAGTCAAGGTTTCTGCCGCTGCATAATATTTTTGTAAACATAGGAGCATTTCATGTTCCCTTTTCTAAAAAGGTATATTAAAATGAGGAATATTAAATTTTTTGTGATCGTCACAATGATGATTTACTTACCACTTCACTTTCCGAGAGTGGAAATAGATTTTTATACAGAGTTACCAAGTCCACAATGACATCAGCTTCCTTTTGGGAGTAAGTCATCTCCTCAGCCTATCAAAAATAATCCATTACATACAATTGACTGACCTTAAACGCGTGGAAAACTCACCACATTTTGTAGTAACGTCGGACCCCAGATCATAGCCAGATTATTCACACCCATTTTGTTTCTGTCCTTCTGTGAATTTATAAACGACAAGTGGCCAATAATCTTCTTGAGAGTTTCTCTCTCAATAACATGCAGTCGACTGAGTAGTTCCTTATAAGCCATTATTTTACCAGCAGCTGTGTCAAGATTAGTTATGCTTATGAAACTTTGTGATGTCTTTCCAAGTAAGCGCGTTGGCAAGTCCCTCATAAAGCGTTTTAGAACATTCGCTACATCGTGCTCGTTATACTCATTACGAGTTATCTCAACGTTAAAAGCATCGGCCCGAAAATGGGCGAGCAGTTTCAGAATGGAATTCTCTGACCCGGACTTACGATATATACCTTCCGACATAGATCCATGAATGTACACAAAATTTATACATTTATCAATGAGAACGGGAACATCAAATTTTGTCAATTGCTGCTCTTCCAAAGAAGGTCCATTATTGTGGGCTACCTCTCGGATAATATGTCGCCACACTTTGGTTTCCCTTGACGATGGCATGATCATGTAGATGGTAAAAGGTGGACAGTCTATCATTAGCATTGGCCCTTTCTCCACATGCAAATTTTCTATCGAATCATCATTATCTTTTAGCACTGAAACAATTTTAATGATATATTAAATATAAGGTTGTTGGATGAAAGTGAATAGTGTACCTATGCAACGGGCTTTACGGAGATCCATTTTCTCTACGTTCATGTTGGCCTCAGTTGCGAAGAGCAATCGACGTTTTATTTTCTTTAGTAGCAACCAGCTGCCGCTCCACTCCGATGTAATCGAATTCTGGATTTAAATTGAATACTTAGTGTTAGAACGAGATTTGTGTGAATTGTTGTAGTACCTTCAAATAGCACCAACCAGCTCGATAGAAATGACATGTGTATTTTGTGGGGAAGACATTTGTTAGACTCTCGAAGATCTTTTGCATCCAAATAGATCTGCAATACAAAAGAAAAAACATAGAAATTCAGATTCCGTTTGAATTGTAAAACTTGAAATTCATTCTGATAGATATAGATCTGGGATCGTAACACATAGGCACATAAACTGTTATGAAACTAGCATCCTCTTTGAAAACAACGAACTCTTTCTGCATTTTCGACGACGACTGTTAGATAAGATCATGGGAACTTTGTGGCAAAATAGCAGATCTCTTGTGAATGCCGTATTATATATATAAATACGATACTGCATATATACATATGTGTGTATATATGCCGCATTACATTGGCACTTACTGTGACGCCGACCAAGTTCAATAAGTTTGATCACTGGCCGCTCATCAGAATACATAACACAGACGATTCATTTTTCCCTGCAAACATCGTAAACTAAATAATATCAATGAGATTGCCTTTTTCTCATTGTAGGATTTTGTCTAGATCGAATCCTCAGATGTGATTACATCTCAATTGTTGCGACATTGTTGCTATGAAGAAACCAGAATATTAGGTCGGCGGAAACGAAGTCGATGTTTTGGTGTTTGCTTGATTTTAAAGTGCCATAATTTTGCACGGTAGGCTACTTCTGTCAGTTGCTTTTTTTAAATGGTTGTGGCAAAGCAAAGGTAAGTGACAAAAAATTCTCTATATCTTACAATCATTTGGAAAAAATGCAACTGAGGGATGTGAAATGCTTTCTATTATTTATGGTGAAATTATTCTATCGCAATCAACTGCCTGAAAATGGTTCGCTCGCTTTCGTTCTGGAAATTTTAATAGGGAATGTACATCTACCTCTGGCCGGACCTATCACGGAGGAAGTCAATGAAATTATTTATAAGGTTCAAGAAGACAGGCCTGTGAACCATCACAATATCACTAATGATCTGAAGATCAAGCAGAAAACGCTTCTAAACCTTAAAGAAGGTGTTGTTGTGGTGGGATCACAAGGCTATCAGCCATTAAGAATCGTACACGGATTGAAAAATACCGGAAAACCCTCCGCTCTGTATTTCCACACTAAGCGACGCTGCTTATCAATCATTTGGAGTACAAAAGATTCTACCTCAAATACCAAGCAAGTGAATAGTTTTCAGGTTTAATTGTTTTCTTTATTGTAGATCATCTAATCGTGGTGTAACATGTAGCTGTCAAGTACACAAATGAAGCAATTTGTCGCCCGGAGAAAACTATTCCATATAATAGAAAAATTATACATGTTTATATATATTCATTTAAATCAGCTTCATCATCATCATCATCGTCATCGGCACTACAACCGGCATCCGGTCTTGGCCTTATTTAGCAAGTAAAATTTGTTAAATTTTCCATAATTTGTTTTTCCGGGAAAGTTATCAGCCATGCGCCATTAAATCAGCTTAAAATTTTAAAATGGTTTCATTTCTTCGACGAGGGCCTGTGGACAATGCAAATTCGCTTTTTCTTATGAATTCTTACATGTTCCACGTGTTCAACAACCTGTGATACATATTCCACAACACAATACACATTCTACCCAACATATTGAGTGAGTAGGGGGTTATATACACAGCTGGACCAGCTTGTCGTAAAAGGGGACTATAGGCCGAGTGGTACGTAGGGTCCCAACGCCCTACCGCCGGCGAAATACTACCCCATCAAGCTACGGGCTGTGTGAAATGGTCCAGAAAAATCCCTCGCCATCTTTTGGGACTTGGCTAATCGACCACGTCGAAAAAAGGTTAGATTAGGTGGTAAGTCTTTCTTTATGTCTGAGATCTTAAGTTAATTTGTTAGCTTATTTATGTTGCTTGTCATCATCATCGGCACCACAACCGCGATCCAGTCTTGGCCCCATTTAGTAAGTCTCTCCACCGGTATCCGGTCCATATCCGAGACTTGCTAAATTGATCCTTGCGGTAACCCTTCTCAGGATGTCGGGAGAACATCATGCAAATCTTTACATAAATAACTAAACTGTAAACATCTCATCCGTGGGTAATCGGGTTCGCACCCGAAACACTGCCAACGTTCAACTAGTGACGGCATTTTGTAACAGCAAGGCCATCAGTTCCACCAATACCGCCTTCCACCAACACTTGCAAGTAACGAAACCTGATATACCAGCTTTAACTGAGACCCAGGTCGACTCGTTAACCGACCCGACATATCCACAAAGGGGATACGACACTTTTCGAATGTCTTTCACATACCACCGACTGAAAACAAATCAAGCACTCAACTCCTGAGATTGTCGTTCTTGGTGAATTTACCTTTTGTACTTCCGACTGGTTGGTACATTTTAACAGAATCGACGAGGTACGGAGGCTGGCAGAAATGTCCGCTGTTAGCCACAATTTGACTCAACACGTGGAGGAACCTACGCTAGTGCCAGGTACCCGAGGTGATTATGCGAACATGTGGGGAGGATGTATGGGTGCGCCGGCGCACGGCGCTGATTCACTTCACATCCCCATCATTCACTAGAGAGTTCATCGGCTATTTACCGATCACCAAGGATTAAGTCCACGCACCGAACCCCGCAGCATAATGTTCACAGACAATTAATCACAAATTGATTGTTGCACATGTAGCTTGTTTTATTGTTTTTTTGTAGTTTACATGAAACATCTTAATGTTGTAAAATGTTTGACTATGATCACGACTTCACTTAATTGCAGTGGCTTTACACGTTACGACTAAGCTGGTAAACTCGACTTAATACAACAAACACTCAACAAACGATAGGTTTTAATTACGCGACGCTGGGATGTATGCGTCCTCGCGGGGCCACGGGTAGTAGGAGAAGAAGGCGGAGCGACCGGCTCGGTCGGGTGATGGAAAACGACTCAGCGATATCAATTCGCTGGCAAGGAAATACGGCCAGTGGTACTGGCTCTCTTAATTTAGGGATGCATTTTCTATCCCAAGAGAAACGTAAAGTCTCTCTTTGGTGGTAGATAACCAAGATCGTAGTGGTACACATGTATGTGTGAACATTGGTTCTTTCATGGGACAAAGCCATGAGAACGAATCTGAAAACAAAGAAAGGGAATAATGTGCATCAATGAGATGTGAGTTCGGCTAAGTAAACAAGCCGTATCTCATTGGTTAGTAATGGATTTCTGTTTGCTCATGCTGCGAGGTCATGAGAAGCAGATCCAGAAATATTGTAGGACAAAGAGATCATATAGATCATTGTCTACGATGTGCGTCGCAGCTGTATTGATAGACCGCAATGCTGGTGGACATGGTGCTAATTTGTTTTAGCATATTCGCAGGAAATTGGTGTTTATGACTTCGCTGCCAAGGGTAAGTACACTATTCCTGTTTGCATTTGACTATGTTATAGGTTTTGGTTTATGCCTTAAGACGCAAGATGCGTATATTTGCTTTTGTCCCTTGGGTAAAGGTCGCCAGCCAATGTGTATGTAAAGGAATTTATTATACACATGGTGAGGCTGGGAATAGGCGACGCAATGTTTATGATCCCTGTTATGATGGTTACATTATATGTAAACCAAATTGTTACGTTTTCAGGAATTCGACTAGGGAAAATGCGTATGTAAGATTGGGATTTGCCTGGCAACCTAGGGTGCCAAACTGGGCTGGTGATTTATGAAGTTTGGAACAGAATTCTTATAGGGAATTTTGAATTCGAATAAATGAATGAAGGTAAGAATTCTCTTCCAGGAGCTTTTAGCTAAATACATTTGATAAATTTGTTGCGTGAAGCATTTACAGGTGCTAATGCGATTGCATTAGCAGAAACTTATGCAGATTGGGTTGTACGGATGGGGGTTCTTCGGGTAAGTAGGCAGTGGGGTTTGGCGGAACCGCCACAAACACCTTGGATCTGTTTGTGACATCCAAGACAAGCATTTATATGGTGGAAACGACTACGTCATCGGGAAACTTAGATCACTGCTAGATATCAGTTGAACAAGCACTTAATCCAAACGAATAACCAACCTAAACAGCTTAGCCAAATATGGAGGTACGGAACTGCTAACTCGGAGGATTTGCCGAATTTGTTCGCATCCTTCCGTAGTCAGAGGTGTGCTTTGGAAACTCCGATGTTAACGCATGCGCGGATTTAATTAGGGAGATTATTCTTTTCGGGATGGAGGTTTACATTCCGCATTCCATCAAACAAAATTCAGCTGATAAACCTTGGTTTGATAAAAAATGCGATCAGATTACAGCGACAGAAAATAGGGCTTTTTTAACAATGGCACTCAAATCCCACGGAGGTCAACCGGGCGAATTTTGTCAGAATTAGAAACGCGTGCAACCAGGCGACTGATACCGCGAAGAAGGTTGACAATAACAAAGGGACCAACAAACTGGTTGAGTAGCCAATACGTTCGCATAGAATACCAACAATAAATCTTAAAAACTGTGCTCCGGTTCTTAGTAAACTCTTTCGCTTATCTTACGCACAGGTGGCCTTTCCTACCTGATGGAAAATCGCTCAAGTTCAGCCAATCCCAAATAAGGAAAGAAGGTGTCTCCCTCAAACTTACCAGCCAATAGGATTACTGGATACGTCATTCAAATTGGTGGAAAAGGTCATCAATGCCGAATGAATTATATACTTCGAAGGCAATGGACTTCTAAATGATCGTCAATACGGATTCGATAACAGGCGGTCCATGGGAGACCTTTTGACCTTTGTAACTGATAGCTGGACATCTGCAGCTGAAAATCATGGTGAATCTTGGCCATCGCACTTGATATCTCCAAGGCTTTTGGCGGCGTCTGGCACGGTGCGTTGCTTAGGAAGCTTCGTTCGTACTGACTTCCCCAACCACTTTGGGACTCGGCGAGGAGCTTGTAGCGGTTCTACGAACCATACAACTCACTACAGGTTGAGGTATCCTTTCCGCCAAGGAACTTTACTCACCTTTTGCAGCACACGTGCCCACAGACACGTGTCTCAATAGTCAGTAACCATACCTGAAACAAAAGGTTATAGGACATGCAACGACGTTGAACCCGATATCAGAAAGCAAGGAACTAAACGTTCAAAAGCTCCCAATATCCAGTTCAACGCATCCATACATTGTATTCATGCACAATTCCAAAAGGCAGGAAAGCATCGCGTCTAAGCAAATGTGCCATGCAGGAAAGCGTCGCATGTAAATCACTCACCCATCCTAAGCATCAACGCGATGTTTCCCATGAAATACCATTTTCCGTAAATAAACCGAACAAAGGATGCCTACTCTGGTAGCTAATAGCAATTAGCACCTAAATCCCTTGCATGACCCTAACGCAAAATGCACACTTGTGCAAACAAGGCATATCGTTTCGCTGCCGTCCAATAGTCATGCAATCATAACCATCTTAACGTAGATCGTTCGCTGGATGTTTATGGTTCGAAAATCCTAACAAAGGAACTATACCAATCCCGCGGTTCCTTTTATTACCTATCTGAAACGCACAAGAACATTGTTAGGTTAAGCCAGGTGGGTAACCTAAACAAATCCCACGAAAAGATTGGAGAATAAGCGGCGGCATCCGATCTTAAAACAAAAGGAACAAGATTCCGAATAACAATATTTTAGTGTCATAGTAGCGAATTAAAAGGAATCCGACGGAACAAAACGTTTGTGGCAAGAAATACCTGCGCCGTGCTATTAAAGGCAGCTTAAGCTAAGTTAATCAATTGGACATCCTAAATAATAAGTGAGTTAAAAGGTGGTGGAACGAACCAAATGTGTACTTAAAAACTAAATTGTAAAAATACCTAACTATTAAATTAAACGAAAAATAAATAAGACAGGGTATTAAAGAAAAGCATTCCGTGATTTCATTTGACCCTGTTTCCGCTCCGTTGGTGTATTTGTCTTCCATGGTAAGCAGTGTTCGGCGGAACACTCCAGCATCTTTCTGCAGTGACTCCGACAACTAATCCGCCAAAAGCTTCATCAGGAATTGATCGATCCAGGTTGTTGAAGAGCTATGTTCTATTAATTCCTCAGGGTTCTATTTTCGCTCTCACCTTGTTTTTGCCAAAGGGTTCTAATTTCACACCCACCTTGTTTTTGCTTCATATTAACGTTTTATTGTAATTAAGGAGTAACAAATATTCAGTTTTACGGATCATAGTATACTTATTTCTTAATTTCTGAATGATCGGCAAATTAATGCATCAACGTCGCAGCAGCTGATATGTAGTCAGATCAACTCTCTGTATCGGGACCTAGATAAAGTCGTACAATGGGGAAAGGCCAATCTCGTCGACTTCAATGCAACGAAGACGCGACATTCAACATTAACAAAGAAAATGTCGGTTCCATAGTTTATGATAAATGGCTATGCCTTTGAATTTAAGGAAAGCATAACCTTGTTCGGCGTTACGGTCTGTAGGAATGTGTCGTGTCACGAACACATATTGCGTCCAGAAAGTTAAGTTATCTTTTTAAAGTCGAACATATTTTTACTACAATCCAACTTCTTCTTCTGTATAAATCGCAAATTAGACATTGCTCGAAGATTGTTTCCATGTTTGGAGCACTGCTCCTAAACATACCTTCGACTTACTTAAGGGGAATATAGCGACGGGCGATATGCTTATCGAGGACACAACGCTGACATCGGGACTGCAGAAGTCATCCCATCGGAAGCGGGTAGCAGGCCTTTGTCTGTTTTACAGATATTATCACAGGAACTGTTCCTCTGGGATTCGTGGTTTTATGCCCAGATTCGTTTTATTTGCTATCCATAAGACAATCCGACAGATCCCACTAATTTGTGGTTCATCTCCCAACACTACAGAAGGTAAAGCTGTGGAATTTCCTCTCCGTGCAAGTATTTCCAATGCGTTACAACCTGCAACTGTTCAAGAAGAACTCCAACAGTTATTTAATGGTATCTCGGGGCGCTTACTCGGCACTATACGTTCGCCCCATTTGACGAAGCCCTTATAATCGTGGCATAACATTTAAGTGTGGGGATGGGAGCGAACATGCAGAGCAAATTCACTGATTGTTTTTAACCCGGCGAAGGCCAGGACGATCCTTGTCCCTGTTCAATCCAAGTTGACATGCAGCCTCCACGTGACATCCCTCGATAGCTCCTTTGGCATCCGCCAAGTAGTGAACCAATGCATGCAGCGACTGGCGCAAGGCTAATAACCTTGCCCGTAAAAATGAATTATTATGGCAAATGCATCAAGCCTCGGATATGTACCGGATACACGACGACGATCTCGGAAACGAAAATGGCTAAACGATTTGAGAATTTTCCCATAAAACGTCCGCTCACTATACAGAGCTCGAGCTGCACAGCAGCTAGCCGATGCCCTGTCCGAATATAAGGCTGACTTAACAGCATTACAAGAAATAAGATGGACGGGGAGTGGTGTTATTCAAAGAAACGAGTATGACATTTATTACAGCTGTAATGCAAACCACCATGTCCTCGGGGTAGGCTTTCTAGTCAGCCAAAAACTGAAGCCTGCCGTTATCAACTTTAATGCAATAAACGAAAGGCTATGTACTCTTCGCGTGCGAGGCAAGTTTAAAAACATAAGTCTCATAAACGTCCACGGACTTACAGAGGAGTCCCCTGACGACGAAAAAGAACAATTCTACGAGAACGTCGAACGGGCCATCATTTCCTGCCCAAGATACGATGTGAAAATTGATCTTTGTGATTTGAATGCGAAAATAGGTCGGGAGCCGGTTTTCACGCACTACACAGGTTCCCATAGTTTGCATGATAACACTAATGATAATGGATTACGAGTCATCGAACTAGCAGCATCAAAGGACTTGGCCGTTGCGAGTACCAGGTTTCCGCGTAAAGATATCCACAAACCCACCTGGGTATCGCCTGATGGAGCCACTCGCAACCAAATTGGCCACGTGTTGATAAATCGCCGCCACCCATCGAGCCTGATGACGATACGAACGTACCGAGCTGCCAACGTCGGCTCGGATCACTATCTTGTTGATATAGTTTTACGCAATGTGAACACTAGCAACACCTTTGGTCATGCTTTAAGACTCGCCCTCGAAGAGTTCGACGGAGGGAGAGTAAGTCATGGGGCCAGAATGTCGGTCATAGAAGAGAAATGGACACGCCTTAAGAATACTGTCATAAGTACTGCCAACTCCATCTTAGGCAGTAGTCGTAGAGATCGGAGCGACTGGTTTGATGATGAGCGCAAACTAGCGACTGAACGTAAGAATGCTGCATACCGGACAATGCAGCAGTCTCATAGGACGCGGGTACGCGAGGAGAAATACAAACAGCTCAGAAGATCTGAAAAAAGACTCCACAGAAAAGAGAAAAGTACTTGGGATTAAAATCTAGTCTGTGAAATAGAGAAAAGTAGAGAGCGAGGTCCGCACCAGGCACGGAAGTTCTACCAAATAATCCGCAGTATGACGCGTACACACCACGCTCCACTTACTGCAAGGATAAAGAGGGTAATCTGATCACCGATCCTGAAGGCATTCTGGAGCGATGGGAAGTGCACTTCAGTGAATTGCTAAATGGTCAGCTCACAGAAGAATTGGAGGCTCCACCAATGCAAGATCAAGACCAAATACTGCCAAGCATTGAGTAAACATTAAAAGCCGTAAGACAGCTCAAATCAAATAAAGCCCCCGGAGCTGATGGCATACCAGCTGAGCTGATCAAACAAGGAGGGACAGCGTTACATCACGCAATTCATGAGATCGTGGTGCATGTATGGGAGCAAGAGGAGATGCCGGCAGATTGGCGTCGCGGAATTTGCCCCATACATAAGAAGGCAGATATCACAATGTGCAGCAACTATAGGGGTATAACATGCTGAGTAACGCCTATAAGATACTCTCCACTATCCTACAAGATCGGATAGCCCCATACGCTCAAGCCATTATTGGTCAATATGAGTGTGGCTTCATCCCGGGCAAATCAGCGATAGGTAGGCGATGGAAATATGTCGGGAATTTAATATCCCATTATCATCATCATCGGCACTACAACCGGGATCCGGTCTTGGTCTTATTTAACAAGTCTCTTCACCGGTGTCCGGTCCTTATCCAAGACTTGTTAAATTGCCCATAATAATTTGTTTTTCCGGGCATGGCTATTAGCCTTGCGCCAAATATCCCATTATATTTTCTATTTATAGACTTTAAGGCCGCCTACGACAGCATAGCCAGGGTAGAACTATATAATGCCATGAGAGAGTTCGGCATTCCAAACAAATTGATACGACTTTGTAGAATGACCATGACCAACGTAACTAGTCAAGTAAAAATAGTGGGATTACTGTCCAAACCAATGAACATCTTCAATGGACTCCGACAAGGGGACGGTCTGGCCTGCCTCTTCCTCAACCTAGCATTGAAGAAAGCAATTCGTGACTCTGGCCACACAACTAGAGGGACTATCATCACTAAGTTCAGCCAGATACTTGCGTACGCAGATAACATCGACATCATCGGTAGAACCGAATCAGCGGTACAGAACTCCTTCACCCAGATCGAGCAGGCGGCACAAAAACTGGGACTGCACAGTAATGAGGGAAAAACTAAGTACATGGTGGAAACTTCTGCGAAGAAAACATCTAACGTTAGTCAAACTATCAGGGTAGCGGAGCAGAAATTTTAAGTACTACAATCCTTTAACTACCTTGGGTCAATAGTATCAGCCGATAACAATATGGAAGAAGAAATACGCGAACGGCTGATCAAATCCAACAAAGTCTACTATGGTCTATCAAGGCTCTTTAAACCCCGAAATTTATCCAGAACATACAAGCTACTACTGTACAAGACCATGGTTTTACCAGTCCTCATGTATGGATCCGAGACCTGGGTGCTCAATAAAAGGCACTCTGAACTCTTAACCGCGTTCGAGAGGAAGGTCTTCAGAAGAATTGTTGGTTCCGTATGTGAGGGAGGACGATTCCGGAGACGGTACAACCACGAGTCGTACGCGATCTACCTTGAGGCTAATATTGTAAGAAAAATCAAGCTCGGTAGACTCCGGTGGACGGGACACCTAACTCGAATGAGTGAAGAGGAGCCTGCCCGGAAAGTCCTTTGTGGTGGGATGTATGGAAGGAGTCATCGCGGCAGACCTTGTCTGCGAAGGAGGGATGGCGTAGACCAGGACGCCCAGAGCCTGGGAGTGCCACATGGCATCGACTCGAAATCGGGACCGGTGGAGATACTTGCTGAATAAGGCCAAGACCGGATCCCGGTTGTAGTACCTTGATGATGATGATGATAACATTTAAGTCAAGTATACGAGGGTGGGCTGAAAAGTTTCCGGCCTCAACGTGAAGATAGCAGCACACGCCAATCAAAGCTAGTAAATGTAGTTGTGCATCTTTTGACAGATACTTACCAAAATTGCAGCCATTTTGGATGCGTAGTTTTTATACGATAGTCGTTTGAGTGTGTCGATGTGTGTTATTGTGAAAATGTACAAAATTGAGTATCGAGCTATCATGAAATGTTTGTTTATGAAAGGCAATCGTCATCATCGTCGGCACTACAACCGGAATGTGGTCTTGGCCTTATTTAGCGCGTCTCTCCATCGGTATCCGGTCCTTATCCGAGACTTGTTAAATTGTCCATATTAATTTGTTTTTCCGGGTAAGGTTATTAGCCTTGCGCCAACTTATGAAAGGTAATACGCCTACACCAATCAAACATGAGTTCGACTTGTGTATGGGGACTCAGCACCATCATTTACCACTATGAAATTTTGGGCAGCTGAATTTAAACGTGGCCGTGAGAGGTTGGGAGACGATGAACGTTCGGGACGTCCAAAAACTGCAACAACTGACGATAACATCGCTAAAGTTCACCAAATGGCGCGAGACGACGGCCGAATTAAAGTGAGAGAGGTAGCAGAGGCTATGAAAATGTCCAAAGAACGTGTTTGTCACATATTAAATTAAGATTTAGGCATGAGAAAGTTGTCCGCGCGTTGAGTGCCGCGTTTGCTCACGTTAGACCAATAACGTGTTCGAATGAACATTTCCAACGCTCTGTTGGCGTAGTTTAGGCGCAATAAATCCGAGTTTTGGCGCCGAGCAATTACTGTCGATGAAACTTGGATACACCATTATACGCCCGAAAAAAAAATACAGTCAAAACGGCAGACTGCAAAGGGGGAATCGGCTCCAATAAACAAAAGCAACAACTGTTTTTTCGGCTGGGAAAGTGATGGCGACTGTTTTTTGGGATAGTTATGGAGTTATCTTATTCGATTATCTTCAAAAAGGAAAAACCATTACAGGAGTGTACTACGTATCATTACTTGACCAACTAAAGAGCTTGGTCAATTGCGGAAAAACGGCCACATTTGCAGAAAAAGAAAATCCTGTTTCACTAAGACAACGCGCCGTCTCATACCTCAGCGGTTGCCAAGGCGAAAATCCACGAATTACGGTTTGAACTGCTTGACCATCCGCCTTACTCACCAGATCTAGCCCCAAGCGACTTCTTTTTGTTCCGTAATCTAAAAATTGCCCTCAGAGGACAGAGATTTTCGTCAAATGAGGAGGCAATCACCTTCGTGAATAGTTATTTTCCAGAGAAAAACGACGAGTAATAGTTGGACGGGTTAGAGAGATGAGAGCATCGGTGGGAGAAGTGTGTAGAATTACAAGAAGACTATGTAGAAAATTAAAAATAAATTTTTAAAAAAATGTCTTGTATCTTTGTTAGGTCGGAAACTTTTCAGCCCACCTATGTACTAGGTGAAATGCGTAAGTTTTTTCCAGTGTAACTAAGACATGGCGCCATCGAAAAGTACGCAGCATATTAATTTGACACATACATCTTTTTGTTCGTCTGAGATTTAACTACAAACCCACACAAGTTGAGTCCGCCAAAAGCTATCGTCTTTGTTTTATCATTCAGTGATCATGTCGAGTTTTGTGCTTGAAGAAGAACGTTTGCGGCACGCATTGCTTTTCTTATTTCATAAAAAGAAAAAGGCTGTTGGAAGTCATCGTTTGCTGGTAGAAACATATGGTAAACACGCTCCATCAATTAGAACATGTGAGACTTGGTTTCGACAATTTAAAAGTGGTGATTTCAATGTGAAAGATGGTGAGCGCTTTAGTAGACCACAAAAATGTGAATACGAGCAATTGCAGGAGTTATTGGATGATGACTCAACTCAAACTCAGCGGCAATTAGCAGAAGCATTACATGTGTCAAAAGAAACAATCAGCAGACTTTTACGAGCAAGGGAGAAGATCAATACTAAGTATATTCATACGTTTTTTTCCGATTTAACTAAGAGCCAGCGAACACAGCACACAGCAAAACTAGTGAAACACATCTTGAAATTGAATTGGATGGGACATCCTTCTTCACACGCCGTACTCCCCAGACATGGCGTCATCTGACTATCACCTCTTTCCATCAATAGGGCACGAGCTCGCAGATCAGCACATCAGCGATTTCGAGGAAGTTGGATAATGGCTCGACGAATGGTTTGCCGCGAAAGACAAGCAGTTTTTCTGGCATGCTATTCATAAATTACCTAAAAGATGGGCGAAGTGTGTTAAGGCCGATGGCCAATACTTCGAACCAAAAAATATTAATTTCCCTAGAAAATTACGTTTTTTTTTTTTACCAAAGAAACCGGAAAATACGTATGTATACAACTAGTATGTTTAACTGTCAATTGTACGTATAAAGTAATTTGTCCCCCGGAGAAAACTATTTTATCTAATAAAAAGATATATAATAAATCATGCATAATAAAAGAATATAACATTTTTATATAGTAATAGAACTTAATTGTGTTCTAATAATAGTACCACATAATTACAGCCACAAATGTACGCAAATAGATACAAAGTAATAAAAGAGTGGAGATTTGGGGTGTTTGCAAGGAACCAGTAAGTGAATTTAAAAAGATTAAATTGTAAAATTATACTAAACATGCAATCCAAGATTGTAAAGATTTGTTATGATGTGTTTAACTATTGTTGGAAAATGAGTAGAGTACGTATTTAACAAAAAATATAATAAAGGGAGTTCAAATTCGAGTTAACTTTATAAATTTACCGCCATTTCTGTTTTTTTGTACTACAATGTTTCTTTTACAGGTTTTAAATGGAAGCAATGAGATTGGTAAATATAAAAAATATGCGATCAAAATTGAACAACGTATCTTTATCAATAAAAATTATTTTCATTTAGGTGAAAAGTATGCAACAATTGGAAAAAAATTGTTTTATTTATTATTTACTGGCCTGTAGGAACCTGGAAGTTCATGACCTTACCGACTCGGCTCCGCCATTGTTCCCTGTCCTGTGCGCTCTCCTTCCATGTTCGATCATCCGATCCGATCTCCTCGATGTCCAATCTAACATTGTCCTCCCATCTCCGTCGCGGCCGTCCTGTCGGTCTCTTCCCCGTTAGTTTACCGTCACGAATTCTATGCACAGTCCTATCATCGCCCATTCGCGCTACGTGTCCGGCCCATCTTAATCTTCGCGACTTGATCACTCTCACTATTGTAGGTTTGCGGTATAGCTCTTCCAATTCGTGGTTGTGGAGTTTCCTCCATTGTCCTGACTCCTCGTCATATTTACCGCCAAATATATCCCTTAAAACGTTATTCTCGAATACGCGGAATTTGTTCTCTTCCTGTTTTGTGAGAGCAACATGTTTCGCATCCGTATAGAGCAATCGGCCTGATTATGGTTCTATAGACACGGAGCTTTATATTACGTTTGGATTGTAATAGTTTACTGGCTGCATGGCAACTAGCGTGCCGGAATGTAGTCTTTTGTTAATGTCCTTTGACGTTTCGTTTCTGGTCGTCAGTATCGTTCCCAGATATTTTAATTCTTTGACATTTTCAAATATCTTCCCCCTGACGTTTATATGTGTTCTCTGAGGTCCACCTGTTCTCGTCGTAATCATGTATTTCGTTTTGTCTTCGTTTATTTCTAGGCCCACCTCTTCTGCCGCTTGCATGATGATTTCACAGTTTTTACTTATAGTTTCGAGATTATCGCCCAGAACGGCGATGTCATCCGCATACGCGAGCACTTGTGTGACCCCGTTCAGGGATGATCCGGCCGTGTTGTCGTCTTGTACCTTTCTGATAACATACTCGAGGACAAGGTTAAAAAGGCATGGTGAGAGGCCATCCCCTTGCTTTAGTCCGTCCCAAATTTTAAATGGATCTGAAAGTTGGTTTTCTATTCTAACTCGCCCTTTGTTTTCGTTCATGCAGACTTGAATGAGGGCGGCATATTTTTTCGGGATCCCCAACTCAACCACAATATGGTAGAGTCTTTGCCTTGCGACTGAGTCGTAGGCTTTTTTGAAGTCCACAAACAGTTGGTGAACCGTCTCTCCGTATTCCCACTTTTTTTCCAGCAGTTGCCTTATTGTGAACATCTGATCGCTTGTTGACCGGTTCCGACGGAATCCGCATTGGTAGTCCCCCAATATTTCTTCTGCGTACGGTATGATTCTTGCCAGTATGGCATTTGTTAGTATTTTGTATGTGATTGGGAGCAATGATATTCCTCTGTAATTTTCGCAGTCAGATCTGTCGCCTTTTTTGAAAATGGGGATGACTATTGCGGTTTTTCATTCTTCCGGAATGGCTTTGTTGTCCCATATTATTTTAACTAGTTGGTGGATCTTTCGAGCGGTTGCCCCTCCTCCATGCTTCACAAGCTCTGCCGGTATGCAATATATTCCGGGGGCCTTGTCGTTTTTCAGTCGATTTATCGCGTCTACAACTTCGTCGAAAGAGGGCTCTGGGATCTGGGGCTCGGCTGTATGTACGTCTGGTGCGTTTATTTGTGGTTGATGGGTGCGTACATTGAGCAGGTTTTCAAAGTACTGCTTCCATCTTGTCACGATATTTTTTGTTTCTGTCACCAGACATCCGTTTGTGTCTCGGATTATTTTGGCTCTTCCTCGGTAGCCATTTCTAATTGAAATTATACCGGCATACATACCTCTGCTGTTCTTTGCTCTGGCATCTTCTATGATTTTTTTCGATCCGAGTCTTCTCCCATTCGCGTTTTTTGCATTTGAAAAGTCTAATTGTTTCTTTCCGAATTGTCGCGTATCTTACTGCGTTGACTTAATCATATGCTTCTAAGTGGATCATTCTGAGGCGTTTACGTTCTTCGATCTTTGCCCTGCACTCATCGTCAAACCAAGGTTTGGACTTAGTTGTTTTCTTAAATCCTAATACCTTTTGGGCTGTTTGTTTGATTGTGTCTCTGATCGATGTCCATTTAGTGTCCACACTATTGGCTTCCTCTTCCTCACTACTGTCATTCTCTAGGATGCTAAATCTATTCGTTAGTTCGTCTTGATACTCCGCCCTTTTACGTAGGTCTTTTGTTTATCAATCTCGAACTTTTTGCTCGTCTCCCGTGACTGTCCATGTGGGTTTGCTGCGAACCGACTTCTAATTTTGCCCATTACTAGAAGGTGATCGGAGTCGCAATCTGCTCCTCTATATGATCTTACGTCAAGGATATTCGAGTGGTGTCTTTTGTCTATGAGGAAGTGGTCTATTTGGTTACGCGTTACGCCGTCGGGTGATATCCATGTGGCTTTATGGATTTGCTTGTGCTTGAACATCGTGCTTTTCACTACCAGATCTTTTGACGCTGCGAACGTGATAATTCGAATACCATTATCATTTGAAACGTCATGTAGGCTTTCTTTACCTATTGTTGGTTGGAAGATATCTTCCTTTCCAATTTTCGCATTGAGGTCGCCGAGGAGGATTTTAACATCGGATGATGAGATCCCATCAAATACTTCCTCTAGGGTCTCGTAAAATGTGTTTTTTCATCGGTAGATTCTGTTGGGGCGTCTACGTTTATAAATACATAATTGTACCATGTGGTCCCTGTACTTTTATCACCGACATTGGGTCATTCATAAATTTCACATCTTTTATTAGCCAGTTCCGAGGTTATGTGTATCGGTACCTCCACACACCAGTGTAAACCCGTTGTCATATTATAAATATAGCTTTAATATTTGTTTGATGTATAGAGTCGTGCTGTATGTGTAGTATGTTGTCCAGTTCAATGTTGTAACTGTTTTTCCTCCAATATCTTTACTTAGTTTGGGAGCCAGTATTCGCAAATTTGGGCTAATGGTTCTTTCATAAGAGTTGTAGATCTGCGCCAAATGCTGCAGATCTGGCTAATTTGAATTGGGTCTGTGGTGAAACTACAGGGGAGTAGTATCGTGTATACTATCCGGACTGTCGCATTCTCGAGCGCCACTGGTTAAGGGCAACAGATAGGCTTAAACAATAGGTACTCACAGTAATGGAGGCGTCAGTATTGTAGGTATGTAGCCTTCTCAGTCGTCGTCTTCACTTGGCATTCCATAGACGACTTCAGGTGCTGGGTTTCCAAGGTGTTGGTCCACTGGTAGTTGGGTCAGAAGAGCCCTCTTCTCAAGCACAAAAACCAGTTCGAGATGTGTTGTAACTTCCCATTTGTTGAATCTGCAATGCTTTCCTTGAATTCACCCAATATAAAAACTGCTTCTAGTCGAATGAGCTCAATTCCAACCGAACAAAAAAATTATCTGCGGTAACAAAAACGGTTAACAACAGTTCGGTTTTTTCGGCTTTTCTCTGCCCTTTTTTCCACAAAACATTTTACGGGAATCTTTTCGATTCTTCTTCTAAGTCCGATGCTTTCTCTCTCCTGACAACGGAACGTCAACCAAAAAAAAACAGTACATCAAAACATTGACCCTCTGTCTCTCTCTCGCTCCCCATTCACGTCCACTTCGAAAACCAAATTCGAACTCGAAGAACTGCACGATCCACACCCGAATCGGGGCGTGTTCAAAAACTCACTTCTGGATCGTGCAATTCCTCCACCACCTTACCATCATACTACCTTAAAACAAATTATGTTAATAATTAAATACAAAATTATTAATTGATGGGGTGGCGGACGCACGCAACACCGTTGGTGTCGATTACTTGATGTGGGAGTCGAACTTCCTGAAGCGCGACGATGTCGATTTTATATAGGATAGACAATATGGAAAACATTTTATAGTGCTGTTTGGAAATATTGTAAATAAATTTGAGAACTTGCGCAATTATGGGAAAAAAACAAATTATACAGCAAACAAATACTGTCTGGAGATATTGTAAATAAATTTAAAGAAACTGGCACCATTATGGAGTTTTGTGGAAAGCAATGTTTATGCGAACAATGCTCACACCATTCATCGTTCGGAAGAAAACATAATTGAGCAATTCATTCAAAGTGATAGAAAATGTTGCTAAAAGATTAAAGGCTAGTAAAGCTACAAGATTTTGATCACCCACCTCATATACTTTTCCACAATTAACCGCAACATTTATTTCTAACAAATTATGCGTTTTACTAATAAATTAAAAAGTTAACTCAAACACCCTACATAAAAAAACTCACCTCTCCGACTCCTTTCCGACTCCGTAGAGATGGCAAATTCGATTTACTTTGCAATTTCCCGAAGTTCCACTGGACATTATGATGTTAGGATTCGACATCTGCATTTGAGATGCATTACACTTTGGAATGGCTGTAGTTATCTCGAAGCAATACAGATGTGTTGAGTTATCGGTCACCCGACTATTGCTGACACACTGCAATGTTGTGATATGTTCTAGAGGAATCGTTTCTTTGGGATTTTTCATTTCCTGATCTAGGTATGTTTGGAATTGTCTGTCTCGCAAAATTGCTTTTCGGTTTTGCATTTCCTTGAGAATATCCTCAACAACGCCACTTGGAAATCGTATAAGAGGTCCTTCATGTCGCACCAAATGCGGTGAGAGCTGTGGCCTAGGAATTACAGTAATTGGCACTTTAACATCAGTGGAACGACTAACACGAAAGCTTGTCTTTCTTTTCAAAGCTCCAACTCGATGACGCACATTTGAGAGTAGAGATTGGGATAATTTTGACGTTTTCGTTCTAAAATCTGAAGTGAAATAAGAAGTTTGTTTGGAGTCTGTGCCTGATATGGCCTCAATGTAACTGGGGGGACTTTCTCCTTCAAAATGTTGAAGCTTGTTAAATGGATTCTCTCGAACTGTTGGCGATTTTGTATCTGGAGCAACAAACCACTTTGTCTGATT
Source organism: Microdon myrmicae (assembly GCA_963931805.1). Classification (NCBI taxonomy): domain Eukaryota; kingdom Metazoa; phylum Arthropoda; class Insecta; order Diptera; family Syrphidae; genus Microdon; species Microdon myrmicae. The sequence goes on from OZ007501.1 coordinate 50,146,449, forward strand.
CCGTGACGGTCGTGCTAAATCAGGTTCCGTCGTAGGAGGTGGCGTTTCATCGATTCTACTGAGGTAGGGCTTAATATCGCACTCTTCTATGATGTTTTCCATACTCTCGGAATGTAGATTTGGATTTTGATGAACGATTTGCATTTTGGGAAGTGACGATGTGGGAGTATTTGGTGTCTTATCATCTTCTGTGCACGTGTTGCACTTATCAGTAAGCACTTTAGATGAGTTAGACGAAGACACTGTACTGTTGTCTTCTTCAGACGTACATAAACTTTGTTCATCGACAGATTGTGTATCACTAGGAATTCTACCGTAGGTGTCCTCTTCAAGCATATGCTCCAATAAAAGAAGCTGGTTACTTTTACTGTTATCACACATCGAAATAGTCGACCTTTCAGCAAGAGGATCAAACTCTATAAGAACTTCGGTAGCATGTACATTGTGTTGCGCAAGCTGGGGGCTTTTTAATACTGCAGATTCCTCTTCTCCAATGTTAAGATTTTGTAAATGAGGTGTTAAAAGGTCTTTCGAGCTGCATTCCATGTCACAAAGTTTACCATATGTTGCTTCTTGATTTGCGTAGATCGGCTCCGGCGATGAGCAGCCATCGTCGTCACTTTTCTCGTGATATTCCCAAGAGTCACTTCTTTCGGGCTTAGGCGTTCTGGTTTCTTCCTCGAAAATCTTTTCTTTGAGTTCGATTGACTCAAGGCGAGCAGCTTCCTCCTGTTGGCGAATACGTATTTCAGTCGAATCAATACTAGCTCTCGTGGAACTCGGTGTTTCATAGCGCAGTTCAATTTGTTCATAAATCTTCTTTCGTTTCTGTCTAACCGGAGGTACAATTGGATTAAGTTTTCCATACAAAGCATTATCAGTTGCTTGAGGTGGTTCAGATCGCAAAGGTGGTGGAGGAAACTTGGGCATCGGCAGTGAGATATCTTCGCAACTTGACGAATCTAAATTAGGGTTACTTCGTTGCTTACTAAGAGGAACGAGAGTTTGTTTTTGTGGCAAGCTTCGTGGAATCATCAAAGATCGAGACGATGGTTTATTACGTGGAAAAGATGCTGTTACCATCGGCGGTTTCACAGCGTCCTCATATGAAGGGCAAGGGTAATCTTCATGTAATGACTGTACTCGAACATTTCGTGGAACGTCGTAGGCACCATCGTCAATGCAACTCTGTCTATTTAAATCAGTCACACCATTTGTTTTGCTTAAGGGCTTAATAGGAGGCATCGTATGGAATGCAGTATCATTAGGGGGAACAGTCTGAGGACGGTCGACATCGAATTCGGGCGTCGATTCTTTTTTTCTATCCCTCTTCGTAAGTGTTAGATTATTTCCGATCGTGTTGATTTTTTTGCTTACGTTTTTCAAACGTAATGACGCGTCAAAACTCAAGTTATTTATTAAGTCTTGGGACGATTTAAGGTTTTTATCCAACTTTTGTTTGGCTCCTTTTGCTTTCATTGCCACACGTTCACCGATTGACTCAGTTAATAATTTTGAAGTGGCGCTGATTGATTTCAATAGGTCACTGAAAAGAATATAAGTGTATAATTAAAACGAAATAAACTCAAACGAAGGGTACATGCGACAATGTTTTCTGATGCGATGGAAGTGGAATCCTTTGGGCATTAAATAAAAACAAAAACAGTGCAAATGAGCGACTCTAAAGCGGTGCACAGTAATAGCCAAAAATTCTATTCCTCATGACGAGTGTACAGAAAAAGTAAGTAACGCGACTGCAGTGTAGAGGTGCATTAAATTATCTACGGAATTAAAAATGAAATAAAGTTTGCGATCCGTGAGTGTAAACAAATATTTAACGACAAAAAAAACAGTATAACTGAGCAAGTTAACATTGTATAAAAAATAAATATAACAAATAAAAAGTATTCGGCGAAGGAACCTGCCAAAAATTTCCGAAGTTTCGCGTTCCTTTCCAAATTCGATCAATTTCAACAGCAACTAAAAATTAAGTTGCCTAATAGCCGGCAAATGAAAAAATAAGAATAAGCAGGATGTCGTAACGAGTATGTGGCTAAAAAATGTGGCAACAGAGTACAGAGCAAAGAAGCCAACGACCGATCCAGCTAATCGAAATGCTGAGCAGTCGGATCAACTTATAAATGAGGAAATTTATTGTCAATAAACGACACTAAGACGTTCCAATAGCATCAAGAACACCTATGCTGTTCACGAGAGCAGCAACCAAACTACGTGGTCACAGAAAGCGTAAACCGATGAAGCAAAAACGGTAACACTATACGCAGTAGCAAAGGCAGCTAAACTAGGCAAAAAACCGTACATAAAGGTCCAATGACCAATAGATAATGATCCATAAAAATGGAAATGAACAAAAATCGGGAGAGGAAATCGGCCTAGGTGGCGAGAATTCATAAAACTACGCAAACATGAGAAAATATAATAAAAAAAAAAAAAAAAAAAAAAAATCGAATGCATCACCCAAAACCCCCTGTAAAGAATTCGCTAATATTCATGCATTCAATGCATTATCAAAATCTCTGAAAAGAATTCTTTACAGGCAAAGCATCATCCTTAATTAGAAAAACCTTATCGGCGCCTCTGTCAGCCAGCGTACCCTGCCACACACGTGCGCAGCACATTTTCCTGGCTTATACACAGTCTCGACAGCCTTTTGTCCAATCGACAAAAGCAGTTTTCGCATCTAGCGACTAGCCGCCAAGAATCGAATTCTATAGCATATAAACATGCATACAAAGAATTCGACCCTTTCCGCCAGCAAGGTTACAGTGCACAATCACCATTGTGTACCTAAATTCCTTTTAGCACCCAGTTCTCCTAATTGCATGAAGACTATTTATACAGCTGCATCTACGTCTTCAATGATGCCCTTTGTTCTTTCCTCCTTTCTCAGTTTCGTTTTCCCATGACCTCGTTGCATGAGTAAACAATGGATCAATTAGCACACTAGCTAAGATCGAGATCCTCTCCAATTCATCACCACAAAGAGCGACTTCACGTTTCTCTCAAGAGAATAAAACTCACCCTTAGCTGAGAGAGGACTCACCACGAGTCTCTCAAGATTAATCACAGAGTACCACAGTCGGGATCCAACCACCAGTGAGTCGCATTTCATCCCCCGTAGCGTGCGCACGGGAGTGCGCACACCCCTGAGAGTGTCCCTTCACGAAGTCGAATGCGTTCGAGAGTTTTCTGTACAATTAAATAGTGTTTTGTTGGTGTCTGTCATGTTCACCATAGTTTGGCATTTTAATTTGACGCGTTGTGTTGGTGTTTTAACGAAAGACCTATTGTTTACAAATCAATTCAGTATAGTGTACTAATCAGGGTCGTTAAATAGTTATCCCAGAAAATTCCATTCAACGGAAATCGATGTGACTTCAAAACATATAATGCGGCAGGGTTTTCGATACTTTTGTGAAAACGGATTAAAAATACAAAATTAAAAGACAAGAAATAGACCCTGTATACATTTCATTAACTCTTTTAGTGTCAACAATTTTTAGAAGTACATTAAGTTAGAAACTAGGTACATGTCATAGTGGAAGGATGTTTCCTGTGCTGCTGAACAATAAACACCAATCGCTGTACAACAGTAGAAAGCAAGAATAAAAATAAAAGAACATTTATCGCAAAACTACATCCCCCCCGTGTTTTATTTCTACCTGTCCGGTGATCGTTTTGCTGCGGGATTCGGTGGGTGATAAGTGAACCCGCTCCCGTGCCGGCACACCAACTTATACCCACACAACCTCTCCCAAGGATAAAGCACATCGGGGCTCTCTGAATAGCAGTATGGGTTCCAGAAAGGTAGATCAACCGGTAAGACACTATCTGTGGTGTGCGACATCACTCGCAATGCGATAGCTAGAGCACGATGGCTAGGAGGTACGAACAAATATTGCGCAGTGGTGACACTAGACGTTGAAAATGCATTTAACTCGGTGAACTGGAATCAGATTGTAGAAGCGCTGGGCGATCTACAAGGCACCCTAATTGGTGCGTATACTAACGAACGATTTTGGAGAGACATATGAGACGTACAGTTACTCCGGCAGGACTAATAGAAGAAATGCTAAGTTCCAAATAAGTATGACCGATGGCAAATGATATTCTATGTGACATGATGCAGCAGTTGCGACGCGACGAGGGGAGTAACAGGTAAACTCCGTCACGCTCCGCGACGGAATATCTTAAAGCAAGTTCCGAGGGGATCAACGGGAATATGTGCCTGTCGGGAGGAGGTTTTAGTCGGTAAAAATCCGGCATGCCTCTGGATCGGCCCAGAGATGTCTTTTGAAGATCTTCACCTTCCTAGCGAAAACAAAAAAGAGAAAAACCTCTCCCCAGGACATCACTTAACATTAGCTGACCAGTATATAATAATTAGATTATCCTAGGAAGTTCGTTGATCTCAGCGCTAGTATATATCGCGCCAAAATGGCCGAACGCTCTACAAACTAAAGAGTTGGAGAGTATGGTGACAGCAATATATAAGCTTCACGTATTAAGGGCTGCGGTATACCTGACTTTAGAACCATTTGCAACCAAGCAGATCTTGTCATCGCCAGATTACTGACTATGCTAGATGGTTTGAATCTAGAGAAGAACAACGGTAGCATAAATAATTTTAGCTACTAAGCCCGATAGAAGCTAGTTTAAAGGATAGAAGTAATTTTAAACTTAGCATTTACACGGAGACTGAAACTACCACACTTCCCAGTTCTTGATAGAGTACGGGAAATACCGTAAACATCTACACCGTTTCGGTGCGAAAGGATCCTCTCTTTCCGCAATGCAAAATGTGACAAATGGTAGAACATAGTGGTTTAATGTGCAACCGATTCACTAAGTAGGTAAGTAACTTCCCTAGTCCATCCCATCGCGAAAATGATTAATATTGACAAACACTTATGATACTTAGTGACTTAGAGCCCTACCTAGAACGGGAATGGTTGGGCGGGTCTCACTAGTGCTGAGTCCACAAAAAGCCACTGACTGCGCTCGATTGGGTGAGAAGAGAAAAAATAGCCAAACTATGCGAAATGATGCCGCACGAAAAAACAATAAATAATAAAGGAATGAGGGACATTATTCGTGACATCGGAACCTTCTACAAGGGGGTACGTGGTTCCAAGGACACGACAGACGCCGGCGCTATCCAGCATAACAGCATCAAAACTGAAGAGTCAACAAAAATAGGCACTAGCGAAGAAAAAAGTGAAATGCCAACAGCAAAAAAGCAAATGCCAAAGATGCCCAACAAACAGGTAACGGGCAATGAGCAGTAAGGAAGATAAACAAACCCGCTGCTAAGACCAAGATGGAGGACAAGCGGTCACATACATATAACACTTCGTAGCGTGAGGGCGATCTCCTTACTGGCAGCAGTGGGGAATGCTATATCTAGAATCCAGAGAGGCCAAAAAGAAAAGATGTAGAGAAATCCGCTAAGACCAGGATGGATGACAAGAGGTTACATACATACTTCGTAGCGTGAGGGCGATCTCCTTACTGGAAGCAGTGGGGAATGCTATATCTAAAATTAGGAGAGCCCAAAAAGAAAAGATGTAGACGAGATCACCACACAGATAGAAATATGTATGTGAGACAGTGGACTCTCAGTTGGGTAATCCAAGACATGTCACCAGTAAATATCATATCACTGCCCAAAACATACGAGGATACCCAAACTGTTACGATTAACCTCCCTACAGCAGTAGCAGAAAAACTTCTGAAAGTGGGCAGTATTAATTCGGATGGGTTGTCTGCCGTATTCTAAGAAGAATAAATACTTTAAAGCCTGGGAGTACGGGTATATAAGAAATCAATGCAAAACTCACTCTGCAGGCAGTGCGGAACACCTTGCCATACCGCAAAAGACTGCATCAATGAGGCGAGATACATGATCTGCAAGGAAACGAACCCAAAAGAAGCAAACCATCCACCCGCCACTAAGACCTACCCGGTACTAAGGTACGGATTTAATCAAAAATCAAATTAATCTAAACCATTATGAGACGTTCCAGGATATTCTGACAAATGGCCAAGGAGGAGAAAGTTGACCTGGTACTGATCAAGGAACCTTCGTATTCTTCAAGTTCTTGATAGCAACATATAACAACATCGGTAACCAACGGAGAGGCTTCATAACAGCTAAAATTAATGGAGTCAACTTCTGGTATACACGGCCTAATTGAAATACAAATGAATACCAAACTATGCCGGACAGCTTCGCGGTAGATGCGGGAGGCAGAAAATCCATTATCGTAGACGGTGACATTAATGCGTATGCGACCAAGCGAGGCAGCAAAGGTGCCAACACGAGCAGACGCTGGTTATTGGAAACGCGCCCCGTTGGAAGTCGCCGTCGCAAAAGCTAGCAAGAAGAACACATAGCGCAAAGCAAAAAGTAGGTCAGTAATAGACATCACCGTCATCTGAAAATAAGGACAGCTAAATGGCAGGCTCAGTGATAAATGTGCCCACATAATAGTGGAACTTGATAGGAGTAATGTGGTCACCGCAACGTACAAAAAGGTGATATATGGAAGGATAGCGCGTTCGACGAAGGTTCATTTGAAATCGTTACGAGGTCCTGCAACCAACAATCGAAGGAAGCGCGGCGTAAATGGTACTCTAGTTAGTAGAGATGGTGAATACTAAGTGTAACGCAGCAATGCCTAGACCGAATAAAAGAAAACCATGCTTCTGGTTGACGAACGAACACCAAGAACACAGTGCTTACAATCTCGTTGCAGAGATCATTAGAAAGAGCTGACACCCAGAACACAAACGGTACATTTACCGATGCATGGAAAATGCAATTCTCAAAAGGAAAGAATAAGCCAACATCGTGTTATTGCTCCATATGTCTCCTGGATACAATGGGGAAAATCCTAGAGAAGATTATACACGGCAGATTGCTCGCCATAGCGGAGCGTTATCGGGTCATAAGGCTTCAGGAAGTGACGGTCAACCATCAACGCCATCAAAACAGTAATAAAAGGTAAAAGATGGGAAGCAGGAACAAATATGTACTGTGCCATGATAACATTGGACAAAAAAAAAACGCTTTTAACTCGACCAGTTGGTTGTCCGTCAGAAGAGCCCTTAGTCGAATGGGCATTCTGCCCTATCTCCTATAAATTGTTATAAGTTCCTTCACCAATATAAGCTGATGTATAATACGGACGAAAGCAGGAAAATCAATGGTGTTTGGTAGTAATTCCTCAAGGGTAAGTACTTGGTCCACTCCTGTGGAATATTATGTACACCGGAATTTCACAAACAAAACTCCCAACGGGAGGTGAACATTATTAGATTCGCAAAGCGCAGTTGTAACAATTGCTAAGCATATTAACGTGATGGAATCGTAAATAATTCGACTCATGAAACACCGGCTACAATCGGCCGTACCCAAACTAGTCGACCACAAAACGGAAGCAGTCCTTATAACTAGCCGAAAGAATGTGGAATATGCTAACTTCCAGATCGGAAATCAGAACATACGATCAAAGGGAGTGGTTAAGTACTTGGGAGTCATGCCCGACGGCAGACAAAAATTTAACTCTCACGTAGAGTTTATGAGTAATAAAGTCGTAGGCGTACATGCAGCCCTATCCGGTATATTGCCAAACAGTGGAGGACCAGGATATAGTAAGAGAATTACCCCATCAATGTAGTTGCATCCGCACTAATCGTTGCAAACAAAACAATTTAAAAGAATGATGAGAGCAACACACAGGCTTTGTGCATTAAGGACTATATGTGGTTTCAGGACGTTCTCCTCAGTTAGACTACTCCCCCATAGATATCCTAGCTGAGGAGATACTTTGAATCTATAAAAGGAGAGCCACAGAGGATGAGGTGCGGGCGGAATGGTGACGATAAAACTAGAAGAAAGAAACTTCTATTGCTTTATGGCAGACCAGATGGAACACGAGCTTAAAAGGCAGAAGAACCATTAAACAAATCCGCAAAAGTTTGAATAATGCGCATACACAGGAACTGCAATTACTATTTCACGCAGTTTTGGTCAGGGTACGGTGGGTATCGAAAATATATAAACCGTTTTGAACACGACAGTTCGTCGTTCTATCCACAATGCGAAGTGCGAGAGGTGCATGCTAAATACATCATTTTTGTATGCGCGGCCGCTTCACTCAATTGAGAGCCAACCTCCCGTGACCAGGACACCTCCTTAACTATATGATGCGGTCAGAGAAGCGCTGGACCGATATCTGTACTCTAGTATTAGATTGTACCACATGAAATGTCCGACTTTCACTCAGTCGGGAATAAGTCCTCGAGTGAACATCTGTGCCAGAACGTTAAATTTTCTTTTTTTATAAAGTAACGGGGTACGTCCGCTTGACGTGTAAGAATTTTAGGGTTCGTTACAAGTACAGTTTTTTTTAGTTTCTAGGAATTGTTTATCATGCTGTCGGCAGTTCAAATTCGAACCCTCTTTCTTTATGAATATAAAATGGGACATAATGCGTCATTGGCAATGAAAAACATTCATGACGCATTTGAGGATGTAGCGGTAAACGAACCCACTATACGACGTTGGTTTGGAAAGTTCCGTTCGGGAGATTTCAGCCTCGACAATGAACCACGTGGGAAGCCGGAAACGTTAGTTGACGACGATGTTTTAAGAGCAACGGTGGATGCGGACCCAACGAAATCGGTGCGGGAGATTGCACAAAGTATGGGAGTAACCCTAATGACAATAAGTCAACCTTTCTCTCATAGGAAAGGTAAAGAAAGTCGCTAAGTGGGTACCCCATGAACTGAACAAGTCCCTAAAACTACGGCGCCTGGAAATCTGCGCACCGCTTAGATTAAGAAGCCAAACTGAACCGTGTTTGCACCTGTGATGAAAAGTAATTCTGTATGATAACCGTAAAAGGCCTGGGCAGTGGTTGGATGCAGGTGAAAAACCGAAAAACGCCCCCAAGCCCGATCTTCACCCAAAAAAGGTTATGATGACAATTTGGTAGACATCGAAAGGACCAATCCACTTTTCATTTCTTCAATCAGGAGAAACGATAAACGCTATCAAATATTGTGAGAAAATCGACATACTGAAAATGAATTGGTTGAAAAGCAATCTGCATTGGTCAATAGGCACGACCCGATCTTTTTGCATGACAATGCTAGACCTCATCCCTCACAAGTAACGGTGCAAAAACTGCTGCAATTGGGATTTGAAATTCTTCCGCATCCACCGTACTCTCCCGACATTTCCCCAAGGGACTACCATTTTTTCCACAATCTGGATTCGTTTCGCCGGCAGAAGGTCTGTGGGGTTTTTATGGTCTTCTTTCGTAGTAAGGTGCCGCCGGGCACAGGTTCACTACGATTTACCCAACTCGACCGTCACTGTCCCAAAACTCTGATACGCAAACACAACAGTTCCTCTAGTAATTCTGATTTATTATATGTCTGATTTATTATATATTACGAAAAAGGAATATTTGACCTTGTATCACGTTGGACGAATGTCATAGATGCCAACGGATCCTATTTTGCTTGAATAAAAATTTACCGAAAAATAATATTGGCTTTTAAATGTTCACTATAAAATCGGACATTTCATGTGGTACAACCCAATAACTCTTATACAGAATACGCTATGGGAGCTCTAGCGAGCAAGAAAAGGAATCGCAGGAAGCATTAGATGACTAGCCTAACGATCTAACCATCCCTGCTAGGGTTAGTCCTGTGGGAAGAGTGGTAGGAGATGCAAGGACGTATTTTGGGACGTAGGCGCAGTGTTGTGGCATACTGAACAAGTCTGTGAATCGTGCATGCCAAAGGCTCAGGCCCGCGGTATCTTTAGAAGATTACGCATCCTTTGGTGTAAACCATAAAAAAGTAAATAGAAAGAACACCGCACACAAGAGAATCGAGAAAGTTTTAATGTGACTTATATTAGAGCATGCATGCAGCAATCATGTAGCTTAAGGGGGTATTCTGGTCTAGACGCACTAACGCCATTTTTGAAGTGCTGTAAAAAAAACAATCAATATTTTTAGTATTCATTTTTTTATAGGATGTTTATTAATATTTCAAGAATACAGTAAAAAAAATTGAAAGTAAATAATTCAAAATTTAAAAAGTTACCAGCTGCTGAAGTGGGCGATCTAAAAAAGTTGGCCTCCTAGCAATCTCAAAAAAAAAAAAAAAAGATTATTAATTTACAGAAATGCCTCTATCGTTGGAACTAAAAAAGGTTGCAAAAAACATTTTTTAACGAAATAGCGATTGGTTGAAAAAAAAATTATTTTTGTACCACTTTTTTTTAGTTTTTCGAATTTTTTAAAAATAGTTAACATTAAAACTTGGGGATGAGGATAGTTCATACAATAGAAAAGCCTAGAAGACATATACTAAATTTGAAGTAAATCGGTTCAGTGGAACTTGAAAAATCGTGGGTATTGTTTTAAAAAAGACAGTTTCGAGAAAAACGCGTTTAAAAATTTCAGGGCATAGCAGGTTCAAGTGACATAATATTGCTAAAGCAGCTGTAACTTCGCCAATTATTGGAATTTTAAAATTTCCTTTGGACAGCATATTCTTAAAAGTATAAACTATAAGAAAATATAAAAAGAAAAAATTCGATATTTTTCAAAATTCTAGACCAGAATACCCCCCTAAGTAACCACTTGTGAGACCCACGCAAACGCGCATCCGTGGTCTGGTAAGTCGTGCTTTCGTTCTAACTTTTTTATGGCTCTGGTTCGAACTATGTACTTCAACACTTCGCAAAATGCGGTAATTCGTCAACTCAATACCATCCGTGCACACCGCGAAAATACTCTTTCACGGCAATAACCAGGACTTCGCATCACTTGCTTTCTCAGCCCGCTTGACCCACCCCACTTAGACCGTCGCTACGCAGAAAGCGATCTTAACATAATTACTGGAGTGAAAAAAACTGCACAAAACAGAACTGACAAGAAATCAGTGCCGCATAGCAATGCACTCACCTAACAACCATGAAGCTTAAGTAGTGAGACTCTAGGGGTTCCTATACCACACGGAGAAGCAACCAAATTTGACCGCTAACAGCGCGTTTCCCAACATGCAAAAACACATCCCAATATGCAACAGCATCCGTCCCCAAATCCGCAATTGCATACATCCCCAATCTACCAAGAACCCATTTCCCAAGCTGTAATAAACGCATATCCAATTTTCAACGAAACACTCACCATCTCCATCAACTACACCGAGCCGCATACATTTTCCCAAAATCGCTTCGGTTAATTCTCTATCTAAATTATACTCCTTGCTTGTGACCAAGAAATCATAATTTCCCCCGAAAATCATATCCTGTAATAAACGCATTTCAAATTTACAACCGAATACTCACCATCTCCATCAGCTACATCGAGCCGCACATATTTTTCCAAAAATCGCTTCGGCTAATATCCCATCTAAATTATATCCCTTGCTTGCAACCAAGCAATTCCAATTTCTCCCGAAAATCATCCTGGCTCACTTCTTGCTTAAACTATCTCTTCGCTTGTAACCAAGCAACATTTAGTTTCCCCGAAAACCATTTCGGTTCCCATTCCACCTAAACCATGTAGAACTACACCAATCCCCTCTTACTGGCAAGCCAACAGCATGATGCGTCGACTTTCCACGAAACGACCATCGCAACGATCAAGACCCTTGACCATACCTGGCTATGCCGCCGAAACCAATTTCTCGGTACACACAACCAAAGAATCCAACTCAGCCTATACTGCGATGATTCCCCGGAACTAAATCCCCTATACAGGCATAGCAACCCTTTTCAAAGTTCCTAGTAAATGGCAGTGAGTTGATTTTAGCTATGACTCCACTGCCACGACGCGACGAACTTTTCCTCGCCAGTAATTTGTCAGTCGAGTTTCAGTCACTGGAGAGTGTGTGTCGTCAATTGTGCGGAGCCTTACCTTCGGTAGCGGGCGCATCAACAGAACAAATTTCAATCGCCGCGGAGTACGCGCAGTGAGTCAGTTTAGCTTCCTCTCACGACGATTAAATTATTCGAACGTTAATCCAGGTCAGCGAGGATATTTCTCCCGAATTAAACTTCTTCGGTTCGTTCTACGAGCGCGATGTAACGTTCGCGTAGTGGTTAACTGCCTTAAATAAATTTGCGAACGATAGAGGACAGATTTCGATCACCGCGGAGTGCAAGTAGCGAGCCAGCGGCCCCCGTTGCACCAATCAAATCATTTGGACATCAATTCGGACACGCAAGGGTTTTCTTCTTTTCCTTTTTTTTTTTTAAATAAACTATTCAAACATCAATTCCGGTCGACAAGGATATTTTCCCGAACTAGACTATTTCGACTCGTACGAGTGTATTGTAACGTCCACTTAGTGACTAAGTACTTTAAGAAAAATTGCGATAAATAAAGCCGCATTAATTCAAATGACATACCAGTGTTTAATACTTCTGCTCTCCCAAAGTTGACGGATGAACTCAGTGCTTTCGTTCTCGGTGGAACAAGCAGGTGGGGACATTTATGAACCCGTGTCCCTGCCGACACACATAACAATCGACCCCACAAGACATACTCGTATACACTCGGCAATGGTCTGATGTATGTTCTTTTTCTCTTTTTATTTTTACTTCTCCCGGAAAATTTCGAACCTATAGCACTGAATCAGCGCCCTGAGATACATTTTTTTTCTCGACCTATCGACCGGTCTATCAGCCAAGCTCCAAAAGATGCTCAAGGAATTCTCTCAACCATTTCACGACGCTTATAGCTTAATGAGGTAGCGTTTCACCGGGCGACTGGGCTTTGGGACCCTACCTACCACTCAGTAATTGTGCCGTACTGCGCAATAGTAAGAGTCGTCAGTTGATCCTAGGTTTGCACAATGAAACGCAAGACACAACCCCCTTACCAACTCAGCCATTGTGCATTGGTTATAACTTTTTCATAGCATTTGTTCGACTCACACCCTTCACTCTTTTGAAAAAGGCTATCAGACTGTTCTTAAAAAAAAATGCCCGCACTATGAATATGCTGTGTACATGTATTTGGCAGGTTTATATTAATGTCGTGAACTGGCAAAAATGTTATGATATTTGCTATGTTAAGATAGGAATTACAGTATCTTTTACGTTTGAAGAAAGTTGTTACTGACGATTTCTTTAAATAGATAAATCTGTGGAACATCGAATTTGCATCAAATTTTGTCTACAAAACAAAATTTCTTGTTCTGCGGCCTTAAAAATGCTACGACAGTGTTACAGCGATGAAAGTTTTTCAAAATCAGGGGTTTTTAAGTGCCCCAAATCATTTAGTTGATAAAGTGTTACAGGGATGACTCTTTATCAAGATCAGGGGTTTTTGAGTGCTCCAAATCATTTAGTGATGATCAAAGAGTACTCGAAAACGAACCGCACTCAAGAAGGCCATCAACCTCAACTATTGATGAAAATTTTAACAAAAGCAAAAAGCTTATACTGTCAAATCTCTATTGAAGATTATCATGTACCTGATTAAAAGTCAATGTTTAAGGTATTTGGAAACATGATCTGGTTATTGATCGCATAAATGATTTTCACAGTCTGCAGGAGTAATCATAATCACCTATTTTTAAATATTTTTATATTAACCTTATAAACATTTTTTTTTAGAAGGAAGAATCATTAAACTGGTTCTCAAAGAAAAAGAAGAATTTTAAGTTTATCGCACATTTGCACGTTTGCTTGGCAGTAGGAAAAACAATTTATAAAAAAAAACTAAATAACATTTTACATTAAAAAACAAATCATAAAAACCCACATTCCGCAAATGAAAACATCATTAAATGCACCTATAATAAAGAAAAGCAAAATGAATTTAAATAACAAATAATAGCGAGTGCAATTAAGGAAACATAACAGAATAAGAATGATTTTGCATTACTTTGGATCGCTGCTCGAGCAAGATGCTGGTATGCGTGTTGGAGGAGGTGGTGGTACATACCCAGGTCGTGGCGACTTATACTTGGGATGTTCATTGGCGCCGCTTGCTGAGTCGTCCATAGATGAATTTAGGGTCGTAGAAGAAGAGGATATTGTACTCATAGAGCTATCAATTGATATGTCACCAATTGCCTCCGATTTTAAATTAGATGAGCTATGAGCAGTACGTTGTAATGGCTTCTCGGGAGTCAAATCAAATTTTTGGGGTATGTCTGGAGCTTTACGTTTTACCTGCACTTCTTGGAAGACAGGCTCAGGTGATCTTGGTGTTTGATAATAACTTTCATCGACTTTAACATCAAAATTATTTGGCTTTCGCGGTGCTGGAATGGGAGTTATGTTTACTGCCACGTAATCTGGCTCAGAAATATTTTGATTGACATCTTCGTGAATGTTGTTCTTCTCGGTAAGGTAGACTTTGGGAACAGTTGGTGACGTATCCGGAAATAGAAATACTTTCTTGTCTAAACACTTTTCTTTCGGCTTTGCTTGAATGTTCTCGGATTTAATATTCACATTTTTATTGATCAAATCTATAGCCACATTTTCATATTCATGCTTTCGCAATTCCGGAACATGCCGCCTTGGAGCTGGAACCGGTTTCTTGTCTTCTCCTTCCATTGTATTCATCTGAAACAAAAATGACATATATTTCTATTATGTTATTTATCTTTAAAATAATAACACATTATTATAAGAGTCAAAAATGAATTGTTATAGAGAGTGCAATTGCTCCATCTCTAATAAAACAAATGCCGCAGATATTTTTACCACAATTACATATTTAATTCCTCTCTCAATATCTGGCGTCTAGTGTTTAACATTAATTACTTTACTTTCACTTAACAAATGAAGTGGAAAACGTAATTATCGAATGGCACGATATTTCAACTCGACCATAAAGAAAGCTATCAAAAACCTTCGAAGAGAATCTATCTATTTGACATCACTAATCGGTACGTTAAATCGGCTAATAATTTATTGCATGAATAATTTCACGGCAAAACAACCAACATCAACACCGATTTGACTGTTAACGAAATATTAAGACTATTCATAATCGGTTTTTAATCCTGTTAACTTATTTTTAATTAATAATAGATTCCCACGTCCGTGGGGCATTTCCATGCAATAAAAACAGAATTCAAGTATTTGTAGGTATAAATGTCTTTATTGTTATGGCACGTTCGTATATAAGATAAATTAGTTTAAAGAAAGTGAGAGGTAAAAAGACAAAATCGAGTTTTCATCGCATTTACATAAAATTTCACTTTTCAAGGTAGCTCCATTGATGAGTTGTTTGCTCAATGATTTGACTCGAATATAAATATGACGTCTTTAGGTCATTGTCAGGAAAGAAGTTTGGAATACTAGATTCTAATAAAGTTAATGAATATAGAGGACCAAGTTAATAAGAGGAGCAGTTTATAACCTAATAGATACCCTAGGCACCTACGAACAAGCAACCCTTCAGGTAATGTAAATAATAAACAATGTGAAGTCACACAGGAGTATTTTCCGCTGTCTGGCACGCAATATGAAACACATTTGCATAAAAAGGATATTCGTCTAACACTTTGACAACTTTGTGAATTTGAACTACTTTCTGAATAGCTCTCTGAGGATAGCTGAATGCAACCATTTCCTAATCAACTGCGAAAATACATAAGGTTGGCAACTAAGTAATTGCCGATTATTTCAGATAAATAACACATTTTTGTAAATACAAAGAAAAAAAGATAAGAAACTACTTAAGGGGGTATTCTGCTCTAGACGCACGAATTTAACGTAATTTTTGAAGTGCTGTAAAAAAAAAACCAATCAATATTTTTACTATTCATTTTTTATAGGATGTTTATCAATATTTCAAGAATACAGTAAAAAACATTGAAAGTAAAAAATTCAAAATTCAAAAAGTTAACAGCTGATGAAGTGGGGGATCTTTTTAAAACAATACCCACGATTTTTCAAGTTCTACTGAACCGATTTACTTCAAATTTAGTATATGTCTTCTTTTCTATTGCATGAACTATCTTCATCCCCAAATTTCAATGTTAACTATTTTGTCGTATCCTTTCACTTAGGAAGCGTGTCTCCTTGTCCTTAAAAGGACAAGAGATCTCTCAAAACCGCTCCTGAGAAAGCTCGTTGCGGTCGCCACCGTGCTTCCTTAGACATGAGGGAAGAGTGACGACCGATTGTTGAATTGGGTCCTGGGAATCGGCCACTCTATTAAAGGGTCAAATACTTTTACTTTAAATTTATTTTATTAGGAAATTTAGTTTTTCTGCCGTCCTTACCCCTCGGACGCCAATCGAGACTGATCCTCGAATCAGAAAAAAAAAAAAAAAATGGGTGGCGAGAGGCCGACTTTGGCGGGACATGGACAGATGTGTCCTTCATCTTGTCTTTGGCTTCTGGTCATCTTGGGATAACCAGAATCACCCACATCCGTGAGGATGTTGGGCTCGGTCTCGAGATATCTGAAAAAGAAAAAGGGGGGAGGTATCTAAGGATAGTGTGGACAGGGTTAGTTCATGTGTTCTCTAACTACTTGGATGGAGGGATGGTGGGAAAGAAATCCTACAAGACCGATAGGTCTTGAGTGCGGTAGTGAACGCAGATCACGTCTTTGGCGTCTGGTGATCTGCGCTTTGGTCGGTGTATGTGTATGTTTGTGCTGCTTTGTACTGTGTGTGTGTGTGTGTGTGTGTGGTACGTCAGCAGTATACCCTATGGGATGGGTCCAGGAATCCTCTATTATAGAGGAGAATGTTGTTGGGAAGGGTGCTTTCTTTAGTTTTGTACCGAAGAAGAAATTGTGGTGGTCTGATCCGAAGAGATCGAGAGAGAGAAGAGTCAAGAACGCAAGAGTCCCGTACAAGTGAGTTCTCGCTGTTCTGAATGCGTTCGAGGTATTTATATGCTAATTGTAGCAAGTACCCGTCCATAGGGATAATGGAGGCGCCTTCGTATACGTGAGAGTTTGGGTAATGACGACCGTCAGGCCTTCTAGTTTTCGTCTGAGGAGTTTTCTTTCGAAAACTCAGTCTTTCAATTTGGGCATAAGATATGCAGGACCATATGGGAAAGGCGTGTGATATTCCAGATCGGATTAGCTGCTTATAGCAGAGAAGCTTAACTTTGGTGTCAACTTTGTTGCTCCACTTCAAGATGTTGTGCAGTTGACTAGACCGACCGAGGCCCCTTTGAAGCATGTGGGTCACATGTTTGGTGAAATTCATTTTTGGGGTATAGATGACCCCAAGATATTTCATCCTGTCCCGTGGTCTAATCGTAGTACCTCCTATTTGTATTCGAATATTCTGTAAATATCGAGAAGTAGGTTGGGTGTGTTTACTACTTAGAATGATAGCTACTGCTTTAGATGGGTTGTCGGATTTTCCATCGACTGTAAAACTGATAAAGTTCCTATAGGTGACGGTTGAGTCGATTTGTTGCGAGTTTGGGGCTTTTGGATGACGTGTATACTAGGACGTCATCCGCATAGCATATCTGGTTTACTCTCCCGTCCACATGGCGAGGAATATCTGAGGTGTAGATATTAAATAAGATGGGGCCTAGAAAGGAGCCCTATGATACGACTGCAGCGGCAGTGAAACTTCGGGAAAGCTTTCCATTCCCTCGAACTTGGAAGGTTCTGTTTAGAACGAACTGGTAGATGATACCACATGGATGGGAGCGAACATACAGGGGACAGCTACTGATTTCAGCCCGGCGAAGGCCACGACGATCCTTGTCCCTGTTCAATCCAAGTTGGCATGCAGTCTCTATGTGACACCCCTGGATAGCTACTTTGGCACCCGCAAAGTAGTGAACCAATGCATGCAGCGACATCCTGAGAAAGGTTGGCGCAAGGCTAATAACCATGCTCGTAAAAATGAATTATTATGGCAAATTTAACAACCCTCGGATATGTACCGGATACACGACGACGACCACGGATACGAAAATGGCTAAACGATTTGAAAATGTTCTCATGGAACATCCGCCCATTATACAGAGCTCGAGCTGCACAGCAGCTAGCCGATGCCCTGCCCGAATATAAGGCTGACATAACAGCATTACAAGAAATAACATGGACGACGAGTGGTGTTATTCAAAGAAACGAGTATGACATTTATTACAGCTGTCATGCAAAACACCATGTGCTCGGGGTAGGCTTTCTAGTCAGCCAAAAACTGAAGCCTACCATTATCGGTAATGCAATAAACGAAAGGCTATGCACTCTTCGTGTACGAGGCAAGTTTAAGCACATAAGCCTCATAAACGTTCACGGACCTACAGACGAGTCCCCTGACGACGAAAAAGAACAATTCTACGAGAACGTCGAACGGGCCCTCAACTCCCGACCAAGAAACGATGTGAAAATCGTTCTTGGTGATTTGAATGCGAATATAGGTCGGGAGCCGGTTTTCAGGCACTACACAGGCTCCCATAGTTTGCATGAGAACATTAATGACAATAGACTACAAGTCATCGAACTGGTAGCATCAAGGCACTTAGTCGTTGCGAGTACCAGGTTCTCGCGAGTTATGTTACTAGTTAGTTACGTCTACTATTTAGATAGGACGAACAAAAACACCTGGCGCTTAGAAAAACACTTTGTTTAATAGTTTTAACTTTATTCAATATACATTTATTCACTACGTGTTATTCACTAGGATTAATTCGAACTGTTCATTTTGTCTTTACATGCACATATTAGTTCAACTTTACTTAATGCAGATTCTTTCAACTAAGTTTGATTCACTAGGTTTAACTTCAACTTTAGTATTGTCTTTACATTCATTTTACGGTTTAAATCTACTTAATACGCCTGTATTCTCTAAGTTTTATTCACTACGATTAATTTCAACTTTCAATGTGGACTTTACATTTCTTTAACTCCCGAAAGAATCCACTCTGATCGTTCACCGATCACTAGTGATGGACCTCCAATTGCCGACTCTCAGACCAGACTCCTCCCTATTCTGTTCGAACCCCTTCTCGTTACCTCGAGGTCAATACATCCCGATGACGACAATGCAACTTCGCTCACCATCGACCTGCTTCCTGATTAGTAATTTCAATTTGCAATTGCGTTGAAATGCGACGTCAGCCGATATACCTTCACCGGTGTGCGTCACAGTTCAACTTCTGCTATTGCAAAGTGACCCAATAAATGTTGATGTGCAATTACACAATTTCCAATGCAACGGTTGTGACAAAATGTGGGGCAATTAATTGCATTATCGCTCTGGGGGTTATACAGGTTCAAAATCGGTTGGCTTTTTTTGGTTTAAGTGCATCAGTATGTACAACATCTTTATCTAGGTCGTCATTGATACGCTTAACACGCGTAAAGATATCCACAAAGCCACCTGGGTATCACCTGATGGAGCTACTCGCAACCAAACTGATCACGTGTTGATAGATCAGTACTCGGGCCTGATGACGGTACGAACGTACCGAGCTGCCAACGTCGACTCGGATCACTATCTTGTTTGTACAGTTTTCCGAGCGCGGATTGCCTTACGGAGACCTATTACATCCGCGGATCGGGTTCGGATCAACACAGCTGCCTTACGCAATGAGAACACCAGCAACACTTTTGGTCATGCGTTAAGACTCACCCTCGGAGAGCTCGACGGAGGGAGAGTACGTCCTGGGGCCACAATGCCGGGCATAGAAGAGAAATGGACAAGCCTGTCATTAGTACTGCCAAGACACTCTTAGGCAGTAGTCCTAGAGATCGGAGCGACTGGTTTGATGATGAGTGCAAACTAGCGACTGAACACAAGAATGCTACATACCGGGCAACCCAGCAGTCTCATAGGACTCGGGTACGCGAGGAGAAATACAAAAAGCTCAGGAGATCTGAAAAAAAGACCCCACAGACAAAAGAAAAGTGCCTGGGAAAAAAATGTTGTCTGTGAAATAGAGAAAAGTAGAGAGCGAGGTCCGCACCAGGCGCGGAAGTTCTACCAAATAATCCGCAGTATGACGCGGTACACACCACGCTGCACTTACTGCAAGGATAAAGAGGGTAATCTGATCACCGATCCTGAAGGCATTCTGGAGCGAGGAAGTGCACTTCAATGAAATGCTAAATGGTCAGTTCACAGAAGAATTGGTGGCTCCACCAATGCAAGATCAAGACCAAATGCTGCCACCAGCAAGCATTGAGGAAACATTAAAAGCCGTAAGACAGCTCAAATCAAATAAAGTCCCGGGAGCTGATGCCATACCAGCTGAGCTGATCAAACAAGGAGGGACAGCGTTACATCACGCAGGTCAATGGATCGTGGTGCACGTATGGGAGCAAGAGGAGATGCCGGAAGAGTGGCGTCGTGGTATAATTTGCCCCATACATAAGAAGGGAGATATCACACTGTGGAGCAGCTATAGGGGTATAACATTGCTGAGTACTGCCTATAAGATACTCTCCACTATCCTACAAGATCGGATAACCCCATACGCTAAAGCCATCATTAATCAATATCAGCGTGGCTTCATCCCAGGCAAATCAGCATTGATCAGATATTCACCCTTATGCAGGCGATGGAAAAATGTCAGGAATTTAAGATCTCATTATATCATCTATTTATGGACTTTAAGGCCGCCTACGACAGCATAGCCAGGGTAGAACTATATAATGCCATGAGAAAGTTCGGCATTCCAAACAAATTGATACGACTTTGTAGGTTGACCATGACCAACGTAACTAGTCAAGTCAAATTGGCGGGATTGCTGTCCAAACCAATAAACATCTTTAATGGATCCGACAAGGGGACGGTCTGGTCTGCCTCCTCTTCAACCTGGCGTTGCAGAAAGCAATCCGTGACTTTGGCGTTACCACTAGAGGGACTATTGTCACCAAGTCCACATCGACATCATCGGTAGAACCGAAGCGGCTGTACAGGACTCCTTCACCCAGATCGAGCAGGCGGCACAAAAACTAGGACTGCACATTAATTAGCGAAAAACTAAGTACATGGTGGCAACTTTTGCGAAGAGAAGACCTAACGTTGGTCAAACTATCAGGGTAGCGGAGCACGAATTTGAAGTAGTGAAATCCTTTAACTACCTTAGGTCAATAGTATCAGCCGATAAGAATATGGAAGTAGAAATACGGGAACGGCTGATTAAATCCATTAAAGCCTACTATGGTCTATCAAGGCTCTTTAAATCCTGAAATTTATCCAGAACATCCAAGCTACTACTATACGAGTCCATGGTCTTACCAATACTCATGTATGGATCCGAGACCTGGGTCCGCAATAAAAGGCACTCTGAACTCTTAGCCGCATTTGAGAGGAAGGTCTTCTTAAGGAGAACTGTTGGCCCCGTATGTGAAGGAGGACGATTCTGGAGACGCTACAACCATGAGTTGTACGCAATCTACCTTGAAGCTAATGTTGTAAGAAAAATCAAGTTCGATAGACTCCGGTGGGCGGGACACCTACCTCGAATGAGCGAAGAGTGACCTGCCCGGACAGTCCTTTGTGATAGGATGTATGGAAGCAGACAGCGCGGCAGACCATGTCTGCGATGGAGTACACCAGGACGCCCAGAGTCTAGGAGTGCCAAACTGGATGAGATCGGCTCGAAATCGGGACCGGTGGAAAGACTTGTTGAATAAGGCCAAGACTGGATCCGGGTTGTAGTGCCGATGGTGATGATAAATATTTGAACAGCTAACGATTCTTCCTCATTCTCCGTTTTGGTACATGATGGCTACTAAAACTTCAATTTTGTAATCTCAACGAATCTAAGTAATCAATTCAAAACGTGTGTTTATAATAAAAGGAGTGAGTGCAAACTCAACAATAGTATATGGACTGCTGGCTGATAAAACATCTGATTGCATTATTAGGTGTTGGATAACATTTTCTCATCGTTGACCGCGGTTAGATACATGAATCTATCCCCAATTAGTTATACTTTTGTTTAATTCATTTTGTTTTGACTTCTAGACATATAAACATTTACGAATATATTTTAGTTTTCACCAAAATTACAAATTTAAATTTTACGCATGACGGATATAGTCGTAAAACACACTGCTATTTCTCCATGACGAAGATATAATCGTCAGAGACTGTTAATTGATGAAAATCAATACATATCGCTTTTATGTCAAATATTTTATATTTCATTTTATTTTAAAAACATATCGTTCTTTTTGACCCTTTATGTACAACTCTTTGAATGGTAAGGTTTTCATTTATTTATTGACAAGAGTCAATTTATATGAGTGTGGAATCTTGCAGTTACATGAAAGATGACAAAGTCCATACCCGATTAATGTAAATTCTTCTTATTAAAAATTATTTCTCATTACAAAACCGAAACCACTTTCCAACCAACCCAATGCATTCATTGTGATTTACATAAGCACTTCATAATTGGCACGTCCCAAACTTTCAACAAAGTCGAATACCCATTTCTGATTATTAATGATTGCATCACCGGAACGTCATATGCACACACAATCTTATGAAGCGTTGGTCAATCTATTAATACAGCACCATATAAGATGAAGCCGATAACAATTCCACTTTCCTCAAACAGCTTAGACCTATTTAAGTTCAAATCAAGTGCACTGCAATTTCCCGATTGATTTGGCTTCAATTAAAATGTCAATCAAACAAAGGTGAAACGTGAATTTGTTCAGTAGGTAACACTAGCCTCAATAAACTCAGCGCCATTCTGCCATACTGACAAAATGGCAGTTGCGGTGGAAATTAAACTTCTTCAATATTCACAGTTGTGATCTTCCGCAAAAATTAATATCCGGAAACACGTGCAAAGTGCCAATTAGCACCAGATGCTACCGGATACGCTTGAACAACCATAACCAACGAAACTTACTATTTTTATTCTCCGATGTGGGATTTGAAAAAAAGAACAAATATTGAAGTACTATATGGAGAAGCGTGACCTTTTAGCGATACTCTTTGTATATTACAAAAGTCATACTCCTTTTGTCACGTATTATAACTTCTGTTGACTGATTCAATTCCATGAGCAAACAAGTACATACCAAGCTGTTGTTGTAAAGGGGCCAAATTAATGTTGATTAATAAATAAATAATCTTCAAAAAAAGATAATTTCCGTAATTCCTTCAGAACATCTCGTTTATGTTGTCATATATGTTAAGGGGTAATATCACCTTGTGTTCACTAAATTCCATCCGATTTTCTAAGACGTACCACTAACGATAAATAAAAGAGAGATATGAAGTCTTATGCATATGAAAGTACTAGTCTTTAACTACAAAAAAGAACATTTTTTATTTTAATTTTATGATACAAAATGGAGACACAGCAGCGCACGCAAGGAAAAAAAAATCTCGGACGCTCGACATGGGCGCAGCGCTACAGGTCACAATTTAACAGAAAAAAAAACCACAAGGTGTCTTAAAATGTAGCCCAGAATCTAGTGAACATCGCGGGTTTTTTTCAAACAATTGGTTTAAAAAAAATGGCGTTGATTTGAACTTTTTTTCTTGTTTTTTAGAAGAAAAAAAATCGGCAGAAAATCGCTTATGTAATATGAGGTCCTACGTCGATCATCAATTGTAATACAAGCCCCACGTTGGGCGCCAATTGTAGAATGAATTACCCTGAGAGTAGGTTCCAGATATAATCATGTTGTCAAAAGTAGTTTGATGGCCTTATAGCGTTTGAAATAATAGTGAAGAAGATCGTGTGATTCGAACTGACGCTATGACAGCTCGAATCACGAAAAAAATTTTACCTAAGCGTTACACACCATGCTACTGACCATGTTTAGAATATGATTTCCAAACTCGACTATATTCCACTGGTGTGAATTATTTTTATTTTATCGCTTGGTATACGGTTCTGATGTATTTTTCTTATTCGATTTTTTTCGTTCGGTGTTCTTCACTATTTTTGCTTGTGAATTGTGTGTGTATCTGTTAGAATTGCTACAGCCTCACGTGTACTATGTTTGGCCCCAGGGTTTAGAGCCAAATAAAAAATGGTTATTAAGGTGGCTCAGAATCGCGAGTCACTTATAGTCTCTGGAAGAAATGGGGAAAAACCGGTCGTATAAAGTGTCTTCCTTTCAACCTAGGGGTTTATGTAACTTTCTGGTGAGGGCAAAGGAGCGTGGATTGGAGACCATCGAGTCGAGGGGTTAGCCCGGGGACAAGTCCCAAGTGCAAGCCCAGGGACAAAACCCAAGTAAGAGTGCACCCATCGAGTTCTTACATGGAGCGAAATACCTTTTCTTCGATCGGGCTTGTCCCCCTAGCAAAACCGTAGAGTGAAGTGGCCCCAATCCCTACCACGACATAAGAGTGGGCCCTTAACCTTAAAGTGACGAGGCGCCGATCCCTACCACAACGTAAGAGTGGACCCATCGAGTTGTTACATGGAGCGGAATACCTCTCCTTAGAGGGGCTCGCCCTCCTAGGAAAACCGTATAGGGCGATGAGTCGATCCCTACCACGACGTAAGAGTGGGCCCATCGAGTTTTTACATAGAGCGGAAGACCTTCGCTTCAATCGGACTCACCCTCCTAGGAAAACCTTAAAGTGACGAGGCGCCGATCCCTACCACAACGTAGGAGTGGACCCATCGAGTTTTTACATAGAGCGGAAGACCTTCGCTTCAATCGGACTCACCCTCCTAGGAAAACCTTAAAGTGACGAGGCGCCGATCCCTACCACAACGTAGAAGTGGACCCATCGAGTTTTTACATTGAGCGGAATACCTTCCCTTCGATCTGGCTCGCCCTCCTAGGAAAACCTTATAGAACGAGGCGTCGATCCCCACCACGACGTAAGAGTGGACCCATCAAGTTCTTACATAGAGCGAAATACCTTCCCTTCGATCGAGGTCGCTCTCGTAGAAAAACGTTAGTGACGAGGCGCCGATCCCTACCACAACGTAGGAGTGGACCCATCGAGTTTTTACATTGAGCGGAATACCTTCCCTTCGATCGGGCTCGCCCTCATAGGAAAGCTTTATAGGACGAGGCGCCGATCCCTACCACGATATAAGAGTGGACCCATCGAGTTCTTACATGGCGTGGAATACCTTCCCTTCGATCGGGCTCGCTCTCCTAGGAAAACCTTAAAGTGATGAGGCGCCGATCCTTGCCACAACGTAATAGTGGGTCCATTGAGTTGTTACATGGAGCGGAATACCCCCCCTTAGAGGGGCTCGCACTCCTAGGAAAACCTTATAGGGCGATGAGTCGATCCCTACCATGACGTAAGAGTGGACCACTCGAGTGTTTACATGGAGCGGAATACCTTCTCTTCTTCTTACAAGGAGTGGAATACCTTCCCTTCGAGGGGCTCGCCATCCTAGGAAAACCTTAGAGTGACGAGGCGCCGATCCCTACCACAACGTAGGAGTGGACCCATCGAGTTTTTACATTGAGCGGAATACCTTCCCTTCGATCTGGCTCGCCCTCCAAGGAAAACCTTATAGAACGAGGCGTCGATCCCCACCACGACGTAAGAGTGGACCCATCAAGTTCTTACATAGAGCGGAATACCTTCCCTTCGATCTGGCTCGCCCTCCAAGGAAAACCTTATAGAACGAGGCGTCGATCCCCACCACGACGTAAGAGTGGACCCATCAAGTTCTTACATGGAGCGAAATACCTTCCCTTCGATCGAGGTCGCTCTCGTAGAAAAACGTTAAAGTGACGAGGCGCCGATCCCTACCACAATGTAGGAGTGGACCCATCGAGTTTTTACATTGAGCGGAATACCTTCCCTTCGATCGGGCTCGCCCTCATAGGAAAGCTTTATAGAACGAGGCGCCGATCCCTACCACAACGTAAGAGTGGACCCATCGAGTTCTTACATGGAGCGAAATACCTTCCCTTCGATCGGGCTTGCCCTCCTAGGAAAACCTTGTAGGACGAGGCGCCGATCCCTACCACGATATTAGAATGGACCCATCGAGTTTTTACATTGAGTGGAATACCTTCCCTTCGATCTGGCTCGCCCTCCTAGGAAAACCTTATAGAACGAGGCGTCGATCCCCACCACGACGTAAGAGTGGACCCATCAAGTTCTTACATAGAGCGAAATACCTTCCCTTCGATCGAGGTCGCTCTCGTAGAAAAACGTTAAAGTGACGAGGCGCCGATCCCTACCACAACGTAGGAGTGGACCCATCGAGTTTTTACATTGAGCGGAATACCTTCCCTTCGATCGGGCTCGCCCTCATAGGAAAGCTTTATAGGACGAGGCGCCGATCCCTACCACGATATAAGAGTGGACCCATCGAGTTCTTACATGGCGTGGAATACCTTCCCTTCGATCGGGCTCGCTCTCCCAGGAAAACCTTAAAGTGACGAGGCACCGATCCCGGCCGCAACGTAAGAGTGGGTCCATCGAGTTGTTACATGGAGCGGAATACCCCCCTTAGAGGGGCTCGCCCTCCTAGGAAAACCTTATAGGGCGATGAGTCGATCCCTACCATGACGTAAGAGTGGACCACTCGAGTTTTTACATGGAGCGGAATACCTTCTCTTCGATTGGGCTCGCCCTCCTAGGAAAACCTTATAGGACGACGAGGCGCCAATCCCTACCACGAAGTAAGAGTGGACCCATCAAGTTCTTACATGGAGCGAAATACCTTTCCTTCGATCGGGGTCGCTCTCGTAGAAAAACGTTAAAGTGACGAGGCGCCGATCCCGGCCACAACGTAGGAGTGGACCCATCGAGTTTTTACATTGAGCGGAATACCTTCCCTTCGATCTGGCTCGCCCTCTTAGGAAAACCGTATAGAACGAGGCGTCGATCCCTACCACGACGTAAGAGTGGACCCATCAAGTTCTTACATGGAGCGAAATACCTTCCCTTCGATCGGGGTCGCTCTCGTAGAAAAACGTTAAAGTGACGAGGCGCCGATCCCTACCACAACGTAGGAGTGGACCCATCGAGTTTTTACATTGAGCGGAATACCTTCCCTTCGATCGGGCTCGCCCTCATAGGAAAGCTTTATAGGACGAGGCGCCGATCCCTACCACGATATAAGAGTGGACCCATCGAGTTCTTACATGGCGTGGAATACCTTCCCTTCGATCGGGCTCGCTCTCCTAGGAAAACCTTAAAGTGATGAGGCGCCGATCCTTGCCACAACGTAATAGTGGGTCCATTGAGTTGTTACATGGAGCGGAATACCCCCCCTTAGAGGGGCTCGCACTCCTAGGAAAACCTTATAGGGCGA
Organism: Microdon myrmicae; assembly: GCA_963931805.1. Taxonomy (NCBI): domain Eukaryota; kingdom Metazoa; phylum Arthropoda; class Insecta; order Diptera; family Syrphidae; genus Microdon; species Microdon myrmicae. The sequence goes on from OZ007501.1 coordinate 50,173,687, forward strand.
TGAGTCGATCCCTACCATGACGTAAGAGTGGACCACTCGAGTTTTTACATGGAGCGGAATACCTTCTCTTCGATTGGGCTCGCCCTCCTAGGAAAACCTTATAGGACGACGAGGCGCCAATCCCTACCACGAAGTAAGAGTGGACCCATCAAGTTCTTACATGGAGCGAAATACCTTTCCTTCGATCGGGGTCGCTCTCGTAGAAAAACGTTAAAGTGACGAGGCGCCGATCCCGGCCACAACGTAGGAGTGGACCTATCGAGTTTTTACATTGAGCGGAATACCTTCCTTTCGATCTGGCTCGCCCTCTTAGGAAAACCGTATAGAACGAGGCGTCGATCCCTACCACGACGTAAGAGTGGACCCATCAAGTTCTTACATGGAGCGAAATACCTTCCCTTCGATCGGGGTCGCTCTCGTAGAAAAACGTTAAAGTGACGAGGCGCCGATCCCTGCCATGACGTAAGAATGGACCCATCGAGTTTTTACATGGAGCGGAATACCTTCCCTTCGATCGGGCTCGCCCTCCTAGGAAAACCTTATAGGACGAGGTGCCGATCCCGTCCACGACGTAAGAGTGGACCCGTCGAGTTCTTACATGGAATGGAATACCTTCCCTTTGATCGGGCTTGTCCTCCTAGACAACTTAGAGTGACGAAGCGCCGATCCCCACCATGACATTCGGCTGCCCCGAAAAAATAAGCTCATGTCTTGGTATTTCACAATGCTATGGTGGAGCTACACTGTCAGTGTTATTCTGTCAACCCACAAAACCCTCCTAGGAATCGCCTTAGAGAGACTGAGTTGCACTGCGTGTGGAGCAAGTGAGACTCCAATACCATAAAAAAAAGGAGTGGTAGGAGGCCGACTTAAACGGGACAAGGACAATGTGTCCTTCATCTCATCTCGCGATAACCAGAATCACCCACATCCCTGAGGATGTTGGGCTCGGTCTCAAGATATCTAAAAAAGAGGGGGGGAAGTGTGGGTATTTGTCACTAATGCGTCTGCACGGATGCGGGTGAAGCACAAAATACCACCGATGAATCCTTCCCTAAAATAGTCCGCCAAGGAAGGAGAAAATAAAACACCGGATCTTCTTTTCATTTACTTCGATATTTATTTATCGATTGTTAACAGCATCTACACTTTCTGAAGCAAATATCATCGCACTGTGATACAATTGGTTCGATTTTTTTAAGAAACAAGAAACCACCCAGCAAAGCGGTTTTCTTTTACACGAAATTAATTTGGAACTTAAGTTAAAAACGCACACGAAAGAAAAGACACAGGTGTAAAGAGACAACTCTCGGACCAACTCTCCGCGGGGATTTGTAAACGAAGGTGCGCACCCTTCAAAGACTAAAATCTGACTCGTGGTGATCGTTGTGATCAACGTCCACCAGCCGCCATAAAGATGGATTTTTCATATGCCCGTACAGGTCAATGAACGGTGCCCCTTGTTCTGAAAACCCGATAACGAACGATCCTGCACTTGTTCATGGTTTAGCCGATGCTACGTAGGAACGTTATCGTGTTTACTTAGGCGTTCACGATCATGCCGTTGTAGGCTATACTTTCTTCGGTGCCGATAGGTCAACCGAGCCTTTGGGGTATGTTTACGATAGCAGTGGCTAGGGTAGCTATTGTTTAAGCTAATATAATGGAACATGGGTAAAATTGTCTAAACATTGATCATTTCCATGCCCAAATTCCATGATCGGTTGATAACCGATGAAAGGAAATTGTCGCATGTGTTGCGAACCTTGGGGTATAGGCGCGATATACAATTTTGACTATGGAAAGAATATCGGCTACAGCTATGTCAACAATACGCTGGCCAGCGTTTCTTTATCCTAATTGAAGACAGGCTGAGCCGATAGGATATGAAATGGTTCATGTAATATGAACCAGGGAAATTTTGAATGTGTGGATGCCGTCGGGTAGGTTTTCCTTTCAGGTATGATCCTGCGGGGGAGCTTACGCTGCCCCTAATTGCAGGTAAGTACTGTGGGTTTGGAAGGTGGTTAATTTAAGAGGATGGGTGGTTCTTTGGGAATGTATTAAAGAACCGCCACAGAAGTATCTAAGGATAGTGTGGACAGGGTTAGTTCGAATGTTCATTAACTACTTGGACGAAGGGATGTTCAGGGAAATCGTGCAAGACCGACAAGTCTTGGGTGTGGTAGTAAACGCAGATTACGTCTTTGGTGACTGATAATCTGCGCTGTGGTTGCTGTGTGTGAGTATTTGTTTTGTCTTGTACTATGCGTGCGCTTTCGCTGTTCTGAGTGCTTTCGAAATACTTGTAAGCAAATTCTAGCAAGTACTCGCCGATTTGGAAATGAAGGCACCTTCGTATAGATGAGAGTTGGGGTAATGGCGACCATCAGACCTTCTAGAGTGGTTGGTACATCTTCTGAGGAGTTTCCTTTCGAAAACTCGAAGTCTTTCCATTTGGGTGGAAGATATCCAGGACCATATGGGAAAGGCATATAATATTCCAGGTCGGTTAGGCTGCTTAAAGCAGAGAAGCTTTACTTTGGTGTCAGCTTAGTTGCTCCACTTCAAAATGTTATGCAGTTGCTTAGACCGACCGAGGGCCCTTTGAAGAATGTTGGTCACATGTTTGATGAAATTTATTTTTGGGGTATAAATGATCCCAACATATATCCTGCAGTCTAATCATAATACCCCCCCATTTGTATTCGAATATTCGGTGAATATCGAGAAGTGGGTTGGGAGTGTTTACTACTCAGAATTATAGCTACTACTTTGGATGGGTTGTCGAATTTTCCGTCGACTGTAATACTGATTTTAAGCTCCTCAATAGTATACTGGTTAGTATACCCGCCTGTCACGCGGGAAAGCGGGGTTCGTTTCCCCGTCGGGGAGCCTCTGGCGCAAGACTAATGACCTTGCCCGAAAAAAACAGATCATTATGGAAAATTTACCAAGCCTCAGGACTTGCTAAATAAGGCGAAGACCGGTTCCAGGTTGTAGTGCCGATGATGATGATGTAATACTGATTCAATTCGTCTAGGTGACGGTTGAGTCGATTTGTTGCAAATTTAGGGCTTTTGGATGACGTGTACACTAAGACGTCATCCGCATAGCATATCTGGTTCACTCTCCCCTCCACAGGACGAGGAATATCTGAGGTTGAGATATTAAATAAGATGGGGCCTAGAAAGGAGCCTGTGATACGCCTGCGGTGGCGTTGAAACTTCGGGTTATCTTTCAATTCGCTCGAGGTTGAAAGGTTCTGTTTAGAACGAAGTGGTAGATGAAACTACACAGCGTTCTACTAAAACCAGTGTTCAACAATTTAAAGACAAGACCTTCGGTCCACGTCGTGTCAAAAGCCTTTTCAATGCTCAGGCTCAACGCAACGTTCAACGTTCCTTATTAAATTATTAAAGAGGCGCACGCAAACGTGGTTTTGAAAAACATTGAGCCATAGTGGTGCTGCGAACTTTTGTAAATCCAAATTGGAAGTCTGGAATTATGTTCCTGGCACTGATAAAGTTGTTTAGCTTCTCGTATATGAATTTTTCATATATATTGCTGATGCAAGTGAGAAGCGAAATAGGACGAAAGCTTGGGGGGTGATCCGTTAGTTTCCCAACTTTTGCTATTGGACAATTAATAGCATCCTGCCAAGCGTAGGGAAAGTATCCCATGTTGTAGGCGTAGTTGCACAGAATGGAAAGCTTTATAAAGAATAATGCAGAAAGCCTTCCCAAAGAGTGGTACGACATGTTATCGAGTTCTCGAGACCGGGCGAATTATCAGGGTTTCGAGATTTAACTAGGTTCTGTAGGGTATTTCGTGTGACGAAACCGTGATCTTTAGCACTTGTGTCATCGATGTATGCACTGTGAGTTGGGTTAAAGACAACAATTGGCTCGTTAAAGTTGTCTAGTTTATTGTGAACCTCTGAACTAATGATCGCATTAGTGTCCGGGTCGCCATCCTGGAGAGTAAGCCTGTGATTATATTCAAAGGTCTCTCCAATGCTATTTGCTTTATTGCTGTCATTACTAGCAACACCGTTGTGTATGATTGGTCCAGTGATACGAAAAGTGCCACATATCTTTTTAACATTTTTATAAACGTTCTGGTCCATCTGAATACCCTTCAGTTTGTCTTCCAGTTGTCGGGTACGATTGTTTTGGAATCTTTGTTTTATCAGTGTATCAATATCGTGAATGGTGGATCGCAATAATGGCTCCCTTTGCGTAAAGCGGTAACGATATTTCATTCTGCAGAGCTTTTTACGCTCCCGGATGAGACGAAGAGTGAAGTCGTCATGAGAAATCTGATGTCTTTTCAAGTTTGTACTTCGGGACATGAGTCTTCAAATTTCGTGAAGTCCTCTTGCAGCCTTATTTATCTCAACCGTCATTAGGTTCCTGTTAATGGGAAGAGAAAGTTAATGAAGTTTTTCGTTCAATGTGACATTGAAGTTTCCCAATTTATGCACCCATAATCGGGTATGTATCTGATATGAGGCGATAGGTGCGAATGAACGCGGTCACAGCATTGTAGTAAAATACACCCGCCGATATTTGGGGAGGAGTGATTTGGGGAAGTAAATTTTTGGACGCAAAACTATGTCCAGAATTGAGTTACCTCAGGTACCGTAGGTGCGACTATTTCGAAGTTGAGGGCATGAGAATTTTCGATGTACCGTTGGTACAGTTTTGTGCCATTTGGGCAAAAGACGAAGTTGTTTCAGTGGGGATGACTGGAGTTAAAATCGCTGCTTATGATGAAGGGTCTATGCCGGAGACCTCTATGCACTTGTGGGGGTTCGAGTAGGTGTGCCAACACGGGCGCTGGTGTGCTCATATCCCCATCATAATTCCGATTGTTCCGCCGATCCTTGTCCACCAAATAATAAAAGCTCCGCCACTAACCGTTCACCAGAAAAAAAGGAAAATAAAACACACGGGTGGGATGTTGCTTGTGATTAGTTCTTTTATGGACTTACTGTACTCTATGTTTATTGTAATTTGTGTTTATATTTATCTTTAGAACTCAGTACAAACAGTCACTAAATGCACGATACTCTTTTTCGATTTATTAATAACTTTTATTTAATGTGTTCTATTTGTTAAACTCTATTTGTTAACACTGTACGTTCGACGACATTTTTTAAACTTAATAATGGTTGCAAATTTACTAATCTGTAGAACACGCACGACTGGTATCGGAAAATGACTCGGGTAGAAACTTTGTGTGTACGTACCGTACCGTGCGCACGGTACGGTGGATGGTTAACGCGACCGACTCGCCCGGCGGTTGGGTTTCGACTCATCGATGTGCAGTCGCTGGTGGTTGAAATTCGGTTCGGTGGTGAATACTCTCCCAGCTAAGGGTGAGTTTTACTTATCACAAGAGAAACGTGAAGTCTCTCTTTGTGGAATGGGGAACCGGATCTCTCAGTGTAGATCATAGTGGTGGGTGTGAATTGATCGTGTAGATCGCATTGTTTACCCTGGTACTACGGTCAAGGATAAACGAAATCGGACAAGGGAAAACGAACAAAGGGGAAAAGGACCAAGGGCGTCATGGGGAATGAGAGTGCAGCTGGGCAAATACACTGCATCCCATTAGAGAAGCACTAGGTGCTAAAAGGGATTTTAATATTTACATAATGGGAATTGTGTATAGTATCTATTGCCGGCGGGAAGAATCGAATTGTTTTGTTTGCATGTTGTGTATGCTGAAGAATTCAATTTTCGGCGGCTAAGCGCGAGAAGCGACGATGACTTGTCGGTTGGATGAAAAGGTTAGCTAGACATGTGCATGCCGGTAACATAGTTGCGCACATGTGGGGCAGGAATTTGCCGGCGAGAAGAAGCGATAGGATTACTATGGTTACATTAAATGTGAACCGAAATGTTTTCAAGGAAACACGATGATGCTTGATGCTAGTAATGATAATGACCTTGGTGGTGGAAATGTGGCGTGTACATGTGCAGCAGACTTGCTTTGCGAACAAGAGCGCCGATAAGGTTTTTCTGCTTTAAGGATGCATATGCCTGTAAAGAAATCTTTTCAGGGAATTTAGAAAATGTATTGGATGCATGAATGGTAAGAATTCTTTGTAGGGAATTTTAGGTAATGCACTAAGTGCATTAAGTGTCCTTGAAGAAGGAAATGTTTGCAGGTTTGCAAAGGGATTGAGGTTGGAATTGTGGGTGGTTCTTGCGTAAGGGTTAAAAAACCCCCACAGACTCAAAATGTGGGAGGTCAATAGCTTCATCGTGAATTTCGCTATTAACTAGTATACAGGTGCCACCTCCGTTTATGGTAGAGCTGGCGGTAAGGGTTCGATCTCTTCGACATGGATGCAACCTAGTTTCGGTTACAAGAACCACGTCTGCCCGGTTATCCGTTATAAAATTGTGACGTTTCTAACAGATACACAAGCAAATAGTGAAGAAGACATCGAAAGAAAATCAAGTGAGCAAGGCATCAGCCATATACCAAGTAATAACCGTCATGGCGTCAGTTCGAATCACACGTTGTTCACTACCGTCGCAAACGCTATAGTGTCAGAGACTATAATACGCTTTGATGGCGTAATAAGGAGTTGACATTTATAAGGATAACTTTAATATTGGGATCCATTTTACAGCGTATTTCTTTCAGTTGCGATGAAAGGGGGTACATTCCTTTCACCCTCGGTAATTAGATTTTCATATAGGGGTCGTGTGGGGAACGATGTCAATGTGCCGGTGAACGACACGGGGTTCTGTGGCAACTCTTAACAGATACACACAATTCACAAGCAAAAATAGTGAAGAACACGAACGAAAAAATCGAATAAGAAAAATACATCAGAACCGTATACCAAGCGATAAATAAAAATAATTCACATCAGTGGAATATAGTCCAGTTTGGAAATCAAATTCTAAACACGGCCAGTAGCCTGATGTGTAACGCTTAGGTAAAATTTTTTTCGTGATTCGAGCTGTCATAGCGTCAGTTCGAATCCACACGATCGTCTTCACTATTATTTCAAACGCTATAGTTCTACTTCGTCCCACCAGTTCTCCAAGGTCCGCCGTAAACTAAACTGTTCGTCGAGAAAAAGGAAGTACCCACAAACACTCAGGAAATGCAGACGGGAAAGAAAACACTAGTGCATGTTGTTCAAAAAGAGCTCTTTATTTAAACTGTCATTTATATGTACTTGACTATCCTATTGTGTATGTGATTCGTCACCAGAAGGATGCACTGCCACACCTAAAGTTTAACTTCACGAAAAGACAATGGCTTGAGATTTAGAATTTTGAATCACCATAACGAAAAGCACTTGAGTTTTAAACTTGAAGTTTATTTCAGAATACATTAGTACTTCAAAACGATTGTCCCGAACTACAAATATCGACGGACTTACAATAGTGGTTGCAACACTCCACTGTATACGATCAACTTCCGCACTTCTAAAACTTTATGCAAAACTCGACTTCAGGATATTTATTTACGCGTCTCCGCTGCTGGCGGAGAGCGGGAGTGACACGTGACCGTGGCGGTCAATGGATGGAAAACGACTCCACGATATTTCATCGTTTTAGGGTGAGTTTTCCCAAGAAAGAAAGACTTGGCAATGTACGTGTATGTGTGAGTGATGATCACATTGGCTTTTTTTCATACATGAACCTGAAACAAGGAAAGGGAAAATGTGCATTGCAGTTGAATAAATAAACCGCTAGTCATCCGGGAAATTGTGCTAAAAGCAAATTGGATGTTTATGGCATCTCTGTCTGCAGTAGAAACCGGGTTCGTGTTGCATTAGAGAATGCTAGAAAGTTTGGTTTTGTTGATAATGCCTAAGATGCGGTGATTGTTTGTCGATTGTACAAACGAATCGCGGGTCGGTTTATTACAGCTGTGAAAACAAGCTGTCCGACATAGGATTTTAACACAGACAAACGGTGCCGACTGGCTTAGGATTCATGATGTCATATGCACTTTAAAGAATTATTTCCAGGAACCTCATATAACGCGTTGTATGCATTAATATCCTTGCAAAAGGAAATGTTTCAGGTTTGCTGGGTGGAGATTGCCGTGCAGGTGTGGGAAATTGAAATTTGCCTGGGATTCTTGAAAAGGTAGAAAGAAATTCTTATAGGAAATTATATGTGAAGAAATGCATGAAGGTAAGTTTTCTTTCACAGGGACTTTTTAGATTATAGATTTGATCTATATAATGCGTGAAGCATTTACAGGTCCTAATGCTGTTGCATTAGCGAAGTTAGTAAATTGGCTGAATGTTATGGGGGTTTTTACGGTAAGTAGACAGTGGAGTTTGGCGGCACCGTCACAGTCGAATATCCTCGATCAAGCGGGAGAGACTAAGTAGTTTCTCCACCATTAGGGATTGCCCTTTTGGAAGCTTTTGTACCGCCAGTTGGATTTGTGGCATTGTGTTGGCCTGGGCAGCGGATCGCTTAGGGACTTGAACTTGGAGAGGTGGTGAGATACTCCAACGCATAGCTGGCGTCACACTTTTTATAGTCATCTTAAGGGTACTTGTTATCAAAGTGAATTATCGAACTTACAGCTATGCTTTCGGAAATATAACTTATTGTACTTAAACTATTCTTTCGAACATATAAGCTTACGAACATAACAATCTTTAGAAAGCTTTCGGATTCTATTTTAATATTAAGCTTTAAAATAAACTATCTTCAACGGTTACATGTCATAAAAGAATTCAAAAGTAACATAACTAAATAAGTAAAAACTAGATAGTTTTATAATTAGCTTTACAAGTGAATTCAGTACGGTAATTTCAATAACATAATTCAATGAGGAGAAATTAAGAGTACAAGAAAAAAAAATTAGGGCCTTTTTCGATTAGCGGCTGCTGCACTTATAAAATCTATAAAAATCAATTTGGTCAGTCGTTCACTAGAAAATATTATTTTAAAGTAGCAGTTAAAACTTCAAGCCAATCGGCTACTGCTGTGCCCAGTTTGAAAAAAACGGAGCAGAGACATTTGAAATTAAAGTCTTGAGGAGTGAAATGTTCGTTTTGACTCTAAACTTTGATACCTGCTCTATACAACTGTCTCCCTAATTGAAGCCTTAAAATTTGGACAGGGGAGACATCTATTAGTCAAAATTAAAATCTAGAAACTGATACTAACCGAAAATCTTACCGGGATTAATCGACAATCATATGTTATTTGGAAGAATAATATAATTGTGGAATAAAATATTCAATCACTCGAAGCTCGGAGGGTGAAAATATCGGACAGTTTTCAAAACCCAAATTGTTATATGGTTACGTGACAAAGTCAGACTTAAGTAATTGGTAAATTAAGTTTGTTCACCCGAAAGAAGAAAGGAAACCAATAACTGGTAAGCAAATCAATCATGAGGTCGATTTATTATTGTTGGAGAAATTGCACTTGGGTTTTTATTCACCTTTTACGACATTCGTGTCTATCAGAAATATATTTTAACAACTAACCACATAAAAGCAAAGAGAAATTAGTCAAATGTTCAACCTCCTTAATTGCGAGTATACAATATACCATTGATAGCAGCTCATACCTTTTTTCTTACCACGTTGATCTAATATATATATAAACCTGCACACAATTACATATGTTCAATAATAAAAAGTTTGATCCCTTTGGTATTCACTAATACATTATAACCAGATAATAATACAGGGTACCAAAGAAATTAAGTGATAACAATGTCAACGTAGATTACAATTATTGAGTAAATGCTTGCTTAGTATATTGCCATGTGCAATGTTGGCTTTTAGTGAATTTAGAGTCAAGTAGAGCGATAGGTGCGACGTTACTTAGTGTGCAAGCTAATGATTCGATAAAAATATATATGGGATAAATTCGGAACTCTACGATGTGCTATAAAGTACGAAACTAGAGGACCTGGATAAACACATTAAATTTAAATCACACTCATTTCAAAATCTTACTGTGTAACGTCACAAAATACGCCTCTGAATAATAAAAGTGTAACGTTAGAAATAAATCTAAGAATAAGAAAATATAAATATCGATGTATTCTATGAAAAAATTTTCTCCGGGGGACAAAAGCCTGTAATCCTCGATGGCAGAGTTGGGGCAAGGCATTATAGCGTTTCAAATAATAGTGAAGAAGAACGTGTGATTCGAACTGACGCTATGACAGTTTGAATCACCAAAAATTGTACCTAAGCGTTACCCATCAGGCTACTGGCCGATTTTAGAATTTGATTTTTAAACTCGACTATATTCCACTGATGTGAATTGTTATGTTATCGCTTGGTATACGGCTCTGATGTATTGTCTTATTCGATTTTTCGTTCGGTGCTCTTCACTATTTTGCTTGTGAATTGTGTGTGTATCTCTTACAGTCGCCACAGCATCAATGAGATAATTTTCAGACACCAATTACGAAGTATGGAAGTAAAAAAATATTCACATTTATGACAGCTGACTGAGCATATGAATCATGTTGTCATCGACATACATTTATCTTGGATAGCATTACTTATTGAATAATATTTTCATCCATAGGTGTTTTTCTTAGATAGTTTTATATTATTGCGGTCGTCGTTTCAGATTAAATGTGGTGTTCAGTGTGAATTGCAGCTGATACGTTGCTGGGGCAAGGGAAGCAGCTAAATATACATGGGCCGCGATAGAGCTCATAATTATTAAAATGTTTGAATGTTTCTGCAGTTGGTACAACAGTTAAAATGTACAAAGCAGCCACCAAATTTCACCGGAACATATTGCAAAAGTACGGATGCAAAAGAAACTGATGCCGTATGTAGGGACAAAATAGAGGAGTGTGCCAATTTTTTTTTTTTTTTTTTTTTTTTTTTTTTTTTTTTTTTTAAAGCACTAACGCGCGCACAAAAGGGGTTTTGGAGCACCCTTAAATGTCAGAGCAGAGTGCGAGTGATTGGAGAGGAAGTGGATAAGGAAAGGAGGTGTCGATGGACATTGGTCTTGAATGTCTGGACATCACAACGACCAGGAAACACATAATCAGGTAGGATATTCCACATTCGTGTGGTTCGGCTATAGAATGACTCTCTATATTTATTTGTACGCCTGAAGTTCACTTTCAACGTGGATTGATGCACATTTTCAGAATGACTGGTATCGCGGGAAAATGTCTGAGGAGGCGGAACACCTTGAGCAAGTTCAGTCGAGCAACGACCGTGATATACCTAAAAAAAAAAAAGGGATAGGCATGATACGTTGCCCCCATGTTCTAGAGACGGAATTGATCGTTTCACTGCTCATGTTTACATCCTACCGAGCACATGTAGTGCAGTTTTCGATGCGCCTGACCAAATATGGGAGTTAAACTCAATTTTGGACGAATATAGGGCTTGTAAATAGCGGCCAGATTAGATGGCGTGAAGTATTTTTTGCATCTCTTAAGGAACGCCATGCATTTGGCCGCGCTTTTCGCAGGTTCAAAAATGTGGTCGCTCCAATTAAGAGTCGAATTAATTCGAGTGCCAAGGATTGATAGTTCCTTGGCTTCGTCGATGCAAGTGCCGTTCATCGAGAGTATATTTACTTTGGGGTTCGCCGTTGACGACAATAGGCAGCACTGAGTTTTTAAGACATTGAACTCTATTCGGTTAGATAATCCCCACTGATATATTTTGTTGAGCTCGGAATTCAGTGTATTAAGCATAACTTGCTGATTGGTATTGACATTCGAATAGTTTGGTCGGGAATGTTCGTATAAGTATGAGAAACTCAATGTGCTTGTAGGGGTACGAAGTCGTTGCGCCGGCGTACGGCACAGGGTTCTACTTCGTCCTCACAAATTACTATAGAAAAGTTCTGCCGCAATCATACACGAACAAAAGGACTGCAAGAGTTAATCGCCCAACGAATTAACGAAACGCCGCCTTGTTTATAAACAACCAACAAAACGAACACCAGAAGTAAATACGTAAAACACACTTTTGTTTATTCTGTAGAGGTTCTTTTTATTTAAGACTAATCGGGCTACACTTAATTAGTTTATAGTTTACATATAAAATTATACAGATGACGAACGGATGCACACGAAAAGTAAATATACGACAGTGTACACTACTGGTATAACAAAATTACTTTTTAATTAATAGCCCGATCACTCTACTCGACTCAGAATATCTACGTCCCCGTGCGCGAAACGGGAACGGGAGAGATACGACGACCATGGCTGTCGGCGGATGTAAAAGGACTCATAGATAACCCACCGTACTGCCGCCGGTACGGTGGATGGCATGCGACCCGACCGCCTTGCTGGTTGTAATACGACTCAACGATATCTTGCTCGTTCAGAGCTCACTCGCTCATCGTGGTCATGGTGGTATGTGTGCATAGACAAAGAAAGACATAAAGTGCATTCCTAGGATACGATTTCGGTAAAGCAAATAAAACCGAAATCGTCGGATGCATGTGCCTAGCAGCTAAACAAAGAGACCACGATGCGGTGCGGGAATGTGCTAATTAGTTTTAGCTAGGTTACTGGGAAATGGTGTTTATGGCATCGCTAGTAAGGGTACGTATTGAATACCTATTTGCATTGTTTATGCTTGGATTTAAATTGATGCCAAGGGACGCGGAATGCGTATTTGCTTTGGGTTGCACATTGTGCGAGTCAGGGAATTTTATTGCTGGGAGAAATACGTCGCCAGCCAATGTATACATAAAGAAATTTATCGTATACATGAATGAAGGTGGGAATAGGCGACGCCATGATAATTATCTCTGGCTGGAATGGTTACATGATATGTGAACAGGGGTTTTTCTTTTCAGGATAATTTATAAGGAAAGTAAGAACTCTTACAGGGGATTTGTAAGCGAAGAAATGCTTGAAAAGGTAAGAATTCTTTTGCAGGTACTTTTGGGTTATAATAATTGGATCTATTTGATGCGTAAAGTATTTAAGATGCTAATGCGAATTGCATTAGCGAAAGCTTATGCAGACTGGGTTGTGATTATGGGGGTTTTTTCAGGAAGGCGAGCCGTGGGATCTGGCGGAACCGTCACTTGCTATCATCAGCAAACAAGTGAATTGGGTTGCGGGTAATGGATAAGAGATCATTTACAATGATGAGGAAGAGAGTGGGTGAGAGTACAGAACCTTGGGGTACACCTGTATTAATTTTATGAGAGGCAGAATTGACACCATCAAGAACCACTGGGATTGAACGGCCAGAAAAATAGTTTCTTATCCATTGGATCAAGGTATTATCCACTTCATATGAATATAATTTTTTTAAAAGGTCTGGGCGCCGAACTCTATCGAAGGCCTTCGTGATATCCAGTGCAACAACCTTGTTTTCTCCGAAGTAGTGGATGGAATGGCTCTACTTTTCGGTAAGCTACGCCATCAAATCTCCGGTGGACCTGTTGGTACGAAAGCTATATTGGTGGTTATTGAGGAGATCATTTGATTCCAGATATTTCGAAAGTTGGCGGATAATCAGTGATTTCACTACCTTCGCGAGAGGTACTGTGGGCCGATAAGAAGAGAGGGACGGTTTGTCGCCGTTTTTGGGAATTGCCTGAATGTTAGCTGACTTCCATCTATTTGGGAAACAGTAGAATAAGACAAATGTAATAGTTTCCGCGGTGGTTTAGCGAGTGAAGAGTAGCATCTGTGGGGAACGAAGTATGGTACCAAACACGGGCACTAGGTTCTACTTCGTCCTCACCAATCATCACAAAGTTCCAACTCATATTGTCCACCAGAAAAATGTCACTTTTTGCACTGATGTTCGAAAATTGAGTGTTCGAAAGTTATGAAGAGGCGCGTGTCCACTAGTCGCGGTCACCAATGTGGGTAACGAAGTATGGTACCAAACACGGGCACTAGATTCTACTTCGTCTTCACCAATCATCACAAAGTTCAAACTCGTATTGTCCATCAGAAAATCTCTTCACTAAATCGGGTGCACACAGTTGTTCACAAACGAAAAGGATAAATACTCTTAGGAACAGCAGCTCGGAAATCAAACACACCAATTTTTTATTTATTTTTACCATTGTATTTTATTTTTATTTTATTTTACTATTGCTATTGTTTTTTATTTCGCAACAGATGTACTAAGATACAAGACAGTGTACTCTACTTGACAACAAAATAACTGCTGACACAAGAAGGAATTACTTAATTAATCACGCGCTAGAAAAAAAAACTTTTAAATTAAAGGTGCGCGCTTACTCCACTCGACTTAGAATCGCATCCCCGTGCGCACCGGGAAACGGGAGACTGAACGACCGTGGTGGTCGACGGGTGTGAAAAGACTCAATCGAGGGTTGGAATCTGGTTCTTAATTCACCCTCGATTCGGTGGTGGTGAATATCCTCTCCGCTAAGGATATGTTTCTACTTACCACAAGAGAGACGTAAAGTCTCTGTGGAACAGAAACCCAGATCTCGTAATAAAGATCATGGTGGTATACATGTATGTGTGTACATTGGTTCATTCATGGGACGAAACCATGAGAACGAATCTAAAACAAAGAAAGGGCATATGTGCATCCATGCGGTTTGCGTTCGGCTAAGTAAACAAGCCAAATCTCATCGGATGCTAATTGGGTCTTTGTTTGCTCATGCCTCGAGGTCATGAGGAACGGATCCAGGGAAATTAAAAAACAAAGGACCGTATAGATCGTTGTCTAGGATGTGCATCGCGGCTAAATAAATAGACGACGATGCATCGAAGAAATGGTGTTAAAAGCAAAGATGGGACCAGGGCATCATAAAAGTCTTAGATGAGTGATGCCCTTGTATAAATAGGCGAATAGCCATTCGAAAGAGGTCCTAATGTATTACAATACTTTATACAATGAGAATTGTACTCGTATATCCTATTTTGGGTCGGTAGCCGAAACGAATCCCTTGCTTGCATTTGTATATGCGGGGTAATTCGTTGTAAGAATCGGATTCTATATTTGCATTGTTTATGCTTTGTATTCAATCCGGCGGCTATGCGCGAAGTTGATGATTGTTTGGAGATTCAAACAATGGAGCATTCGGGGTAAAGTGCTTGCAGCTGTATCAATAGCTGCAGGTCATTGTGAAGCAAATTAGATGGTTATACAATGAATGTTTGTATAACATCTATGCCAATTGTATACGGCATCTAAGGCGACTCAAGTGTCGAACCCTGGTGTGAGTGTTTACACTAAACGTGAATTGGGTTCTTGGTCGCTAATGCAGAGATGCATTGATGCCTGCATAAATGTCCTTGTGGGAGAAATTCTTTACAGGAATTCCTAGGTAATGCGTATGTATGATTGGGATCTCTGATAAATTTGGATAGAATTCTTATGGGGAATTTTTGGATTCGAATGAATGAATGAAGGTAAGAATTCTTTTCCAAAAGCTTTTAAATAAATAAATTTGATAAGCTTGATACGTGAAGCATTTACAGGTGCTAATGCGATTGCATTAGCAGGAAATTATGAAAGTTGGGTAGCAGTTATGGCGGTTCTTCGGGTAAGTAACAGTGGGGTTTGGCGGAACCGCCACACATCTCTTCACGAGAATTGGAGGAATGCCATTAGGACCAGCGGATTTATTTGTGTTTAGCTTCTTGAGTACACGGGCAACAGTACGCGTTCGAAGGCGAATCTGGTTCATGGTATGCTGCTTATGCTCAGGTTGAGCCGGAACTGATGTGTTATTCGGCAGCGTTGAGTTGGTTGCAAAATGTGCAGCAAGTAGATTCGCCTTCTCTATTGCACTGGAGTCTGTCATCAACTATTAACGAAGAAATGGATGAGGAGACCTCGTTTTGGATGTTCTTCACAAATGCCCTGAAGTTTCTACTACCCGTGGGAGAATGTAGTATTTTTTGTCTCACTCTCTGGTCATGCAAGAACTTGGCGTGTTGAATATACACATTGCAGTCATTTCCAGCTCTCTTAAATCTTTTCCGGTTTTCCTCAGTGTAGTTTGATTTATACAACCGGAACCTCAACTCTTTAGCCTTAATTGCTTCTCTGCACCTGGAATCGAACCACATATTTCTCTTGGGTTTGATACTCTTTACTCTATGTCGAATAAAAGTTCGCATGCCAAGCAGAATCGTGTCTGTCAATGTGTCCGGGATAGAGTCAACATCGTTATTGAGGAAAAATAACGACCAATTTAATTTCCCAAAAAAGTCGTTTAGACCTTCCCAGTTGGCTTTCTCATTGAACCTTACTGTTCTTTTTTTCTCATTAGCGTAGTTGTTGGTTAGAGGAAATGTACCTGACACGACACAGTGGTCTGAAGTGCCCAAGGGCGAAAAAACTTCAATTGTATACTTGTTTGGGAGGGAGATGAGAAACAGGACCAGTATGTTGGCGGAATGACCATCTATATCTGGTACTCGTGTTGGCACATTGATGAGTTGAGTTAAATTAATTAACTCAGCAAAGAGCTGAACATACACTGACCTTCAGGTGTTGTGTGTCCGGAGGGCGAAGTCACTGAGAGTTGTGCACATTGAGATCACCCACAATAACGATCTCAGTGTGGGGATATAGGGTCAAGATCTCATCAATAGAATCAAATAGAGCATCAAAGTCGTTAAAGGGTGCATTTCTATCCAAGTTCGGGCTTCTGTAAAGAAAGGAGTAATGTATGATATGCCTACGAACGTGAAGTTTTACCCACGAGTAATTAAATTCTGCCATATTGTGGCAGAAGGTGATAAGCAATATCACTTCGCATGTATGTGGGTAGATCACGATGTGGAAAGAACAGAGGCACTAAGTATAATCAGAAATATATGCATCAGTTATTACCTGAATCTGGCTAAGTGCAAGGATAGCTGGTTTCTGGTTACCGACGGGGGCAGACACAGAGGAGAACTTACATCTTAGGCCAGGAATATTGCAAAGATCGACGAGAAATTCCCGTTCCATTGAAATGGCAACACAGAAAATAAATGGCAACACAGAAAACCAATGCCGAGTCAAGAGAGGATGCAAGTTGGGACTGGCGATAGATAAGCCGAAGCAGCCACTACAGGTATTACCTCCTTGTAATAGATGCTCCACTAGATCGGTGAGGAAATCCAGGTCACATCCCTTTCGTGACGAATATTACGTCACCCAAAACACCAAAAATTCTCCAAAGATTATAAATCAATCAAGAGTATCGATGCCTGAGGGACGCAACAGAGGTGCGAAAAAGAGAAAAAGCAGATACAAGGAAAGCAAAGGGTATGAGTTTTTCCGCACTGTACACTTCCGCTCAATTTCCGCACTACGGCGCGAATCCCGTAGATATCACTGCACTGCACTCGGACGCGTTTGTGATGATCCGTTTGTATACTTCGGATCCCACAGAAGACTTGACGCGCGAACCGATACTGCAATTAGGGTATCTTGTGTTTACCCTGAGAAAGGTTGGCGCAAGGCTAATAACCTTGCCCGTAAAAACAAATTATTATGGACAACTTAACAAGTCTCGGATATGAACCGGATCCCGGTGGAGAGACTTGCTAAATAAGGCCAAGACCGGATCCCGGTTGTAGTGCCGATGATGATGATGATGATGATGTGTTTACTTAAGATACCCTAAACGGATTACACAATTGATCCGATGGTACGGATCACGAAGCAGAAGCGCACGGGTTATGTCGACCATACCTACCACCCAAGTATCCGCTAATTGAGGCACACGATAAGATCATCCAAAGCCTAACCGCAAAACAAGCAGAAAATGAAAATACAAATAATTTCCTCCCAACCTATTTATCTTAATTACCAAGATATGGTAACATTATCTTAAATCTTATTTACAATGCATTCACACGATGTAAGCTATATTTCAATTCTATTCCTTTATCTTATGTTATCTCAAATATCTAAACAATACTCAAATTCAATTCCCTCATCCTATGTTATCTTGAATATGCAAACAATACTTAAACCCAATTCCCTTCACTCTACGTTATACCGAATATGTAAACAATACCCAAATTCAATTCCCTTTATCAAATGTTATCTCGAATATGGAAACACTAGCTGTTGTTTCGAGTTGAAATAGTTTTTAAGTTGAAATGAAGATTCGGTCGTCCACTAGCCTCCAGTCGGAGATAGTTTAAAATAAAATAAAATTAGTTTTAGTATATTAAGTTATTTAAAATAAACTAAAATTAAAAAAAAAATAAAAATTCTGTTTTGTAGAATAAATTATGAATACTCACATTATTTATTATACTCACAATAAGATCCACATCGAACCCTAGTGAACTAGTGAATAAGTGAACTATAGCCTATTGTCCAAAGACAATCAGATCTACATCGACCCCTAGTGAACTAGTGAATAAGTGAACTATAGTCTATTGTCCAAAGACAATAATATCTACATCGAACCCTAGTGAACTAGTGAATAAGTGAACTATAGTCTATTGTCCAAAGACAATAAGATCTACATCGAACCCTAGTGAACTAGTGAATAAGTGAACTATAGTCTATTGTCCAAAGACAATAAGATCTACATCCAACCCTAGTGAACTAGTGAATAAGTGAACTATAGTCTATTGTCCAAAGACAATAAGATCTACATCGAACCCTAGTGAACTAGTGAATAAGTGACTATAGCCTATTGTCCAAAGACAATAAGATCTACATCGAACCCGAGTGAACTAGTGAATAAGTGAACTATAGCCTATTGTCCAAAGACAATAAGATCTACATCGAACCCTAGTGAACTAGTGAATAAGTGAACTATAGTCTATTGTCCAAAGACAATCAGATCTACATCAAACCCTAGTGAACTAGTGAATAAGTGAACTATAGTCTATTGTCTAAAGACAATCAGATCTACATCGAACCCTAGTGAACTAGTGAATAATTGAACTAAAGTCTATTGTCCAAAGGCAATAAGATCTAAATCGAACCCTAGTGAACTAGTGAATAAGTGAACTATAGCCTATTGTCCAAAGACAATAAGATCTACATCGAACCCTAGTGAACTAGTGAATAAGTGAACTATAGTCTGTTGCCCAAAGACAATAAGATCTACATCGACCCCTAGTTATCTAGTGAATAAGTAAACTATAGCCTATTGTCCAAAGACAATCAGATCTATATCTGCTGCTAGTGAACTAGTGAATAAGTGAACTATAGTCTATTGTCCAAAGACAATCAGATCTACATCGAACCCTAGTGAACTAGTGAATAAGTGAACTATAGCATATTGTCCAAAGACAATAAGATCTACATCGAACCCTAGTGAACTAGTGAATAAGTGAACTATAGCCTATTGTCCAAAGACAATAAGATCTACATCGAACCCTAGTGAACTAGTGAATAAGTGAACTATAGTCTATTGTCTAAAGACAATCAGATCTACATCGAACCCTAGTGAACTAGTGAATAAGTGAACTAAAGTCTATTGTGCAAAGGCAATAAGATCTAAATCGAACCCTAGTGAACTAGTGAATAAGTGAACTATAGCCTATTGTCCAAAGACAATAAGATCTACATCGAACCCTAGTGAACTAGTGAATAAGTGACTATAGCCTATTGTCCAAAGACAATAAGATCTACATCGAACCCTAGTGAACTAGTGAATAAGTGAACTATAGTCTATTGTCTAAAGACAATCAGATCTACATCGAACCCTAGTGAACTAGTGAATAAGTGAACTAAAGTCTATTGTCCAAAGGCAATAAGATCTAAATCGAACCCTAGTCAACTAGTGAATAAAGGAACTATAGTCTATTGTCCAAAGACAATAATATCATCAAAGGAGCCTTAAATCTAGTGAACTAGTGCATAGTGAACTATACTCCTCGGTGGTTAGTTAGCAACTATTGTGTGTTACAACATTTACTAATTAACTGAAATCTAAATGTTAGCTTCGAAATCTTTGCGCTTGAGCCCAGATTATTAAAAACGAAACAAGAATAAGATTTTTGAAAAAAGACATTAGATCAAAAGGCTACCCGGAAAGTTACGGAGCAATAGCTCGCAACGATTGAAGCTTTCAAGTAGTATAAAACGCTTTCCCAATAGGAATAATATGCCCTTTAAATTAAATAACGAGACTCTCAATAGGGACGATATATGTTTACGACGTCACGGCATTCTTATTTAAAATGATGGAAATGTCACTAGCTGTCATTTGTCTTTAGGATAGTTTGTCTTTAATACTAATTGCACCAGCCCCGATCAAATGACCGGTGACGGCAAGAATAGATATATGTGATAGACGATTAGTGTTAATTGGCGGAATATTATTGCGGAATAATGTAGCAGATGTGTTAAGCTGTAGATGTTAACAAATAAGATGCTTTGAAATAGCTTAAATTAATAGGTTAAATTAACACTAACTGTACCGGCGTACCAAATATTCTATTCTTACCGTAACTGGTCATTTTGCTAGGCTTGGTATGGTCAGTGTTTAATAGTTGTACTTTAAAATTACAACAAAAAAATGCTTTTATGTCAATGAAAAAATGCTTTTATCACAAATACGAGGGCAGTTTAATAAGTCTACCTTTTTGATAAGTCAGTCACTTTTTGAATAAAAGATATTTTTTTCGACAAATAAACGTTTTATTTCTCAACATAAGTTGCCTTTTAACTCGATACATTTAGTCCAACTTTTTTCCAATTTGGTTATTTCTTCCAAATAATAGGTTTCCTCAAGACCCTCAAAATAGGCATTAGTTTCTGTTATGGCCTCTTCATTCGACCCAAATCTCTTATCGCCCAGCCATTTCTTCAGGTTTGGAAACAGAAAGTAGCCATGGGAGGCTAAATCTGGAGAATATGCTGGGTGCGGTAGCAGTTCGTAGCCCAGTTTATAGATTTTTGTCATGGTGACTACACACGTATGCACCCGTACATTGTCCTAATAGATCGTTAAAATTCACGAGCTTGCCTGCTTTCAAGTACATGACGCAGCTTGCTTAAACTTTGACAGTAGTCTATTTACTGATTGCAATTGACGGAACCAATGCATTTTAAAATTAATGCGAGGGAATTTCAAAAAGGCTCTTACTTATCAAACTGCCCTCATATTTTGTTTTATTTAATTTTGAAATCATCGTCCTCTTTGAGTTTACACATTTTGAAGTAAATAGAAGAAACCAACTTATAATAAAGAAAATATTTTCCATGCATCCCCCTTAAAACAGACTGTCATCAAAGTTTCACGATTTTTTTCCATCCGACTCCAATTTAAAACCAAATAATTTGCATCCTCATCGCTAACGAGCGCGAAAGAGCTTTAAAAGAAAGCCGATGACTCTGCAAACAACATCGACTTTGTTTTGCAAATGAATCACTTTAATTTATTTGCAGACCATTCGCAGAAATGAAAATTGAAAAAGAAACAACAACAAAAAATACTCTCAACAAGTGTCGGCATTCCATATCTATTCTTTTATTTAAGATAATCCGATGCTACACCATTGACATTAATATTCATAGAGTCTTGCTTGTTCGCATATCGAGCACATGTGCTCAATGAGCTCGTTAGGATTTGATTAGGAAAAGGTTCATAAGGTATTTCATTACCAAATTTCCAAACACAACCAACACTTTCTCTAACTCGCTATAAATTATTGCATAAGATATCGGCTATTAAATACGAAATTAGGTTTAAAACTCAGGTGGTCATTTGAAGAAAAACTAGCATTCAAATTAATTTAATGGTTGTAGATTTTTATTGCAAAGAACACCAATAAAATAATGGAAATGGACTACCAACAATCAAGAAACAATATATCATATATAAGACTCATAGCTGAACTAACTCAATAAAAGCGATTGCATGTGACTGCGGTATAAAAAGTGGAACCGAAATTCATATACAATTTGCAGCTGTTTAGAGAAAAGTAAGCAATTGAAAATACAAATTTTTATGCAAGAAGCTCGCGCATAAGAAGAATTCTGATGTACCCTTAAACATGAAAGCACAGTGTGTGCGGAAGAAGAAAGAGAGTATTCCATATCCATAATACATGCCCAGAGAAAGCGATAATTCTTGTCTTGAAAAATGTATGAATCAACGGGGAGTGGATATTGGTTTGGAAATTAATTAAGAGTTTTACATATAACGCATCTCATAGGGAACCCCTTATATTTGGCCGCACTTTTCATAGCTACACATGCATATGTTGGTTCCAACACAGAAGAGGAACATTCAACTACAAAGATGTAACTGTGTTAATCTCCAAAGGTACACGTGTTCCGAAACCGCACGATTTACTCCACAGAGAAAACGGATCCATTTGCTAATATTTCGTATTCAATCGGGTCCATGTCTACGCAAGTACAAGGAGCATTCCGTGATTCATAATCGCTTCTCGACTTATACTGCAACTCGAGCACTTAAACAGTTGAATATTCACACAGTCGCTGGTCCAGACAGCTTTTTCTTCATTCAAACCCAACAAAATCTCTTCTCATTCACTCTTGGTAAAACATTGTGTTCAAGCACATATTCAATTTTCCTTTCCTTTCGATTATAACATTAGGATCAACCAAGAATATCTGGAAACATACGGTGTCCTTATTGATCGCCAATGCGGTTTTCGTTCTAGCAGTTCGGAAAAAGATTTCATGGTACACCTTACTTAAAAATAGAATCAGACATTACACAATATAATATAAGTAAAATTGTGGAATTGAAAGTGCTTTGGAAAATTTAAGATCTTTAACTTCAAAATGCCACGTCCACCTGATTTAATGGGTTAGAGACCGTTTTTCTGTCCACTGAAAGCATATGGTTCTATCTTGCGTTAGATCCGCACCCTACCAAACTACTACTTGTCTTATCCAGGTTTATGTGCTTCCACTGTTAAAATCAAAGATCATGAATCGATTAATACACAATTTTTTTCAATTTTCAATTTTACATACATTTTTATTTTGTTCTTTTTCTTACATTTATCTTATTTGCCTCTGGCGCAAGACTAATGACCTTGCTTAGAAAAAACAAATCATTATGGAAATTTTAACAAGCCTCAGGTCTTGCTAAATAAGGCCAAGACCGGTTCCCGGTTGTAGTGCCGATGATGATGACGATCTTACTTGCTAGACAAGAAATGCTTAAATTCATTTACAACTCATACGTATCATAGCGAATCGT
The DNA here is from genome assembly GCA_963931805.1 of Microdon myrmicae. Classification (NCBI taxonomy): domain Eukaryota; kingdom Metazoa; phylum Arthropoda; class Insecta; order Diptera; family Syrphidae; genus Microdon; species Microdon myrmicae. The sequence continues at coordinate 50,196,801 of OZ007501.1, forward strand.
TTTCCTCCACCCATGGTAAGGGACAGTGTGCAAAAATTTAAAACCTAGGCGGATCAGTAAAAGATACCGCGATACACTGGACCAGCGGTATCTTTCAACTGAACTCGGATCAGTGAATCCTCTTACTCAACACCAAACACCAAAACCTTGATGATCCCGACGTGATGTAATCACGCTTTTTCTTGTCTTTCACGCGTTCTCTCTCGCATTGGATATTGCGGTTATCTAGGTCAACATACCTTGGAGCAACAATCGATGGAAGGGTAATTGGCCTTCCATTATAGACTACCTACCATACAGGATAAGCTTTCGCAGATAAGGGAGCATACGGTAGTAGCACTGCAAAAGATTACCGACACGAAGAAAACGTAAAAGATAAATGACGCTAAGAGGGCCCTAGACGAATTACCAGTACAACAAGAAAAGGCACGCGAAAAACTTCAACGAGTCATCACAGTGCATAAGACGAAGCTAAGAGCACAAACAACGAGAGAAACCCTTACTAAAGAGCAGCAACACCTCAAATGGCTATGGAGAGACCTCGATGAAACCACCATCGATGGGCGGTACAAGGGACTTATAAACGATATAAGCAACTACCGTCCCATCGCCAAACTGTCTCATATCCCTAAACTGTTCGAAGGGATTCTTTACAATGCATTATCTTTCCGTTGTAAATCCATCATCTCACCCAACCAGCATGGTTTCCTTTCGGGTAGGTCGACCACAACCAATCTGATCGAGTTCTCATCCCATACTCTCCGTGCCTTAGAGAATGGCAACAAAGTCAATGTAATCACCACAGATTTCAGCAAGGCCATTCACAAAATCTCCCATAATCTCATCCCTTTCAAGCTGTCCTCCCTGGATTTCGAACCTTTATTGATCAAGTGGTTATCTTCTTATCTGAAAGATCGATCCTACCGTGTCAAATTCAGATCCTCCCTTTCCAATCCTTTTCTTATCACGGCAGTCGTCTAGGTCCCCTTCTATTTATCCTTACCATCAATGACGTTGACTCCATTATTAAATACGTCTCTACTTCCTGCTAAACCAGCAGATATCATCTGTACCCTCGATACGTGACCCCGGGATCTTATTTGACAGGGAGCTTAGCTTCATCCCCCCTATTGATTACATTATTCTTAAGGCCAACTCTGCCCTTGGGTTTGTGAAACGCTGGTCTAAAGAATTCTCTAATCCTTACGTTTCCCGTTCTCTCTACATAGCCTTTGTCCGCCCCCTTCTTGAATACGCCAGTCAGGTCTGGTCTCCACACTACTCGACCGAAATCCGCAGAAGCGAAAGCGTGCAACGTCGTTTTCTGCGATTTGCCCTCCGCGGACTGAACTGGGCACCCCCCCCCCCCCCCCCCCCCCCCCCATACACAAGCCGGCTCCATCTGATTAACCCCAACACACTTGAGGAGCGCAGAACTCATGCCGATATCCTTTTCACCCACCGTCTCCTTTCAGGCACAATCAACTGCCCAAGCTTGCTGCCCACTATTGCACTCCACACTAACCCCCGTAACCCCCTCGTCTCTTCTATCTGCCAACCCACCACACTTCTTACGGCCCTAATGAACTCTTTTCGCGAATGCTGAGGTGGGCAAACTCTTACCCTACCTCCTTCGATGTCTACCTTACATCTATAGCGTTTGCGACGATAGTGAAGAGTGTGTGATTCGAACCGACGCTATCACGGTTAGAATCACGAAAAGATAGAACCAAAGCGCAACGCACCAGGCCACTGCCGCGTGTACGAATTCGATTTCTAAACTCAAGTACATTCGACTGATGTGGAAATGCTATATTATTGCTATGATATACGGCTTTAATGGGTGTGCTTTTGGTGGTGTTGTTCTTCACTATTGGTCGCGTGTATCTACTAGAAACGCCACACATCTACTGCACTCAAACTCCGTCTCCTCTCTTTCCCCTCCTGACTTTGCCCCGCCCACCGTCTATACCCTTACAACAAGATAATCTATACCCTTACACATTCCAATACAGATGCCGTTCTCTGTCTTTGTCTCACAAGTGCCACATTTGCCATCCCCACATACACTCGCTCTTCTCCAGCATCGTACCTCCCCTACCCCGAACTCCTCTTCTCCTTCCTTGTTTTTTCATCTTTTTTTTTTAATTATATGTTTTTTTTAATTATATATATTTTGTTTTCTTTTTTTTAATTACTATTTTAGCTTTAAGTTAGTCTGTAAGGTATTATATTTATATTAACTAAGCTTCGATTAAGCCTAATAATAAATAAATAAATACTACAAAAAGAAGCTGTCCAACACATACTTCATAATGAACAAATATGGAAGTATACGAAAAAGTCCATAAACACATCACCACAAAACTCGATGAAATGGAGCCAATGGTGATGGAATGGACAGATCAAACAAAGCAATTTTGCCAAATAAGAGAAAATTGCATCGAAAAATTTCCTGATTCCGGTCGTGAAGGTTATTACATTGCCAAATACTAGGACCTAGAGAAAGAGGCACAGGGATACGAATAAACCTCAACGATGACCGAACATAATACCTGTATGGCACTTAAGTTGTCTGAAATATCTCCTCCGAAATTTGACAGAGACTGTAGGAAACGGGCACGGTTCAGCAAGCTGTTCACCGAACTAGCAAATTAAAAAAATATCGAACCCCGGGAAGATGTACTATCTTAAGGCTATTCTCATCGAGAAAGCGGAACGATTGATTCGACATCTGCCAACCACAGGGGCCAACCACGAACCAGCCTGGAATATATTGACGAGCAGGTCCGCTAATATCCGCTTCGCAGCAAGTGCCATACTTGACAGGATGCTCACACAAACAACCACTTCCAGCGATAATGCCAACTCAAGCAAGGGGCTGCATGCTCTCAACCAAGAACACACATTAAACGGCCTCAACATCGGTCCACCCCCACATTATGCGAACAATCTGTAAAACATCACAGGTCACTACCGTCAATCAATCTTCGGATGTATAGTCACGGGCCCAACATCGAAGACATCAAGGAAAATTCCGATTGGCGGCGTAATACCATCCCATTATACCAAAGAGCAGTAGAAGAGACTCCGGCGGACTGAAAAACCATCAGGTAAAAAAGAGACGCCGTCTGCAAATTGGAAATGCGAACCACATATCTAACAGACAATCACAGAGAACCAGGACAGTCGATGCAAGGTGGGACTTTCATTCAAAGCAAACTCCGCCCGTGGGAGAGAGTCCAAAGATATCGCCCGAAGTTCAACCCTCGAGCGAAAGCTCGCCAAAACAGACAACAGCAGGAAAAATACACAGGAGATCAAGACCCCTAGCAGTGAAATATATAACTGTCCACCTCCCGGGGTATGCAAGAAGTAACACTAAACTTACCGCACAGCACAAGGTTTCGTTCGGACGAGAGCAACGATTCATCCGATTGGCAAGAACGAAAGCACACTACGCACTGTAGGCATCCTCACGAGCCTAGAACATGACGAAGCAAAGTGGAAAATATTGAGAGTCGTGGAAGAAACAGAATTTGGGACGAAAGAAGGATTATCATCATCCGAGAAGACAGCCTCGCAAGAGTGGCGGAAGCACAGTCGCGTAATCTCCCGTTTTGGCGATTTGGCAAGGCCGGCAAGATCGCCCGGTGTAACCATCTCAGACTTCTTTCTTTGGGGCTACTTGAAATCGCGGGTTTATGCCAACAAGCCTCAGACCATTGCAGCCCTTAAGGAGAATATTCGCCAGGAATGGGAACAGTTATCACCGAAAATCTTGCGGAAAGTCATGGAAAATGTGATAATACGGATACAAATATGTATCACCACTGGCGGCAGCCACTCGACGGATATGATCTTTTCCACTTAACAGCAAAAATTGTAGAGGTCCAAATAAAGATTTTCATCACTTAATATCATTTTTTTTATTTAATAAAAAATTAATTCAAAAAGAAAATTGGATGATTAATTTTGCGCCACCATATATATATATATAATTGTTAAAGTTTGAAATTAAGATACTTATTCATTAAATTTGTGTGTAAGAAGAATTAAGAGAAACTCAGTACATTATCACCATGAAAACAATAGCTTGGATTATGAGTAATTGACAAGAGCTCATTTATAAAAAAGGGTAATAGAGTGTGTTAATTAGTGGGCCTTTCCATAGATTTTTCTAGGGGATGGTATTGAGAAATCCTTGCATTGAGCAAAAGATTCGCAGATTCGAGTTCTCTACACGCTTAGCAGAAGAATACTGCCGGTTTAGTGTACCACGGTATTGTTACCAATTCTTAAGTTTTTGCATACCATTCTTTACCACGATTCGCAATGCCTGAAATTTGAAAAATATATCAGCAAATAATCCTTTTGAGTTGCCCCTTACCGCGTGTGGGGAAGCAACTCCGTGTAACTGAAATCCCTAACAAGGAAGATTATTCGTGGTGACTCTTACATCATCATCATCGGCACTACAACCGGGTACCAGTCTTGGCCTTATTTAGCAAGTCCTGAGGCTTGTTAAATTTTCCGTGACTCTTACAGTTATTATTTATTGAGTGGATTTTATTCTCCCTTGGATGATTCATGTGGCATTGTACTGCTTGCGCCATGTATTATGGGGATGATGTATGATTCGCGTGTTGCCGACTTATTGTCGTTGATTTTAAGATCCACCCCGCATTAAATTATCTAAGTTAGTTCAAACTAAAATTGTCCTTTCTGTCTTTTTTGTGTTTGATTCCCTCTGGACTCGCTATGTATGCGTATCCAGGCCTGTCATTTTCTACGGCAGCCGGCTTGTCACCGAGAGGTGTGGTGTTCGTGTTTGGGCTTGGGGGCGTCGGCCATAGATAGTGGTGCTAGTCTGCGACATATACAATTGGTCATCTGTGCTTCCGCCACTCTTGCGAGGCTGTCTTCTCGGATGATGATAATCCTTCTTTCGTCCCAAATTCTGTTTCTTCCACGACTCTCAATATTTTCCACTTTGCTTCGTCATGTTCTAGGCTCGTGAGGATGCCTACAGTGCGTAGTGTGCTTTCGTTCTTGCCAATCGGATGAATCGTTGCTCTCGTCCGAACGAAACCTTGTGCTGTGCGGTAAGTTTAGTGTTACTTCTTGCATACCCCGGGAGGTGGACAGTTATATATTTCACTGCTAGGGGTCTTGATCTCCTGTGTATTTTTCCTGCTGTTGTCTGTTTTGGCGAGCTTTCGCTCGAGGGTTGAACTTCGGGCGATATCTTTGGACTCTCTCCCACGGGCGGAGTTTGCTTTGAATGAAAGTCCCACCTTGCATCGACTGTCCTGGTTCTCTGTGATTGTCTGTTAGATATGTGGTTCGCATTTCCAATTTGCAGACGGCGTCTCTTTTTTACCTGATGGTTTTTCAGTCCGCCGGAGTCTCTTCTACTGCTCTTTGGTATAATGGGATGGTATTACGCCGCCAATCGGAATTTTCCTTGATGTCTTCGATGTTGGGCCCGTGACTATACATCCGAAGATTGATTGACGGTAGTGACCTGTGATGTTTTACAGATTGTTCGCATAATGTGGGGGTGGACCGATGTTGAGGCCGTTTAATGTGTGTTCTTGGTTGAGAGCATGCAGCCTTCAAAACGCTTCCTTCAAAATATCCATTGTGGCTCGTGCTGTGTGTGCGGTTGCACCGTCTTGTTGAAACCACATGTTTACCAAGCCCCGCTCATCCAATTCTGGCAGTAAGAAGTCGTTTATCATGGCCCTGTAGCGTTCGCCAGTAACAGTGACCGTATTACCGATGACGTCCTCAAAAAATACGGCCCAATCACTCCTCCCGTGTGGACGCCGCACCACACAGTGGCCATTCGTGGATAACACGCCAATTTTCAGCTCCCCAGAAACGAAGATTTTGCTTATTGATGGAACCGCTTAAGTGGAAATTCGCCCTGTCGGTCATGATGGTTTTCGACACAACATCGTCCTCAAAAAAAAATCGACACAATTATTTCACGCTCTTGTGGAGTATAGCGCTCCATTGGTTCTCTGTTTGTATACTGCAGCTGTCTAGTTCACAAATGTCAAATATGATTGACGTACGTTGCCATTTGCAAAAATTATAACATCTTCCGATAGGGTGATTAATTTTGCGCCACCCTATATATATGTGTGTGTTTGTGTATATATATGTACATATTTCACCAACATTCTAAATGCGCTGCAAAGCGGTTCCACTTACGCCAAAATGCCGAGCACGGTGACGATACCACACATGTCGGTTGTTACATTACTAACAATGCTAATTTCCACCCCCTCATAGATAAAGAAAGGAAATGGCGGCTGGCAAAAGGGCCAGGCAGGAAAAAGGATATATCCTTCGATCTGAAGGATGGAAGAATAAAAAGTCTTCGTGCGAGGAGTTGATATTCAGTTGTTGATCGAGACGGTCGTCCGCGAGTGGAGCTAGTTGCGAACCTATTGACCGATACGATCAGAAGTGCGATTGATTTCACGTGCGGCGAGGTGTTGGTTGGGTGTAAGACTTCGTCCAGAACGGTCATCGAGAGTGGGAGGCTAGAAGTTATAGTTTTGAGCCAACGATCTTCCGTTAGCAACAAACTTTGTATAAAAGAAAACGAACGCGATCTTTCCGTTTATTTATCTTTATTAATTTATGTAGGATCAGCGGCAATGACTCGGACGGTGTGCACGCGATGATGGCTGGTAGCGGACTGACTCATTGGGCATAACTGCCAATTCAAAAAGGGACGCTATGACCTCATCGTGGTGACAATCGGCCAGTTGGTGCCAGCTGCTGCGCAACTGGTATACACTGCGAATGTACTAGATTTCTCCAGTACATTTCAGCACATTTAATTGCCAATCCGCAACAATTATAGAGGATCTTCCCCCTTTTGAATCTATCTTAAAACTGATTTATAATTGTGTTTTTACTTAAAATCTAACATTGCAATCTTAATAGATTGTACCTCAGGTAGTTACAAGAATGTCTACCTGTTAATAGGTAATTTAGGTATTTAAAATATAATTGCATTCAAACGACATTATAGAGATATATCCGTTTTGTTATGTTTATTTTGTATTCATGTCATGTTTCTGTTATGGATATGTAACAGCTAGACTCCATCCGTGCAGAACGGGATTTTGTAAGAGTGCACAAAGTGATATCCTTTTGATAGTTGACTCGTAAAATAAAGTCGGACGTCGAGCGGAATGAAAGATAAAGTGTGTTCTTGTGTGTGTTGTGGATACTCGTATAAGTGTTTTATACTACTGTGAAGTGTGTAAACAGTGGCGAATAACATTAACTTAAAAACACGAGGCAATAAAATAAAGTGTTAACTAAACTCAACGTGTGTTTTATTGTCTGTGTGTGAGTGTGAGAAGTGTATGGTGAAGAGTGGCCTACATTATAACAAATGTCAAAGTTATTCAATGTTTACTCCACATGAAATATCCGATTTTATAGTAAAAATTTAAAAGCGAATATTATTTTTCCGTAAATGTTTATTCAATTAAAATTCCAAAATTCCAAAATCGTTATTCCAACGTGATATAAGGTCAAAATATTCCTTTTTCGTAGAACTGCTGACTTTTTGAGGCAATGAAATCTTCAAGGGGTTTTATGACTATTGCTCGTTTCCGCAAGACCTTCAGCCGGCAAAATGAATCCAGCTTGGCGAAAAGGTGGTAGTCCGTTGGGGAAATGTCAGGAGAGTACGGTGGACGCGGAAGAATTCCAAATCCCTACTACAACCGTTTTTGCACCATTACTTGTGAGGTTTGGGGTCTGGCATTGTTGGAATCGGGTCGAGCCCATTGTCCAACGCAGGTTGATTTTCACCCAATTCGGCTTGCAATATGTCGATTTCCTCACATTATTTGATAGCGTTTATCGTTTCTTTTGGTTGAAGAAATGAAAAGTGGATTGGTCCTTTCGATGTCCACCAAATTGTCATCATAGGGTTTTTTAGGTGAAGATCGGGCTTGGAGGTGTGTTTTGTTTTTTCACCTGCATCCAACCAGCGCCCACGTCTTTTACGGTTATCATACAGAATCCACTTTTCATCCGGTGCAAAAAACGGCGTCTCAAAATCGGGACCGGTGGAGAGATTTGTTAAATAAGGCCAAGACCGGATCCCGGTTGTAGTGCCGATGATGATGAAAAGGGGCTCAGTTTGGTTTCTTTATCTACACGATGCGCAAATTTCCAGGCGCCGTAGTTTTTAGGACTTGTTCAGTTAATGGGGTACCCACTTATCGAGTTTCTTTACATTTCCTATGAGGGAAAGTTGTCGACTTATTGTCATTGGGGATACTCCCCTGCTTTGTGCAATCTCCCGCGCCGGTTTCGTTGGGTCCGCATCCACTGTTCCTCTTAAAACATCGTCATCAACTAACGTTTTCGGCTTCCCACGTGATTCATTTTCGATGCTGAAACCTCCCGAACGGAACTTTCCAAAACAACGTCGTATAGTGCATTCGTTTACCGCTACATCCTCAAATTCATCATTAATGTTTTTCATTGCCAATGACGCATTATATCCCATTTTAAATTCAAAAAAGAAGAGGGTTCGGATCTGAACTGCCGACAGCATGGTAAACAGTTCCTAGAAAAAAATAACTGTACTTGTAACGAACCCTAAAATAGTCACTTTATAAAAAAGAAAATTTAACGTTCTGGCATAGATCTTCACTCGAGAACTTCTTATTTCCGACTGAGCGAAAATCGAACATGTCATGTGGTAGAACCCAATACATATATGCAATTTGCCCTGAAAAATTATAAACGAGATTTACCCCTGTTACAATATGACATTGGAATATCGATCAGTACAAAAAAATTGATGTGGGATAAAACAAAAAAAAAAACACAAAATTATTTCCATCTAAACAGTTATTATTATAAAATGTTTACAAAGTTATCATCGAATATAGAAGTCTATGACAAGACTGCAAATATGGACTTGTAGATTTGTGCCTTTTTTAGTGTTATAATTATAAGCAGATATCTTCTATTAACAAAAACCAATGCTAATATTCATCAAATTTTAATATGATGGCCTAAACAATTTGATGTTATTTTGATCGACTTAAGGTTACTTTGAATTGGGCAACAAAAGAAGTCAAATCGTTACAAACAGTAAAAAAAACGTTATGTATACCAATTTCATCATCTTAGCATAGCGGAAATTTTTATTCGCCTAAATCGACCCTTCCCTGGCGCAAGACTAATGACCTTGCCCGAAAAAAAATCGTTATGGAAAATTTAATAAGCCTCAGGACTTGCTAAATAAGGCCGGGACCGGTTCCCGGTTGTAGTGCCGATGATGATGATGAAATCGACCCTTCCAATTTCAGATATTAAAAAAATAATAGTTATGGTGCTTTGGAAACCTGAGAATACAGAAAAAGTAGAAATAACACAAGTCGCGACAAATTTCAATGAAATATTCAAAAGACAGCTCAAATTTCAATTCTCATTTTGCACTGAAAAGCAGTTTTTAATTGAAAGGTTCTTCAATAACCCATTCGGTGGCTTAATTTGATAAAGTTCTAATTAACTATCCAAAAATGGGAGAAAGATATGAACAGCGATATCTGAGGCCAACAACAACTCTTCTGTAGATACATACATCTACATATACAAAACAAGAACTGTCCATAATTGATAATACGAAAAGCATTTAACTAGGCGAATTTAACCCGAGCACTCTACATGCCTTACCGGATTGGCCCCAACATAACAGACTGCTGCCACCAGAAAGAATAACATATAGTATATTAAGTTATGAACATGTAAGTACTAATAAAAACTACTAATTTTGGGCGTCAGACACTCTAAACAAAATTACTTGCTATGATCATGTAAATTCTTTTCCAACGAATAATTCTTACAGTGTAGCCTCCGACACTATATGCCCAAAATAATGGTTTTACACTCTCCCATACATGACAAATATCGAAGTTACACCTCTGTCGATGTTTCGAGCAAATGTTTAAACTGACGAGCGAACTTTGACAATAACACACACATCAGTCTCATAAGATCGCCATTCTACTACTCCACTGGGAACAAGAACTTCTCGGAACACCTAAAAAAATACTTCTGATTGGGCAAACGCGATCCTAATGCTTACCTTAAATATGAATAGTCGATACTAGATGATAACATAGGTTAGGGTCAATTGTATTTTTTTTTTTTTTTTCATTTTCCAACATTTTTTATTTCCTTTTTTTTCTTAGATTCTAATTTATGGGCCAGCCAAAACATGCTTACATTCTAGCTTAATTATATTATACTATAACTTACTGGTCCTACGCAGACGCTCTAAGCTAAGCCATTCGACGACAAACCCTGTTTGTGTTCTAATTATCTTTATTTCAATAACAAAGAAAAACTAAAAAAACGGTTGGTGCTGTTTAATAATGTCATCCCGGTCTCTATGGGAAATAGCTCCATTGAACCCCAAAACCTGTTCGGAAGATCTACCTACATGATAAATCGGCGGAACTCCGGATTCATCCTGTATAAGACCGTTCAGATAAAATTCGAGGAACGCCTCTGGTGGAACAAAACCATTGCGGCGCACCCTCTCAAAATACAAAGTATTTGTATAATAAGCTCCGAAAATTAGATCATTGGGCGCAACTATTGCTCTCGCAATATGTCCTCTGATTATTAAAATTATCCACTGGACCTGATCCTCACCTCCCATCTTAATAATACAATACAATACAATAAACGATCGAATTTTCTTCGCCCTTGGGTAGTCCAGGCGACTGTGTCGGGTCAGCTAAGCCAAATTAATAAATGAGGTGGCAGCTCTACTATACTAAAAAAAAAAAACAAAAAAACCAAACTAAATTTACTCTAATCAACAGCAACGTTAACGAAAAACTCCCAAAAGAACAGCGCTATGGCTCTACGAGTAAACCAGTTGGGAAAATCTAGCCGACCTTTTTGAGAAGTTAGATTATTTATTAATTATTTTTCCTCAATAACGATGTTGACGCTAGAACGGACACAAACGGACACAATCCTACTGAATATACGAAATTTTATTCCACACAGGGTAAAAAGTTTCAAACCCAAGAGATATATGTGGCCAGAGTGCAGAGAGACCATTAAGCCTAAGGAGTTAAGTTTCCGATTGTATACATCAAACGAAACAGGGGAAAACCGGAAAAGATTCAAGAGAACTTGTTAAACACGCAAAGTGTTTGCATGGCCACCGAGAAGACAAAAAATACTCTCCCACAGGTAATAAAAACTACTGGGCTTTTGTGAAAAACATCCAAAACTCGGTCTCCTCATCCATTCTTTCGCTAATAGTCGATGACAAACCAGTCACCAGCGTAATAGCGACAGCTAATCTACTTACTGCACATTTTCCAGCCAACTCAACGTTGTCCGATACCACATAATTCACCCTCAAGTTGAGCACAAGCAGCACACCATGAGCCAGAGTCACTTTCGAACCCATATTGTTGCCCGCGCACTCAAGGAGCTGAACGAAAACAAATCCTGATGGCATTGCCCCAATTCTCTTGAAGAAATGTTCCTCTTCACTGGCGAAACCACTGCGGAAACTATTCCATTTGTCATATTCTACTGGTCGTTTCTCAAATAGATGGAAATCAGCGAACATTCAGCCAATTCCCGAAGAGAGCGACAAACCGTCGCTCATTTTTTATCTACTTATAGCTCTAACCTCTATTCTCTTGAAGGTAACGTAATCACTTATCAGCCGTCAACTTTCAAAATATCTGGAATCAAACGATATCTTCAGTGACCACCAATATGGCTTTCGTAGTAACACGCCCACGGGAGAATCTGATGGCGTATCTTACCGAAAAGGGGACCCATTCCATCCACTACTTCAATGAAAGCAAGTTTGTTGGCATTGGATATTGCAAAAGCGTTCGACAGAGTTTGGCATTCAACCCTTTTGTCGTAATTACATTTCTATGGAGTGGACAATTTACGAAGCCATTGAATAAGAGACTACTCTTCTGGCCGTTCAATTCAAGTGGCCCGTGATGGGGTCAAATCTGCCTCCCATCAAATTAATACAGGTGTTCCCCAGGGTTCTGTACTCTCATACACTCTCGTCCTCATCTTAATAAATTATTCCTCTTCCATTACCCAAAACCAAATTCAGCTCGTTTAGCATACTCATACGAACATTCTCTCAACGCAAAAAGATACGCGACAATTCGGAAAGAGACAACGAGACTTTTCAAACGCAAAAAACGCGAATGGGAGAAGACTCGGATCGAAAAAATCATAGAAAATGCCAGAGCAAAGAATACCAGAGGTATGTATGCCGGAATAAATTCAATTAGAAATGGCTATCAAGGGGGAGCCAAAATAATTCGAGACACAAACAACTGTCTGGTGACAGAAACAAACAATATCGTGACAAGATGGAAGCAGAACTTTGAAAACCTGATCAATGTGCGCACCCACCAACCACAAATAAACGCACCAGACGTACATACAGCCGATCCTCAGATCCCTCTTTCGACGAAGTTGTAGACGCAATAAACCGATTGAAAAACACCAAGACTCCCGGAGTCGACTGCATATCGGCAGAGCTTGTGAAGCATGGAGGAGAGGCAACCGGCCGAAAGATCCACCAACTGATTAAAACAATATGGGATAAGGAAGTCATTCCGGAAGAATGGAAAACCTCAATAGTCCCCCCCATTTTCAAAAAAGGTGACAGATCTGACTGCGAAAATTACAGAGGAATATCAATACTCCCAGCCACATACAAAATACTAACAAATGTCATACTGGCGAGAATCACACCGTACGCAGAAGAAATACTGGGAGAATACCAGTGCAGATTCCGTAGGAACCGGTCAACTAGTGACCAACTGTTCACAATAAGGCAACTACTTGAAAAGAAGTGGGAATACGGACAGACGGTTCACCAATTGTTCGTTGACTGCAAAAAAGCCTGGAGAGAGAGAATCACACCGTACGCAGAAGACATATTGGGAGACTACCAATGCGGATTCCGTAGGAACCGGTCAACGAGCGACCAAATGTACACAATAAGGCAACTACTGGAAAAGAAGTGGGAATACGGAGAGACGGTTCACCACCTGTTCGTTGACTTCCAAAAACAACTTCGAAAAAAGCCTACGACTCAGTCGCAAGGCCAAAACTCTACCATATTGTAGTTGAGCTGGGAATCCCGAAAAGATATGCCGCCCTCATTCACATCTGCATGAACGAAAACAAAGGGCGAGTTAGAATAGAAAACCATCTCTCAGAATCATTTGAAATCCGGGACGGACTAAAACAATGGGATAGCTTCTCACCATGTCTCTTTAACCTTATCCTCGAGTATGTCATCAGAAAGGTACAAGACGACAACATGGCCGGATCATCCCTGAACGGGATCACACAAGTGCTCGCATATGCGGATGACATCGCCGTTTCGGGCGATAATCTAGAAACTGTAAATAAAAGCTGTGAAATCATCATGCAAGCGGCAGAAGGGGTGGGCCTAGAAATAAATGAAGACAAAACGAAATACATGATTATGGCGAGAGCAGGTGGACATCAGAGAACACACATAAACATCAGAGGCAAGATATTTGAAAATGTCAAAGAATTTAACCCCCTGGGAACAATACTGACGGCCAGTAACGAAATACCTAAGGAAATTAACAAAAGATTACACTCCGGTAACGCTAGTTGGCATGCAGCCAGTAAACTCCTGAAATCCAAACTGCTATCACAAAATAAAAAGGTCCGTGTCTATAGAACCATAATCATGCCGATTGTTCTATATGGATGCGAAACATGGGCTCTTATAAAACGGGAAGAAAACAAATTCCGCGTATTCGAGAATAAAGTTTTAAGGGGTATCTATGGCGGTAAATATGACGAGGGGGCAGGACAACTCTACAACCACGAATTGGAAGAGCTATACCGCAAACCTACAATAGTGAGAGTGATCAAGTCGCGAAGATTAAGATGGGCCGGACATGTGGCGCGAATGGGCAACGATAGGACCGTGCATAGAATTCTTGACGGTAAGCCAACGGGAAAGAGACCGACAGGGCAGCTGCGACGGAGATGGGAGGACAATGTTAGGTTGGCCCTCGAGGAGATCGGATCGGATGGTCGAACGTGGAAGGAGAGCGTGCGGGACAGGGAACAATGGCGGAGTCGAGTCGGTGAGGTCATGAACTTTCGGGTTCCTACAGGCCAATAAATAGTATACGAACATTCTCGAACAAACACCTCGAAATTCATTATCAATCAGCAGGTTATGCTTAATACATTGAATTCCGACCTCAACAAGATATACTAATGGAGATTATTTAACCGAGTAGAATTCAATAAAAACCAAGTGCATTAAAGGCGATCCCCAAAGCAAATATAGTGTCGATGAACGGCACCTGCATCGGCGAAGCCAAGCAACTATTAATCCTCGTCACTTGAATTAACTCGAACGACCACATATTTTAAGCTGCGATAAGGGCGGCCAAATATATGGGATTCCTTAAGAGGAGCAAAAAATACTTCACTCCATTAAACCTAGCCACTATTTACAAGGCGTACATTCGCCCTAAAATGGAATTCAACTTCCATATTCGATCAGACGCACCCAACCCTACCAATGCGGTAATGCAGATCAGTTCGCGTAAAAAGGCGCACAAATAAACATAGAGAGTTATTCTTTAGCCGAATCACACCAATGTCTTTTTCTGCTCCCACTGTGCTCTGATATTTAAAGGTACTTCAAAATATCTTTTTGTGCGCCTGTTGGTGTAAAAAAAAGATTGATCTGTATGAACAGAAGACTTAACAAAAGAATTTTATTGCAAATCCCAAGCATAACAATTTTTTTTATAACAATATTTCGTTTGACTTGTTACTAATAAATCGTCAATTTTCGAAATAACATGAAACACATTAGTCATCACCAATATGGATTTAGCCATGTAGTGCTCTAAAAAGCCCTGCCACCTTTTTCCCCCATTCCTACATCCAAATCCTAGATACATTACCCAAAAACCCAAAATCCTATCAAAACCCGAAAAAACCCAAACATGATCCAAAATTCGCAATAAACGAATCAACCATTCCATCAACCAACATTTGCCCCCACGGCATAATTAAATCCAAAATCATAAATTAAAATCAAATTCACAATAAACGAATCTAATATTCGTTTATCGTTTCACATTTGCCCCACGGCATCATCGAAAACCAAAATTCATAGATCGTTATCTCTATCTGAAAATTTTCCATTAAGAAAAACAAATTCAAAACCAAAACCAGATACATTCCCACATCTGCGAAATAGTTTCGTAAGAATTCAAGAAATTGAATTCTTATCTAAAGTAAACACTGAGCATCTCACTCAGGATACCCAAAAATCGAGATTGTGGTATGAAAATGTGTATTTTCAGGATACAAATCTCGATTTGTTTTCCTTTATGAAGGAATAGCAAAGTGATCTCCGGGCCGCAGTATCCTAATCCTCGTGTCACAGAGCAGTAATTCTCTAATTTTAATTTTACATCTGCATCTGTATCAAGGAGCAGTAATACTTTGAGTTAAATTTATATCTACATATCCCTCTTGCCTTGGAGGCATCGCCCCCAGGAAAATCAACATCCAATAAAACTAGACTGAAATTAAAACCAACACATCTTTTATTATTTTGGAAATTGTGCGTCGTCACCAACGTTGGCTGATTCTTTTGTGTACCAGGACGACCGATTCGTAAAAATTGGAAAAGAAACCGGTGAGTAGAGTGGTGTCAAGACCAAAGTTTTAACCCTTATAGCGTCCACGATTATGGACATCAACAGAAGGTACTAAGGTTGCAGGGTGCAGGACGCTATTCCCAAAGTGACGTCCCACGAACGATCGGTTGTTGCTCTTCCCTCAAGGTTTGAGGAAGCACGGCGGCGACCACAACGTACGATCTTAAAGAGATCTTTCGTCTCTTTCAGGACAAGGAGACACGCTACCTGGGAGCGAGGCCAGTAGTAACATCTACTACTACAACAGCCATGCCTCTAGATCTACAAACCATCTAATGATGTACTTCACTGAAAACTGGAGTTTCTTCATGCACTATGAAATGCATCAATGAAACCAAGTTCGCGGTACAGGACGTCTCCAAAGCATTCGATCGGGACATCCTGCTCTTTTATCCTTTAGGAATGACTACATGGTCTTCAACCTAGAAAGACAAATACACTATCTTTTTGAACATTTGATACCAGTAGCTGTTCATTCATTCAAGGCCGAAATTTCCATTGCAAGCGCAATGATAGATGATACTATGTAGTGCTCCACTGATCCCATTTCCCAAGAACTATTCGACAAGTCTTTCGAGCACCATCAATATCTTGCCAATATCCAGACTCATAGCTATAAGGAGCTCTCCATTGCACACCAACGTACTGTGGTTTTTGAAAAACATTGATGGTAGAGCTCCTCTGAAGCCAAATTTAAACCCTCGTACCAAATTACTGACAGTGGTGAGATAATTATTCTTCTCTGCGATGAAACTTACGAAGATTTTGTTGACACAAAAAACTGAATCCTATGGAGAGATGGGTCTTTTGGTCACTTTAGCTACTGGTTAAGCGATGGCATGCTCCCATATATAAAAATGTACCCAAAATTCTAAGCAGGAATATGAGGGTTGGAAATCTTTATATAGTTTAAAATTTAAATCATTGAAAGTGTGCTCGTTACTTGGAAACTTTTTCGGATTTCGAAACTTAATACTGCTGTGAAGGCTACTTAATGTGTTTTTTTAGTTTAAAATAAACATTTGTTAGTACTTAATGTGGTAAAACTATAAAGATTGTCACATGAGTAATCAGAATTCCTGGTATTGACTAAGACAACAATTGGCTCGCTGTAATTGTCCAGCTTTTTTCAATTTTTCACATTTTTACACTTTTTTGTCGTTTTTTAAGAAACGGTAGTACATCTCTCTTTGAGGTGCCATTTAATTTCTTATTTCGAACGTTCCATTCTTGAGATAAATTGGCAATGGGGCAACTTCTACACTCGAAGAAAAAATGTAAAAATGTTTTTAAAAAAGTTTTGAGGTACTAACTAATAAAAAGGTTAAGAAAAAATTCTTGAAAATTGTTGATTTTGAACTTTCTAATTCGTACTAAAATAGAAACCAAGACCGCATACATTATATTAAAAAGCATCGGTTTTTTATTCAAGTCTTATAGTTAATGTGTTTCGGAATTTTCACTTTCAACTCAGGTCAGTGGCATCTAGCTAGCCTTACGTTTTGATAGCTATTTTCAAAATCTAAAACAAACTAATTACTTTTCGAAGGCGGGACTGTGAAAGGGTCAATCGAATTGCAAATGCACAACGTAGCGTTGGAAATTTGTCCCTCTTTTAACTGATCGCTCACACATAATCTTTCGATACCATAGAAGAAAAATTAATCCCTTAAATGCAGTATTAATATGACCTTTCTTAATATTAACAGAACAAGTGCAATAATGAAAAGGAAAGAACTATCGATGATTTAGCAACAATATTAAATTACTGTAAAACGAAAAGCACGAATTCTACTTAGTTTGATTAAACCTAACCCACAACAAAGAGCAATATTACTACAGCTAAATTAAAGGCATTGTATGACTCAACCGTCTCAGACTATTAATTCTTTTCACAGGGGTTCCAAGTGGCAGCGGATGTGTAAACGCTGATATACGCAATACAGCCCTGAAACTTGATCAGCGCTATCACGTACAGGCAGTAAGTAATTATCTACAAACAGTATATAGTTGACTGCCCCCGACATTCCGTAAGTGTAAGTAAGTACGCCCGCATATTTATAAGGGTGCGCTCGATATCATATATCCAAATTAAAGATACTGTTCCACGCAGAACGTCATATAGGGCGATTTTAATGTCAAGTTTGTTGCTGTTCTAGCTCAACATTGTAGAGATGTATTATAGTCCGCCAGCAAAGAAACTTCCTTGCCGAAAATAATTGTCGGTATCCGACTTGATGATGAAAAACTAGCAAAAGACGCCAAAACAAACATCAGCATAATTGTTATGGTCACAAACTTCTATGACTCAACTAGAGAATCATATACAATAATGAAAAAGGGTAAAAACGTGAATCGCGACAAATCGTCAACCGTCTTTGAAATCTAATATCTTTTTATTACTTTAACTTACAAACTAAAGACATTCATCGGTCATTGTATTTTTATTGCGAAATACGATTTCATATCTACATGAAACAAAAAGTTCATCGTCATGGGTTATCACTCAACGGTTCTACTGCATTAAAGTCAAACACAAAATAAAACCGAAAGATGACGAGTGTCAAATATAAACAGAGACGTGTGAAGTAAGAATTATTGATAGAAATATATTAGTTAGTCTTTTATTTATTGACTCTATTTTATGCTGTCAAAAAGTTGAGGACATTATTGGATAGAATTTGAAATGTGCTCAATTCATCATTTATTCCGTTACTCAAGAACTAAACATATCAACTGTTGGGATTATGGATTGCAATTAATACATATTTCAAAATACCTATTATTAATAAGCATTTACAGTAAGTTTACGTCATGTAGACAATGATACACACTTATATAAGATCGTTATCTTTTATTTATTTGGACTGACAACTCAATTAAAGTATACTGTCGCTTAATAAACAAAGAAACGCCATTTAAAGTGAATCCCTAATAAGTCAATTCCTTTTTCAGTCTTGATTAATACATTTTTATTACAATTTTTGTACCACGCATGTTTTTATTAACTCAAACAAACCTTATGCTGCAATAAGGCAACTGCTGGAAAAGAAGTGGGAATACGGAGAGACGGTTCACCAACTGTTTGTGGACTTCAAAAAAGCCTACGACTCAGTAGCAATGCAAAGACTCTACCATATTGTGGTAGAGCTGGGGATCCCGAAAAAATATGCCGCCCTCATTCAAATCTGCAAGAACGAAAACAAAGGGTGAGTTAGAATAGAAAACCATCTCTCAGAACCATTTGAAATCCGGGACGGACTAAAACAAGGGGATGGCCTCTCACTATGCCTTTTTAACCATGTCTTCGAGTATGTTATCAGAAAGGTACAAGACGACAACACGGCCGGATCATCTCTGAGCGGGGTCACACAAGTGCTCGCGTATGCGGATGACATCGCCGTTCTGGGCGATAATCTCGAAACTATAAGTAAAAACTGTGAAATCATCATGCAAGCAGCAGAAGAGGTGGGCCTAGAAATAAACGAATCAAAACGAAATACATAATTACGACGAGAACATGTGGACCTCAGAGAACACATATAAACGTCAGGGGCAAGATATTTGAAAATGTCAAAGAATTTAAATATCTGGGAACGATACTGACGACCAGAAACGAAACGTCAAAGGAAATTAACAAAAGACTACACTCCGGCGACGCTAGTTGGCATGCAGCCAGTAAACTATGAAAATCTAAACTGCTATCACGTAATATAAAGCTCCGTGTCTATAGAACCATAATCAGGCCGATTGCTCTATACGGATGCGAAACATGGGCTCTCACAAAACGGGAAGAGAACAAATTCCGCGTATTCGAGAATAACGTTTTAATGGGTATATTTGGCGGTAAATATGACGAGGAGTCAGGACAATGAATTGGAAGAGCTATACCGCAAACCTACAATAGTGAGAGTGATCAAGTCGCGAAGATTAAGATGGGCCGGACACGTAGCGCGAATGGGCGATGATAGGACCGTGTATAGAATTCTTGACGGTAAACTAACGGGGAAGAGACCGACAGGACGGCCGCGACCGAGATGGGAGGACAATGTTAGATTGGACCTCGAGGAGATCGGATTGGATGATCGAACGTTGAAGGAGAGCGCACAGGACAGCGAACAATGGCGGAGCCGAGTCGGTGAGGTCATGAACGTCCGGGTTCCTACAGGCCAGTAAATAATAAAAAAAACCTTATGCTGTCTTCATCATTTTAACTTATTAATATAACATTTTCTTTTCATATGTGTAATAATATTCCCTATTAAATCTATATTCTATTTACTATTTATTGGCCTGTAGGAACCCGGAAGTTAATGACCTCACCGACTAGACTCCTGTCCTGTGGACTCTCCTTCCACGCTTGGCCATCTGATCCGATCTCCTCAAGGTCAAACCTAACATTGTCCTCCCATCTCCGTCGCGGCCGTCCTACCGGTCTCTTTCTCGTTGCTCTACCGTCAAGAATTCTACGCACGGTCCTATCGTTGCCCATTGCATAGCCTAAATACCCTGTAAAAGAATTCTTACCATTCATGGATCCAATGCATTTTCTAATTTCCTGAAAGAATTCATTATATTACACATGCATCATATATTCGAGAAAAAACTATACGGCACCCTTGTGTGCCAAGCAAATTTCTGTCCCACATGTGCACTTTAATCTTCCCGCATGCAGATATCCAGCCGACCTTTTTGTCCACCGACAAAGCAACGCCAAGCAGTTGTTTACTCAGCTGCAATATACCCGACCCTTGATCTGTTTGTCTAACTGACAAACAATCACCAGTCTCGCGCTCAGCCGCCAAATCCGAATTCTACAGCATAAACAAATGCAAACAAGAATCCGTTTCTGTTCGCCGGCAGAGATGCCATAAACAAATTCCATCGTAAGCATCGAAATCCCTTTTAGCACCTAATGAGTTGCCGTGTGTTTGCTCAGCTGCGCTCTCATTGCTATGATTCCCTTGGTAGATTTTTCCCTTTGTTCCTTGCTCCTGATGCAATTTGGTTTATCCTTCGTTCCAGCGTATAGATAAACAACGCGATCTGTACGATTGGCCGCACACACACCACCAGAATCTTTCCAGTGAGATCTCTCCCTAGTTCCTCATCATAGAGAGAGACAAATCCTCTCTCACCACAGGACGAATCTCACCCCATTAGCGAGCTGGCTCTGCACGAGCCGTGTAACCACGAGTCGTAATTTAACCATCAAGGCGGTCGGGTCGTCCGCCATCCATCGTGCCGTGTGCAGGTACGGTGCGTACACGAAAGTCGATGTGAGTGTTTCAAGACAGACGGCTGTCACCAATTTGAATAGAAAGTCAACGTTAATTTTAAACCAACATGAAAACAATATTTCCGAGTTGTTCCGAATGTTACCGAATGCGCGAAATCGATCGGAGTTCCTGTTAATCATTGTCGGTTAGACGTGAAGCTTCAGTATAGAAACAGTTAGTGTGAAATAGACAGAAATAGGACCTCCTCAAAACTATAAACACCCGTGAAATTGTGTATTAATAAAATTTGCGAACTTAGTGCCGGAACTAATATTGTGAAGATCCGCTACACTCTAAACAATTAAATAAAAAACAGTTATCACCAACCGTATCCTGGCGTTTCATATTCTTCCTGGTACAGTGGCATTAAGCAGTGAACTTCTGGGTGTATCAGCAAGTATTATTTAGTGTCAAAAGTGGAGCACTGCATATCGTGACAAATAAGTGGAAAAGTGCTAAACAGTAAAGGCGCATTATTAGACAATAAAGAGCGAATTTCTTCAGGATCTGCTATACAGAAATATATATTGTTTCTAACTTGCTGATCTTCCTTGCGACGAGTGTACCCATCTAGTAGTTCGGTTGGTGACGTAATCACACATAAACTTGTTAGGAAATCTAGTGAACCTGTTTCAATGCCGGCACATAACTAGGATAATTCCTACAACATATTGTACAATTTAGAGTGAATAAGTTAATATAAAAAAAATTAATGTAAGTAGGAGTAAGCATTTCATCATCATCATCGGCACTACAACCGGGAACCGGTCTTGGCCTTATTTAGTAAGTCCTGAGGCTTGTTAAATTTTCCATAATGATTTATTTTTTCTGGGCAAGGTCATTAGTCTTGCGCCAGAGGCTCCCCGACGGGGAATCGAACCCCGGTCTCCCGGGTGACAGGCGGGTATACTAACCACTATACTATCGAGGAGCCCGATAGTAAGGAGTAAGCATTTAGTCTTACGTAAAATCTTTAAATGCGTATTGTAAACTAAAACAGTGTGTAAATCTGTCAAGCAAACATGAGACGTTCTGTGTCCCAAGGGATGACCTAAATAATAAGCCAAAGGGCGGGGACTACAAGATTGTGATTTTCTTTTTATTTAGACAACTTAACTAATACCTAAAGCTTAATATTCCACATTCAAGACGACCTAGCAAAACTGAATTTGCTTATGTTTACTCAGCTCTTTCAGCATTAGGATAATGCGAAAGAGAAAATGTAGCATGTCCAATAAAGCTAAGACAAAGGACTACACCAGAAATAGAACACCATACCTCCAATAACCACCGAAGAGATATTGAAAGCGGCAAGGGGCCTTAAAAACAATAAAACCTCAGGACTAGATAAAATTCCTAATGTTATAGCGCAGAATGCTTTAATTAAAAAGGCTCCTCGATAGTATAGTGGTTAGTATCCCCGTCGGGGAGCCTCTGGCGCAAGACTAATGACCTTTCCCGAAAAAAACAAATTATCATGGAAAATTTAAAAAGCCTCAGGACTTGCTAAATAAAGCCAAGACCGGTTTCCGGTTGTAGTGCCGATGACGATGATGATGATGATGCTTTAATTAAAAAACCAAAAGTTTTCAGCAGCCCCCACCGTCTGTCTCCAACCCGGAATGTTACTTCAACGATAAAAAAAAAACTTGTGCTTATACCCAAAGGAGCTAAACAACCAAAGACACAGTCGTCTTACTACTCATTTTGCAGACAGGAAAACTACTCGAATGAATTTCTGCTAGATGCTGGCTGGAAATGGTCGAAATAAAGCTAGCCGCACATAAGATGAAGGAGGCATCATCACACCTAGTCCCATCATTAAATATCATGCATAAAATGAGCGAAAAAACGAATGATATTGGTACGAGATATGAGATGGACAATAGCACCGGTAAAAGAATACATGCTAAAATTAAAAACCGCATGGTCCAAATGATATACTCAGTGGCACAATGCAGCAGATGTGTGGTAATGAGCGGAGCAACAAATATCCTCCCTACTGCCTCGCAATGAAATACGTACAGGACGACCCGACTGAATTAGAACCAATTCCACGCTATTATAAGTTCCCAACGGCTAATACCTCTACCTCCATATTTTACGTAACAACAGATAATTTGTGCACAGGCAAGTCAAATGATTTGCGTTTCAGTTGTGTGGAAAAAAAATGTTATCAGTAATGGATTTCAAACGTGATAGTGTGACTGGGCTACTTTCGGCTAGAAACCACAAGTGGTTATTGTTAGAATCCTCCAACACCTCAATCATAGATTAAATATCTCATTTATATCTCGAATAAATCACTCATATCTCAAGCCATAGCTCGATACGATGATACGATGGTCGATGAAAAAAAACGGCGTCATCGGTAGAAATGCTTCGCAAAGTGAAGAAGCGAATTCAATGAAATTCGCGCCTTAGTGGCAAACGAATGAGTTGCACAATATCGGAAACCACAATGCAACGATTATTAAAAAAAGACTTCAAAGTAAACAACAACCAAAAACCCAACCAAACCAAAAGTCGCCCATAGATGGAAGCAGGGTTCAGAGGCGGATTGAGGCAGAGTCATGGTCCACATTTGCCCAAAAAGGAAAGAAGAGAAATGCGAGGCCAAAGGGTAAAGAGGTTTCTAAAAAAGATACCGAGTAAGCCAACATTAACAAAGCAGTGCCATGCCCGGACGCAATAAAAATATCCAAAACCAGCGAAAAAACATATGCGGATATATTGAAGTTCATGAAGGCCAAGCCTCTAAGTGAACTCAGAAATAGCGTGAATAAAGTTCGAAAGACAGCAAAGAAAGAATTGCTGCTAGAACTGAAACGCGGACCAAAGGCCACCACCGAGACACTGAAAGCAAAAGATGCCAGTATGAACACAGTGACAAAGTGAGTAAATCCCGGTTGAGTGTTGTGATTTAGGTAAGGTTACCACCGTAGAGAAAATCCTGACAGCGATCACTAACATATTCCTGCACTGAACGCGATCCCAAAGGAAGCAGTAAAAAGCTGAAGAAAGAAACCATATGGCACAAAGGCTTCCATGATCCGCCTACCAAGAGAGAAGGCTAGCATCTTGCTGGCTACCGGTTTCCTACGAGACGGATGGGTGAGATGCAGATTATGAGAATACATTGCATCCACACGATGTTTCAGATACTGGCAATACGGACATGTGGTGAAATCCTGCAAATCCGAAGAAGATCGTTCGAACAACTGTCTGAAATGGGGAGGAAAATGCCACAGAGCGATAGGCTGTCAAGTACAATCCAAATGCATGCTTTTTTTATTACTCTAACGCGCGCACAAAAGGGGATTTTGGAGTACCCTTAAGTGTCAGAGCAGAGCGAACGGAAGGAGAGGAAGCGGATAAGGAAAGGAGGTAACGATGTACATTGGTCTTAAATGCCTGGACATTACAACTACGAGGAAATACATGATCAGGTAGAGTATTCCACATTCATGTGGTTCGGCTAAAGAATGACTCTCTATGTTTGTTTGTGGGTGTGAAGTTGACTTTCAACGTGAACTGATGCGCATTCCCAGATTGACGGGTATCACGGGAAAATGTCTGAGGAGGCGAAGCACATTGAGCAAGTTCTGTTGAACAACGACCGTGATAATACCTATAGAAGAGAGATAGGCACGATACATTGCGCCTATGTTCTAACGACGGAATTGATCGACTCACAGCTGGGTCCCCAATAAGTTTCACTGATCGTTTTTGCATCCTATCGAGCACGTGTAGTGCAGTTTTGGGAGCGCCTGAACAAATATGGGAGTTGAACTCTATTTTGGGACGAATATACGGCTTGTAAATAGCGGCCAGATTAGATGGAGTGAAGTATCTTTTGCATACCTTAAGGAACACCATGCATTTGACCGCACTTTTCGCAGCTTCAAAAATGTGGTCGCTCCAATTAAGAGTCGAATTAATTCAAGTACCGAGAATTGATAATTCCTTGGCTTCGTCGATGGAAGTGCCATTCATTTACATTTACTTAGGGGTTCACCTTTGACGACAGGAGACAGCACTGAGTTTTTAAGGCATTGAACTCTACTCAGTTAGATAATCCCCATTGATATATCTTGTTGAGCTCTGAATTCAATGTATTAAGCAAAAACTGCTGATTGGTATTATGTTCGAAGACTTTGGTCGGGAATGTTCATATGAGTATGAGAAACTCAATGTGCTATCATCAGCAAACGACTGGATTGGGTTGCGGGTAATGGATAAGAGATCATTTATAAAGATGAGGAAGAGAGTGGGTGAGAGTACCGAACCTTGGAGAACACCTATATTAATTTTATGGGAGGCAGATTTGACACCATCGAGAACCACTTGGATTGAACGGCCAGAAATATAGTCTCTTATTCATTGGATCAGGAAATTGTCCACTCCATATGAATGTAATTTTGATAAAAGCGCTGGGCCAAACTCTGAAAGGCTTCTAGATAACCAGTGCAACAATCTTGCTTTCTCCGAAGTAGTGGATGGAATGGCTCCACTTTTCGGTAAGGTAAGCCATCAAATCTCCTTTGGACCTGTTGCTATGAAAGCCATATTGGCGGTCATTGAGGAGGTCATTTGATTCCAGATATTTCGAAAGTTGACGGTTAATCAGTGATTCCATTACCTTCGAGAGAATAGAAGTTAGTGTTATGGGTCGATTAGAAGAGAGGGGCGCTTTATCGCCCTTTTTGGGAATTGCCTGAATGTTAGTTGACTTCCATCTATTTGGGAAAGCAGCAGGATAAGACAAATGGAAGTATTTTCGCAGTGATTTCGAGAGTGAAGAGGAACATTTCTTCAAGAGAATTGGGGGGATGCCATCAGGACCAAAGGATTTGTATGCGTTTAGGTCCTTGAGTGCCCGGGCAACAGTACGCGTTCGGAAGCGAATCTGGCTTATGATGTGCCGCTTATACTCAATTTGAGACGGAACTGATGTGGTATCAGACAGCGTTGAGTTGGCTGCAAAATGTGCAGCAAGTAGATTCGCCTTCTCTATTGCACTGGTGACTGATCTGTCATCGACTATTAGTGAAGAAATGGATGAGGAGACGGAGTTTTCGACGTTCTTCACAAATGCCCAGAAGTTTCTTCTACCCGTGGGAGAGTGTAGCATTTTTTGTCTCACTCTCTGGTCATGCAAAAACTTTGCGCGTTGAATATACACATTGCAGTCATTTCTAGGTCTCTTAAATCTTTTCCGGTTTTCCTCAGTTTGTTTGATTTATACAACTGGAAGCTCAACTCTTTAGCCTTAATGGCTTCTCTGCACCTGGAATCGAACCACATATTTCTCTTGGGTTTGATACTGTTTAGTCTGTGTGGAATAAAGGTTCGCATGCCAATCAGAATCGTGTCCGTCAATGTGTCCGGTATAGAGTCGACATCGTTATTGAGGAAAAATAGCCACCAATTTAATTTCCCAAAAAAGTCATTCAGACCTTCCCAGTTGGCTTTCCCATAGAACCATACTCTTCTTTTGGGAGTTTTCTCGTAAGCGTTGTTCTACGAATCAGTCGGTAACAATCTATCTAATCTTTTGAATAAAAATGGACAGGTTGAAGTGCATTCAAATAACTCTAAACCATTGTAGAGCCACACAAGATCTGTAAGGGTGGTCTTAGTTATATGCCGGCATTGGCACGGGTTGACTAAGATTCCCTTACGAGTTACCTAATCCACGTCCTCAGCAGCTAGATAAAGCTTCCTCAGGTTTGGACGTTACACTGTCACTTCGGGATAAACTTCACAACGAGCGCTCAGACACAGCGCAAATACCAGGCAGAAAATAAAACATTAGGGTTGGTGATACTGCTTTGTTTTTATTGTTGGAAAACTGTCTTTCTCTTAATCTTTAGTCTGTGACGGATCTTCACAACATTAGGTCCGTCACTAAGTTCACAAATTACATTCACAGCAACTTACATCGCTTCCACACACTCGATTTATTTGAAACAACCCGGGACTATTATTCTATTCGTGGTTTCGTACTTAACTTTGACTCTCTATTTTACAATTTAAGTAAAACGTTTTTATCGCGCGGGCGCATTACCCCGTGTATCAAACTCGACTTTCCGGGCGCACTCCAGGAGACTCGACTCCTTTACCACTATTTTATCGACTGAACTACTTTTGCGCGCGGATCACCTTGTTGGCTCGTGATGCGAGCTCATGGGTGGTCGAACCGTGGGAATGAAAAAGCATCTTTTTGGATAAGTATTTGCAGTTGTCCAAATACTACGATAGGGATTAGGATGCATTTGGGATAATTACACAATGATGGTTGTGTTTACAACCATGTTAATTGCGTATTGCATTCCTAGGGAGTCTTGGGTCGAATTCCAGTGTGAGGATTTACACTGGCATTGAATTCGGCTCTTGGCAGCTAGGCGCGAATTGTGCCGGTGCTTTGAAGATTGCATAAAGTCTGTTGCGCACGTGTGGGACAGTAAATGCAGGCAGACAGGGGTTCTGCTGATTGTTTTCATAATCCACTTCGGCTATCTAGTATGGCAACCGAAATGTTTTGTTTTTAGAACAATGCTGAGATGCATTGATGTATGCGGTACTGGCGTACCGAATTTCTTCTAGGGAAAATTGATATACCGCGTTAATTGCGTGAATGTCCTTGATGGGCAGATGCTTGATGTTGGATGCTTGATGTTGGATGCGATTTTCATAATCGAAAGGTAATGCAATCGGTGGGGGAATGCTTGGTGAAGTTATTGCGCTTGCATACGCAAAAGTGATAACGATAATGGAGCTTTAGGAAGGAAGATTTGGAGGTAGGTTGAAAAGGTAGCAGTGGTGTTAGTAGGAATGCCACAGATCTTCCCTCTCAAACGATTA
The DNA here is from genome assembly GCA_963931805.1 of Microdon myrmicae. NCBI lineage: Eukaryota > Metazoa > Arthropoda > Insecta > Diptera > Syrphidae > Microdon > Microdon myrmicae. The sequence continues at coordinate 50,224,753 of OZ007501.1, forward strand.
AGGAATATGGTCCCGACGTGGTGCTTATCAATGAACAGTACAGGATGCCTGGGACTGTCACAAGTATACGGGAAGAAGACAGCAGCGGAACAGCAGCCATCTGGCCACTGGAAATTCCCCAATAGAACACAAAAGTGTCCAGTGGCAGGAAGGATTCGCATATGCTAAGATCAGAGGAATTCATTTCTACTATTGCTACGTTCCACCAAGGTAGGAAATAGAACAATTCAAATGTTTTTTTTTTTGACAGAGTAACACAAGAAGCTAGAGTTAAGAGACTCTTTATAATTGTTGGAGATTTCAACGCTTGGGCGGTGGAATGGGGAAGCACCAGGCCAGGCACTACTCGAAGTAAGTCACGGCAATTATTTTCCCTCGGAACAGATCAATCGGAAATATGCGCCACTATATAATAGGAATAAAATGTATGGAAAGTCAAGTAACTGCGATGTAAGTTCAGAAAAATTCAATTATTTGATTGGAGACGTTGAGGACATGATAAAACCGAATATGGTTAGAAAAGCTTTTAAGGATTTCGTGGATTGTAATATTTCACACATCGGTGTAACTAGAAAAAGATTTGATTTAAACTCGGACCCGGATATGGTATTTCCGAGTGCACCTAAAAAGAGTAATTTTGACGCGTAGTTAAATTTTAAGGGCCGATGTTGAATGTGAACCACATCTAAACGTCAAGTTTTTTTCTGCATTTCATTTGACATTTCTCAATTTCAGACTAACTCAATTTGAACCATGTAAAAATACACAATCGAGCAACGCGTTAAAGTTATTCAGGCTTATTATGAAAATGGGCGTTCAAATCAAAATGCATATCGTGCACTTCGTGATTTTTTCGGTCAATTTAATCGTCCAAATGTGCGTACAATCGGAAAAATCGTGCAAAAATTTGAGCAAACCGGGTCTGTAGGAGATGTGAAAACACCAGTGCATGCTCGTACAGCTCGTACTGCAGAAAATATTGCTGCTGTTCGTGATAGTGTGGCTGAAGAGCCGTCCACCTCAACTCGTCGTCGTGCCCAACAATTGCCCCTCTCACGCTCGTCGTTGATGAACATTATGCATAAAGAATTGCATTTACACGCTTACAAGGTGCAATTGACTCAAGAACTAAAGCCTCTTGACCATTTCAAGCGTCGTCAATGGTCAGAATGGTGGCAAGAACTGGCAACAGCGAATGATCAATTTTCGAAGAAAACCATCTTTAGTGATGAGGCACATTTTCACCTCAGTGGATTCGTCAATAAGCAGAATTGCCGCATTTGTGCGAATGATAATCCAAGAGTGATTGTCGAAAAACCAATGCACCCACAAAGAGTGACTGTTTGGTGCGGTTTATGGGCTGGAGGCATCATCGGGCCGTATTTTTTCCAAAATGAGGCCGGCCAGGCAGTTACTGTGAATGGTGTTCGCTATCGTGTGATGATAACGAACTTTTTATGGCCCGAATTGGAAGATATGGATGCGGGCGATATGTGGTTTCAACAGGACGGTGCCACTTGCCACACAACTAACGAAACAATGGCTCTTTTGTGCGACAAATTCAATGGCCGTGTTATCTCACGTGGTGGCGATGTCAATTGGCCGCCAAGATCATGTGATTTGACACCGTTGGACTTCTTTCTTTGGGGTTATTTGAAAGAAAATGTGTACGTCGATAAGCCAGCAACAATTCAAGAGCTAAAGGATGAGATAATTCGGCACATTAACGGCATAGAACCTCAATTATGCCTCAGCGTCATCGAAAATTTGGACCATCGGATGGAGGTGTGCCGCCGAAGTCGCGGCGGCCATTTGGCCGATATTTTGTTCCATACATAATTGAACCATACTAATCATAATAAAAAGAAATGACAATAATTTCCTAAATAATTTGTGTTTTATTCAAAATCAACATCGGCCCTTAAAATTTAACCACCCTTTATTATTATTACTTACTGGCCTGTAGGAATCCGGAAGTTCATGACCTCACTTGTGACATTAATATTTAGTTTAATTATGTTTATTAATATATCACTCACTTTATCCATTAGCACTACAAAACACTGGGTACTAATTCCGGTAATCGAACTGAACACCTCTCCATTGAACAACTGAACACAAATATGTTCTCTACCCTTATCTCTGTCTTTGGATTGTAGACAGAGTACACAAATGTCCTATCGCACCAAAAACTGTTCACATATTTGCAATAGTTGAAGAATTGTTGTGCTCTACACAAAAAGGTTTTCATTACAAAAGTTATAATCCCGTACTAATTGTTCCATACGTAATTGAACCATACCAATATTATCATAATAAAAAGAAATGACAATAATTTGTGTTTTATTCAAAATCAACATCGGCCCTTAAAATTTAACCACCCTCTACAACACCTTATCTCATAATGAAGTGACCAAATGCGCTCATGAGACTACGTTTCGTGCTTTTATGAATGATGTATACAGAGGTGAAGAATATCGCCCAGCAGCAGGTAACTTAGAGTCAAGATACCCGAGAAAACAAGGTGGTCAATTTTACTCCATAAACTTGGAAGGGGAAACAACTGCCATCGCGACATGGTCGCTTCTCTCCAAATAACCTCAACTTTAAAACCAGTGACAGGGTAAGCGAGGTTGTGGTCAATTGTTTCTACACACGTACTGACAGAATACGTGAGATTCGAGACCGCACGAATGATTTTGAAGAGACATATGACACGAGCCATTACTCCGATAGGAGTAACAGAATACAAGCTAAGTTCAAAACAAACATGATATTATAACATAGGTGACATAATGCAGACGCAACGAGCGGAGTAACACATAAACTCCGTCCCGCTTTGCGATGGAATATCTAAAAGAAAGTTCCGCGGGGATCAATATGTGCTGACAGGAGGTGGATGTAGTCGGTAAAAATCCAGCATTCCTCTGGATCAGTCCAGAGATATCTTTTGAAGATTTCCACCTTCCTACCGAAACGAAAAAAAAAAGTTCAAAGTAAAGCTTTGCAAATATGAAAAAAGACAAGATCTCACAAATGCGCAAAAAAAAGGTAAGGCTCGATAAAGCGAAGGAGTTGCTACGCTTGACTGACAGTGGACAATTGCCAAACATCATATTCTCTGAGGAAAAGTTCGCAATTGAGTAACTCGTGAATTAACCCTAACAGAAAGGTAATACAAGAATTTGGACACTCGGACATCAGCAGTCAAGCATCCCCGTTTGTCATGGTTTGGACCGCTGTGATGGTCGATATCCGCTAGGACGGTCAATGGTGTTTTAGACCGTCACGTCAAGATGAACGCGAATGTGCACCGCTTAACAATTTTGGAAGATGCTTTGAAAACGTCGACAACCAAACATGTCTGTGAAAGAAAGTGGACGTCAATAATACTCCGCACTAAGCACGTATCGAACAAGAATGGTTACAAAACAACGTTCCCCACTCCATTTCAATTACGCAATGGCTTCCATGAACTTACATTCGCGCAGCGTGCGATGCATTCATCAACAGATTCAGGGTTATAGCCCACGCCAAAAGAGGTCATATCAACAATTTGAAACAGATTCTTAAAGTTTGTGTATTTCTTGAAATTTTTTGGTTACTGCAATTATTTTGTAATTTTTCCTGAATCTTCCTCAAAATTCAATTGCGTAAAGATCGATAAAGATATGCAACAACGAGTTAACTCCGAACCCACATTCATAAAACGCATTATAACTAGTGATGAGACATTCGTTTACGAGTTCGACATGCAAGGCACTCATCAAGCAGCGGAAAAGCGCCTTCCAACTGAGCCAAAGCGGGAAAAACCACGTCAAAGTCGATCAAAAGTCAAGGTAATGCTGAGTGTATTTTTGTTTATTATCGCGGCGTTGTGGACTTGGAATTCTTACCAGAAGGTCAGACGATAAATCGATAAATAAGGAATATTATTATATTATGCGACGTTTGAAAGAGCGAATTCCTCGAAAAAGGCAAGATTTGTGGAAAGAGAACTTGTGGACTTTCCACCACAATAACTGGCCGTTTCCCAAGGCTACCATTGTGAACGAATTTTTGGCCAAAAACTCAGCAAATACCATCAAACAACAGCCACATTCACCTGATATAGCTCCGACTAATTTTTTTTCTCTTAGCGATACTCAAATTATCATTTACAGGCAGTCGTTTTCAATCGATAGAAGATATAAAAGATAATTCACGGCAAGAAATGAAGTCGATTTCGGAAAATGTGCGTTGTAAAAAAAAAAACAAAATGAAAGGACGCGCTTAACCTACACGCCAGGATAAAGGGCAGTTGTGCCAACTTCACGGCAAAAAGAATTTTGAAAATCCCGCGAGTTAACGTTTCCCGTTTACTTTTAGAAAATATTATTTTCTTCACTGAGACTAGAACCTTTCCTTATGAAATCTATTCTAAGACTATCTTTATTTTTCATTTTTAGTTAAGATCTAATTATTTTATACAAAACAAAGTGTACCTCAGGTAGTTAAAAAAATATTATTGCAGGGTAGAAGGGTTATTGGTCGGTGGGGGGGTGTGGGGGAGAACTAGTTTGAGGGAGGGAGAGGAGAGTATTGCAGGGTAGAGGGGTTATTGAAGGGAGGGGGCGGATTTAGGACGGTTTTCATCTGAGACGACGTTTAAGAGCGGGGGTGGAGATGTTGAAATCGAAGGAGGTGGGGAAAGAGTTGGCCTTAGTTCGTTGGCGCCGTAAGAAGTGTGATGAGCGGACACGTAAGACAGTCGAGGGTTACGTACGTTACGACGGTTTGTATGAAATGTTAAAGTGCAGAGCAAGCGTGGGCAATTGATTGAGCCAGACAGAAGGCGATGGACAAAGATGATGTCGGCATGGATTATGCGCTCTTCAAGTGTGTGTAAACTGATTAGAGGGAGCCGGTTTGTGTATGGTGGTAGAGTCAGCGGATTTTCCCAGTTTAGTCCGCGGAGGGCAAAGCGCAAGAAACGACGTTGAACTCCCTCAATCCTGCGAATGTGAGTCACTTGATACGGGGACCTGACTAGCATATTCGAGTAGTGACCGGACAAAAGTTGTGTAGAGTGATCGGGTGACGTAGGGGTTGAGGAATTCCTTCGACCAGCGTTTGCCAAACCCAAGGGCGGCGGTAGCCTTGAGGATTATGTAATCAATATGTGCGGTAAATTTGAGCTCCTTGTCGCATAGGACGCCCAGAACGCGAATGAAATCAAACGATGTTATCGGTTAGTTCAGTAAGAGATAGGAGCGTGGTGTTACGTACGTCGGCCACCACCATCATTTAATAATTTACATTTAATAATAATAATAATAATTGAATTTAATACTTTGTTTCAACATAGTATGATGGTAAGGTGGTGGAAGAATTGCATGATCCTGAAGTGAGTTTCTGAACCCACCCTGATTCGGGTGTGGATCGTGCAGTTCTTCGAGTTCGAATTTGTTTTTCGAAGTGGACGTGAATGGAGAGCGAAATGAGAGAGACAGGAGGATGTTGAAATTCGGTATGTGATGGTTCCGTTGTTCACAGTTGTCAAACAGAACAATTTTGCAATACGGTGATTGAAAGAAAAGACAGTTGAAGGTAGAAAAAAAAAGCCGCGGAAGAGAAGTATCATCCAACGAAAGTTTCGAAAACCTAAGAATATTAAACAGTGTAACTACTTAACAGTTTGTTTTAAAGAGTTTTTATTTCAATAAAAGTCATGTTTGTTGTGAGAGAAGAGAAGAAAGGGTCATCGGGAAGTGGCCCCTCTTGCACGAAACCCAGGAGCAATCAATAAGTTAAACGCTTAATTGATTGTGGATACTGAAAAAGCACCGAGATCAGCGAAATCATCAACATCACAACCATCGTCACCAGGAGTACCAAAAGAAGATTTCTCAGCGGATTCGTCACTAATCCCAGACACCTACACTAATCGTTTTATAAATAAGAAAACATAAGTAGCGAACATATATGTTTCTAAGCTCTTATTACATTTTCCTTGAATGTGGATTAATTGGTCGCCGAAGGGCAAATTCGGAGTAAAACCACAAGAACTGGTAACCGGTAACAGGTAACCAATACACCCTATTGCTAATTCTAGGAATTTTCGTGGTTGTACACTACGACAAACTGGCGCTGCGGACAAACCTTTCCGAGACACCACGGCAGGTTTGGCGAATGATATTTTTATTGAAGCAATAGTTGTAAACCTGTGACCAGCTATACAAGCATTACCTCGTTTCAACAAGAACAAAGGGCTTTGGCAGATTGGTAGCGGTTGTGCGGTATTGGAGGTAGCCATGCGGTCGTGAGCAGAGACCGGCGTAAAAGCAGCAAGAGGAAAAATCTTTGTTTGTTTTAATTTATTAAATGGTTTGATCGGGGAGATAATTTGAAGTTTTGAAATTGTACACCAAATGTTAGTAGAATTGTTTTGGTTTTAGTAGTAAGCGGTTGTTTGATGTCAATTATTGATTCTGTATTATTGCGTTTAATTTCTTATTTATTATTCTATCTATTATTTATTACCTAATTTAATTGTTCATTTTGGGTGACGTTTTTTTTTTTCTCCCCAGTTAAAAACTGTGATATTTAAATTATTTATTATTATTTATTGTTGTCCTTAATCGATCTTTTAAATTTTTTAATGTGATTCTGCTTTTCTTCCTTTTCGGCTGCGCGTTTGGATTTCGTTTTTTTTTTTGTTGTGTTACAAAAGTGACCCAAAAGTGGTCATTATATTTGCATACCCCTTTCTCTCTCTCCAATTCTCGCCCACTGAGGACTGCGTTTGTTAATAGAGTAGTGTTTTTGTTTGTTTATTGTGCCCGACGGGTGTAGTGTGTGTTTCTTTTTCTCGTTGCAAGACCGTTTGTTTTGTAGATTAGTGCACCGTTTTTCAGTCACAAACATTGGTGAATTTTTAATTACGGGCTGACCTCCTCTGATGTTCCGGGTTTCCTTGTTACGCATCAGGCCCCTATAGTGATTGCGAGGGAGGAAGGTTCGTCGGCGTCTTGTTGTATATTGGGAGCGTGTTTGTTTTTGTTTTTCGCACCCCTTCTGTTGGTGGATACTGTCGGCGACGAGGTTGTTTTTTTCTTTTCTCCGCGGGGTATCCGGGATTGACTTTGGTGTAGGTGACCTTGAGATCTAGTTAGACGGCCGGCAGATGCAGACAAGGCAGCGTCAAAGAGATGTCCGAGAGGGCACCCCTGCCCGGGCACGACCCGAGGCATTTCCCGAGCCGCCGGTTGACGGGGTGGATCCGGAGGCATTCCACGATTCGCGGGACGAGTTTGTGGACGAACGATCGCCAACGCGCCCCCCTCCCACCGTCGGTAAACAGCCTGTCGGGAGCATGGAGGACACGCCGATGCCCTCGTATTTTAAACTGGGCCCACAACCATGTCCTGTACGGACCATGCTGGGCACAGATAGGGTTTTCGACCTTGTGTCGAAGGCGGTCCCCATGTTTTCGGGACAGGAAGGACCGGATACGGCCGAGAGACTCTCTTCGTTTCTCAAGGGCTGTAGAAGGACCTTGGATGGGCTGGCGGTGGAGGAGGAACATACCTTCCTCCGGTGGCTGCCCTCTAGGCTGAGCGGCGAGGCCTATCGGATGTTCGAGGAGAGACCACCCACGACATTCCTTGAAGCGGAACGGCGTCTTAGAGAGGCCTACGAGCCCCGGGTGTCGTATGAGGAGTTGTGTGCACAACTTTCCAACATGCGACAACTTCCTTCCGAGGATGCCACAGGCTTTGTTTCCCGAGTGAAGCGGGCCGTGGTACGGTGCGAGGAGGCAGCTGAGCGCTTTTATGGTCGCCGGGGTAGGTCCGTCTTCGCCAGCCAGCTTGAGGGCATGGCCAAACCGGTGTTGGTAAGGGGTCTGAGGGAGGAAGGACTAAAGCACTTCCTCCTCACGTTGGGTAATGTCCCTTTTCGTAGCCTGGTGGACCACCTAACCGGATTCGAGCGAGCTCGAAGGGAAATGCTGAGGCAGGACGACCTGTTTGTGGATGCGCGGCCGACAGCGTCAGAAACATTAGAGATAGGACCGGGAAGTTGCTCGACCCTTTTGGAAAGTACATCCTCCACTTCTAGGGATTACACCGCGGCGCCGGCGCCGGTTTTATCGAACTTAAATCCCCGGGCGGTGTCATTCGTGTTGCCGGCCGAAGAGCCTGATAGTCGTCGACGGGGGGAGGATGGTTTCGTTAGGGAGCAGTCGTACGGGCCTCTCAATTATAGACGGGATGCTGGTGCCTATGCTCCGGCCTCCTCTGGCGAGGGAGCGTGGTCAAATACCGTGTCTTCCTCGAGTCGGAGTGAAGGGTCGCAGGGTTTGGCTCAAGGGGCGTATGTGTCTGGAGATCGATCGGGTCGGGACAATCCGTTCAGGGATCGGGTTGGTCGATCGGCGCACCCCCTGGAATCCCAGACAATATGCAATTTTTGCAATCTGAGGGGTCACGTGTACGACGAGTGTCTACAAAGACGAAACACTCCCTTCTGTCGCGAGTGTTGGCGGTATGGCCACGATATAGTGGACTGCCCGGATCGTCCGACGAGGACGCGCGGTCCCCAGACCACATACAGGGGTAGAGGTCAGCAGGGCGGATTCGCACGGCAGGAACCGCCTTATCAGCGACCACAGTTTCAGCGGAGAGCCCTACCAGAGCCGCAGCCCCCGCCTACGGGCGGCGGGCCGGCGACATCAGGCCCCAGAGTATTCAGCGTCCGGTGCTGTTGCGAGTTTTGTGGCCGACTGGGTCATAGCTTGCGCGGGTGCGAATACAGCCAAAGGTGGGAAAAACAACAGCATTCCCAGGGTTCTCCCCACAAGCGGCTCGGCGGAACAGCACCTGTTGCGAGCCGAGAGCAAGACACCCGTGTGGAGACTGGGGCGGGCGCGAGAAATAGGCGCAGAGGGCGTCGGAGGCAGCGTCGGCGAAATCGAGGCGCAGGTAATGATAGCGCGGAAAGTAGGGATTCTCGGAAGGTGGATGGAGATGATGGGCGACGACTGTCCGTGTCGAGCGGTGGCGGTAAGCGACCCGACTCCATGGACTCAAAATCCTCAAAGACGGATGCGAGGCATGATGCCGCATCAGGCAGCGCGGGGAGCCGGGAATGGCAGCCCCGGCGCATTGGGCCCAAAGTGGGCAGAAAGAATAGCTCCAGTTCCGTTAGTTCGGAGTCCAGTGGGACTCCCGAGCGGAATATTCCTGAACGGAGGAGCGGAACATTGTGCGAGTTTTGCGGTCGACACACTCACAAGGCGGCAGAGTGTCGACATAAGGCGAAATGGGAGAGTTCGGGAAACTCCCCAAGGTCGGGTCGGCAAGATCCTACCCGACCGCACTAGAAACGAAAACCAGCTCCAGCTATTCTCAGTTTTCGCCGACTCGAGTCCCGATTGTCGCTCTCCCTCTAGACATTGGCCGTAGGATCCCTACGCGCCTAATCGTGGACACCGGCGCTGAGATCAGCCTGTTGAAGCTGAAGGCACTCCATCCTAGATTTGGCATGGATGTGCATAAATCTACAACGCTCCAAGCGCTGTTTGTCAAAGGCAAGTCGAGGGGATGCTGCACTGGGAATTTCAAGTTGCACCATGAGATTCCCTGCAGTTTCCAAATAGTAGACTCCTTGCCGGGTTTGGAGGAAGACGGATTGTTGGGGTACGACTTCCTGTCTCGGAATTGTAAGGTAGACGGGCCGGGTGGTTGTTTGGTTTTTCCCCGAACGACCGTAAATCCCGTGCCATTCTCCATTCAATTTGTCAACTATGGGACGGGAAGGGTTGAGCGTGTGGCAGCCAAACGGGGAGACGTGCCAAAGGGACCTGTTAAGGTCGATACTGCGGCAGGTACTCGCCCGGAGACCCTACCCATACAGGGGAGGGCTGCGAAAAGCTGTTCAACCACGTGCTACCCACGGGGTCATCCGGATGAACCCCGAACAGCGAACGTTGGTAATATAGTTATAGACAACGTTCTATATAAACGAACAAATAAGAGAAGGATAAGCCTTCCTATAACTTGGAGCCCCTGATCCTAGCTGGCCAGACTCTGGTTACCCTCCGGAATCTTCGTCCTTGTAAAGGACCTTCGTCGAGGGATACCATCTTGAGAGTCTGACGAAAAGTCTTTAAGGCCAGGCCTAATGCTGCAGGCGCAGTCCCAGCGAAGACTGCAGAGGCAAACCCCAGTGCTGGGGGTTAGATCGCATATATGAAAGTGCGAAAGCGCACTATAATGTCGGGTGATGGTAGGTTTTGCCGTCGAAACGGGACAAACCCCCCGATCTACCAACCCATGGACCGAGGCAAGTACCGAGTCCAAAAGAGGAGGATTAAAGTAAATATATAGGAGCGGGACGCTTTTGCCGGCCGGGTGACATTTCGGAGGTTGAACGAGAGGGGATCGCCTCGCCTTAGCGAGGTGGTCCTAACCGGATCGTGTGGGCGGTCGAGCTTTCGGTCGGACCATCGTTTCAGTGTCGGACCCGCCGCGATAGATGGGAATCTGTGTAGTTAGTGTTCCCCTATTAAGTGTTATTTATTTATTTATTTTTTACTAACCCTAGTATATAGGTAGCCTAAAACGTACTAACATTAGCACTTAAGCATTATTTATTTTGTTTCACTAACCCTAATGTATAAGTAGTACTAAATATATAGAAAATCCTCACTAACCCTAACACCTAGGCATGTTTATTTATTTGTCTATTTATCTATTGGTTGGTTTGTTAATTGTTTGTTTGTTTGCTCTCCGCCGTCCACTCTCCGGCGTGACATTCCTCTCCTAAGAATGGCACGCAGTCTGGTGCGGGGGGGAGGTGTGTTACGTACGTCGGCCACCACCATCATTTAATAATTTACATTTAATAATAATAATAATAATTGAATTTAATACTTTGTTTCAACATAGTATGATGGTAAGGTGGTGGAAGAATTGCATGATCCTGAAGTGAGTTTCTGAACCCACCCTGATTCGGGTGTGGATCGTGCAGTTCTTCGAGTTCGAATTTGTTTTTCGAAGTGGACGTGAATGGAGAGCGAAATGAGAGAGACAGGAGGATGTTGAAATTCGGTATGTGATGGTTCCGTTGTTCACAGTTGTCAAACAGAACAATTTTGCAATACGGTGATTGAAAGAAAAGACAGTTGAAGGTAGAAAAAAAAAGCCGCGGAAGAGAAGTATCATCCAACGAAAGTTTCGAAAACCTAAGAATATTAAACAGTGTAACTACTTAACAGTTTGTTTTAAAGAGTTTTTATTTCAATAAAAGTCATGTTTGTTGTGAGAGAAGAGAAGAAAGGGTCATCGGGAAGTGGCCCCTCTTGCACGAAACCCAGGAGCAATCAATAAGTTAAACGCTTAATTGATTGTGGATACTGAAAAAGCACCGAGATCAGCGAAATCATCAACATCACAACCATCGTCACCAGGAGTACCAAAAGAAGATTTCTCAGCGGATTCGTCACTAATCCCAGACACCTACACTAATCGTTTTATAAATAAGAAAACATAAGTAGCGAACATATATGTTTCTAAGCTCTTATTACATTTTCCTTGAATGTGGATTAATTGGTCGCCGAAGGGCAAATTCGGAGTAAAACCACAAGAACTGGTAACCGGTAACAGGTAACCAATACACCCTATTGCTAATTCTAGGAATTTTCGTGGTTGTACGTGTTGAGTGGGGGAACGCTTCCGAGAGAAGGTGATTGTGTGACATTTGGCGATATTCATTTCTAGGCAATTATTTTGGCACCAAGTCGAGAAGCTGTCAAGATCCGATTGGAAAAGTGAGGAGTCCAGGGGAGAGCGGATTGTCTTGAAAATTTTGGAATCATAAGCGTAAAGCGAGATGAAGGAGTGATTAATGCAAGAGCCTATGTCATTTATGGTTAGGATAAATAGGAGAGGGTCGAGATGACTGCCTTGGGTGACACCTGAGGTTGGGAAAAAAGGATCGGAGAGGGTGGATATAAATCGCACGCGGCAGGTTCGATAACTGAGATAGGATGAGACCCACTTAATCAGCGGGCGTTCGAAACCGAGGGAAGATAGCTTGAAGAGAATGAGGTTATGGCAGATTTTGTCGAAGGCCTTGCTAAACTCGGTAGCAACTACGTCGACCTCATCGCCGTTTTCTAGGGCAAGGAGTGTGGGGGGTGGGAATTCAACAAGGTTAGTAGTAATGGACCTGCCTGAGAGGAAGCCGTGCTGGTTCGCAGAGATGATGGGTGCGCAGCGAAAACATAATGCCTCATATAGAAGGCCTTCGAACAGTATGGGAATGTGCGAAAGATTGGCAATGGGGCGATAATTAGATATATCGTTTTCCCCCTTTTTTATGTATGGGGTTTATGTAAGAGGATTTCCAAAAATCGGGGAATAGACCTTGTGCAAGGGATAGATTGAAGATTGACGCGGGCGGGAGAGAGAGTGAAGAGGAACATTTTTTAAGAGGATAGCAGGGAGTCCGTCTGGGCCGGGACTGAAATCGTCTTTCAGTTCTTCAAGTTTTTTTGTGACTTGGTGTTGTTGAATGTGTAGAGGGATGAGAGGGCCGAGAGAGAATTCGGACATGCCAGTAAAGTAGGAGGGGTTAGGCTCGAGTCGTCCGTGAAGGATAGTTTGAAGAAGGACGCGAAAAGATTGGCTATGGTGTGGGAGTCAGTTGTTTAGTTTAGTTTAGTGAGGGCAGAACCCTCGTATATTCAGCTTAGTACAAGCGATAAAACTTAACAATTATCTTATAACTATATAAAAGAATATAAACTATGGTTAAAAAGAAAAAAAGCGGAGGGGGGGGGGGTATGTTTGGCGGGTTGGTTACTGGGTTTATCCATCAATTATCACTCATTCATTCACTCCGCTTAGTACAGGATTTAAGAGTGTAGACGGGAGCGGACATGGTCAGGAGGGGGAAGAGAGGAGATGTAGTTTGAGAGCAGTAGAGGTAAAGTTGAAATCGAAGGAGGTAGGGTAGGAGTTTGCCCGCCGCAGTATTCGCGAAATGGGTTCATTAGAGCCATACGAAGTGTGGTGGGTGGGCTGATAGAAGAGATGAGGGTTTCGCAGGTTACAGGGGTTAGTGTAAAGTGAAATGATGGAGAGCAGGCTTGGGCAGTTGATTGTGCCTGAAAGGAGACGGTGGATGAAAAGGATATCGACATGAGTTCTGCGCTCCTCAAGTGTGTTGAAGTTGATCATATGGAGCCGGCTTGTGTATGGGGGGGAGAATCCGTGGATTCGCCCACTTCAGTTCGCGGACGGCAAAGCGCAGAAAACGACGTTGCACGCTGTCGATTCTGCGTACATGGGACGAGTAGTGTGGAGACCACACCTGACTGACATATTCAAGAAGGGGGCCGACGAAGGCTATGTAGAGAGAACGGGAAACGTAAGGATTCGAGAATCCTTTAGACCACCATTTCACAAACCCAAGGACAGAGTTGGCTTTAAGAATAATATCATCAATATGCGGGATGAAGCTAAGCTCCCTGTTTAATAAGATCCCGAGGTCGCGTATCGACGGTGCGGATGATATCTGCTGGTTTAGTAGGAAGTGGGAGTGTGGGGGGCAGGGGGCGTTTGGGGGAGAAGGTGATGGAGTGACATTTGACAACGTTGAGTTCCAGGCAGTTATTACGGCACCAAGTTGAGAAGCTGTCGAGGTCTGTTTGGAGAAGTGAGGAGTCGAGAGGAGAGATCATCGTTTTGTAGAGTTTGGCGTCGTCCGCATAGAGGGAGATGGATGAGTATTTAATAATGGAGTCAACATCATTGATGGTAAGGATAAATAGGGGGGGACCTATATGGCTGCCTTGTGGAACCCCTGACGTGGGAAGAAAAGGATTGGAAAGGGAGGATCTGAATTTGATCAATAGGGGTTCGAAACCTAGGGAGGACAGCTTAAAAAGGATGAGATTATGGAAAATTTTATCACAGGCCTTGCTGAAGTCGGTGGTGATTACATCGACTTCGTTGCCATTTTTTAAGGCACGGAGATTATGGGATGAGAACTCGACCAGATTCGTTGTGGTCGACCTACCCGAAAGGAAACCATGCTGGTTGGATGAGATGATGGATTTACAACGGAAAGATAACGCGTTGTAAAGAATTCCTTCGAACAGTTTGGAGATATGAGACAGTTTGGCGATGGGACGGTAGTTGCTTATATCGTTTTTAGGTCTTTTTTTATGTATGGGGGTGACGTAGGAGGATTTCCAAATACTAGGGAAGATCCCTTGTGAAAGGGATAGATTGAATATCTTTGATATCGGGAGGGAAAGAGAAGTGGAACATTTTTTTAAAAATACAGCCGGGAGTGCATCAGGCCCAGGGCTGAACTCGTCTTTGAGTAAGTTTAATTTCTCCTCAACTACGTGGCGCTGAATAATTTGTGGGTTGAAGGGGCTGAGGGAGAATTCGGGCAAGTCTTTGAAGTGAGACGGATGGGGCTCAAAGGAGATATCTGTGAAGGATTTATTGAAAAACGAAGCGAATAGATTGGCAGTAGTTAGGGGGTCGGTTGGAGTAGTCGCGCCGTAAGAAAGGGAGTTAGGATAGGCGTCGGATTTACGTTTGTAGTTTATGAAGTGGAAAAAAGATTTGGAGTCATTGATCAAATTAGATTGTGTTTTTGTGAGGTAGTTGGTGTAGAGGGAGTTGTAGAGCTCGGAAAATTTATAAAAGGAACCGAGATAGTTGGAGTAGTTTTGGAAGGAACGCGTTTTGAGGAAAATGTTCCACAAGTTATTTCTCTTGTTCCTAAGAGCGCGGAGTGTGCGGTTGTTCCATGGCGGCGATGAAACCGATGACCTGTGACGAGAATAGGGGACATATAATGCGATGGCATAGTAGATCTCCTTATAGAGAGCGGCAGTAACTTCTTCTACCCCCAAATGATCAAAGCGAAACGCTGTTTTGCTAAGATGCTCATTTAAAAGGCGGAAGTTAGCTTTGTGGAAGTTGTATGAAAAGCTGTCATGAGGTAGAGAACGATGGGTTTCATGATCAAGATATATGGATAAGAGCAGCGGGGGGTGGTAATTATCTATGGTGGAAAGGGCGTGTGGACTAGGGGCAACTGAGGACTTGTGTGGGTCCGTTGTAAACACGAGGTTCAGTTGTCTCCCCATATGATTTGGGACATTGCTTACTTGATGGAGGCATGAGTCGGTGAGACCGTTTATAAAAATACATTCCTTGCAGCTAGTGGGGTTTGAGACGTAGAAGGCTTGTTCGTCAGCCAATGTCCATTGGAGATGGAGGAGGTTAAAATCGCCAAGAACGACGATATCGTCTGTTGAGGTGCTTAACTCGGTTAGGTTATATACCGCTTCTATTGCGAGTTCGTATGACACGCTGGGTCGCGAAGGAGATATATAGAACCAGATAATGAAAAGAGACTTAGGGCGCTTGTCAATTTTTATTGCAACGTAGTCAAGATCCGGAGAAGAAGAGATGGCAATTAGAGACGAAGCAAAGTTGTAGTAATTGAGCCGTAGAGAAGAGATGTGGGATAGGCATCAGATTTCCGTTTGTAGTTGATGAAGTGATAGAAAGATTTGGGGTCGTTGACCAGGTTGAATTGAGCTTTGGCAAGGTAATTGTGGTAGAGGGAGCTGTAAAGCTCGGTGAATTGGTAAAAGTAACCGAGATAGTTGGAGTAGTCAAGGGGAGAACGCGTGTTTAGGAAAGTGTTCCACAACTTAATTCCTCTTGTTACGAATGGTACGGAGTTTGCGGTTATACCAAGGGGACGATGAGAATGATAACTTGTGTCGGGAGTATGGGACATATAGGGTTATGACGTTGTGGATTTCTGTGTAGAGCGAGGCTGTAGCGTCCTCTACACTTATATCATTAACGCGAAGTTTGATACTGCTGAGGTATTCATTTATGAGGCGGAAATTGGCTTTTCGGAAGTTGAAAGAAAGTTGATAGGTAGGAGGCGTGCTGTAGGCTGAGTAGTCGTGGTATAAGGACACGAGAAGCGGGGGGTGGTGGTTATCAATAGTTGAGAGGGTGTGTGGACTAGGGACGACTGAAGAATTAAAGGGGTCTGTCGTGAACACAAGGTCAAATTGTCCGCCCAGATGGTGTTGGACATTGCTTACTTGGCAAAGGCTAGAGTCAGTGAGGCTGTCTATAAAAAGACCTTCCTTAGTAGTAGTGGGGTTTGAGATGTAGTGGGAGTTGTCGTCAGACAGCGTCTATTGGAGATGGGGGAGATTAAAATCGCCAAGGACTACAATGTCGTCTTGGGAAGAACTAGGCTCAGTTATACGATGGATTGCCGCAATAGCGAGTTCGTATGACTCGATAGCTTGCGATGGCGGCATGTAAAAGCATATGATGTATACGGACTTTGAGCAATGTTCAATTTTTATTGCGACATAGTCGAGGTTGGGAGAAGAAGTGATGGTGATAAGAGAAGATGTAAGTCCGTTTTGGATGGCAAGCAGCACGCCTCGGCGAGGGTGTCAGAACCGGAATGATGGACACGAAGTCTTGTGTGTGCTTCTTAAAATGTTTACATCAAAATAGTTGACAATTCTCAACTGAAAAAATAATAAAAGGGCAGTAATTTTCGATTTCGACATCAGTAAAGTTTCAGAAACAGAAGCCGCGACACTCAGTCAAGCAAAACCTATTATAAATCTTGAAACTCAAAAATAAAACGATCAGAAAGGTTCAGAAGCAGAAGCCGCGACACTCAGTCAAGCAAAACCTATTATAAATCTTGAAACTAAAAAATAAAACGATCAAAACAAAGGAAAGGATACTGTCTTATATTCTGGGACAACTGGACCAAGGATAAACCACCAGGACAAACCACCCCGAAGGTAGGTAAGTCATTCCTTTCCCTAGGTTACATCGATGGGCCCTCAACACTTTTTAGGGGGGAATATTGAAGTTTTCATGAAATTTTATGTACAAATATGAAGGCTAAGGAAATCGGTGGGGAGACTGTGGGGTACGAGATCGCGACGCCAGCATGGGCGAGAGTTCTACCTCGTCCCCATCATTACTATCGGTTCGTTGGACACCACGGAGAGAAGCAAAACTGTTCAAAAGCACGATCACCAAGAACAAGAGGGAAAGCACTGTCAGGAACAGCAGCACGGCAAATGAAAACACTGGTTTCATTTTGTCTAGTTTTATTTCTATTGCTAAACACTTACGTTAAATTTGGATGTATCCGTGGTATTTTGATGCATTTATTTTGTTACATTCTCTGCTTAAAACACAAGCTTAATAATTAGTGGCATCACTATTGTCAATTTGCCTTTACATTTACGAACACGTACAATAATAAGAAAAGAAACACTTAGACAGGAAAACAAAAGAAAATCGACTCCGGTTTAATTACGCATCTCCCGGTGAGCGGGAGTGACGCGTGACCATGGCGGTCAGTGGATGAAAAACGACTCCCCGAGGATAGAACTCTGACATGAATTCCATCCTAGGTTAGGATTAAGAAAAGGGAAGGGAGAGAAAAACTTTTCTCTTAAGGGTGTGGCCGCCACAGAAATGCACTCTTTCAGTGCAGTGGTGTGTGTGCGTGGTTCTTTCATGGATGAGAACGAGCCTAGAACAAAAAAGGGCATAAAGTGCATTCATGGGATAGTGAATTAGGCTAAGCAAACAAGCCCAATCTCATTGGATGCTAATTGGGTTTGTGTTTGCTTATACTGCTGCTGATGAGAAGCAGATCCCGGAATATGAAAAGAAAAAGGAAACGTTTGGGTCTTTGTCTGAGATGTGCCTTGCTGCTAAATAAATAGGCGGCAATGTAATATGGAAATGTGCTAATGGTTTTTAGCTAGATTACCGTGAATTGGTGTTTATTGCATCGCCGCCATGGGTAAGTATACCATACCTATTTACATTTGGTTATGCCGTAGGATTTACTTGGTGCCAAGAGACGCGATATGCGTATATTTGTTTTGGTCCCTTGGGTGTAGGTCGCCAGCCAATGTGTATGTAGGGAACATTGTTGTACACACGGCGCGGCTGGGAAAATAGACGGCGCAATATTTATCGTTATTTCGTCCCTGTCATGACGGTTACATTGTATGCAAATCGAATCATTTTGTTTACAGGAATTTGTCTGGTACCGAAGGTGCCGAATTGGTTTGGAATTTCAGATAAGTAAAGGAAGAAATCTTACGGAAAATTGTATGCGAAGAGATGCATGAAAAGGTAAGTTTTCTTTACAGGGACTTTAAGATTATAGATTTGATCTATATAGTGCGTGAAGCATTTACAGGTGCTAATGCTGTTGCATTCGCAGAAACTGATGTAGATTGGGTTGTAATAATGGGGGTTCTGCCTGATAAGGTAAAGAAAGAAATCTTACGGGAAACGGTGTGCGAAGAGAATGCACGAAAGGTAAGTTTTCTTTGACAGGGACTTTTTAAGATCATAGGTTTGATATATATGATGCGTGAAGCATGTTCAGGTACTAATACGATTGCACTAGTGAAGTTAGGAAATTGGCTGAATGTTATGGGGGTTTTACAGTTTGGCGGAACCGCCACAAGACGTTCCTGCTAAATGGAGATCTTAACACTCGTTTTCGGTTTGCCTTCATAGCAGACTACATCAGATTTGCCATGAAGGTAAGCTAGATAGATGCGGACGTTATCGTAGGTCCAACTATTTCGAAGCTTCGAGAGGGCATAGCGGCATTCAGATGACTTAAGGGATTTTTGTGTGATCTTGGCGGGGGGCGGTAGGAGGGGGTCAAAAACTGGCGGGCGGGGGGTGCGGGGCTGATGCGTGAGGGGGACATTGGGCGAGGGGTGAGAGATTCGATCTTGAGCACTGTTCTCAGGACAAAGGGACTGTGCTTTATATATATATATATATATATATATATATATATATATATATATGTATGTACATAAAATTTTAAAAAATCATTCGAAGCACCGATAAAATGATCATTTTTTTTCGTGAAATTGTGTGTCAAGGAAGCAAGAATGGCATTGCTTCATAAAGTTAACGATAAAAAAGACTGATAATTTCTTGCAGGAATAAAAAAAACTTTGAGTACACATATGTAAAACAAAAATAGGATACAACCAGTTGTAACCGCAACCATAATACAAATTACTATATATTTTAGGTGCTAAATCGAAACAACAAAGCAAATTACTTATTAATCCAGTGGGGTTATGTAACAAACTTGATTCCAACTGCATTGCAAAATTGCCACGGCCTCACATTATGATTTATGTCGCTTAATTAAAAAAGTCTATACTAGTTTTCTACCAAGGAAAATCGGCCACAGAGACCGACGTCTGTCTAATTGACACAAATTGTTTTCCAGATCTAAGCCATAAAAGTAGATGGATGCTGATTAGAAATTCCTCAACAAAGCAAAGTGCATTTACATGCAACAGAAGAACTTGTTGAACATTTGCATATACATACGAATATCTACAACTTCTTGAATGAGAGAAAATATTATCTGCTACTGTCCCGCTACCCAGAATCGGCCTGACTCCAAGAGGAGTGCCTCAGCAGCTGGCATTAGAATAAAATACTCAGCGTCATGAGTGCACTGAGACACACACTTATATACTTCGATACTTACCTCAGTTGACGATGAAATAAATCCCAAATGTGAAGGAAGCTATTGATTGATTGATCCACCTTCTACTACCGCACGCTATAATTATCTCGACTAACTTCTTTGTTGATAGCTGTCCGTGTTTTCAATTATCAAAACGAAGTCCACTGTCTCAAAACTATTCGCCAATCTCCCAAGTAAATATTATTCATTATTCATGGATTACCTCCATTTTAACACACTCCTCCTCTTCATTTCCAAATCAATTTATTAGGGATCGCAGTTACTGCGAAGCATACACTAAGCACGAAACGTAGCTACTACATTCAAACAAACCCAAAAGCACTTGAATATCATCATCTAGGCCAGTGCACCACACAATAGATTCACAGCCATGCAATCTATTTCACTTATTGTAATACAAAACTATTTTTGAAATTGCACTCTATGCAGATACTGATGCTAATTCCCTTCGGAACACAACACGCGAAATTCGAAGATCAAAAACTCATTCGACCGAATAATATAAAAAAAATATATTAAAAGAACAGCAACGAAAAGCCACAACAAGATTGTCAGTGGCTATTTGGGATGAATCATAATACAAGAAAATAAGTATCTACACACTCTCACTGAATTACAAATCGAGCAACTATAGGGAGATAGCAAACTAAGCAATTCCATCCACCGCCACACGAGAATTTTCGACTACAAACACCGAGTCCACACAAATGTGTCGACTGTACACAATGCAAGACTGTCTACCACCCGACGTTAAATCCACTGACATACAACAACCGAATGTTCACTCTTAACTGAATCTCTGTGACAAACTTCAACTTTGGTGTGCCGGAACGAAGTAGCATAGCCGAGCACTGAGATACACCCAACTTATGGGGAACGATCACGCCAGTCTTATACGCTGGTATTACAATAGGAACAGTGTGTGCTACAAGTGGAAACCATTCAATTAAAGCCCCAATATTATTGATATTAATTATTTTGAATATAAATAGTTTTTAAGTGTTTTTAATTAATATTTATTATCTTTCTTCTTTCAACGATACTTAAAAAATAAAATAATCCAGAAGTCTTGGATTGAATTCCCCATTTAAGGAACACATAAGAAACCAGCTAATATGGATCAACTAAGGAAGTCTCCTGTGTTCATTTGTCTACCAAAACTTGGTATTTAAAGTTAATGATTAACGGCTAATAACGGGTGATTCATTTATTATTTATAAAAGAAAAACAATCAATTTTATCGAATAATCTCATATTGTTATATTTTACGCCGTGCTTGCTCTATTTGAGGGAAGAGCATAGAATGTCGAGTTTTCCTATTGAAAAAAAATACAAGTTCCAATTTTAATATATAGTGACTGTTGATTGTCGCGATGCCGGGCGAGGAATGTCGTCCGTCGAGATGCTATTTGATGATGATCTGATCCGGCTCGAAGGACCAGAAAATGTTGTAATAGTGGCGGGCGATAATGAGGTTGCATCCAAGAGGAAAACGCTCCACGGTTAAGGCATCCAAGAGTGGTGTATTGGTCTGTATTGGAGGGCAGCGTCCAGGAGCGGTGAGCTGCATTCAAGAAGATAGCCGAGATCCTTCCTTTGTTCTACGTCGGTTGTTGGGTTAGCTGCACAACACAACACACGTATCGAAAGCAAACCTCGCTGATGCAAATTACGAGAGGAAAAGTCACTAGAAACAGTTCGGTATCAGTTGTTTATTTGACTGCGCACACAACATATGTATCGAAAGCAAAAGGCTGCTAATGTAAATTACAAAAGGAAGAGTCAATGGAAACAGTGATGAGGAAAGGCAAAATCTACGTTGTGATCTCGAACGCTGGACTTCTTGGCGATGTGTACGCGTTTGCGATTGAATGCAGACTGACTCATTGGGCATAACTGGCAATTCAAAAAGGGACGCCATGACGTCATCGTTGGTTACAATCGGCCAGCTGGTGCCAGCTGCTGCGCAACTGGTATACACTGCGAATGTACTAGATTTCTCCAGTACATTCCAACACATTCAATTGCCAATCCGCAACAGTGACGATTATGACAATCAGCTGTGATATCTGACAGGTCTCCAAAACGAAGTACTAGAATATTCTAGAAAGTACTGGAGACTATGAGCAGTAGAAAATTCGAGGCTATGGAACGGACGAAAACGAAACGCCGAATCAGAATGAGGAAAAACGGTATGAATATGTTGCACGCAGATCAAGCAAGGAAGTAAGCAGTAAGGAAGCGATAAGTAAGGAAGCGGAGTAAAGAAGCGATAGAAATTAAACCATAAGTCTCGGAAGTGAAAGGAAGAGCCACCGAATTTTTAGCGAAATATCAAATAACGGTTGTTATTAACAGACTAATAAAGTGTTTACAAAGAAAATCGATTTAACGGCTCTTATTTATTAAAATAATTAATCCAGCGAACCCCAAGCTCGCTACAATACCTTTATTAATTCGTCGCTCTGTTTGGCGTTCATCGCAATACTTCCTGATAAAATAAAAAAATAAAAAATTTGTGGCGGTAGGCCGACTTAGCGAGATGGGTCCTTCATCTTGTCTCTGGCTTCTGGTTATCTTGCGATAGCTAGGATCGCCCACATTCGTGAGGATGTTGGGCTCGCTCTCAAGATGTCCGAAAAAGAAAAGGGAGCGGAGGTATCTAAGGATAGTGTGGACAGGGTTAGTTCAAATGTTCCCTAACTACTTGGATGGAGGGATAATCTTATACAAGACCGGCAGGTCTTGAGTGTGGTAGTAAACGCAGATCACGTCTTCGGCGTGTGATAACCTGCGCTCTGGTCGATGTGTCAGTATGTTTGTGCCGTCTTGTACTGTGCGTGTGTGTGTGTGGTGTGTTAGCAGTAGACCCTATGCGAGGGTCCAGGAATCATCTATCGGGTTTTCCAATAGGGACTTGACAACTTTGAATTTAATTTGTGAACGCATTCTTTCACTAATCATCGAACTGTCACTGTCAACTTATTCAGTAAACTCAACATTTTCATTGTGGTTAAGTACACGAACGAACAACGTCTGCAAATTATAAAAATTTACTACCTAAAAAAAGTTGTCAGGTCCATATTGGAAAACCCTATATTATAGAAGGGGGCTCCTCAATAGTATAGTGGTTAGTATACCCACCTGCCACGCGGGAGACCGGGGTTCGATTCCCCGTCGGGGAGCCCCTGGCGCAAGACTAACGACCTTGCCCGGAAAAAAACAAATCATTATGGAAAATTTAACACGCCTCCGGACTTGCTAAATAAGGCCAAGACTAGTTCCCGGTTGTAGTGCCGATGATGATGATGATATTATAGAGGGGAATAATGTTGGGAAGGGTGCTTTCTTCAGTTTTGGACTGAAGAAGAAATTGTGGCAGTCGGATCAGAAGAGATCGAAAGAGAGAAGGGTCAAGAACGCAAGACTCCCGTACAAGTAGGTTCTCGCCCTTCTGAATGCTTTCGAGGTACTTGTATGCCAATTGTAGCAAGTACTCCTCGATAGGGATAATGGAGGCACCTTCGTATATGTGAGATTTGGGGTAATGGCGAGCGTCAGGCTTTCTAGAGTGGTTGATGCATCTTCTGAGGAGTTTCCTTTCGCAAACTTGAAGTCTTTCAAGGATTTCTTCTTTGTTAATTGTTTAAGTTTTTTTTAAAGGTTTATTCAGAACAGCTAAAACCTACGTGTGCGAGAGTCTTGCGTTCTTGACCCTTCTCTTTTTCGATCTCTTCAGATCAGAATGCCACAATTTCTTCTTCAGTACAAAACTGAAGAAAGCTCCCATTCGATATAGTTGTATGCTAAGGAGGTATCTAAAGATAGTGTGGACAGCGCCGAAGATATACAGGATCATATAAAAAAGGCGGACGATATTCCAGATCGGATTAGCTGCTTATAGTAGAGAAGCTTAACTTTGGTTTCAACTTTGTTGCTCCACTTCAAAATGTTGTGCAGTTGCTTAGAGCGACCGAGGCCCCTTTGAAGAATGTGGGTCACATGTTTGATGAAATTCATTTCTGGAGTATAAATCATCATCATCATCGGCACTACAACCGGGATCCGGTTTTGGCCTTATTCAGTCTGTCCACATGTCCCCATTTCGAGCCGATATCATCCAGCTTGGCACTCCCAAGTTCTGGGCGTCCTGGTCAACACCATCCCTCCATCGCAGACAAGGTCTACCATACATCCTGTGGAGAGGAAGTAGTGCACCGGCGTACGGCGCTGATTATCTTCCTCCTCCATCATCAATTGTTAGCTGCGCAAAACACCGAACCGAAAGTCACCAGCAATAAATGAACGAAACGCCGCCACGTTCGTCCACAACCGAAAAGGATGAAAAGTTCGATCACCTGGGAAAGGAGATAAAACACTCGGAAGCTGCGGCACAAAAATTATGAAACACTACGGATTAATATTGAGTTAAACTGGTTTTATTTTATTTAATTCTAGTTTTATTAATGAACGGAGAACTTAACAGAAAATATAGCACAAGTAATAATTTTAACTTTAAATTTAAATTTTAACCGACTTCCGTCCATTATTTCTATATTTCTTATTACACTATGTCTTGACTACTTGGTGAAAGACTAACGCGTCTGGCGATTCTCACGATTATCGCTCCCCTGTGTGCACCAGGGTAGCGATGAAGACACGACCCGCTCGGGTCGGAGGATGGAATGAGACTCAGCGATCGTCATCTCATGCAGAGATGATTTCGCTAAGGAAAAGAATGAAGAGAGAGAAAAACTCTTCTCTTAAGGGTGTGAATATATCCTTGCCAAGGATATGTTTTATCTCCCACAAGTGTAACGTAGAGTCTCTCTTATGGGAACAAGAAAACCAGATCTCGTAATAAAGGTCATGGTGGTATGTGTGGGATCGTTCAGATAGATGCGTTTCACACGTGCAGTGGAACGACGAAACAGGCAGGCGGCAAAGACAATAGGGAAAAATGAGCAAATGCCCGTTGGTAATGCGGGTCATTGTTTACACGATGCCTCGTCGCTATTTTCGACGTTAGGAGAAAAAGGTGCTAAAAGCAAATTAGATGTTTATGGCATCTCTGGCTGCAATAGAAACCGGGTTCATATTTGCATTAGGAAATGCTGGAGAATTTGGTTTCAGCGTATATTGCGCTAATTATATGCAGCTGCTTGGGTTGTTTGTTGATAAGACAAACAAAAAAAGGTTTCCAGGCAATGTATATGAAAAGGTATATGGCGCGGCTGGGGAAAATAGACGGCGCGATATTTATGGTATTTGTCTGGTACTGAATTGGTTCAGAATACCAAATAAGAAAACAAAGAAATCTTATGAAAGATTGTATGCGAAGGGATGCATGAAGGTAAGTTTTCTTTATAGGGATTTTAGGGTTATAATAATTGGGTATGTTTGATGCGTGAAGCATCTAAGATGCTAATGCGACTTGCATTAGCGAAAGCTGGTGCAGACCCGGGTTATGGTTATGGGGGTTTTTTCAGGAAGGCGAGCCGTGGGATCTGGCGGAATCGCCACAGTACTCCCCTCCCAGTGACGTAGTCACGAAAAAAAAGGTAGGGGCGAGGGAATGCTCGATGGTGGGTGCTGTGATGGTAGGGGGCTTGCTTCGGAATGCGCTGTGGTAATGTTAAGGGACTGTCGTGGTGACCAGTTCCTGGTTATTGTTTGGGCCTTTATCGATAAGATGGACACAGTTGTTACCGCTTGATGCCATCAAGGGCAAATGTGTGCGGCGTGGTCCATAGGCCTGTTATGGGTCTCGTGGACCAACAGGCTTATCGCCCGAATAGGTCGGAACCCATCGGAAATCCGCTCACATCCGCAGTGACGAAATGGCGTGTGCGAGATGGAGGGGAATTTATCCCAGGGTAATTCCCATCCGCAGTGACGGGTTGCCATGTGCGGAATGGAAAGGGACCAAGTCCAGAGCGGGTGTCTTTTGTCCATACGTTTGTATGGCGATTTGTTTGCCGCTGGGACTGGTAGAGGAGGGCGGGCCCTCAATTGCACGTTTTACCTATCGAGGGAGGACCGGTACATTGGTGCCAATGTAGCGGTAGCTGCGACCTCGACCGAATGGAAACTTGCTGTGAGGTGCCGGCCGTCGCTCTTGTTTAAAAAAAAAAATAGGGGATTTTGATTAGGGGGCTCCTGGTGGGTGGTTGATTCTGTGCAACCCCAGGGCGCCCTAGGGTTATTAGATGTGCGCTCCGAAGTATTATGCACCTAGGTATTTGATGCGGCGTAGAGGGGCGTGTATAGCCTTTAGTTGCCGCTAAAGGGGAGCCATGGTGGCTAAAGGATTGGGGAACAGGTATGTTGTCTCAGCCCGATGGTATCGGTTTGATTTGTGGGCCGGTGTCGCTGAGACTTTTGGGAGACGTAGGAGATCTAAGGATGAATGTCCTGAAATTTAAATAAAGGGGCAAAACCAGGTGCCCTGATGGGTGCTGCTACGCGTAGTAGCTGTGGTAACGAGGGAAGCTGGCTTGCTGAAATCGGGTAGAAGGTCGAGCATTGATGAACAGTTTCGCGTGATAACTGTTTTTGGCGTGGATGGGCGCCAATATATGAACAGAGACAGAAAAAGGTGTTAGAGGTCAAGCAGAGTCCAGAAGGGATGCATGGGGTTGCGTGAAGGCTATGGTTGGTGAGCGTGAGCGCCGACCTTCAGAAAGGAGACAGAAAAGGGTGAGGTGTTTCACGCGAGACAAAACCGGGCGTCCTATTGATTATATGCTACGCGTAGTAGCTGTTGTTAGCTAAGGGGCCGGTTTGCAAAAAATGGGCGTTGATAATGGCGAGCGTGTGCGCCAATATGTTGAGAAGGCTTCGGGATTGAATAAACCCGAGCAAAGTCGAAAAGGGTGAAAAGAAGTCGGGTGTGAGGTGGGTCGCGTAATGTCGAGTCGAAAGGTTCGAATGTGTCACGGGGAGTCAAGTGGAGTTGAGTGTGGGCGACGTGAAGTCGAAAAAGAAAGCAACTGTAGGAAGAGGTTGAAAAGGGGTCGGGTATTGTCGCGAGTAGTCGAGAGAAGTAGGAAGCGGAGTCGTGTGTAGTCGAATAGGGTTGAAGGAAATACAAGGCGGAGTCAAAATAGAGTGCGAGTGTGCCGAGTCGTGTGGAGTCGTGCGGAAATTATGAAATAAGGTTGTGCGTTGCTTAATACCCTGAAGGGGCTTACAATATTTGTTATATTTATTTCTATAAACTATACAATTTGGCAGCAACCTTTTTTATTAATTGAATATGATTCTGTGTTCTCTGTGATTTTGCGTTTTTATTGATTAATGGTGTATAGTTGTTTTTAAATGCACGATATATTAAATTAAACAAAAGCAAAACAGGGACTTAGTGGAACAAAGAAAATGGAAGATGTAATATGTATGTATTCTAAATGTGCAATTTTCCGAATGCTAGAAAATTTATATAAAATATATAACCCACATTTCTAACACTAAAATCTGATTTTGTTTCTATTGGTAGCAAATCCCAGTTCACCTTGCACTCAAATTATCATTAAATATATATTTCTGGTAACATTTTGGATTGTAATTCGAATTTTTTATGAATTGTTCTTGAATGTAAATATTACATAACGCAGGTATATATGGTAAACAAATTTTAAAAGTATAATATATTCTTGTGGTTTTTTAATTTATTATTGTATTACAAAAGGAAAAAGAAGAAACGCATCCATACAAATGCATATATTTCCGGACATATATGCATCTATATAAATATCAATATCTTCTATAATTACCTTACAAATTTTAATTATTTTAACAGTCAAGCCTATTATACGGTTTTCCTAGACCGGCAGGACAACTGTTTCGAACCAGTTGTCTACCTTTACTATGCAAATCGTTTAATTAGGACTGTGTGTGGTAATTTGCACTTCAAACAGTTAATTAATTTCTGCATAAAAAAAATATGATTGAAGATTTGAAATTTGAAAGTATTTTGCTTTTTTTTTATATAGTTTCACAATAAAATGAATTTAACTCAGATACGGCTGTATGACTAAGAAATTGTTTGTATTGCACAGTATAGTATAAAAGAAAATAAAGGAGTTTAATATAAATACTTGATACATGAAATTTTGAAGGATTTTGAGCAGTGTTTGTTAAGGATAATCGCAGCCAGTCGAGTTGTTCACATGTCTTCAGTTTCTGCATCATAAATTGTGAAATGCCTGCAATTTTTAACATCATCACGGAATAGGTGACACGTATCTTGTCACTGAACTTGCACCCATGTTGTTGGAAGGTTGAGTTGCTCGTGGCATGGTTACGCTGGTGATGTTGAGCGATGCTTTCCGGTTCATTGTCGTTTGATATTTCGTTTGTGTGTTTCTTCCTTCAATTATCTGTTTCCTTTGGTTTTAAGTTCTTTTGATGTTATTACGATTAGGCATGTATGTTTTACATTTTTGAATATTATGTAATGCAGCTTCCATTTCTTCTTGTAGCAATTTATTTTTCGAACGCTCGTGGATTAAATCATCTTCGAGCCTGGTGACTTCATGTTGCAACTTTCGAACGGAACGTTCATCAAATTCAGCACGAGCTTCCGTCTCCTTCAGTCGTTCACTGCTGCGCTAAATTTATTGGGTAAAATAACGAGAAGAAAGGATACTTATCTTGCTGATGATGTGGCTGCAGCTGGTCCGGTGATGGAAACCGGTGTTGATGTTTCGCCAGGTGCTGTTGTTGGGGCGATATTTTTGCCCATCGATTATTTTACCGGCAATTGCCGCCACAATTGCCCACAGCTAGTCACAGTTTTTACTCTTGACTCCCGAGCGAAGGTTCGCGAGTTCTTCGCTGGTCACCAAAAGTCACTGTCATTTGTTCTTTTTTTTAAAATTTCGTTAGGACACGGTTTTGATCTGACTCCGAATCAGAAATCTGTGTTCACTCGCGGTAGTCACCAATGTGGAGAGGAAGTAGTGCACCGGCGTACGGCGCTGATTATCTTCCTCCTCCATCATCAATTGTTAGCTGCGCAAAACACCGAACCGAAAGTCACCAGCAATAAATGAACGAAACGCCGCCACGTTCGTCCACAACCGAAAAGGATGAAAAGTTCGATCACCTGGGAAAGGAGATAAAACACTCGGAAGCTGCGGCACAAAAATTATGAAACACTACGGATTAATATTGAGTTAAACTGGTTTTATTTTATTTAATTCTAGTTTTATTAATGAACGGAGAACTTAACAGAAAATATAGCACAAGTAATAATTTTAACTTTAAATTTAAATTTTAACCGACTTCCGTCCATTATTTCTATATTTCTTATTACACTATGTCTTGACTACTTGGTGAAAGACTAACGCGTCTGGCGATTCTCACGATTATCGCTCCCCTGTGTGCACCAGGGTAGCGATGAAGACACGACCCGCTCGGGTCGGAGGATGGAATGAGACTCAGCGATCGTCATCTCATGCAGAGATGATTTCGCTAAGGAAAAGAATGAAGAGAGAGAAAAACTCTTCTCTTAAGGGTGTGAATATATCCTTGCCAAGGATATGTTTTATCTCCCACAAGTGTAACGTAGAGTCTCTCTTATGGGAACAAGAAAACCAGATCTCGTAATAAAGGTCATGGTGGTATGTGTGGGATCGTTCAGATAGATGCGTTTCACACGTGCAGTGGAACGACGAAACAGGCAGGCGGCAAAGACAATAGGGAAAAATGAGCAAATGCCCGTTGGTAATGCGGGTCATTGTTTACACGATGCCTCGTCGCTATTTTCGACGTTAGGAGAAAAAGGTGCTAAAAGCAAATTAGATGTTTATGGCATCTCTGGCTGCAATAGAAACCGGGTTCATATTTGCATTAGGAAATGCTGGAGAATTTGGTTTCAGCGTATATTGCGCTAATTATATGCAGCTGCTTGGGTTGTTTGTTGATAAGACAAACAAAAAAAGGTTTCCAGGCAATGTATATGAAAAGGTATATGGCGCGGCTGGGGAAAATAGACGGCGCGATATTTATGGTATTTGTCTGGTACTGAATTGGTTCAGAATACCAAATAAGAAAACAAAGAAATCTTATGAAAGATTGTATGCGAAGGGATGCATGAAGGTAAGTTTTCTTTATAGGGATTTTAGGGTTATAATAATTGGGTATGTTTGATGCGTGAAGCATCTAAGATGCTAATGCGACTTGCATTAGCGAAAGCTGGTGCAGACCCGGGTTATGGTTATGGGGGTTTTTTCAGGAAGGCGAGCCGTGGGATCTGGCGGAATCGCCACAATCCCACCACAAAGGACTTTCGGGCTGGCTCCTCTTCGTTCTTTCGAGTTAGGCGTCCCGCCCACCTGAGTGTGCCGAGCTTAACTTTTCCTACAACATTAGCTTCAAGGTAGATCGCGTACAACTCATGGTTGTAGGAATCGTCCTCCCTCACATATGCGGCCAACAATTCTCCTTAAGTCCTTCCTCTCGAACGCGGCTAAGAGTTCAGAGTGCCTTTTATTGAACACCCAGGTCTCGGATCCATACATGAGTACTGGTAAGACCATGGTGCTGTACAGTAGTAGCTTGGATGCTTTGGATAAATTTCGGGATTTAAAGAGCCTTGATTAGCCATAGTAGGTTTTGTTGAAATTGATCAGCCGTTCGCGTATTTCTTCTTCCATATTTTTATCGATTGATACTATTTACCCAATGTAGTTAAAGGATTGCACTACTTCAGATTTACGGTCCGCTACCCTGATAGTTTGACCAATGTTAGGTCTTCTCTTCGCAGAAGTTGCCACCGTGTACGTCGTTTTTCCCTCATTAATGTGCAGTCCCAGTTTTTGTGCCGCCTGTTCGATCTGGGTGAGGGAGTCCTGTAGAGCCGAATCGGATCTACCGATGATGTCGATGTCATCTGCGTACGCAAGTATTTGGCTGGACTTGATGACAATAGTCCCTCTAGTGGTAACGCCAAAGTCACGGATTGCTTTCTGCAACGCCAGGTTGAAGATGAGGCAGACCAGACCGTCCCCTTGTCCGAGTCCATTAAATTTGTTTATTGGTTTGGTTCATGGTCAACCTACAAAGTCGTATCAATTTGTTTGAAATGCCTAACTCTTTCATGGCATTATATAGTTTTAACCTGGGTATGCTGTCGTAGGCGGCAAGTCTATAAATAGATGCTATAATGCGATCTTAAAATCCAGACATTTTTCCATCTCCTGCCTAAGAGTGAATATCTGATCAATCGCTGATTTGTCTGGGATGAAGCCACACTGATATTGACCAATGATGACTTTAGCATATGGGGCTATCCGATCTTGTAGGATAGTGGAGAGTATCTTGTATGCGGTACTCAGCAATGTTATACCTCTATAATTGCTGCGCACTGTGATATCTCCCTTCTTATGTATGGGACAAATTATTCTACGATGCCAATCTTCCGGCATCTCCTCTTGCTCCCATACGTGCACCAAGATCTCATGAATTGCGTGATGTAACGCTGTCCCTTCTCGTTTGATCAGCTCATTTGGTATGCCATCAGATGGGGCTTTATTTAATTTGAGTTGTTGGCTTCTGCTGTTTCATCAATGCTTGGTGGTGACAACATTTGGTATTGATTTTGTATTGGCGGAGCCTTCAATTCTTCTGTGAGCTGACCATTTAGCAATTCATTGAAATGCACTTCCAGTCGCTCCAGAATGCATTCAGGATCGGTGATCAGATTACCTTCTTTATCCTGGCAGTAAGTGCAGCGTGGTATGTACCGCGTCATACTGCGGATTATTTGGTAGAATTTCCGCGCCTGGTACGACCTCGCTCTCTACTTTTCTCTATTTCACAGACAAGCATTTTTTTCCCAGACACGGTTCTTTGTCTGTGGAGCCTTTTTTTAGATCTTCTGAGCTGTTTGTATTTCCCCTCGCGTACCTGCGTCCTATGAGACTTCTGCATTGGCCGTTATGCAACATTATCACGTTCGGTCACTAGTTTGCACTCATCATTAAACCAATCGCTCCTATCTCTACGAATACTGCCTAAGATGGAGTTGGCCGTATTAATGACAGTATTCTTAAGGCGTGTCCATTTGTCTTCTAGGCCCGCCATCCTGGGCCCAGGACTTACTCTCCCTCCATCGAGCTCTTCGAGGGTGAGTCTTAACGCTTAAGGTGTTACTGGTATTCTCATTGTGTAAGGCAGCCGTGTTGATTTGAACCTGATCCGGGGATGCAATCCGCGCTCGGAAAATTATACCAACAAGATAGTGATCCGAGTCGACGTTGGCATCTCGGTACGTTCGTACCGTCATCAGGCTCGAAGAGTGGCCGCGATCTATCAATACATGGTCAATTTGATTGCGAGTGGCTCCATCAGGTGATACCCAGGCGGCTTTGTGGATATCTTTACGCGGAAACCTGGTACTCGCAACGACCAAGTTTTTCGAAACTGCCAGTTCGATGACTCGTAGTCCATTGCCATTAGTGTTATCATGCAAACTATGGGAACCTGCGTAGTGCCTGAAAACCGGCTCCCGACCTATTTTTGCATTCAAATCACCAAGACCAATTTTCACATCGTATATTGGGCAGGAATTGAGGGCCCATTCGACGTTCTCGTAGTATTCTTCTTTTTCGTCGTCAGGGGACTCCTCTGTAGGTCCGTGGACGTTAATGGGGCTTATGTTCTTAAACTTGCCTCGCACGCGAAGACTGTACAGCCTTTCATTTATTGTATTAAAGCCGATAATGGCAAGCTTTAGTTTTTGGCTGACTAGAAAGCCCACCCGGAGAATATGGAGTTTTTCATGACAGCTGTAATAAATGTCACACTCGTTTCTTTGAATAACACAACTCCCCGTCCATTTTATTTCTTGTAATGCTGTTATGTCACCCTTATATTCCGACAGGGCATCGGCTAGTTGCTGTGCAGATCGATCTCTGTATAGTGAGCGGACGTTCCATGAGAAAATTCTCATATCGTTTAGCCATTTTCGTTTCCGCGGTCGTCGTCGTGTATCCGGTCCATATCCGACGCTTGGTAAATTTGCCATAATAGTTTCTTTTTCCGGGCAAGGTTATTAGTCTTGCTCCAACCTTTCTCAGGCCTGGCTTGCACTTAGCTGAAATTATTTGTTCCTCGGGCTTACATTTTGCTGAGAGTTCTTGCTGCTTAGACTTACACTCCGC
Source organism: Microdon myrmicae (assembly GCA_963931805.1). Taxonomy (NCBI): domain Eukaryota; kingdom Metazoa; phylum Arthropoda; class Insecta; order Diptera; family Syrphidae; genus Microdon; species Microdon myrmicae. The sequence continues at coordinate 50,257,545 of OZ007501.1, forward strand.
CGACATATTTTCTTTGTACTTAACGAGCTTAGGCATTTTGTTAATAGAAGTTGGTGGATTTGAAAATGTAGAAAGGTAAGGAGTTGTTATGATAGTTGGTTCAGAGACCTTTTTCAAATCATCAAATCCGGCCCGTAGACAAACGAATTTAGATGTAAACAGCTGGACACGATCTTTGGTTTCTACATCGTCCTGCCTCTGATTTGTGTCCTTAGCTGAGCTTATTTAGGAGGTACGTTTCGTAACTCAATAACTAAAACACAACCTAAATCAAAAAAAAAAAAAACGCAACGAAAACAAAACCAACCAATAGCAGAAACCTCAACAAAAACAGCAGCAATACCAATGGACGCCATCAGTCAAAATCCAAGAAGCCGAAGCCAAGGCCAAAGATCCATAGAAAAACATTAAACATAGAAAAACATTAAACATAGAAAAACGTTAAACATAGAAAAACATTAAAGTAATAAACATAGAAAAACAATAAAGACCTTTAATACACTTGGACATCGGTTGCTGCTACACTGCCACACACACAGGCGTGTGGAGGTACCGATATACATAACCTCAGAACTAGCTTCATCATAAGCAAGAAGGTTACGCCCCACGTAAAAGATGTGAAATTTATGAATGACCGAATGTCGGTGATAAAAGTACAGGGACCACATGGTACAATTATGTATTTATAAACGTACACGCCCCAACAGAATCTACCGATGAAGAAATGAAGGACACGTTCTACGAGACTCTAGAGGAAGTATTTGATGGTATCTCATCATTCGATGTTAAAATCCTCCTCGGGGACCTCGATGGGAAAATTGGAAAGAAAAATATCTTCCAACCAACTATAGGTAAAGAAAGCCTACACGGCGTTTCAAATGATAATGGAATTCGAATTATCACGTTCGCAGCGTCAAAAGATCTGGTACTGAAAAGCACGATGTTCAAGCACAAGCAAATTCACAAAGTCACATGGATATCACCAGACGGCGTAACGCGTAACCAGATAGACCACTTCCTCATAAACAAAATACACGACTCGAATATCCTTGACGTAAGATTATTTGGAGGAGCAGATTGCGACTCCGATCATCTTCTAGTGATGGGCAAAATCAGGAGTCGCCTCGCAGTAATCCCATATGGGCAGTCACGGGAGACGAGCAAAAAGTTCGATATTGATAAACTAAATGACCTGCGCAAAGGGCTGAATATCAAGACGAACTAACGAATAGATTTAGCGTTCTAGAAAATGGGAGCAGTGAGGAAGGGAAGCTAAAAGTGTGGACACTAAATGGACATTGATCAGAGACACAATCAAACAAACAGCCCAAAAGGTATTCGGATTTAAGAAAACAATCAAGTCCAAACCTTGGTTTGAGAATGAGTGCAGGGCGAAGATTGAACAACATAAATGCCTCAGAGTGATCCACTTAGAAAGATATGATGAAGTCAACGCAAAAAAAGATACGCGACGATTCGGAAAGAGACAACGAGACTTTTCAAACGCATAAAACGCGAATGGGAGAAGACTCGGATGGATAAAATCCTAGAAAATGCCAGGGCAAAGAAGGTCAGAGCTATGTATACTGGCATAAACTCAATTAGAAATGGCTACCGAGGGAGAGCCAAAATAATTCGAGACACAAAGGGCTGTTTGGTCACAGAAACTAACAATATCGTGACAAGATGGAAGCAGTACTTTGAAAACCTGCTTAATGTGCGCACTCATCAACCACAAGTAAACGCACCAGACGTGCATACAGCCGAGCCTCAGATCGCAGAACTCTCTTTCAACGAAGTTGTAAACGCAATAAATCGATTGAAAAACAACAAGACTCCCGGAATTGACTGCATGCCGGCGGAGGAGGATACCACCCCGTCACGCTGTACATTCCGCGATATCGCCGAGAGAAATCTTCGACGGTGTTTCGAATGTGTGGCTGATGGCCCGGACTGACACGGGGATAAGTCATGATGGTGTCTTCTGATATAAAGAATTCCGGAGGTAAACTAGTCTCCCATTCGGATCTCCGGGGGGGACTGTAGCGATTCTAACAGATACACACAATTCACAAGCAAAAATAGTGAAGAACACCGAACGAAAAAAAATCGAATAAGAAAAATACATCAGAACCGTATACCAAGCGATAAAATAAAAATAATTCATACCAGTGGAATATAGTCGAGTTTGGAAATCAAATTCAAAACACGGTTAGTAGCCTGGTGTGTAACGCTTAGGTAAATTTTTTTTCGTGATTCGAGCTGTCATAGCGTCAGTTCGAATCACACGATCGTCTTCACTATTATTTAAAACGCTATAGGACTATGTCAGGAGGAACATCATGCAGATATCATGATAAATAATGGAACTTTGAGAGGTTCGTCATCACATAACCGGGCTAGCTCTCGAGGCTCGGCCCACGCTCGACTGGTGACGGCATTTTGTAACATCAGGGGCATCGGTTTCACCAATACTAATGTAAACGCCGTCCACCAATATTTGCAAACAACGAAACCTGATATCCTTGCCCTAACTGAGACCCAGATCGATTCGTCAACTGATTCGACATATCTTCGTTGCTCAGGATACGACTTACATTCGAGATTCCGTTTTAAGGGCGGAGTCTGTGTCTTCGCCCGGTCCGATCTGGCTTGCCAGAGGATGGAGGCGTTGGAGCCCAATAATATGGACATCATATGGTTGAGGGTGTGCTGAGGAATTCCGTTAAATTTCTTTGTTGTCTTTACCCCTCCCCGAATGACGATCGACCGGCGACATTTTTCGAACATCTTTCATATACCGTCGACTGGATACAGATCAACCACCCAGCTTCTGAAATTATTGTCCTTGGCGATTTTAATGTGCACAATTCCGACTGGTTGTTATATTCTAACAGAACCGACGAGGCTGGGAGGCTGGCGGAGATGTTTGCTGTAAGCCACAACTTGACTCAACTCGTGGGGGAGCCAACGCGAATACCGGATGCCCGAGGCGATTATGCGAACACCCTGGATCTGTTTTTGACATCCGAACCGAGTATTTATACCGTAGAGGTTTCTGCGCCACTGGGAAACTCAGATCACTGCTTGGTATCTGTCGCGCAAGCACTTGCATACCAAGCGAATAACCGGCCTAGGCGGCTTCGCCATGTATGGAAGTATGGGGCTGCTAACTGGGACGATATGCGAGATTTCTTCGCATCCTTTCCATGGTCCGAGATGTGCTTCGGAAACTCCGATGTTAACGCATGCGCGGAGTCGGTGTCAGAGATTATTCTTCTGGGGATGGAGATGTATATTCCACATTCCATCAAACGAAGTTCGTCTGATAACCTTGGTTTGACAAAAAATAGAGCTTTTAAACAATGGCGCTCCAATCCCACCGATGTTAACAGAACGAATTTTGTTAGAATCAGAAACGTGTGCAACCAGGCGATTGATACCGCGAAGAAGGCTCACAACGACAGGGTGATCAATAAGCTCCTTCGGTGCCCAACTTGTCCGCGCTCCTTCTGGTCAATGGCAAAGGCTGTCAGCAGTAACTTTGCTTCCTCCTCTTTTCCTCCGTTGGTGACAGACAGCGGGACGTTAGTCACGAATCCAAAGGATAAAGCTAATGTGTTCGCGAATTTATTTTCCGCGAATTAAAACCTCGATCCCGGCCTTTTGGAGCCCCCTGTGATCTCGCCGGTACAGTCTTCCATGCGGGATGTGAGATTTCGTCCGCGCACTATTCAACGCATTCTCCGTGAACTGGATTGTAGGAAGGCAACCGGCCCGGACGGAATACCAGCAATAGTCCTTAAGAACTGTGCTCCAGAACTATCGCCGGTTCTTGGCAGACTCTTTTGCTTATCTTATGCACGGAGGACCTTTCCTGCCTGCTGGAAAATCGCTCGAGTTCAGCCAATCCCAAAGACGGGAAAAAAGTGTCTTCCACAAAATTACCGTCCGATAGCATTACTGTCTATTTTATCTAAGGTAATGGAAAAAGTCATCAATACAGAGTTGGTTAAGTATTTGGAGTGCAACGGTCTTCTGAATTATCGTCAATACGGATTCCGTGGCAGGCGGTCCACGGGAGACCTTTTGACACTTATAACCGATATATGGACATCTGCGATTGAACGGCATGGTGAGTCAAGGGCGGTCGCATTAGATATCTCCAAGGCTTTTGACCGCGTCTGGCACGGGGCATTGCTGAGCAAACTTCGTTCATATGGACTTTCCCAACAGCTTTGCGACTGGACGAGGAGCTTCCTCGAGAATCGATCGATCCGGGTTGTTGTGGACGGCGAGTGTTCGGATCTGTATCCTGTTAATTCGGGGTGCCCCAGGGTTCTATTTTGGCTCCAACCTTGTTCTTGCTTCACATAAATGATTTGGTGGAGACAACGGATAACAAAGTGTTCAGTTTTGCGGATGATAGTACGCTTGTTTCCTCCTTTTCGAGTGATCGGCCGATTGGTGCATCAACGTCGCACCAGCTGAGATGTAGAGAGATTGACTCTCTGAACCAGGATCTAGATAAAGTCCTGCAGTGGGGAAAGGCTAATCTTGTCGACTTCAACGCAACGAAGACCCAGTATACAACATTCACAAAGAAAACCGGATCATCGGTTCCACAGCTGATGATGAATGGCCGGGCCCTCGAGGCTGGGGAAAGTTTGAGATTGCTCGGCGTCACGGTCTGTGGGAATATATCATGGCATAAACACGTATCGGGTATCGTCAGATCAGCCTCAGGAAAACTGAGTTATCTTTTTAGAGCCAAGAAATACTTTACTCCGGCCCAACTTCTTCTCCTATATAAATCTCAAATTAGACCCGCGCTCGAATATTGCTCTCATGTTTGGAGCTCGGCTCCTAAACATACCCTCGACCTACTTGAGAGCGTACAAAGACGAGCGATCCGCCTGATCGGGGACTCGGCGCTGACGTCGGGACTACAGTCGCTATCACATCGAAGGCGCGTAGCCGACCTCTGTCTGTTTTACAGATATTATCACGTGTGCTGTTCTTCGGAGATTCTTGGCATTGTTCCACGCAATTCGGTCTATATGCGCTCCACAAAACAATCGGACGGATCGCACCCGTTTGTGGTTCATCTCCCGACAGCGCGAACATCCCTGTATCAGAACTCGTTCCGTTACAGAGCGGGGAAGCTGTGGAACTCCCTTCCCACGCGAGTGTTCCCGGAGCGTTACAACCTGCAACTGTTCAAAAAGAACTGCAACAGTTATTTGATGGCATCTCGGGGCGCCCACTCGACGCTATAGGTTCGCCTCTCCCGAGAGAAGTCTAATAAAAAAAAAAAAAAAAAAAAAAAAAACTATACACTCGAAAGATCCACCAAGTGATTAAAACAATATGGGATAAGGAGGCCACTCCGGAAAAATCGAAAACCTCAATAATCGTCCTCATATTCAAAAAAAGGCGACAGATCTGACTGCGAAAACTACAGAGGAATATCATTGCTCCCAACCACATACAAAATACTAACTAATGTCATACTGGCGAAAATCACACCGTACGCAGAAGAAATACTGGGAGAATACCAGTGCGTATTCCGTAGGAACCGGTCAACGAGCGACCAAATGTTCACAGAAAGGCAACTGCTTGAAAAGAAGTGGGAATACGGAGAGACGGTTCACCAACTCTTTGTTGAATTCAAAAAAGCCTACGATTCTGTCGCAAGACAAAGACTGCCATATTGTAGTTGAGATGGGAGTCCCGAAAATATATACCTCCCTCATTCAAACCTACATGAACGAAAATAAAGGGCGAGTTAGAATAAAAAACCACCTCTCAGAACCATTTGAAATCCGCGACGGACTAAAACCGGGGGATGGCCTCTCACCATGTTTTTTTGACCTTGTGCTCAAGTATGTCATCAGAAAGGTACAGGACGACAACATGGCCGGATCATGAACAGAGTCACAGTCACACAAGTGCTCGCATATGCAGATAACATCGCCGTTTGGGCGATAATCTAGAAAATGTAAGTAAAAACAGTGAAATCATCATCCAAGCCGCAGAAGAGGTGGGCCTAGAAATAAATGAAGATAAAACAAAATATATGATTCCGGCGAGAGCAGGTGGGCCACAGGGAGCACACGTGAACGTTAGGGGCAAGATATTTAAAAAAGTTAAAGAGTTAAAATATCTGGGTATAATACTGACGGCCAGTAACGAAATGTCGATGGAAATTGACAAAAACTGCATTCCGACAACGCTAATTGGCACGCTGCCAGTAAACGGCGTCGATAATGGCAACGATAGGACCGTGCGTAGAATTCTTGACGGACGGCCGCAACGGAGGTGGGAGGACAATGTAAGGAGGAGATCGGATCAGATGGTCAAGTGTGGAAGGAGAGTGCACAGGACAGGGGCGCGGGCGCAGCCGAGTCAGTAAGGTCATGAACTTCCGTGTTCCTATAGGCCAATAAATGCTAAATGGTACATCCTGAGAATGGTTAAATTTATTACTGTATCTGCATTGGAGGCGTTCAACCTCTGCTTTCATTTGGTGGATAGAATGTGGAAGTTTACTATTGCGGTACACGGAGTTTTGGCTATGCAACCACCTGTGTTGTTTAAATCAACTGTTTAGCGTGGACTCGTGTTCAGTTTACTGAGGATGGATTTGCTCAGAGGAAATTTACAATTATTTTTAATTGTTTAAATTATTTAAAATTGTTTCTGTGTGAGTCAGGAAATGGCTCACCCAATTTGCTACAATATACTGGCGCACCGATGGACCTCACTAAACTAGAACGGAAAAAAGTAAAATGTATAAATAAAATAATAAAATAGAAATAATAATATTGATGTAATAAGAACTCATGACGACGGTTCCACTATCCGGGTTACTTATATAAGGCTATTATTGTTGTACCGGCAACTTTTGCGAAGAGAAGACCTAACGTTGGTCAAACTATCAGGGTAGTAGAGCACGAATTTGAAGTAGTGCAATCCTTTAACTACCTTGGGTCAATAGTATCAGCCGATAACAATATGGAAGAAGAAATACGCGAACGGCTGATTAAATCCAACAAAGCCTACTATGGTCTATCAAGGCTCTTTAAATCCCGAAATTTATCCAGAACATCCAAGCTACTACTGTACAAGACCATGGTCTTACCAGTACTCATGTATGGATCCGAGACCTGGGTGCTTAATAAAAGGCACTCTGAACTCTTGGCCGCGTTCGAGAGAAAGGTCTTAAGGAGAATTGTTGGCCCCGTATGTGAGGGAGGACGATTCCGGAGACGCTACAACCATGAGTTGTACGCAATCTACCTTGAACCTCATATTGTAAGAAAAATCAAGCTCGGTAGACTCCGGTGGGCGGGACACCTAACTCGAATGAGCGAAGAGGAGCCTACCCGGAAAGTCCTTTATGGCAGGATGTATGGAAGGAGACAGCGCGGCAGACCTTGTCTGCGATGGAGGGATGGCGTAGACCAGGACGCCCAGAGCCTGGGAGTGCTAAACTGGATGACATCGGCTCGAAACCGGGACCGGTGGAGAGATTTGTTAAATAAGGCCAAGACCGGATCCCGGTTGTAGTGCCGATGATGATGATGATTATTGTACCGGTGATCATAATTGCAGCTGAGATTGTTGCTGATATGCTGTCGATTTTTGAACGCTTCATTGAGACTTTGACTTCGCTGGCATTCTCCAACATACCATCACCCTTAATTTTGCAACTTTTCGGGGTTTTGGCTGGAACTGCTTTAGACTTCCATCGAGATTTGTGATTATTGGAAGGTTTCCCACGGGACATTATTGAATTGAGTGGTTCATCCTCAGTTTGATAGATGGTTCGAGAGAATTCACAGAATATTCAAATACAAATGGGAACTACTACAATTCTTCTCTGGAGTAGGATGAAATATCTTAGGGCTTTCGGTAAACAACATTTTTAAATCCAGTATGAAGTTGGCACAAACAACAACAATATAAACGTCAAACCTTTCTGCCATAAGCAGCTAATTCGACTTGCAATGAAGTCATACGCTTTCTCATTGTGGTGTTGCATACGTTCGTCTCAAATGGAATGACTTCAAATATGCCGAAGAAAATTCATCGGGAGATGCATCAACTACTCCAGAAGGCTTGATAGTCGCCTTTTTCACAATGATCGCCACTATTATGCGCTTCCATTCTCCCTCTCGGTGAGTGTTTTCCTTGCTGTGCGCAATAGCGATGACAGGGAACGGACGTAATAGCTAGCATACAAGCCTTCAAAAGTACCCAAAATAGCGATAATCCGCTTTTGTGAGAGTCATGCGTTCTGGTACCTTTTTTCCTTTAATCTCTTCGAATCCGATTACCTCAAAACTTTTTAGCACACAACAAAAAACCACCCTTTTCAGCAATATTCTTCCCTATGATAGAGGATTCCTAGACCCATCTTATAGAGTCTACCACTAACATAAAATAGACCCGAGCTTAACATTTTTAACTCTAATTCGCGATACCGGTCAATCACACAGTGCCGAAGGACAAACGCAGGGTCATTCTTCAACTGAACTCAAAAAACACTTTGCTACTCCACTATTTCAACCTTCAGACATTTAAGACTAATTACTTCGAAACTATTTTTCTTTAATATATCTTCTCCTTTGACTCGCACCGTGCTTTGACATTTAAGGGTATCACAAATACCATTTATGAACGTGAATGATACAAAAAGTCTCAACTGCTGGATCCTAAGCATTTAATTGCTCTTTTTGGAGAACGTAAAAGTTTGTATTTAATACCAAATCACAAGCTGTTCTTCAGACTATTACGAGTGCAAGCTGTTCATCCGACCATTGTCTATATATGACTTCGAGGGCAAATACTTTTTAGTAACAAACCTGAAGTTCCAACTTTAAATTTTGATAATCGACGCCTACCACACACTTCGGGTAAAAAGAAACCCTTAACAATAAAAATTGATGATTGTGCTTATAATAAAAGTACATTTATTCTCAAGAAAGAATTATTTAACATATAAAAAAACAACATTAATAGTTACCACTACACAACATTTTTAAGGCAAAATTTAAACTTTGAAAAATTATTTTATCCAGCGCTTTGATGAGACTGAAGTATGCTCCAAACAATTGCACCTTTTCTATTTCAATGAAGTACAAATATTCCATGATTTTGAAGTTTGGCGGGACGTCCTTTTGTCACTTCCATATTACTGTAACATTGGTATCTTTATCGATATCCTTTTCGATACTAAATAAAGACATTCCCGTTTTGCAACAAATCTCATCGAAATTGCAAAGACCCGTATATAGCTTCTGTCGTCCCGATGGAACCGAACCAGTAAACACTGGATACTTGTTGATACATCGAATGAAATTGTGCTGTAACCCGAATATGACGAGTTTTCTTTCGTCGATGTTGTAATTCTGTGGACAAAGCCGTTGGCAAATGGCTCGCAGAGTTATGCCGTGAGTCATCGACGCATAGAATTGGAATATTTTTTGTATCGACGGCTTGAGTTTCTCCTTCTCAGGGTTCAGGGAAACGTAATCCCGACACGCTTTCGTCAATTCTTGATTCTGAATCAGCGTTTTCAAATATTGAGTACACATATACACGTTGCTGTATTTTAGAATTGGTAGGAGAACAATTACACCATAATAAGCCAGGTTTTGGACACACGATTTGACCAGGTTTGTCTCGACATCAGCTTCCGCTGCTATACGCGCTATGTGATTAATGCCATTGACGTAGGGTAAAATCTAAAAAGATATCGTTTTGTAACATTTGTTATCAACTGAAACTGCCAAATTCACTTACCTGCTGAGTAGTGAGATCCCAACTTTCGAGAGGAGTATTCTTATATTCTAACATTAGTAATGGCACCATGTGGTCTTTAACTATTGGTGGATCTGGTTTGTGAGTTACTATCTTTAGGTATATTGTTGTATCACCCTCTGAAAACAAGAGAATATATTTATAATTATGATGAGTGATTTGCTTCCATGAAATGGGAGATTTCAACCACGAAAGCAAAGATGCCGAACTAGATTAATGATTAAGCTGGCAAGGTGGCTTCAAAAAGTGAAGTGAAGTGGAGACCATATCACCTCTACAGACAACTCCACCTACTTTTCACCCTATGAACAAATTTAAAAAGACCCTTTGATCACCGATCTTAACATTCTCACTGCCTTTCTCGACGGCAGGCGGCTCGTCTATGAGGAAACAGCATCTCTAGTGATTGGAATATTCAGATGCCGCTGCTTGGACACAAGCTAAACCCAACAACCGTTGATATAAGTGAGAATTGGCATGCTACCCCACAGAAGAGATCAACCTGACTGTTGTCCTAGCCACCTAAAATCAATGACGGAAAGAATCACACGAATAATTGAAATTCCAGCAACATTCACGGCCAATACGTTCAATCGGGTTGACTTGATCTTACCGACGGAGACCCTGGCAGAATCTACCTCTGAGCCCTTTAGAAAGCTATGGATACTGGGGATAATAAATAATCAACAGTTCCGCATTGCGACTATTGTGCGACCAAACATTAACGTTTACCACTTCCGATCAGCTCCGATACGAGCGGATGTTTCGATGACAGGTTTACCGAAAGGCAGGCGGAAAATGTTTAAAAAACTCAGTCAGACTGTGAGGGTTCTCTACACCACATGGAGAACCAACCCACAATTCCAACCAACTCCGACCGCTAATAGCGCGTCACCATAACCCAAACCTGCACTAGCAAACATTCGCAAACGCGCCAAGAAAACACCCTACATCTGTAACAGCACCCATTCCCAAATCCACAACCGCATATACCCCAAACTTGCAAAGAATCCATTTCCCCAATCTGCAATAAAACGCATTTTCCAACTTACAACGGAATATTAATCATCTTCCTCATCTACATCAAACCGCATACATTTTTTCCAAAAACCACTTCCGTTAATTTCCTATTTAAATTATATTTCTCGCTTGCAACCAAGCAGCTCTAATTTCCCCAAAAATTCATTCCGGCTCACTTCCTGCTTAAACTATCTTCTCGCTTGCAACCAAGCAACATTTAGTTTCCCCGAAAATCATTTCGGCTCCCATCCTACCCAATACCAATTCTCCTTACTGGTAAGTCGCCAGCACGGTGCCGTTGCATTTCCGCGAAACAACCATCGCAACAACCAAGACCCACATTTCCTTGTCTAACTGACAACTCATGCTCATACTTGGTCGTGTTCCCAAAACGGATTTCTCAGTACACATAGCAACCGAGGAATCTAGCCCAGCCTGCACGGCAGTAATTCGCTGGAACTAAATTCTCTATGCTCGCATAGCAACCCTTTTTTAAGTTCCTAGTAAGTGGCAGTGAGTTTATTTAGCTATGACTCCACTGCCACGACACGATGAACGGATTCCTGCTTTTGATCCGTCAGTCGAGATTCATCCGCCGAACGATGCGCATCACCAAGTCGAGTCACAACCACCACCGTGTGCGCATCGCTCTTCCGTCACCCCAGCCAGATTTTAACCGCCTAACCACGCACATGTGTCGCGGCCATTGCGTGTCGGAGTCAAATTTCATCATCTGAAGTGCGCGCCCGCATTGGAGTCAGGCTCTGCTCCAGAGTAACGTCAAGCCCGTTGTGAGTGTCGTATTTTTCCAACTCGAGGAAGTTTAGTCGTTTTCTTCCCCTTGCGCTAATCTAGCCGTAAACCTACGGTACAGAATAATTGTGTCCTAATTGGCATTAACGAAACATATAGTGCGGTACACAAAAACCCTATGCAATAGTTCTTTTGATTGTAAATTACATTAAATATCGTAACTGACGTTACCGAGACATATAGTGCGGTGTACAACTACCATAAGCAATAGACCCTTTGACGGGAAGTAACACTAAGCTCGTAGCTCCTCAATAGTATACTGGTTAGTATACCCGCCTGTCACGCGGGAAACCGGGGTTCGATTCCCCGTCGGGGAGCCTTTGGCGCAAGACTAATGACCTTGCCCGGAAAAAACAGACCATTATGGAAAATTTAACAAGCCTCAGGACTTGCTAAGTAAGGCCAATACCGGTACCAGGTTGTAGTGCCGATGAAAAAAAAAAAAAAAAAAAAAAAAAAAAAAACACTAAGCTCGTACGGAAGTGCCCGATAGTTATTTTTTAAAAACCTAATTAACCCTACAGCATAATAAAAGACCAAGAGTAAACAATAAATGAATCTCAAACTACAACTCCAGTGCTTTATTTTCATACTTCGTGGGTGAACGACCTTCTGTGAACAATTTCGTCGGAACAACTTCGGGGTGTTAGTGAACCTAGTGTCATACGCCGACCGCAATACTTTCTAACCCCACAAGAACAAACGGCCACGAGAAACGCTCATAACCTACATTCATTTCCCCACAGCAATACCAATAACCCATCAAATAAATCCCTATCAGCGCCCATCATCAAGCCCAAACAACTACAACTCTATAGCGTTTGCGACGACATTGAAGAGCGTGTGATCCGAACCGACGCTATCACGGTTAGAATCACTAGAACCAACGCTTAACGCATCGAGCCACTGCCGCGTGTACGAATCCGATTTCTAAACACAAGTACACTCAGCTGATGTGAAAATGCTATGTATATTGTTGCTATGGTACACGGCTTTAATGGATGTGCTTTGATTGATCAACTTGTCTTTTAGGTGGGGTTGTTCTTCACTATTAGTCGTATGTGTATCTGGTACAAACACCACAACTCTCCATATACCAATCTGTATGGCCATGTTCTTCCTCTTCATCGTTCTCAAAAGGAGCCTGCAACTAGATCGTCTTTCTTAAGGGTGACTACCAACAAATGCGTATCATAAACGATTCTAAGATATCCCCCTGGGGCAGATACTTCACTCCAACATAAGGAATAAACAACCTTCAAAATAGGCAATCCAACAAGCATACAGCCGTTGTACTATCTACAAACAAAAACAAACATCCCCATTCATTGGAGCTGTTCATCGAAGTATACGGTCCGATTGGGCCGACAGCCGAATGCGACCCTTGTCAACCTGTCGCATGATCTCGTCAAGTAAAAACAAATTCAAACGCTATGTCCTTTGTTCCGGGCACATCATATAAACAATTAGATCATGTTCCCTGTTGATCCCCTGTTTATGACGAGACAACCTAAAACAGGCAGTATCAGATTAGATTGTATGTCATATACTTCGTTTCAGAAGACCAATGACCAGTGGGCCCTTTGTGACGTTTCTAACAGATACACACACATTACACAAAGCAAATAGTGAAGAACACCAAACGAAAATCGAATAAGAAAATGCATCAGAGCCGTATACAAGAGCGATAACATAACAATTCCACATCAGTTGAGTGTACTTGAGTTTAGAAATCGAATTCGTACACGCGGCCAGTACCCGGATGTGTTAAGCATTGGTTCAATTGTTGATGATTCTAACTGTCATAGCGTCAGTTCGAATCACACGTTCTTCACTATCATCGCAAACGCTATACCTTCACGTCCGATTCTATCGTGGGCCCAAGTGCATTTCTATTTCATCGTGGCATCTGGAAAATACATTTCCTCGATCGTTAACGTTATAGTGCGAGAGCACCAAAACTATCCAACGCTCGGGTGAATAGTTGCATAAAGAAGTAGGCCGAGTTAAGTGCACCGCGGAGCAAGTAGGACATGCCCAATGTGGAGTATTACAAGTCATAATAATGACAATTTGTGTCACTAAAGTGGGTTGTTGCAGCCTTTCTATCGGCGAGAACACAAGTTTTGCAGTTTAGTGCCGATGAGACAGTCGTTTTCGGATTGTGTTCAGTGCTCCACTGTTCGAGGAAGCAGCAAGTTTACACGATTGACCCTTCATTCGGTGAATTCTTCGGCTCTTGTGTTACTGTGTGCTATTAGGTCTATCTTCGTTGTCGCGTTAAACAACGAGAGTGGTGCAATAGAATTCTTGGAACCTAACTGAAGATTTCTTAATATAAGTGAAGAATGAAATATGGCTAAACCTCAAAGTGATGCCAATCGCTGGAAATAAATCAGTGCTCAAGTCACCGGACTGTGGACTCCAGAGATTGCTGGTTCTCAGTCACGACCACAGTTCAGATAGCATGACGACTAAATGGATACGACTCAAGCAGCACGACTATGAAAGGTGGTTCAAAGGAGTTCCCGGCGAGGCGTCAGCTCAGGACGATGGCGATGATATGGGTTCCCAATTTAGCCGACCACCGAATGCAACTGGGAGTCCTGCCGACGGGGAAATACGGTGATGACATTCGGTGATGCTTGCCGCAGGTATTACACACGTGCTTGTTTTGTTTTGGGTGATCGTTCGTGTGAGCAAGCAACAAACCTCAGGACATCACTCGAGGTCAATGGGACGCCCAGTCAGCGGTGTATCTTACATACATACAGTGTAGGAATCCAAAAGGCTACCATCACTACACAGTCCACCTCTCTTCAAGTAAACTCAGCTTTAACATGAATGTCAGAGAAGCAATCCTCTGCGATCAGTGCACCCTATTGACACTCAGATGGGGTGTCGCCCGCCTCGGTAGCGGACGCTTCTGAGACTCACAATTCAGGTAAGCAATGTTGTCTTCAAACACTTTAAACACAACCGAGGAAAATCGAAAAATAATCATCCGAGCCGTATACCGGAGTATTAACGTAGCAATTATAGTTTATATAGCGAGTTAATACCGCCGTGATCTGATGCGTTGGTACCTTAATTTTAAACTTCTCATAACGTGGTGGCACTTCTTCAATGAACGAAAACAAAGAGCGAGTTAGGATAGAAAACCACCTCTCAGAACCATTTGAAATCCGGGACGGATTAAAGCAGGGGGATGGCCTCTCACCATGTCTTTTTAACTTTGTGCTCGAGTATGTCATCAGAAAGGTACAAGACGACAACATGGCCGGATCATCCCTGAACGGGGTCACATAAGTGCTCGTAGATGCGGATAATATCGCCGTTTTGGGCGATAATCTAGAAACTGTAAGTAAAAACTGTGAAATCATCATCCAAGCCGCAGAAGAGGTGGGCCTAGAAATAAATGAAGACAAAACAAAATATATGATTACGGCGGGAGCAGGTGGGCATCAGTGAACACATATAAACGTCAGAGGAAAGATATTCGAAAAGCTTAAAGAATTTAAATATCTGGGAACGATACTGACGGCTAGTAACGAAATATCGAAGGAAATTAACAAAAGACTGCATTCCGGCAACGCTAGTTGGCACACAGTCAGTAAACTGCTGTCACGTAGTATAAAGCTCCGTGTCTATAGAACCATAATCATGCCGATTGTTCTATACGGATGCGAAACATCGGGTCTCACAAAACCAGATAAAAACAAATTCCGCGTATTAGAGAATAAAGTTTTAAGGGGTATCTTTGGCGGTAAATATGACGAGGAGGCAGGTTAGTGGATCAAACTCCATATCCACGCATTGGAAGAGCTATACCGCAAACCTGCAATAGTGAGTGTGGCGGTTCTACGAACCACACAAGCCACTATAGGTTGAGATGTCCTTTCCGCCAAGGAACATACTCACCTTTATCCATCACACGTGTCCACAGACACAGGTCCCAAAAGTCCTTACTCCCATCTGAAACGGAAGGTAACATTTCACACACCAACATTGAATGCAATAGAAAATAACTCAATCGAACTAAACGTTCAAAAGTCTCTAATATTGAATTCAACGCATCCAATTCGACGCGCCAATTCAACGCGTCCGATTCAACGCATCCAGTCCAACGCATCCATTTCAGGGCATCAATGCAATACATCCATTAAACGCGTTCTTCGGTAAACAAACCGAACAACGAATATCTCCGCTTGCAGCTAATAGTAATTAGCACCTAAGTTCCTAGCATTACCCAAAACCTAAAAGGCACACTTGTGCAAACAAAGGATAGCGATTCGCCGCCGACCAACAGTCATGCAATCATAAACATCTTAACGTAGATCGCTCGCTAGATGTTTATGATTTGGAAATGCTAACAAAAACTATACCGATCCCACGGTTCCTTTTTACCCATCTGAAGCGCACAGGAACCCTAGTTGTCTTGAGCCAGATGGGGAACACAAATGAATCCCAAGAAAAGATCGAAAATTAAGCGACGGTACGATCGATCCTTCAAACAAAGGAACAAGATTCCGATAAGGAAGACGGAAAGGAGAATGACCTATGATGGGAAAATTTTCTTTGCAGACTGGATGGTAAATTTTCTGTTTCAGATGGGGGATGAAAACAATTCGAAATGGGGAGGAGAATTTTCAGTATACTTCGAGCATCAGTACAGTTAGAGAAACCGAACAAGGAGGTGATCCGCGAGGCAGACAGTCATTGAGAATCTAATCGGGGAGTTAAAGAAAATCCGCTAACGGGGGCAGAGTTAACATTCGCGGTGGAGGTAAGGGAGTATTGTAAAAAACGAAGAAAGTAGTCCAGAGTGTGTCAGCGCAAGTTCTCATGAAATAATGAACTTCAAAACCATCAATGTTATAAAACGGATTGTTATTTATAAAACAATTTTAGCCCCAATGCAGCCACATACTTCTCTAGTGAAATTTCAAATTTCCTCCATAACTCCCCAGGCAATAAATATAATGAACTAGCGTATTCAAAGGAAGATTGCTCTTTATAAATATAGTTCATCATCATCATCGGCCACTACAACCGGGGACCGGTCTTGGCCTTATTTAGCAAGTCCTAAGGCTTGTTAAATTTTCCATAATGATTTATTTTTTTTGGGCAAGGTCATTAGTCTTGCGCCAGAGGCTCCCCGACGGGGAATCGAACCCCGGTCTCCCGGGTGACAGGCGGGTATACTAACCACTATACTATCGAGGAGCCCATAAATATAGTTACATCGCACAAAAACTTTTCAAATTGCCAAATTTCGTCATCATGAAAATGAGAGCAAACAATAGATGAAAACGTTTTCAAGACAACATTAAAACCTTCAACTACTCACCAACTATTGTTGTCACCCTGCTCTTATTCAGATCACGTATCACAGTTTCAAAAAGATTTTGTAATTTTTGCTTATTGTCGTCATCCTTGGATAGGAAGCACGTCTCCTCTTCCATCATTATCTAAAAAGAAATCAAACATTATTTTCTTCTTTATCCTTCCTCGACAAAAACGATCACCAGATATTCTGAGAGCTTTTTAACCACCGGCTCAAACTGAACAGATCTAGCCCAGGCGTCGCATACGAAACATAGGTTAAAATGGAATGCATTCCTGGCGTATTTTTGGTGATCTATACGAACAGGATAACCGACAATTTTCAAGCGTAATGCGTTTACGGTGAGAATACAGCGTTGAAGTTGAGGCTTTGGAATGATGTACACATTGATAGCATCGAATATTTTCTTTGACACATACCCTTCTGGAACCTTGAAATATTGTTATTTAAATATATTTAGGCAGATTGATGACTCTGTTCTCACCTGACAACTTATTTTACATCCGGCAGTTGGATGGAACTCACTTAAGAAAATACAACGAATGAGACCTTCCTTGTTGCATCCTTCAAAATATTGTGCACTGTTGCTCATTTTGCTTTATTTATTACATTATCATATATTTATGCCTAAATTATACGAGTTTTCTTTGGGAAACAAAAATATATCTTAACACCTGACAGAGATAATAGAAACTGACACCCCACTAAGTAAAACAGCAGTAGACGAATTACTACATTTTGACAAACGAAATGTCATACATTAAGAGTGACAAACTAGTGACACTAGTAACCAATTGTCATAAGCTGACAGTGGAAGTGGCATATATGGAGTGACAAGCCAGACAGCAGTTAAAGAATTGTTATACATTGAGAGTGGAAGTGTTATGATGTAGTTACAAGCATGACAGTTATGCATTGGCAGCGGACGTTCTATGATGTGCTATAAGCGTAACAATCATTAATTTATATGTATTACAGTGACAGCATTTTAATATAAATTACTAATTTATTTCAAGTACAGCTGATACCAAGATTTAATTAAATTTAATTGAAATATGTAATCCTCTAGAGAATTTATCTTACTATTGTAGTAGTCAACGGCCACAAGTCTTATTTAATTTATTGCATAATTCATATAAATTATATTTTCGGCCTCGACTATATTTTATTTCCCTCTCGATGCCATTTGACTCTTCCAATAGAAAGTTTGACATTTTTTAATATAACCTTCAGGATTCAAATCTAGTTTACAATGCTTGAAAATTGTGTCTTACAGCAAAAATGGAATTAACTTGTGAATATCTTTTGCATTTCGAAGTGGATTAATAACAATGGAGTGCATAGGTGAACTTCCACTTTTTGCGATAAGCGCCAACTTTTGCCATTGAAAAACGCTTGCATCACTAATATAATTTCGATCGCCTTTCGCTCACCAACAAAAGTCGTGACTATGAAATTAGTTGGTATGTCAGAAACATTGAATGTGCACATAGTCAACATGTGATATACAGTGAGATTGAGAAAACCATAGTCATTAATTCTAGCAGCAGATATAAAATATTTCTCATTCATTTAACCATGAACAAAGTTATCGTGTATCCCACATAAATTTGTCCAAACCTCAAAAATATGCTCTTGTCGACCGATGCAAGCAAATGCTCAAGAAATACAGAGGCAGTACTTAAAAAGATTTTATGAAAGTATAGTCTATGCATATAGGTTGGAAAGTAAAATATAAATAGTTCCCTACGTACTCTTCCTTTTTTTGGAATTCTGTCACCTCAGAATGAATGACATTGGCTTGTTGTTTATTGCTTATTGCTACTTTTCTTGTAATGAAATTATCGCAGAACTTTTTTCTCTAAAACAGATTTTGTGCGAACTTGAGAAAGAAACTCGAGGCTTTTTGGTATTGCTAATTTCAGTTATTTTTTTTATTTTTTTATTAGACTTCTCTCGGGAGAGGCGAACCTATAGCGCCGAGTGGGCGCCCCGAAATGCCATCTAATAACTGTTGCAGTTCTTTTTGAACAGTTGCAGATTGTAACGCTCCAGGAAGACTCGCGTGGGAAGGGAGTTCCTATGCTTCCCCGCTCTGTAACGGAACGAGTTCTGATGCAGGGATGTTCGCGCCGTCGGGAGATGAACCACAAACGGGTGCGATCCGTCGGATTGTCTAGTGGAGCGCATATAAGCCGAATTGCGTGGAACAATATCAAGATTCTCCGAAGAACAGTACCTGTGATAATATCTGTAAAACAGACAGAGGTCGGCTACGCGCCTTCGATGTGATAGCGACTGTAGTCCCGACGTCAGCGCCGAGTCCCCGATCAGGCGAATCGCTCGTCTATGTATGCTCCCAAGTAGGTCGAGGGTATGTTTAGGAGCCGAGCTCCAAACATGAGAGCAATATTCGAGCGCGGGTCTAATTTCGGATTTATATAGGAGAAGAAGTTGGGCCGGAATAAAATATTTCTTGGCTCTAAAAAGATAGCTCAGTTTTCCTGAGGCTGACCTGGCGATACTCGACACGTTTCTATGCCATGATACATTCCCACAGACCGTGACGCCGAGCAATTTCAAAGTTTCCCCAGCCTCGAGGGGCCGGCCATTCATCATCAGCCGTGGAACCGATGATCCACTTTTCTTTGTGAATGTATATTGTGTCTTCGCTGCATTGAAGTCGACGAGATTGGCCATTCCCCACTGCAGGACCCTATCTAGATCCTGAGTCAGAGAATCACTCTGTCTACATCTCAGCTGATGCGACGCAGATACACCAGTCGGCCGAACACTCGAAAAGGAGGAAACAAACGTACTGTTATGGTGGTTATGTTTAGTTTTCTTAGCTATGTGCAGGCAGGAGCACTGGTTCTCTAAAGCCACCAAGTTAATAGTCACTGCTCCAAAACTCCCACAGATTGAAACACCGTAATGGCGTATGCCGGGTTTACAAGAATGAATCTATTTTTACACATTTATTGCTTCTTTCTACAATCACACTAGACTTAAATGTATAAGAGGTCTTTACTTATTCACAAAAAGGTGAGAATACGTCTTTATTTATTTCACAAAACTTAAAGATGAGACTAAGTCTTTACTTATTTCACAAAACTCAAATGCTAGACCAAGTCTTGACTTATTTCACAAAACTTAAATGCGAGACTAAGTCTAAATATTTCACAAGCAATAATAGGTTTTCGTTCAAGTAACAGAAAACGAACGCTCCATACACAACCTTAAAACAGGACCGGCTACTACTCCAAAGATATTCAGACTAACTGTAAAGTTAACGATCCCTTGGGACGGCCCAAGAGGGATGTAAGTTAACGTGAGGGCGCGACCTGCCCTCACGGAATTCGAACCGAGATTAAATTATTTCATCGAAGCGATAGGATATCAAAATCCCATCATCGCTTCGATGACCATATTTGGTAATATATATTCTTTTTGCGTTAGGTTAAACTCAAAAGGGGTTGAAATACACACACGATGATTGCCTCTGCTGCTCGTCGTGTGCGTCCGTAAGTATGCAAACATAGCATAAGTCCCCTTCAAAGTTCGCAGCAGGTGCGAGTATCTCAACGGCAAAAGGGTTGAAATGTTTACACGATCAGTGGCTACGAGTAGTGTGATGCTGATCGTGTGCGTGTTGTTGGTGTATCCTCGCAGTCGAACTCTGATGGTAATTTTCCATTTGCGAATTCGACTGCCGGAGCGCCAGCCGGATGCCCTCGTGTATCGGTCGCTCGATGTGGGCATGCTGTGCCAAGGCAAAATACCTTTTTCTGCTGTGTGCAGCTGGCGTACAAAAGGATATCGTGTAGATATTTGCACAGGCAATATTGGTTGGTTGGTTGGTAAACCAAATTGCCTTGAAGATATTATATTAGTGGCCGCTGTAATTTCATATCAGCGAGAATTTATGTTTCATGGTTATACTTCGATTTTGCAGGTACAGTACAGAAGGTAAGTACAGGCTTTTAATGTATTTCAGGGAACTGTTACCTTTTGTACCTGTAAGGTAAGTAGTGGCGTTCAATGGAACTGCCACGGTACTTGTTTCTCTTTTGTTGTATGCCCTATTTGGGGGGTTTTACTTAGGTTTATTGGAAGATTGGTTAGTGGCGTTCGAATGAACCGCCACACTGTCATCTGCAAAACTGAACGCTTTGTTATCAGTTGTCTCCAACAAATCATTTATGTGAAGCAAGAACAAGGTTGGAGCCAAAATAGAACCTTGGGGCACCCCCGAATTAACAGGGTACAGATCCGAACACTCGCCGTCCACAACAACCCGGATCGATCGATTCTCGAGGAAGCTTCTCGGCCAGTCGCAAAGCTGTTGGGAAAGTCCATATGAACAAAGTTTGCTCGGCAATGCCCCGTGCCAGACGCGGTCAAAAGCCTTGGAGATATCTAATGCGACCGCCCTTGACTCACCATGCCGTTCAATCGCAGATGTCCATATATCGGTTATAAGTGCCAAAAGGTCTCCCGTGGACCGCCTGCCGCGGAATCCGTATTGACGATCATTCAGAAGTCCGTTGCACTCCAAATACTTAATTAACTCTGTATTGATGACTTTTTCCATTACCTTAGATAAAATAGACAGTAATGCTATCGGACGGTAATTTTGTGGGAGACACTTTTTTCCCGTCTTTGGGATTGGCTGAACTCGAGCGATTTTCCAGCAGGCAGGAAAGGTCCTCCGTGCATAAGATAAGCGGAAGAGTCTGCCAAGAACCGGCGATAGTTCTGGAGCACAGTTCTTAAGGACTATTGCTGGTATTCCGTCCGGGCCGGTTGCCTTCCTACAATCCAGTTCACGTAGAATGCGTTGAATAGTGCGTGGACGAAATCTCACATCCCGCGTCGAAGACCGTACCGGCGAGATCACAGGTGGCTCCAAAAGTTCGGGATCGAGGTTTGAATTCGCGGAAAATAAATTAGATTTAAGTAAGAAAGAAAACTCGCATGATTTTTTAATATCTGATTTTTTCTGTTTGTTAACGTCAGTGTTTTGAAATGTGTATGAGTAAAGTATTTTAACAGGTTAATCAGGTTTTGTTAGCCTTGGAGTGCACTCGTGTGCTAAGTAATGGGATATCGGCCCCATTGAACGTCATACAAATCGTCTCTTCATCAGTAGAAAACGCCTCCCAAATATCATTTACAAAATCGTCGGAACAGAAATGTGAAGTTTCTTGATATTACTGAATACTTTACAATTTCTCACAATCATGTGAACGGAATTGTAAAGTGAAATTATTCACCTCTTTGCATTCCATCACAATAATATGAACGGAAATGTAGGGTAAGATATTTCATTCATAATTAAAATGATTACCAGCCTTGTGAGTAGGGCGTTAGAATATACTGACAACGAGATCGGCTTGTCGTAAGAGGCGACTAAAAGGCGAGTGACAGGTGGGGTCACAATGCCCTGTCGTCCGGTGAAATAACACCCCGTCAAGCTATAGGCTTCGTGAAATGGCCGGTAGAAATCCCTGCCCATCTTTTGGAGCTTGGTTGATAGACCGGTTCGAGAAAAGGTTGGTTTAGGTGGTAAATCGGTCCCAAGGTGAGATACCACCCCGTCACGCTGTACATTCCACGATGACGCCGAGAGAAATCTTCGACGGTGTTTCGGATGTGTGGGTGATGGCACGGAGACAAGTCATGATGGTACCTTCTGAGGTAAAGAATTCCGGAGGGAAACTAGTTTCACATTCAAATCTACGCGGGGGGGGGGGGGGGGTGTCATGGGGAACATCATGCAAATATTTTTGATAAATAACCAAACTTTAAGAGGTTCGTCATCGCATAATTGGGACCGTTCTCGGGGCTCTGTCGACGTTCGACGGATGACGTTTTGTAACATCAGGACCATCGGTTTCATTAATAGGAATGTAGAGGTTTCCACCAATATTTTCAAATAGCGAAACTTGATATCCGTGCCCCAACTGACATATCCTCGTTGCTCAGGACACGACTTGCATTCGAGATTCTGTTATAAGGGTTGACTCTGTAGCTTCACGCGGTCCGATGTGGCTTGCCAAAAGATGGAGGCCTTAGAACCCAATAACTTGGACATGATGTGGTTGAAGGTCGTGCTGAAGAATTCTGGTAAATTTCTTTGTTGTCTTTACCACTCCCCGAATGACGATCGACCGGCGACACTTTTTGAACATCTTTCACGTACCGTCGACGGGATACAGATCAGGCACCCGGCTTCTGAAATTGTCGTCCTTGGCGATTTTAATGTACACAACTCCGGCTGGTTGGTACATTCTAACAGAACCGACGAGGCTGGGAGGCTGGGAGGCTGGCAGAGATGTTCGCTGTTAGTCGCGATTTGACTCAACTCGTGGAGTAGTACCTGATACCCACGGCGATTATGCGAACACCCTGGATCTGTTTTTGACATTCGAGCGGAGCGTTTATGCCGTTGGAAGTTGCTGCGCCATCGGGAAACTCAGATCATTGCTTGGTATTGGCCGCGCAGCTACTTGCATTTCAAACGAATCACCGATCTACGAAGCTTCGCCATGTATGGGACTGCTGACTGAGATGATGCGCGAAACTTCTCCACATAGTTGCCGTGGTCGGAGATGTGCTTTGTAGACTCCGGTGTTAACGCATGCGCGACGTTGGTCACGGAGATTACTGTTTTCGGGATGGAGATTTATATTCCGCATTTTTCTTATTTTTAATTACATGTTTTTTGAATCGTATATATACCTTACATCGTTTTTGGAATTACTGTGTGACGGGAATCGGCATGATTATGGTGTGCGCGCGATGAAAGCTGGTAGCGGACTGACTCAGTGGGCATAACTGCCAATTCAAAAATGGGACGCTGCTGACCTCATCGTTGGTGACAATCGGTCAGCTGGTCCGTGACAGCTGCCGCGCAACTGGTATACACTGCGAATGTACTAGATTTCTCCAGCACATCCCAGCACATCCAATTGCCAATCCGCAACAACTACATTAGTTTTAGGTTAGTTTATAACAATTATATTTAGTGTAATTAGCTTGTATTAAGCCGAATAAATAAATAAATAAATTCCATTAAGTGAAATTCATCTGATAAGGCTTGGTTTGATATAAAATGCGAGCAGATTACAGCGGCAAAAATAGAGCTTTTCAACAATGGCGCTCAAGTCCCACCGATGTTAACAGAACGAATTTTGTTAAAATCAGAAACGCGTACAACCAGGCGATTGATATCGCGAAGAACGCCTACAACAACAGGGTAACCGATAAACTCCTCGAGTGCCCGACTGGTTCGCACACCTTCTGGTCGATGGCAAGGGCTGTCAGCAGTAACTTCGCGTCCTCCTCTTTTCCTCCGTTAGTGACCGCCCGCTGCCCGGCTGTTAGTCACAAATTCAAAGGATAAAGCTAATGTGTTCGGAAATTTATTTTCCGCGAATTCACACCTGTTATGTGGGTTTACAATTTGAGTATATAGTAAGAATATATATTTAGGTAAAGTAAGTTATATTTAATATAATTGAAAGTAAGAAGGGGACTTACTTTAAAGACCGTTGAGCGGTCGCTTCAGTTACTGCTTGATGTTGTTGGTACTTCGGCGACTGGTTGCAGGGGGCATTGATTGGGTGCTCCCCTGTTTAGCTTCGGTTATTTGATTGTTTATTATTTTCTTTTATTTGCTTTTGCTTGATATTTATTTTTTTTTTGTCTCTCTGTAGCGTAGATTAACGTCGAATGATTTATATTTTTTTTTTCGTTGACGTTTTATTTTATTATTCGACGCCAACGCCGGTTATTATTATTTTCTCTGCCAAGTAGAATATGCATAAAGTAGTTTATGCAAATTAACTACTTGGCGAGTTGTTCTCCTTTTATAGGTAAAGAGGGGAAACTAACGAAGGGGGATTAATGGATGTTGGGGGGACCTGGACTCAAGGTCGGTCCGTAACAAACCTCGATGACAATCTTTTGGAACCATCTGTGATCACGCTGGTACGGTCTTTACTGTGGGATGTGTGGTTCCGCCCGGTTACTATTCAACGCATTCTACGTGGACTGGACTATAGGAAGGCAACCGGCGCGGACGGAATACCAGCAATAGTCCTTGAGAACTCTGCTCCAGAACTATCGCCGGTTCTTGGCAGATTCTTTCGCTTACCTTATGCACGGAGGACATTTCCTATCTGCTGGACAATCGCTCGAATTCAGCCAATCTCAAAGGGGGGCAAAAAGTTTCTCCCACAAAATTACCGGACGATGGCATTACTGTTCATGTTGTCTAAGGTGGAAAAAGTCATCAACGCCTAGTTAATTCCTGATTTGGAGTGCAATGGACTTCTGAATGATCGTCAATACGGATTCCGTGGCAGGAGGATCAAAAGAGACCTTTTGACCCGTATTTAGCGGTATATGGACATCTTTGCGATTGAGGGGCATGGTAAGTCAAGGGCAGTCGCATTGGATATCTCCATGGCTTTTGACTGCGTCTGGCATGGGGTATTGCTGAGCAAGCTTCGCTCATATGGTCTTTCCCAGTCGCTTTGGGACTGGACGCAGAGCTTCCTCGAAAATCGATCGATCCGCGTTGTTGTGGACGGCGGGTGTTCGGATCTGCATCCCGTTAAATCCGGGGTGCCTCAAGGTTCTATTTTGACTGCAACCTTGTTTTTGCTTCACATAAATGATTTGTTGGGGTCGGTGGATAACAGGGTATTCAGTTTCGCAGATGATAGTACTCTTGTTTCCTCTTTTTCGAGTGATCGGCCGATCAGTGCATCAACGTCGCACCAGCTGAGATGTAGCCAGATTGACTCTCTGAATCGGGAGCTGGATAAGGTCCTGCAGTGGGGAAGGCCAATCTCGTCGACTTCAATGCAACGAAGACACAGCATACAACATACACAAGAAAAGTGGATCATCGGTTCCACAGCTGATGATGAATGGCCAGGCCCTCGAATCTGGGGAAAGCACCCTAAGCTCGCTACAATATGTTACTCATTAAATTTGAAGAATGTATGGAAATATTAACAAAAAATACACCAATCCGGGTAGTTATGTATCATCATCATCGGTACTACAACCAGGAACCGGTCTTGGCCTTATTTAGCAAGTCTTGAGGCTTGTTAAATTTTCCATAATGATTTGTTTTTTTTTTTCGGGCAAGGTCATTAGTCTTGCGCCAGAGGCTCACCGACGGGGAATCGAACCCTGGTTTCCCGCGTGACAGGCGGGTACACTAACCACTATACTATCGAAGAGCCCAGTTATGAGAAGTTGTGTATAGTGTGGCGCAAAATTAATCATCCATTTTATTTTTGAATTACTTTTTTACTAAATAAAAAAAAATGATTTTGAGTGATGGAATTTTTTATTTGGGCCTTTACAATTTTATATTTTGTTAAGTTAAGAGTTGACTGGAGCTGTCTAGTTCACAAATGTCAAATATGATTGACGTGCGACCTCATTTGCAAATATTATAACATCTTTCTAGGGTGATTGATTTTGCGCCGCCCTATAGATTTCCATAAAAAAAATCGTCCTTTCCAAATGCATCATAAAACTATTCTTCTTTCGTTAAAATTTCAAACCTGTACATAAACTATTATTAAATTTTTATTATTATGCCACATTTATTTTTGCAAATGGCGTGTAGCATCTTTCAGTGGCTGCTTTATATAAACTCCTGAATTGATTTTTTGTTCTGCATGTATTCAACTCTTATATTATATAATAATATTTCATCAAGTTTCGAACAGTTGTTGAAAGAGTAAATTTCTGATTTAGATGTCGAATTTTGTGTAATGCAAATAACATCCCTGAGCTTGCTCACCCCTAACAGCCGTCTCGGGTCATTATGAACAACAGCATCAGAGGAGATTGTCAGAAAATTTTCATGTTGTCAACTCGGTCGGGAGTGCTGGAAACTTTTCCTGCTGTTTGCGGAAATCTTATATTTAATGAAATTTGAATAACGTGTAATAACCGTCACTTGTGCCATAGTTACGAATTATGAAGTGATCTAGGTAAATGGCCGTCCCAGTTAATAACAAAAGTCCCAATAAATAATCTCCCGGCTGTGTTTTTACTAAAACCTCTCAATCAAGATATTGATTTTTTCCTGCCTGTTTTTTTTTTGTTTGTACTTCACAACCGTGAGAAATTTATAGTGTTATGAATAAAGGTGATCACACCGAGCAGAGAGCCAATGGTTTAAATGATTCTTCAATTGAATATCAAATAAGTTGTGATACACAATAATGAATCTGCGCTGCTATGTGTTGCTTTTCTAAGTGAGGGTGTGAACACCACCCATTTGCCTTGGCCTCGCATATCTTTTCTCTTGCAAGACAAAAAGAAATCCACAAAGGATGTTATATTAATTCAAAAATAAAAAACAAAATCTATTTTCTTTGCATGCATCCTTAACAGCATGGCAGTGGATTGCTGTTGTAGTGCACTTTAGAAAACTAAGGACAAGCCAACAGACAAGTGTATGTTGTATGTTTACCGTGTCTGCCCACCTCTCACCAGTTCAATAAATCAACCACTTAATATTCAAAACAAAAATGAATTCGGACGGTAGTGAGAAGGGCACCTCAATAATTCGCAGTCGTCCGTATCCCAAGATGAACGCTGCTCTCGACACAGAATTCGAGAAATTCGAAAAACCACAAGAGCGGTACGTTTGGGAGATGCGTACTCGAAGTCCGAATATAACTCCAGCAAGTACGGTCTTGAATTCACCAGATTTAACCGAAGTGCAATATTCCCAACATCATGGTCGTCAACATCAAATCCGTGTGGGTCGAAGTCCTGTGAGTCAAGTTGATAATATGGTACCTCAAGGGCTCACAAGTCCTGGTTCTCCTACTGATGTTGGCGAAGCTGGCGGCCATTGTGTACGTGATGGTGAAATTGTTGTGTTCGATGATATTGATGCGGCTTGGATGAAAACACATGAAAAGGATAATAATGCAGAGGATATTTTAAAAGTGACTAAAATGATTGGTCAATTGCCAATAGCGGAATATGAGGGATCACCAAGACGTTTTGGTAATCAACAAGGCTATAGTTTTCAACCGGGAGGTTTTAAAATAACAACAACGACAACGGGTGTCGGTTATCCCACACGTCCACCAGGCTTTCCACAACGTATTTCTCAACATTCTTCCATGAATCCCATTGATGGGAGGCAAAACAATCACCGAACTGAGAATCTTATAGAAATTGATGATGGAAATGGAAGCAGCTGTGATAATAATCAAAATGATTCAAGTACTGTTGATGAGTCACGACCAAAAACTCCGGCCTTTGATTATTTGTATGAATTTTCTGAGACGCGGAAAGTTCTTGAAGAGTTCTTTAAAGGGGCCAACACGGATGAAAAGCAATTTGCCGATTTCACTGAAAGTGATGACCTTGGAAGTTGTGTAAGTTATACAAAGGTAGAGCAAAACTACCATGCTAAATATTTCTTTATCCTTTGGGCTTTCATTACCCAAAAAATACTTTGTATCCTCAACAATAGTGATTCTATATATGACTTAATTAGATGTTGTATTCGGTGAAGGCTTACTTGAGAATATTCTAATACCTTAGTCACTTCTTTATAACTCAAAACCCTGGACGCCTTTAAAAAATTAACTTTTTGTTGTAAGAGTATGATTTCCTTTAGTTTATTTAGTGTTAAAAGAAAATTGAAAATTTGCTTTGTATTGTTTCATCTAATCAGTTAAGATTTGTCTCAAAACTAGGAAGCAAATATTTTTAGCTTTCTGCAGCGATAAGAGTATTTGTTCCATTAAGTTCCAAGCGGCCAACGACTTCGCCTCCGTTTACTAGTGTTTCTATTATCTCCGAAGATAACAGGAGCGGTTATCAAATTTTTCTCTACTTGTTTATTATCAGTTTCATGACAGATGGATTTTGTGGATTTATCAAAAAAAGAAGGAAAGAAAAACTG